>CM028132.1:180487500-181087500 GCA_016271365.2 Neoceratodus forsteri
TGTGTCCATAAATGGCCTCTGATGAAGAAGGTTTTAACTAGTTGCCTGCACGAGCATTTCTTACTATTAGCCCAAATTTGTATGGGTCCCAGTGCAAAGTTAAAGATTTAATATACACATATCAAAGATAGAGAGAGAGAGAGAGAGAGAGAGAGAGAGAGAGAGAGAGAGAGAGAGAGATGGATAATAGTAAGATCAAAGGGGTCCTGATATGGTTATGTTTATTTTGAATGCTACTATTGAATGATTTAAAAGCACAACATTTATAATCTTGTTTGAATAAAGTGAAAAGAAATGAAAAGAGTGTTTGAAGATGTCAGTGAAGGTGTGATGAAAGTATTGTGTAATAAGATTTAAAGAGCTAGCTCTGGCTTTCATGGGGGAAAAGATAATAAATTAGTTAAAATGGCCAGCAGTGAAGTGGACCCAGGATCTGAGACACTCTGTGATTGCTACAAATTTGAAAAAGGTAGTAATTGATGGCCAACTTTGAAGTGGAAATCCAAGGCCAGAAATTATCACAGTTATATATTTTAATGAAGAGCTTGGTGGCCTATGCATAATGCACTCGTTAGCAGAGATATGGTTAAGAACTTTTTATTTTCATTTTCTTTTCTAAATAGTCTCTGAAGTTACCTCTAGAGCCTTGAATGCTACAGGTCCAGATAAGATTCTAATTATGCCATGTATTATCTGTAAAGAATTACCTGAAGATTGTAGTTTGTTTATCAGGATGTCATTCTGTTTCACATAAGGGGTTGGTCAATATTCAAAGATTTTTTCCATTTACCCAGTAGTTACATGCCAAATTTCAAGCATCCTTGGGGACATAGATTAAATTTTTCTGAATATTTCAAACAGATACTGGAGATTGTTATGTGTTTTCATAAAAACGTTATTACGTGTTTTAACCAACAATATGTAACTTGAAAGGAGTCAAAAGAAAATACTCCTCAAAAAAAGCATAGCTGGAGGCTAGATAGTTTCTAGATTAGTAACACTACTCTTGCTTTCTTATAGCAAGACTTCTTTATAGAGATTAAACTGAAACAAGCTGTGTCAATCCATGTAAAGCATTTTTGTTCAGAATTACATTGCACAACAAAGTTATTCCAACAATTGGAACTGTATGGTCACACTGTCATGGTTTACAGTCATTTCACAGTAACATACAGCATAGTGAGTCAGGATAAAGTGCAGTACCCTGCAGTATTTCTGCATAGTGTTGCAGTATGCTACAGGAAACAGTGCAGTTCAGAGGCAATTAAGCCCCTTTATTGTGCAGGAGCTTGTGAGATGTCTTTTACAGCACTGCATCCTGGCTGGTTCCACTGCAATAATTTAATGATGGAAGTGAGTCTGTCTGTCATTCCCCCAGCCCAATTCATAAGCAGGAATGAATAAATATGCTTTACAAATGTACTAACGTGTGTATTAAAACTACATAAAAAATGTTTAACCACAGAAAAAAATTAAAGGGGTGCTCTGCCAGCTCTACTAGCCAGGGTATCCAGTGAGTCCCTTGATAAGCAGAAACTAGGCAGTGACTAGCTTGAAGGCATGTTCTGCCTTCATGCCCACAGTCTCTACTTGTAGGTGATTTCATTGGTTCACCTTCCTCTAGGAAAAGACAGGCATCCTCATGTTACCCTTAAATTTAACACCTCTGAGCTTCAATGCAGGTACAGGCCCTTTTGGAGGACACAGTATCAAATACTGTTGTCTGTTTAATCTTTTTGATACCCTTGTGGAAAACTGAAATCATCCACCCTCACAGTCATGCCACTGGGAGGTTTGTTGAACATTAGGTATGTTTACTCTGCCACCTTTGAACTGCTGTAGACTGCATGCGTGGGTTGAAGCAACACAAAAGCAGCTATCCCCATAGCATGGTAAGTTGTCCACTGATCCTCTCCATGAGCAAGTGTAGGAGTAGGGACATGTTCTGGAGTGAGTGGCTTAAGCAGTCACGTGAACAGGATGCAGAGCGTGCTCCGGTGCAAAGTGCACGCTGACATCCCAGTTTGCTGACTGCCCTGGGACTGATGCCCACTCTCCAGAGGTGGCCTGTGATGCTGAGAGGGGGGGGTCATGTAAACACTCAGTAGGATTATCTCTGGTGATACTGGAAAGGCCAGCACTACAGGTCAGAGAAATTGCATCAGTGGTATTTCCTTCCTTACAGCTATAAATAACACCTAAGGATGAAGCATCTAGTGGAATTTTTAGGAGGCTAAGTGGTCCAGGTGATTCATGCTCTAGCCGTTTATCTCTGGAAATATCAAGCTGTGTGAGTCAGAAGCCAGTGGAGCCTGGTGGTCATAACTTCTGTTTCTAATGAATAGCATTCTTCACAAAATCATGCAATTTAGCTTGGTAAGTGCCCAATGTTTAGGAAGATGGTAGGATGAAATGAGTGTGGAAACTAAGGTAGTGTCTGTCCATGAAGAGGGTGGCCTCTTCAACTCAGAAATTGATGGTTTGGTAGATCAGTGGTGTGTGTGTGTGTGTGTGTGTGTGTGTGTGTGTGTGTGTGTGTGTGTGTGCTTGCACATATTGGTGTGTTCATATGTGTCTGTGTGTATACATTTTATACATGATTGGGTTTATTCATCCCAAATAGTTTCTTTACAAAGGTATTTAGGGACTTTAAGGGGTGGAGGGACTAAAAAGGTTCCATATTTTCCCATGGGTATGAAATCAAAATAATGGCAAAATTGGTTATTTTTGCTAATGATAACAAATTCACTACTTTTTACCTAAGATGCTCAAAGGTGATAAAAATATGCTAAGGTGGATACCCATATGGCATAATCTACTATGCTGTATCAGAACAGCTACAGATCCTGAAGAGTGTGGGCTGTGTGTCAGCATTGGCAAAAATCTGGGCAGAAAATTAGTTTAAATATTTTATAGAGCTGCTTTACACAACATTTTGAAATGCTACTTAATTTAGTCTGTTCTATTTTTCCACATATATTCAGAGGTACTTTATGAATTCCATTTGCTGTCTGGAGAGTTGACTATCAGCCCTGATTATCTTTGTACAGCATAAGACAGCAGACAGGGGCCAAGCAGTAGACATTCTCTATCTGGATTTCAACAAGGCCTTTGACACTGTGCCACACAAAAAGTTTGATCAGGAAGTTGGCTGATCTTGGATTTGGGATAAGATGGCCAGATGGGTGGAAAACTGACTGAAGGACAGAACCCAGAAGGTGATTGTGGAAGGAGAGTCATCTGGCACCAAAAAGGTCACCAGTGGGGTCCTGCAGGGCTCGGTGCTGGGGCCGGTGTTGTTCAATGTCTTCATCGATGACAATGGGGATGGCATTAAGGGCAAAATGTTCCTATTTACAGATGACACCAAGCTCTGTGGGAGAGTGGGCACAGCTGAAGAGATACAGGACCTACAGGATGATCTGAGAAAGCTGGGGAGGTAGTCTGGGATCTGGCAGCTTGGCTTCAGTGCCAAGAAATGCAAAGTTATGCACACTTGAGCCATGAATCCCAGGATGGAGTACTACCTGAGTGGAGTCTGGGTATCAGCATCGGAGGAGGAGGACCTGGGAGTGATGATCACTAGTAACCTGAAGCACTCCATGCAGTGCAAGAAAGTAGCAGCAAGATCAAACAAGATGCTAGGATGCATGGCTAGGGAGACCAGAGATAGGAGAGAAGAGGTTATACTGCTCTTGTACAGGCCACTGGTGAGGCCACATCTAGAGTAAGGAGTTCAGTACTGGTGCCCACACCTCAACAAGGACATTAACCTACTGGAGACGGTCCAGAAGAGGGCTACAAAGATGATAGCAGGTCAGCAGGGTAAGGCTTATGAGGAGAGGTTGAGGGCAATGAACATGTACTCCCTATAGGATGGGAGAGAGAGAGAGGGGGAACTTGATTGGGAGCTTCAGGTACTTGAAAAGGATAAATAAGGTGGATAAGGAGGGTCTCCTTAAGCTGAGTGGCAACCATAACATGAGGGGGCACAGTCTTAACGTGGAGGAGGAGAGGTTTAGGAAGGAGGTCAGGAAGCACTTCTTCATGGAGAGGGTAGTGGACACTTGGAATGTGCTGCCAGAAGAGGCAGTCTTGTTGAAGACAGCAGGCAGCTTTGGGAGAGGCTGGGACAGGAATAGGGGAAGGTAAGGATCATGGGTAGGTAGGATGGGAGGAGTGGGGAAGGGGGTCTGGAATAGTAACTCAAGCTGTGGGCCCTGCAATACAAACAGACTAGATAGACCAATTGTCCTTCTTTTGCTGGCTTCTTCGTATGTTCTTATAGGTTTTGGAACCATAGGGCTGGGGGAGACCAAGAGCCCTCCACTTTTTACACTAACATAGAAAGTGCCTTTTAGCTGTCAGGGATATATGTGATTGGTTTAGTTTATTTTCACTGTTCGTACTAGTCCCTGTAGCTATCCTGGGGGGGTCTCCATTTTCTAGTTGTTGAATGCTCATTGTCCCTGACAGCTGCATTAGTATAAGAGAATATGATGTGTCGGCACCCTTTAGATTCCACAGTACACCTGCCTGCTTAATTAGAGTAGAACAAAACAAGTTACATCAAGGTGTGAAATACCACATTTACATTCAGTTAGCTTTGCAAACTGTCTGAATTGTAAAGCAGGGTTTTACGTATTAAATTGCATTAAATTTGTGTTTTCAGAGAGTGCTTTTTCAGGACATTTGTACTTTCAGCATAGACATACATGATATAAAGCGGTGCTGTGGCATCATGTTCTCATATGCTAATGCAACTCTCATGGACAATGAGATGTCAACAGCCATAAAATTGAGTCCCTTCCCCTGAATAGTTACAGGGGACTAGGCTGAACAGTGAAAACAAACTATAGCAAACACGTGTATCCTCAATAACTAGAGGAAAAGAGCTGCTTGTTGACATGGAAACATAAAATTGACAAGATATGGTAGTGTAAGCTGTAAGTCCCCTGCCAGACCTCCACCTCTCCCCACCATAAGCTGTGAGTTCCCATTCTTTATTTTTTGTTTGTTAGCCTTTATGCTTCTTCCCAGACAGCAGCCCCCATCAGCCTCTCACTTCCCAGCCCTGTCATCTACCTACCCTGGGTCTTACCTTGACCTCAGGAGAGCCCTTCTGGCATACCCTCCCCCAGAATAGGGCCAGTGGGGATGGGACTAACCCCCTCAGTGGAAACTGAATCCAATACTGAGCTCCAGGGCCCATTCAGTGGTTTTCTGGACTGTGGCAAGCAAAGGTTTTTTCCTGTCATGGCTGCTTTTCTCCCCAGGTTTCTGTCCCTCCCTGAGAAATGGCATGCATGCTGCAAGGCCCCATACTACTCCCTTCCCACTGCAGTCCCTGGCTGACTCGTGCCACCACCCAAACATCCCTAGAAGGTTCTCCCGCAGTGGGGAGTGGACAGCCTCCCTCCTAGAAAATCATACCCTCCGGGACACTCAGTACTCTCCCCCAGCTGTGCCCTGATGACCCAGGCTCATTCCTGAACCTGGGTCACTGACGTCATGAGCATGAACCCTATTGCTGCGCTGACAGGTCAGCTACAAGCTGTAAGTTCCCTTTCAAACTTCTGGCCCTTCCCCACATTTCCCAGCATTTTGATATGCCTGGCACACAGACAGGAGAGTAAGCAGGGGACATTTCCAAAATGTACTTATAGTTTGGGAGAGTTAACACTAGTCCTCACATTTAAATGTGTCTTTAAAACACAAACAATAGTAACTTTATAAATAAATGTAAGGTACTGCTAGTACTTTTTAATTCTAATCTGAAACAATTTGAAGTCAGTCAGAAATGGTTGCTCCATCCTCCATTCCAGTTAGGGTAGATGGATTCCAAGGTTTGGATTCTCAAATTTTGATACCAGTAGATTTGAATGTTTTTAAATCTTCTATTTGTTTCTTATCCTGTAGGTCTGCAGCACTTTTACCTGCTGGCTTCACAGGGGTCAATCTTTTATCTCCAGCTCAGAGCTTCCCAGTGCCAACCTGCCCCCAGTGTGAAAGCCCCTACCCCCCCGAGCTGCAGGTAGCCACATGTGCCCAGGTTCGATTCCACATGGTTGTGTTGTGTTAGGGAGCAAAATGAATGGATTTTCCTGGGCTTGTGGCACATAGGGTTGAAGATGTTATGTGCCAATTTGTATTTTAAGCCCTCTTTAACTCCCACTCTACTCAGTCAAAGATTACTGCCACCTGATGGCACATCTTACCAGGTTGGGGCGGCACTGTGTGTACACTCCAGACTCCACTGGCCCTGGCTGTGGGATTGCAAGGTCACCTGCACAAATGCAGGTCACCCATTTAGCAGCACAGAGTGCTCCACCAGTGTCACTGGGTTGAGCTTAGGTTTGGATCTTTATCAGACTAGGGACGGGCTTGTCAGAGGTGATCTGCATCTGATTCTATCTCAGCTCTTTTCCCTAAAGATTCTGATTTAGGGTCAGATCTACAACTTTGAGCTGGATACATGTGAATCATGAGTATCTAGCATATAACCTATGTGTCCTAGGATTCAGCCATACAGGGTTGAATCCACAGTCCCTAGCCCCCCCAATCCATGCATGGAGAGGTGTGCACAGGGTCTGGGGGCATTCTGGGGAGGAGGGGGTGGAGCTGGAACAGACACAAAGCACACAGTGAAATGCCAAGAATAGCACTTGAATGGATTCCCCACTCTGCAAAGAAAAAAGGATTATGGGATTCAGCAGTCCTCCAATGGTTGCCTTATCCCAGTAGGAAAGACATTTTTTTTTCATACAGATTTTATGGAACTTTGTGTTTTTCTCCCAGATCCTCACCCCCTACCTCAGAAACATGGGCTCATGTGGAGGCATACACATGCCGCATCTCAAGGTGCCCTCTTTTCCTGTCACCTCCACCACCTATGCTAACCACCGGACCTCCACCCTGTGGCAGTGGGACTATGAGGGGGTGGCGATCACCCCCAGCAGAGGAGAGCTGCCTTCCAGCTTTCTCAGTCCTGCTCTGACCCCCCCCCCCCGTGCTGGCACCCTGATGTCCCAAGTCCATTCCTGAACCCGGATCACCAGCATAGCGCGAGGTAAGGTGTCTAGCGCTTCAGCCCTCAGCACCATCGAGCCAACAAGAAAGACACTTTTTGAATGAAAAACAAAACAAAAAAAAGTAAAAACTCATGGTTCTTTGCTCTCTATGCCATCGTATCGTCCCCATCTGCTGACAACTTCTATTTTTCTATGTTTCTATGAGGTATTACTTCACTGAGAGGGTGCTGAAACCATGAAATGCACTGTCTGATGAACTGGTGGATGTGGATTCTGTGGAGGGGTTCAAGAGAGGCTGGGACAAGTATAGGAGGAGGGTGAAGCTGAGTAATACCAAAACTGGGGGGGTAGGGGGATCCAAGGGGAAGGCGGGGAAGGCAGCAACAGTGCCCATCATGGGTACTGATTCTTGAGCAGACTCAGTAGACCATGAGGCTTACTCTGCTGGCATTTTAGTATGTTAGTATCTTGGAGGGCTGGAGGCAACGGCTGTCAGGGTCATTCTAGCCCCAGGTGGCCCTGTAGGGAGGATTCACAGGAGTTATGGCAGGGCATACCAGCATAGCTTTGGCAGATTGTGCACTCTCTTCACAGTATGTAAGTAGTTTAGTATTTCACTCAGAGCTTGAACACACTCCCCTGCCAATCCCAGACACCTCCATGGAGGCACATGCAGAGTGGGACTTAGTGTGGAAGGATGGCTTAAACCATGCTTTGGTGCCTTGGGACGCTCCATGCCACATGTGTGAAGATGGCAATATTCAGCTTTTGTTGGCCCTCCACACATGCAGAAGAGGTCACAACCCTTTTCCAGATCGGGCCCTTGCTAGTTTACACTGATAAGTTGAAATCCATGTACATTTTCTAGACCAAGCGAGAACTGCATTAGTGATAAAGCTGGGCTATGTCAAACAGCAGAACCAGATTGCCCCCAATTCTTTTTAATAAGTCTTTTCTTTTTGTAATTCAAGGGCTAAAATATGGTTATGTTATGTTACGTTACGTTACATTACGTTACGTTAGGTTTTCCAAATATCTACTTAATTTTTAGTAGGAGGAAAGCTCATAAACTCTTATATTATCTGGACAGAGTCAGAGCCAGGTAACTGGTGTATCTGAAACCACTCAATTAACCAGATTAAGTCAGATTAGATTTGAGACACAAATGACTCTTATTTCCGGAGTTGAGGTGTGCCAGATCACCATCACTGCACTGCAGGAGTGTTCCTGCTCAGTGAAATAAGAAGGACACTATATAAACACATCTATAATGTGTAGCATCTACTTACATTTTGCATCCTGACATGCAGTACTTTATTTTATGATGTCATACACAATGACCTTGTGCTGCTAAAACAAAAATGGAAATGTATTGTG
The DNA here is from genome assembly GCA_016271365.2 of Neoceratodus forsteri. NCBI lineage: Eukaryota > Metazoa > Chordata > Ceratodontiformes > Ceratodontidae > Neoceratodus > Neoceratodus forsteri. The sequence goes on from CM028132.1 coordinate 180,495,909, forward strand.
TCTGAACAGTATCTGAATCATGACATAAGAATTTGGGATGCGTTTGGAATGCCCCAGATGGGGCTGGGTTTTCTCCAAACTACTTTTAATCATTTGTACGATTACATTTCTGAATATTTTGCATAAAGATGAACTTTATAAGGCAAAATCCCTCTCCACACACACACACACACACACACACACTTCCCCATGGATGATGCTGTGGTTGCCAATGATTTTATTATTTTATTGTAAAGCTATTTATGAAAAGACCTGAGAGCACTAACCATCTTAATCTGATGAGAAAAACAAAATGTCCGTAGCAGTAAAATCATTTATTTGTGTGAGGCACAGAGTAGGTCCTTAAGACACAGTGGCTGTCAAATGTATTGTATAGAACAAGCATCAGTAAAACAAAATATATTAATAATATTTTAATAACTAATAAGTAACTCAAATCTGAATAAGAAAATTTTCCAAACACGCCTCTGAATGAACTGTGTTTATGTCTGACAGTTTTTTTTAAGTATCTGGATTTGTCAGAACTAATTTTAGCATTTCATAAGCAATGGTAAAAATATGGCCTCATTACTTTGATGTCAGAGTATAGTTTACTATTAGGATATTCTGGGGTTTATCATTTTAGTCATGTTTTACACAGCTACAGCAAGCAGGCACTATTAAATGTGGCTTATTTTACATTCCTGTCCAGGGTTATTTATTTGTAACAATTTCCTCTCTATCAAAAGACACAGCTAATGCTGAGTTTTAATGTGTTATTTACACACAAAATAACCTATTTACAGCTCCATATATGCCACAAGGAGAATGAATGGGGCACTGCTCCCTCCGATCTGTTATATCAGAGTTTAACAATCTGGATTGCTAATAGAACCATTTATCATGGGGTGGTAATTTATTTTATGTTAGCTGCACAGGTCCTGCTCCTTCTGATCTATGGAAATACAGTGTGGATAATGAACACCAACAAGTCACTTGGCTTAAAAGTGTAGAGAACAGTGTTTGATTTATTGGAATTCATATATATATATATACACACACACACACACGTGTGTGTGTGAAGATCTATATATATATATATATATATATATATATATATTAATATGCTTTATATATTTATAGTGTGTAAAGATATATATATATATACACATACATGTGTGTTATGTGTAAAGATATATCTATCAATCTATATAAATATAATATAATATATATATATATATATATATATATATATATATATATTAGTGTCCCAAGTGCTAATTATTGTAATTTCAGTTTCCAAATACTTATCTTCTGAGCTTGTTTTGGAATCTTGTTCCATAATGTTTCGGATTCTAAAGTCAAATCATCTTTATCTTTTATGCTGCAGTTTCCGGATGCTAGAATCAAATTTAGGTCTTAGCCTTTCTAACATGTATGTATATTGATGAAATGCCTGTAAAAATAAAAGAGCTACCATGAAATGATTTTTTGTTGATGCTATATCTAGAATGAGAATAACTGATGATTATGGAGGATTCTAAACTTCTGGCACTGTATTTTCCACTCCTGAACACTTTAACAGGTTGTTCTACTTGTTTGGGTGCATCCTTGTTCTCGTTCTGCCTTCTGAGGCACATCATTGGGACATGTTCTGTGCCAGGATTCAGTGCTCTTTTGTTCTTCTTTTCATCTCAGTTAGCGGGAGGGTAGACAGTGTTACTATGGAAGTAAAAGCTAGGCTACAACATCACATCCCTCCAAGCAAAGAAGTAAATGCAAGTTAATGTCCAAGTTTATTCAAGTACAAGAAGAGCAACCGGCCTTCACAGCCTGACCCAACATTTCACCCAGGTACTCTGGGCCTTGACAAAGCCGTGAGTACCTGGGTGAAACATTGGGGCAGGCTGTGGAGGCCATTTGTTCTTGTTATACTTGAATATACTTGGGCATCAATCTGTATTAACTTCTTTGCTTGGAGGTATGTGATGTTGTAGCCCAGCTTTTACTTTCTTACTTTGGATAGGTTTGCTGTGTACACCATCAGTCCAGACTAACTCTTCAGTTTCCAGTTGACAGTGTTGCTGCCTGACTAGAGCTTCATTTGGGAAAAATTAGAAGGAGACTGGAAGGACTACAGCTGGTCAGGTTTGGGGTTTCATTGAGGAAGGGTCTTCTTGGGCAGCTGGAGGTAAAGCCAGTGCATGCCAGCACACTTGGGGCCCCATGCTCTATCACAAAGATGAGCACTAAGTGATTAATGCAAGCAATTAGCCCCACTTATGACCTTGTTACCCCATCCAGCTATGCTCAACAAGGTTTATAGCTTCTCTGGCAAAGATGTGGTAAAGTGGAATATTTTGTATTTTGCGAGGGTCAGGCAAAGTGCCGGGAAATATGACACATTGCCCAAATTTTCAAGAAGTATTGCAAACTGCCCTTTGGTTTCAAAGCTTACCATTAATTCTCCTGCAGGGCCCACAGTCAAATGCACTGAACCCTGTGGATAATTAGAACTGTAAAAAAAAAACAATAAAAAAACCTTTCTATTCCCCCATACTTACAGCACCCCATTTCCTACACTGTTCATCCCCCAGCACCAAGGATTAAGAAACAAAAACTTCACACAAACCACTAAGCACCCAATCTCCCATTCTTCTTCTCCCTGTCCTGATAATTGAGCAAAAAAGTCCCCCAACCCATTTAGTATCACAGATCTCACCTATCACTGGGATACACTGACTTGATACAAAAACACATTAAATAAATTAGATGGCAATTGCTGGCTTCATGGCACCAAGCAAAGGGTGTTTACTTGACATGCTGGCGGCCTGGGTTTATACCCTGAGCCAGATGTCAGGAGTGCAGTCCAGCAGGGAGGGAGGTATGAGCATCCTATGGACACTTCCTTCCCTGGGTGATGGGACAGTCCTGGACCACTTGTTAGACGACTTCTGGTAGTGGCTTGTGGCTGGTGTTCATGGTGGTCTGGTGTCTTCAATACATCACTGAATGTTCCCCCAGACACTGCCATGGTTTGACCAACACCTGGCGGTGGGTCGAGGAGAAAAATCGGAAAAATACAGCAGCTCAGCTGACCGGATGACAGCGGCCAGTCCGCACTTGCAACAAAGCCAGAAAGTGTCTGCGACAACCCCTCACAGTGTGTCCATCATAGAAGGAAGCCTTCAGGCAAGTCTTCTCTCCTGGTTCCCATGCCCCAGGAGAAGGGCCACCTGGCAAAGGGATATGTTGGGTCAACTGGGCCACAGTAGTAATGAGGGTGGCAGGATGGTGGCAGAGACTGGCAGTGGGGCCCTAGGCCACCCGAAGGTGTGATTGGCTGGGGGGGCTTGGGAGAGCATAAAGAAATAACACAAAAATAAATTAGATGGCAACTGATGTAGCCCTACTCACACAACTTTGGCTGTGTGCCATCTGAATGAACGAGAATAAAGACATGCTCATAGTACTTGGGCATTGTTTTGGTCTCATTCTTTCCTGCACTGGCTGGCCAATGTAGAGTGAGGGAAACTGTGCCAGTCACTGTCTAATTTCTGCAATTTTCTATTTTTAACAAATCAGTGTACCGAGGTGGTGGGTGGGGTTGGATCATACCTCTCAACTGTATCACATTACGAGGAACAGTCCTCATTTTACTTCACAAAAGCTTCCTGTTCACATTGTGAGGACTTGTTCTACATTCAAAGTCAACATTTTAAAGCAAAAACCCATAGTAAATGATGTAAAAAATGTATTATTCAATTAATAACAGACTTTCTGAACATAAATACAACATTTTAACATGTTTTGAGCTTCTTAGGTAAAGATTTGATTAAGTGTTCTACATTTTGCCCATTTGTTCTACATTTTGACAGGTAGTGTTCCACATTGGGGGGACAAAAGATTGAGAGGTATGGGTTGGCTATTAAGGTGCTAAGTGGGTTGGGGGGTTATCATTTTCAGGACTGGGGGGGAAGGATGGAAATTGAATGCTAAGTGGATAATGGTGAACTTTTTCTTTGGTTAGCAGGATGGGGGGGGCGGGACAGGTTGAGTGCAGTGTGGATTGGGGAAGGTTTTTTTTTTCCTTGACTGCCAGAACTGAGGAGGAGGAGAAGATGATGGGATAGTAATACAGGGGTTGGGGGAATGGTTTTGCATTCCTTTCCTTTATTCTTAGAAGCCATTATGCTTCCCATAGCTACTTTGTTTGAAGTTATCCTTTCACTATGGACAATGTCTGCATAGTTTTTCCATGCAAATGTTACCCTTTGTGAAATTTTTACATTTTGTAGCAAAGACTGCAAGGTATAGTGGACTGAATTTGTCCCTGTCTAGTCACAACTCTTTCCTGAGTGGTTGCAATTGCGCTTTGTAACAGGTCAGGAAGGGGAACAGGGGTTACCATGTAACTGGTCTTCAGTTCCATGTAGAAAATGCATGGCAGCCCTTGCAAATCAAGTCACAGCCTCCTTCATCTCACTTAGGTTTAGTAATGAGGTTGGGGTGGGAATGATTTAATATAGACGCCAGCATGGTGGACCTGGATGGGAGGGGGATAAGTCAGGAAACATGTATATTGGCACTCTGGGGATAAGGTCCACTAGACATCTAGGACATTCATATATGGGTGAAAGATAGGGGTCCATTGGACTAGCTGGTGCCTGACCATCTGCCAAACATATGGGAAACACCACTAGCCCACTGGGGAGCATTACTTGGGGAGCTATACACCTGCACAGTGTAATACTGCAGCTCCGTTGCACATGTAATCTAGAATGTCTGGGGGTTCACATATCATTTTTCACCCTCTGACATCCAGATCAGCAATTCACGTTGTATCCTTGTCACAGGGGAGCTATTCACTGTGACATGCACTTTATTTTGTAAATAGTAGAAATGGGTGGTGGCGGTACAACAATGTAACAGAAATCAGCCTGTTTTGCACCACCACTCACAGAAGCTGAAATTGGTGCCCTTGATCTTCACTGGTGGGTTCTCAAAGCTTTAGAGTGGCCCTCTGGACCGAGGGTGGAAGCATTACTTTTTAAGGCATATTTTTGGTCTCTGTACTTTATAAAGTGAAATTGATGGATTACCATGTGAAATGCATTGGAAATCTTGCACTTCCTTCCCACTATTTACTGATGTCATCAAAATTACTCAGCTTGGCACACCATTCTTCATGGTGATTAATTGGTTATCATCCACTTTTATTTCTAGATGCACCATCGCTGATGTGTTTGCTTAAAATGTGTTGATTATGGAATATGAGTTTCCGTAACAGTTGATGATATAATAAAGGCACTGTACTTAATTATTGCCAAATCAGTTAACTCGAACATAAACAATTAAAAATGTGTAGTGAAAATTCAGAGCCATGATTGGCTGAGACCCATTACATTAATTTATTTATTTGCTTTTGTTTACCAGGTAAGCATGCTAGACAGCCAAGTGCCTATTTTCATGAGCGACCCAGGAGGTTACAAGGTACAGACGAGAACAGATTGGCAGTAGACATCACATCACATGTGAAACAGTATGGTACAGGTCTTTGACAGCAGACAATATACAGAACATCACAAATACATATTAGTGGGCTGGAGCCCAATAAGCTCAGGGATAGTATAGAATATTGGCTTAATATGTACAGACAGGCAAGAAAGGAACACATTTCCAGACAATACAGCTGATAGCAGCAGGCTAGCCAATGGATTGGGCACATTCAGCACCAGGAGGCTCATCTCCTCAGACAGTAATGGCTGGGTTAGAATAGTCTCAGCCGGTCAGCTTGGGCTGGGGAGGGCCCTTAAGTGCAGAGACAGTTGGATGTCAACTTGAGGAAACCCCATAGGGAGGATTTGAAAGAGGAGGGGGAGGGGGAGGAGAGGGTGTTTACTGGGAGGAAGTTCCACAGTCTGGGCACAAAGACAGCGAAGGCCCTATCACCCATTTGGGTACAGGTTTTGGGAACCTGGAGGACATGAGAGTCACAGGATCTTAACTGGTAGGAGGGGGTAGCAGGTTTGAAGGACAGAGCGAGTGTAGGAGGAGTGGCAGTTCTGATGATGTTATCGATGAAGCAGCCGAGGACGAAGGTGCAATGTTTTTCAGGGGGGAGCCACTTGAGCCTGGTGTACAACTCACAGTGGTGCATGAGGCAGGAAGCTGAGAGCACAAAGTGACACACATTGTTGTAGGTGGTGTCCCATTTTGCAAGACTGGTTTTTGGAATGGGGCAAAGGAGACAAGTCCATAGCAGAGCGAGGGGAGGAGGACCCACTTGGCGAGGGTAAGTCGTGCAGCTGGGGTTAGATAGCTTTTTGCTCTGTATGCCAGGCCCATTTTGCAGTTTGTAGCCTTGCAAATGTTGTGAATGTGCAGGGATAGGTCAAGTTTCGGGTCAAGGGTTACCCCCAGGTACTTGACGGAGTCCACAACCTGCAGGGGGGAAACATCAGCTCCTGAGATTTGTAGTGGAGCAAGGCAGGCTTTTGTTTTGGCCAGAGAGCCAAAGAGCATGGCCTGAGTCTTTTGTAGGTTGATGGCCAGCTTGCGGCCCTTTAGCCAGGTTTGGATTTGAATGAAGTCTGAGTTCAACCTTGTGTTGATCTCTTTGATGTCCTGGGAGCTGGTGAGGATGACGAGATTGTCTGCATACAGGGTGGAGACTGTGGACTGGGACTGGGACTGAGGGCAGCTCATTTGTGTAAAGGGAAAACAGGAGGGGCCCAAGAACAGATCCCTGGGGGACCCCGCAGTTCACAGGAGAGGGATCAGAGAGGGCTTGGCTGAAACTAGTGTATTGTTGTCTCCGGAGAGGGAGTTTGTGAACCAGGCATGAGCTGGGGGGGTGAGGCCAAGGGACCAGAGTGTGGAGCACAGGAGCGAGTGGTCGACCAAGTCAAATGCTTTTGACAGGTCCACAAAGACGGCACCGGTTAGCATGCCTTGGTCTGTGGCAGATCTGATCTCTGAGGTGACAACAGTAAGGGCAGTGGTAGTGCTGTTCCCTTTTTGGAATCCATGTTGTGCTGGGGTGAGTGTCATAGCTTTGTAGGAAGTGGGTGAGCTGTGAGGCAACCACCTTCTCAAGTAGTTTAGTAACCGCAGACAGGATTGCAATGGGGCGGTAGTTCTTAAGGGTTTTGGGGTCCCCTTATTTGAAGACTGGGACAACTCTGGCCACTTTCCACACATCTGGGATGGATCCCGAGGTTAGGGAGGTGTTAAAGATGTGGGCAATAGGCCATGCCAGGGGAGAGGTCCCCAGGCACAGCAGTTTGGGCTCTAGGTCATCATGCCCAGCTCCAGTGTGAGGGGTGAGACCTGAAGGAGTTTCTGAGTCTCAGTGACAGAAACAACCTTTAGGTAGAAAGGAGGTCAAGTGATTTTACCACTGTGTGAGGGACCATGGGCCCTTGGGTCAGGAGGCTGGGAGGGGTGAGCGGGTTGGTCAGAGAACATGGAGTTAAATGCATTGGCAATTGTATGGGGGGTTGTTGCAGCTAACCCCGCCAATTTGCATGTCCTTGACCTGGACTCTGGCAGAGCCTTCAACAGCGTTCTTGATGTTTTGCCAGAAACTCCTCAGGTTCCTGGCCGAGGATAACAAGGCAGATCTGCAGTATTTGCTCTTTGCAGGGTGAATGGCTCTTTTGCATTTGTTTCTCAGCTGCCTATATTTGTGGAAGTCAAAACTTGTGAGGGAGGTTTTGTACTAGACCCAGCATTTGTCCCTCTGCTTCATGAGGGAAAATAGTCCACTATGAAGCCATTTTGTGACAGTGCCCATCACCCTCCTCTTCGTAAGGGGAGCATATTTGTTTTGCAGGGGAGCAAATGCAGCAATAAAGTTGTCAAGGGCTGCAGAGGGGTCATTTGTGGCAGTGACCCTGGACCAGTCTGTTTGGTAGAGGTCAGTAAGGTAGTCATCAATGTTAAAATTGGAGAAATCTCTCATCTGGATTTCTTTACAGGGGATCTTGGGAGAAGAGCTACCCCAGGTACAGAAGGTGGGAGAGTGATCAGAGATGACATCAGGGAGATCCCAGAGGAGATGATATTGTCGGGTCTGTTACTCAGCACCCAGTCGATGAGGGATCCTTTATCCCCTAGATGGGAGAGTGGGAGAGCCTTGTGGGATCCAAGATGAGTTGGGTAAGGGCAAGGCCGGACAGCAGGGGCTCATATTGCTTGGCGTTGTAGCCCTGCCAGTTTAGATTAAAGTCACCAAAGATTAGTAACTCATTTGTGCCAACCTTGGAGACAAGACTTCAAGGAGGTAGGAGAGTCCTAGCAGGCCTCCTATTGGAGGATTGTAGGCACAGACCAGGTGGAGCTTTTTTGAGTTACCTAGCAGGAACAGGGCAAGCAGGAACTCACAGCGAGAGGATGTAGGAGGTGGGGTGGGGGGGCATGACCAATGACAGACAAGTTTAGGTGAACCCTATAGTAGAGGAGCACACCACCCCGACATTTGTTTCCTGGCCTGTCTTGCCTAATGAATGAAGTTGTATCCTGGAATGGCACATGTAGAGTCCAGGATGTGGGGTTTTAGCCATGTTTCTGGGACCCCCGGATATCAGGGTTGTAATGAGCCACCGAGGCTGTTAGCTCTGCAAGATTTGGTAAGAGACTGCATACATTCAGATGTACCATTTTTATGCCCTTGGTGGATTTCCAGGTGGGAGGGGTGCTTGAGGGAGGGTAGGGTGGCCTGCAGTCCATGGTTTTGGGTTGTGCCCCCAGCCAAAGCTGGGGAAACCTGGCAGCCACACAGGGACAGCATCCTGTTAGGTAGGAAGAGAGTAGGCTACGACGGACACAGCAGAAGCTGTTGTTACAAGCAGCAGAACTTAGACTTTAGCTGAAATTGGTAGCATACAATTGACCTAGGCAATCAGCTGCATTCCTACCCTGATGAATTGTCTATTATGTAGGTAAGAAATTCCGTAACTCTGGCAAAGAGAAAAGTCAGTGTCATTGGCAGGGGGCGTCCTCTGGTAGCCGTACGTGATAAGCTGCAGATGGGGAAGTAGACTGATAGGCTGATACTGGCACATGATATACCTTATATATCACTGAGTCCACAAAGGGTGGTGGCGAGGGCAGTGGGGCAGCTGATGCAGAGCATCAGCGGGGCCTTACATGCACACACACACACACACACACACACACACACTCCGTTGTGACTTCAGTGCCTCCCTGGCATCGTACCTGAGATTTTTCAGGGGGGATTCGGCTGGCTCGGGGAAGGGCAGGAGCACAGCTGGCCCTCACGACCACCCAGAGGCTGCAGAGAGAGGACAGAGGGTTGATTATTTACAGGGTACAGTGCAGGGAGGAACTACTAAGTAAATTCAGAGCAGGTAATTTGAGTTCAGTAGACTGAGTTTGGCACAGTTCTATTCTGCAGTTAATTCGGGTTGGAAAACGGAGCTTAAACTCAGTATTGTATAACTTTCAGGCAGCTAAGATAACATTATATCATGCAGTTCCTTCGGGTTGAAAAACGGAGTTGAAACTCAGACTTAGTTTGGCACCGTTCTATCCTGCAGTTAATTGAAATGGAGCTTAAACTCAGTGTTTTATAATTTTCAGGCAGCTAAGGTAACATTCTTTCATGCAGTTCTTTCGGGGTTGAAAAATGGAATTGAAACTCAGTATTTTAGGCAAAAGATAAAACTATCAGCATTGCTATGGGCTGCTTTTTAAAAATGGAGATTTAAATCAGCACACAACCCCTTTAGAGCGAATGACTCTGCACACACAACCCCCTTTAACAGGCAACTCAATTTAGGTTTTAAAGGCTCCCTGTGAACGGAGTCGAAGGGAATTGCAGCATAAATCTGTTAAAGCTCCCATCTGAAGTTGTTGTAATTTAGTGTTTTACACGATTACGGCAGTGAAATAAAACTATTAGCATTGCTCTGCAGACAGTTACAGATAGAGTAACTCGGAGGGGGGGGAAGCAGGCTAGGTTTGAACTTGGCACCAAAAACAAAGTCCTTTGTCTTCCACACACACACACTCCGTTGCAATTTTGATGCCTCCCTGGCGTCGTACCTGAGATTTTTTGGCGAGGGATTCGGCTCGCTCGGGGAGCGCAGGAGCACAACTGGCCCTCACGACCACCCAGAGGCTGAGATTTTTTGTTGGGGGATTAGGCTCGCTCAGGGGAGGGCAGGAGCACAGCTGGCCTTCATGATCACCCAGAGGCTCAGATTTTTCAGCAGAGGATTCGGCTCACTCAGGGGAAGGCAGGAGCACAGCTGGACCTCACGACCACCCAGAGGCTGAGATTTTTCGGCGAGGTATTCAGCTCACTCGGGGAGGGGGCAGGAACACAGCTGGCCCTCACTAACACCCACAGTAACAAGTTTTCATTTCTTTTTGTATAAAAAGTGCATATTTTACTTGTCAGCTGTGATCCCTGTAACATCAAGTGTGGCTTCACCACTCAGGATGCCACTGGTCACAGACCAATTGCAAAATATCAGGCATGCTTTTTAGGCCAATACCAAACTGAGCAGCATAGAGTCTGGTCCCAAGGTGGTAAACTGGGTAAGAAATTGGTTAAGAGATAGGCAACAGAGGGTGGTGGTAAAGGAAGTTCATTCCAGTGAAGATACGGTGACCAGTGGTGTGACTCTGGGCTCAGTACAGAGACCACTCCTCTTTAATGTCTTTATAAGAGACCTTAAAGATGAACTAGAAGGCAAGGTATGCCTGTTTGTAGGTGACACTAAAATCTGCAATATGGTGGACACTCCAGAGGGGTGAAAAGAACATGCAGAGAGACCTGAGAAAACTTGAGGAATCTATATATATATCTAATATATATATATATATATAGAGCGAGAGAGACAGATAGAGAGAGAGAGACATATATATATATATATATATATAAAGTTTTGTGCCAGGATGAACTACACTGAGGTGCTGAGTTGTACATGCCATCCTGTTTTGAGAGAGAGAGAGAATTAGATGGTGAGAGAGAGAAATGGAGAAAGAAGGACAGCAAGACACATATATTACTCATATACTCCCATTTCAGATTATATCTATGGCAGAGGTTTCTGGGAGGAGGCTTTGCCTTTTCTTACAGTTACCTTTCACATTTTGTACAAATTGTTACTTGCAGAATAAATTAGGAGAATCTGAAGACACAGGCAATGAAAGAGTGAAATTACCTTGCTTCACCATTTCCAGGGACCAAAATAGGCCTCTGGAGCTGTTCCTACACAACCCTGATTAACTAGGTTTAGTGGCCCATCACATACATCTTAGTAAAAGTGGCTTTGTCATGTGCTGCTACATGGATGCTGTGAGATATGCAGCACTGCACTCAGAGATGGATTTTGGCCAGGCTTGGCATTTTCTCCAAGGGGGATGGTGGTAACTTAGCACCTCCCAGGCTGCCCTCTGGGTACTGCGCTCAGACCCACACAGATTTGTTGTTCTGGAAACAGGCATCAGCTGCTGTCCATGTCATATAATCATGATGGAAATAAAAAAAAAAAAAAACTGCACTGAAAACAATAAAAAATATAGTCCCCAAAACTGCAGTGCAATATTCACTGGGTCAGAATGTGAGTTCTCTTTCCCTGACGTCTGAGGTTCTGGTTTACCAGAGGTGATCATCAGTATTTGATTGATTCTTTGAAATGTCTTGCTGCTAAGTGACAATTTAGAGTGCTTTATTACATTATCACTAGGGATTATTCATTTTTTTCCTCGGTTCTAATTAGAATCCAAAATGTTAATACGGTTTTTGTTCCGTAATCATTTTCCGGTCTAGAACCTCACATGTGTTTGCATGTGTGTCATCTTGTAACTGCATGCTAATTAGTCATTAATTTTCTGAATCACTCAAACTGATTTTTAAAGAGGAAGCTCTTTCTAGATCTAAGCTGTAGAAATGACTAGGTTCTGGTGCATTCTTTTAAAACCAGTTCTTCCCTTCTGTAGGTGCCTTGCTGTGTTCTGTCAGAGCATCATACGACACCATCATATGCCATATGGCCAGAGTCACAATACGTGGTAATCTGCATTGATATTTTTATTGTACTGAACATAACTATATAACAAGGGGAGTAGTTAGCTATCTCATGGCCCTTTAAACTAATTTCATCAGTCAGTAATTTTCAAGAACCACTGAATTTTGTTTACAGCATAGCTGAGTTGTTCCTCCCATACGAGAGTCCAAGGGTAAGTAATGGTTGCATTTCCTTTATTTTCTTTAGGCAAAAGTAGTGAGGGGGAAGATGGAAATACTGGGAAAAAGACATTTTTAACTCGGATTTACATCTTGTGTATTACTTGTGTCAATGTGTACAAAGAAGTTAGCATTTGGATCCCAACATTTCTCACAATTGTGCTTTGATATTACCCCAATTGTCTAGAAGGTGATTTACAAGTATTTGCTGCAGAGTTTATCCCCTCACTCCAAGCATTGAGTTACATGATAAATAAAAAATAATTGAAAAACATATCAACAGATAACTCAAAACTTTTATTAAGCCATTGGGCCTCCTTAAATATTTGTATTTACAAGCAGACTGAAAGTTGCCTTTAGCTGCCAGAACAGATATACACATCAGCATATCTTCATCAGTGGCACTGCAGATGGACTGGAGGGTAAGGTTTGTCTGTTTGCAGATGACACCAAGATCTGCAACAGAGTAGATGATCCAGATGGGCTGGACAGAATGAGAAGAGATCTGGATAAATTAGCAAAATGGTCGGAAGAGTGGCAAATGGGGTTTAACGCAAAGAAGTGCAAGATCATGCACATAGGGAAGAGAAACTCTGAAGCCACCTATAGGTTGGGAGGAGAATTGCTGGCAATCATAAGGGAAGAAAGAGACTTGGGCATCATCATCAATGATGACCTAAAATCATCCAAGCATACCACTAAAGCTGTAGGTAAGGCTAGAGGGATGTTGGGGTGTATTAGTAGGGGTATCACAAGTCGTAAGAGGGAGGTACTAATCCCTCTTTACAAGGCACTGGCTAGGCTTCATCTGGAGTGCTGCATGCAGTACTGGAGGCTGCACCTGAACAAGGACATTAACAAAATGGAGGCAGTCCAGAGAAAGGCAATCAAAATGGTGCAGGGACTGCATCAGAAAACATATGAGGACAGATTAACGGAGCTCAACAAGTATACCCTAGAGCAAAGTAGGAAGAGAGGTGATATGAACAAAATATTCAAACACCTTAAGGGCATTAACAAGGTGAAAGAGTCTAACATGTTTCAATATAAGGAAAATAGCAGGACAAGAGGACACAGCATGAGATTAGAGGGAGGCCGATTAAGGGGTAATGTGAGGAAGTTCTTTTTCACAGAAATGGTGGTGGATGCATGGAACAGCCTACCTCAAGAAGTGGTGGATATGAATACAGTGCAGGGCTTCAAACAGGCATGGGATAGGCATACAGGAGCAATAAAGATGAGTATGAATAGATAGGCCATTGTCAGAGTACAGGCCTATGGCACATTCATAAGGTAGAAAAAATGAGCAGACTGGATGGGGCTTGCGGTCCTTGTCTGCTGTCAACTTCTATGTTTCTATATGTTCTGTCGGTACATATCATTACATACTTGTTTGTTAAGAGTCAGAGTCACTTTTGCTTGTAGAGATGTTTGTCTTGTTTCCTTCAGCACAGCCACTGGGCAGCTGCCGTTCTCTTTGATATCTCTGAATGATGTCATGCAGATTTGTCACACATAAATGCAGAAGTGGCTAAGCTGCAGGCATTCTTTTGGTAAACCTGTGGACAGAATGACATAGCCTCATAACAACAATGTGCCTTGCTGGCTGGCCTGTCAGTTTTCTTTGCTACAGTTTGTTCACACAGGACAAGTCATACAGGGATGCAACTTCTCATTCATAGAAAGCTGTAGATGCTGCCTAGTTTTACAGCTGGGCTGTTCAAGTACAGGGAGGTACAGAAGTAGAGGGAGGGCAAGTGATTTGCTCAGAACCACAAAGTGGTTCAGTGACTGCTGGGCTTCAAACCTTGTTCATTCCAGTTTACAACTCTCTTCTAGAATCAGTCAGCCACAATGAGAGTATTTACATGTAGGTGGCACTGCATATGCACTAAGACATGACAAGTTGTATATTTATAAATCAATAATCACACACTTCTCGAGTATGTTGTTAGGTAACAGGTGCTTGTGCTGAGAGCCTTTAAACACCTGAAAGAGAAGTGTGACTATTGGCTATAATTACACATCACTGAAGTGTCTGATCACACTTATAAAATGGGTTTTACACATGAAATTCAAAAAACAACAACAACAAAAATCATTAATTTTAAAAAAGCTGTTTCTTTTCTTTGTTTGCCCCATTGTCTGCCTTTGCTTGTAGAGCATGGTTCACTGGTCTCAGTGGTTTCCTCCCCTCCCCCCACTCCTGAACCATTTCCTTTCAGCAGTTTCAGTGTCTGCACTCCCAGTACCCCTGCTCCTTTTTCCCTCGTTTCCTGAGCATGTCTCTGTTGTTTCCTTGTGGCAGTATTCTGCAGTGGTAGCAGGACAAATTCAGACATGAGCTGCAGGATGAAAAAAGCGTTTGGTGACCAGGACCAGCCTCACTGTTGCATGGCAGTTTCTGGCTAGGAATGGCATTTCAGTATGTAGGGATATTGTTATCATGTAAGTTGGATATCCTGGTGGCTGGGACTACAACCCATGTTATTATGGGTTAATAATTATAAGGGCTGGAGTGCTCCTCAGCCAATCAGAAGCCTGCAATTTTCTTATTAATTTTATAAACTATACTACACTACACACTATGGTGTCTGTGTACCTGATATTCATCACAATTATCACAGAGTTTACAGAAGCAGAAACTTCAAATGCTACCTTTGGCTCTCACTTTTTTATCTTCATATTGTTATAAGTTTTTAAGTAATATTACACTTAATGTTTTTTAGAGTTTCCTATACTTTTTAGAATAAAACACTAATTGCAGTTATCAGTAAATGTCAACAAAACATAAGAAGGCATTTGTCAGCAGTTTACATGCTGTTGACATTCAGTGATAACTGTGCTCACTATTGTTTCTAAACAACAATAAAGCACACATTCATATAACGGGGTTCTGCTTGTAAAGCTGTATCAATATAAACAAGCACAAGTGAGAAACAAAGTTGTTTTTTAAATCTTTTGTAAACTGTCATGGGGTCATCTCGCCGCACAGAAAAACCGTGCAGCAATTAATGCCATAAGCATAAGGGTGTGTATGCTAAAATAACGTCAGACAAAACACCAACGATCACAGAACAGCGCATTCCCTTAGAAAGCATGAGCTTCCTTGTGTTTTTGTGGGGGACTTTGCCCCTCCTCCACACCCTCCAACATGGTGGGCTTTGCCTCCCACACACCTCGAAATTTAGATAATAAACTCGGGGGGGGGGGGTTGCAGACTTTGGGGATGGGGAGAAACTCTGCTGAGGGTAAAACTTTCTTTCTTTTTTTTTTTTAAATGTGGCAAAAAGTTGCAGCATGGGGAGACCTGTGGGGTGAGGGGGGGCGAGCAATGGTCCCAGGTCTCCCATTCTGCTGTGTGCTGGTGTCTTAGGCACTCCATCACATGAGTGGCTCCACCAGGCACCCAGCACATGGCAACTTGATCACTCCCAGGAAGAGTGTGCAGCGACAGGAGTAACAGTATTTCCCTGGCACTGTTCTACCCCTGTCGCTGTAACTCCATGCACTCTCTATACAGCGCGACTAATACCACGCTATCTTTCATGCGCAGTATTGACCTGGTACCTTCTAAAATATCTGGTAGCAATTTTGTGCCACACATCAGTTCCATGTAAACTCTGTAGTGGAGCATGGTGTAGCATAGAGTGGGGTCAACTACATGAAAATTCCCTCAGTGACACTCCTATGTGCATATAGATTCACTTTGCTGTTATTATATTTCTTCATATTTTTGGAATCATAGCAGTTTTATTGGTAATTGTTTGCTGGCCAGGGGAAACAATAAGTAAATTCCAGGACTGTTTACGGACAAGAGATTAGGGAGCCTGGAGAAAAAAAGGCCTATTATGCAGAAATAAATAATTACATTAAAGGATGTAACTTAAGAGGCAAGTTGCATAAATCATTTTAAAGGAATCAAGTTTGTGATAAAGTCCAATCCTTTATCACCCAGATTAAGTCCTTCTTTAGACGGTAAATAATTGATAGGGTTCGGGAGAGTGTTTCATAGCTGCATGCGAGGAGCAGTGGGACTGCTCTCGGGGTCAGGGAAGTGGCAGAGAAAAATGTTCTGAAAAACGTTCTGCATCCACCACAGGCACTGAGAAACAGGACTTATACTTATGACAGTTTTAAAAAATGAAGGTCTGGCCTGCAAGTACTACTGAGCACCTTGGGAGACAGGAGACTTCAGTGGCTCTCCTTATACGTCCAGTCTGCAAATCGTGAAGTGCATTTGTCTGCAGAAGAATGCCCTGTTTACATATTTTTAGTGTTGTTATAAAAACAAATAAAAACAATAGCTCTCCTTCTGCAACTAATAATATTAACAGTAGGCAAATCAACAGCTTAGTTTTCCAGAAAGGGTGACTTCTTTCTTTACTTTGAGTATGAAGTATGTTTTTTTTTTTCTGGATTATTGTGTCATGTGGGGAACTGTTGACTCTGATTGCCCCAACACCTAGTATATGTATTCCTTTGTTGTTAAACTGCAGTAACATATTTTAGTTAGAGAGGGGAAGGTTTTACATTCCACTCACTGCTCCATGATAATCCCCAAAAAATCAGAAAATAATCCAAGAATCAATTTGTTTATTTGTCCTGGCATTATTATTATGATACTGATGATGATTATTATTTTGATTATTATTATTATGTACACAGGTTAAGTGTCATCTGAGATCCTCCACAGTAAACGAGGGTTAGGCTTTCATACCACGAGTGAGGTGTTGTTACTGGCTTGTCAGGTTGGTTGATCCTGCATTCTTGCCAGTGGCATACATCCTGTGATTTAAAGCACCAGTATGTGTTAGTCAGCACCAAATTTCATCATATGAATGCTTTAGTAATAAAGTAGTTAAGGCAAAAACCTCTTATACATGGTTATAATGGATAATCAGTTATAATGGACATACACTGATTTCTCAGACAAATTATATTAAATGCAATACATTGTTCTCTGATTATAATGGACAGAAACATTGCTTGGAATAGACACTATGAAGCTTTTATGTGCATTTCTACTGCTTTTTTTGGGGGGGGGAGTGCAAAGCTGAACTGGTAAGGAGAGTTGGTACCTGTAAAACTGAGATGGAGGAGCTCCAAAGATTTTATTTCTTATAAAATATTTCTGTATATACTATGTAAACTTTGTTTAGCTGATTAAATACATTAAACAATATTACATTTTAATGAAACGCTCACAATAACGATTGCTTTTGTTCTTACTACACTGCAACCTCAAGTGCTATTCATTAGATTTACTATTCACTTTTTATCTTCAGTAATAATGTCCTTAAAAAAACTCATGTTCTCTGACAACAAAATGGTTTTAAATAAACACTTAGAATACACATAGAACACAGAAACATATTTGCTAGGCAGAAATGTGCTTATCTTAAGTTTTACAATGGATTCTCTTTTACTCTGAACCCCTGTTCATACACAGACAGAAGCAACACATAGCCTCTGCTCCCTCTGCTCCCTCTAGATATATTTTTACATTTTTGTAACCAGGAAAGGTACCCTGAGCCAAGGCTGGTTTCCAGGTGTGACCGAGGGGGGAAGGGGAGTACAGAGGTAATGAAAAATCACAAAATATTGTGATTGCATAGGCAACATCACGGATGGAAGAGCAGATGTGTTGATCAAGTAAGCTGAAATTAAGTAAATTAACAAATGGCTGGATTAATGCAAAGAGTGTGGACAATCATGTAAGAGCACAATAAAGTGTGCAATGCCTGTTGGGGAGGGTGAGAGTGCTATAGGGATATAGATACAGACCATCAGCTAAAGCACAGCAAGCCTTGATTAGAGGATTCCTCAATGGGGAGGGGGGGAGCAGATGAGACAGGAGAAAAAGTGAGGAGATAAGTTGATAAGGACAACAGGGAGCAGGAAGAACCCTTGCCACAGTGTAAAGGCTGGGAGAGAGGTGGAAAGGCAGAGGGAAGTGGGGAACAGGTTCCAGAGGAGAAGGAGCTAATTGGAGAAAGCAACCTGCTCAGCACAGAAGTAAGGGCGGGGAATGGAGATGGTACGGGAATCCTTAGAGCAAAGACAGTAAGAAGAAAGAAGGACTGGGGAGAGGAATGAGGGGAGGTAGTCGGAAACTGATCCAAACTTACTGGACATTGGATGTAACAGACAAAAGTTTAGTGCATGGATGTGTCCCTTATATCAAGTTTGCACTGTACCCATGTTTTTCATGTTAACTCATCCCTGATCTGAGGTGCTGCATGTGTTTTTAAAGCTTTGAAATGTCTCTATACTCTTGCCATGCCCACCATGTAAACTTTAACTATCTTGGTATGGTGCTGTGCTGCTCACTATCTCAAATCTATGCTAGCACCATCCTACAGCATCCACTCCACAGTATGAGTCTAGTACGTACAGTACAGTTAAAAAGGAACCCCAACACAGAAGAGATGTTTAGAATGTGTTAGTGACAGCAATATTGTTTGACTTGAGTGATTAATTACATAACTAGTGATAAAGCTATTTTACATTTTTAAGAAATTTAAAAAATACACTGATGACACTAAAGTGTCAGAGATGCATTTTTACTAAAAAAAAAGATACAGTGTTGTGTCTGCCAACTAAAAAAAAAAACACTGCTGCTTTAAATGCGTATTTCACCATAGAGCATGATGAGGAAATGCTCATTTAGATCTTACCAAAATGTTATAGGATAGGGCTGTAGTCAGGCACAAATTACATGTTGTATCATAGTTTTCCAACTGACATCCAACGTTATAATTTATCTAACACAAATATCGCATGATTCTGATGTAACAGATTTCTCAAACCCAACATATACTGGAAAATACAGTGATATTTCTTCAGTATATTAAAAACCCGATGATACTGTTTTTCTCTCTTTTATTTTTTCAGTTTATTTCCTAGTATAGCTAACTGAAATTCAACATCTGTTTTTTAGTGGAATCCAAGGACTGAAGTACAAGGAGGTCAAGTAATCTGCTAAAGGTTACATAGTGAGCAAATGTTGTGGTAGGAGAGACTAATGAGTCTTTATCCGCCATCAGAATATATGTATCTATGCTTATACAATATACATTTGTGCTTTTCTCATTAAGATAAAAGCTCTATCTGTCAAATAGAATCCTAACTAGATATTTCTTTTTTTTATATAGCTTGTAGGGTACATCATGTAAGTAATAGATCACAGCAGGATGTGCATTATAGTGATTTATTGCATGGTCAGGTGACATCTCTCAGTCAATGACATTTCTAGATTTTTTTCTAGTCATTTTATGTAATTTATCCATACAGTGAGGTACATCACTCTGCGTATCTAATGCTGAGTTCTATGCCTTGTGCTGTGCTGAACTACGGCAGCCATGGTTTTTACTGCTTTTTTAAACAGTGCAAATGTACATTGTATAAACTACATATTTTATGTATGGCTATGAGAGCTCATTTTTTATCTTTCTTTGTGATCAGTCATTGTCCCCTTTTACCCTTACTCGTGGCTTTGCTACTTGTGAGGGTCAAGAAGTCACTGACCACTCAAGTAGATAAAAATTATATCTCATATATATCTCATATATCTCTGAACCTCAGATCTCCTGGGTCACAGTTACAATGTCCTATGCTCCAGCCAGTAGACCACATAAACTTCTAAAGACTCACAATTAGCCTGCTTTTCAGACTTTGACGAAATTAAGCAGACTTAGAAATATCCATTTCTCAATAAATCTAGTGAAACCAGTTAAGTGAGGATTTAGCACCAAGAGTTTGTGTTGTTAACACAGGACCCAAGTGATATGATTTATCACTGGCAGCCAAGAATTTGTGGTATTAGATAAGATGAGTCAGGATGCTTTATTGTCCATCTAGATACACCTGTCTCTGAATTTTGTAAAATAAGATTTAAAAAACATGTACTTTTGCGTTTATCAATATATACTTTAAGAGACTATCCCTGGTAAGTTGTATAGTTTTTTTTTTATAAAGGGCACCCGTACAATATTACACACATATCTTATTACTACAACTTATTTATTAAGCATGATTCACAGAAGTATCAATATGCTAGATATCATAAACATGCAGAATACACAGTGTTCGCTATATAGTGCTATTGTGTATAATAGCATAACAAGCTATTATCTCGATTGTACATAATAAAATGGTTTAAGTCTATGCATAAACATTGTAGTAGTATGCAAATTAATTATGTGTTGATATGGTAAGTGGTTAACTGTCAACCCCTTAGGCCTCATATTGTGTCTCATTAAAAAGCAAACATTATATGATTGCTCAGCTGTGGTGGAATTTGTTGCTGTACAGTATATGGTTGTTTTTTAATCTGCTTTCATTTTCTTAGCAAAGTTATTGGTGTTTGCCATGTTTGCTCCCGAAACCATGAGGAAAAAGAAAGATTTTTTTTTATATAGATATTTGTTTGTTTATTTATTTGTTTATTATGTTTTGTCAGAAAAGTGGACTACATCAAAGATCTGTTTTCAGCCATAGCGGGAGGGACTGGGGTCACAGTAAGTGTAACAAATATACATGATTAACAACTTTGTTAATGAAAACGCCTTTACTAGGACAACAAAATTTAGGTATTCAAGTTTTCAAGACCTAGTTTTTACTTGATGGATAGGCTTTTGAGGCTTTGATAGTTTACATAAATGGTTTGTTAGTAAAGTATATATGTTTACCTAACACAAATTATTTTCTTGTTTTTCATGTGCTGTTTCTTGGAAAAAGAGACAAAAACAGCTATTGGTGCAATCATATCAAAACTGTATCTTGTCTGATTGTTACAATTGCCATCCTAGTCCAGCCATTCATGATGTGGTAGTCTCCTCCCACTGTATTATGATTGGCAATGCTGTGTGATGGTTTTCCCAAGTTTGAGGAAAGGTACAGTTGGGATAGGTCAAAGAATGTAAGCAAGCAACTTTTTGTTTGGTAACACTATTTCAGAGGACAGATAGTGTTTTCTTTTTTAATAAGTGAAGCAAACAGATACAAAATAAGTTATTTCAGCAAATGTTACAGCAGGTGAGCAGCCATTAAATGAGTTTTTCAACTAGGAAAATATTTCAGGGGGATTTGGACAGCATCCCTTTAAAGTGACATTTTCAATTTTGACAAATTGTGGCCAGTTTTCACAGAGTCTGATACCAAAGAGAAAAATAAGTCTTGTGTACCTGCCTCCCATTGAATCATTAAAATGAGCCTTTGGCTAGTTTTGATTACTTTTGCATTAGTTCGTTGTTACTACTAACTGTCCATTACAAGAATGGCTATCAATATTTGTACCACTCATTAACCTCCCAACATGCACTTTGGTTGGAATCTTAGCACAGGAGCATGGGCGTCTATACATAAATGGTTTAAAAATGACTATCAATAAACAAAATACTAATTTCATACCTCTATGAGAGGTAAATCCTATACATAAAAGTTTGTATTTTCTTGCCATGTTGGGTACTGCCCCAAACAGTCAACATTCTCCACCAGACCAAAAAAAAATAAAAAAACAACAACAAATGATAGTGGTTCTTTAACAGTTTGAATTTGCCAAAAATATTATTTTATGATTTGCTATAAGGCTTGGTGTTGCAGATTGAAATTCTGTCACAAAGGCTGAACATGCAGATGCAAATCAGCTTTAAATATCTGATTCTTTTCTTGACAAAATTTATTGCAAAGACAGCGATAATTATAGTTTAATCAGGCAGGTATTACTCGGCATGCTTTTTAATGAAAGCATATTTTTTCATAATTTATAGAAACAAAAGAAAAAGTCCAACGTGATGTAAGTTTTATGAACAAAATGATTTGCAACTAGAGAGATTTCAACATGTTATGCCTTTACAGTAAAAACTGAGAGAGTTATTCAGCAGTGCTCTGTACTACAGTACTTTGACATGCTTATTTCCTATACCTTGCCCAAGGAAATGGGAAGTAAAGTGGTGCTGCAGTAGACAGAGTCTCTAAATAGATTGCATGGTTTTGACTACTTTCAAATTTGGGGATATTCAATGACCTACACAATGAGATTCTCAGAGACTATCACTCCTTCCCCAGAATTTTGGAAGAGTGAATTTTGAAGAGCTTTATGCTGCCTTATTATTACCAACAATGACAAACTTCAATTTCCAACTGATACATACAATAGTTACACGCATGGATACACATATTGTCATGTTAGATAAAGACTCATTGCTCTATCCAGTCAGCCCACTTCCTACTTAAATACATGTCTGACCTGACAATGGCATGGAGCCATCCTCCCCTGGCTGTCCATCCTCCCCCCTTCTCCTAGGTCTTACTATCTCATATGTTCACCCCATCCATGTTTGAAAATGGTCATTGCTTCTACCACTAGCTTTGGTTGACTTCCAGGCACCCACCACCCTCTTCATGAAAAAGTACTTCTTAACATCTCCTTTAAATCCCCCCCCCCAACCATTAAAGTGAACCTCCATCCATGTCTCTTGGCTACTGTGTTTTTATTCCACACAAATAGATCCCTGTAGTCTGCCCTGTCAACACCTTTCAAGAACTTGTAGGTTTGAGTTATGTCCCCCTCCCCTTTCTGGCAGAGAGAGAGAGACAGAGAGACAGAGAGACAGAGAGACAGAGAGAATGTTTAGGGTTCTCTATCTCTCTCCATAGTTCTTTCCTCCTGTCCCTCTATCTTTTTCTAAGCCCTCCTCTGAACCCTTACCAAGCAGTCCCTGACCTTCCTGAGGTGGGAACTCCAGAACTGGGTACAGTATTTCAGATGTAGTCTCACCATGGACCTGTAGGAGGGCAGCATTACCTCCTTTATTCTGCTGGTGGATGCCCTACCTATAAACCCCAGCATTCTGCTCACCCTCCCATATGTGTTGTTGCACTGGGCTGAAGACTCAAGGTTGCTGCTGATAATGATTCCCATGTCCCTTTATTCAGTAGTATCAACCACCTTTACTCCCCCCCCCCCCATCCAGTAGTCAATACTTGGGTTTTTCCCAGCAATATGCATAACCTTATATACCTAGCACTGAATTTGAGTTGCCATACCTTGGAGCACTTCTTCAACCTTTCTAAATCCCTTTTCATGCCCCGTATTCCTTCCCCTGTGCCCACCCTCCCAGAGAGCAGCAGGATTCAATGCATTCTTGGGGGGAAAAGACCCTGGGCTGCATTTGCAAAGCAGGGTGTGGGACTTGCAGCAAGCTGTGCACCACAACATTTAGGTTCTGGCAGTGTGCCAACCCTTCCCCACAACTGCGCCCAACTCCACAATCTCAGGTGCAGTTGTGGCAGTTTTCATGATTTATGTCAGCTTGCTCCAAATATCTGAAGCAAACCCCATAAAAAAGCCCCTCCAAGATTGCCTCAAGTTAGACCAGAAAAAGGTTGATGTAACTTGTGACAATTGCCGCATGGGATAGAAACTTCCGTTAGATCACTGCAAGCCCCATGCATCATATTGTTGGTGTATCCGGGGTTGTGGCAATCTAAGCCTTTGAAAATCCTGCCTCCTATGTATGTGCAAATATCCATAGTAATGAACAACAAAATGATGAGAAATGCAGAAGATATATGCAGCATCAGCGAAATAAAATTAGGAAATAAAATGCTGCGTCACTGTGTGCCTGCAAGCAAACCCAAGGAGAAAATGCATGCTGAAAAGTGTTAGAACCATTGTTTGAATTACCCAGAACAAGTAAGCATAGTTACTGTTATATCAATATAAAGTTATGACAGCCCCGGCCCCGAGGTGGGGGACTCCTAGAACTGTAAGGACTTTTCATATGTTTTCTTCCAGCAGAAGTCTTTGGAATTGTGGAAATTCTGCCTAACTCTTTGGAATTCCCAAATTTCAAAAGCAGTTTTCATTTTTAGTTAGACTATGGATAAGTCATTCATGGTTTAAATGAACTACAGATTGGTACTCTGAAGGTTATGTAAACTGAAGATAAGTTTTCCACAAACAGTGGATTCTTTGAGTTGTGTAAACTGCAGAAAACTAAATTGTTGTTAAATAAAAATACTTTTGAAATTTCATGGAATTTATCAAAAAATTCTGAAAAGCATTTCAGAAGTGGAACTCCCATTCTAACTGAATTTTGCAGGCAAAAAGGCAAATAAGTAAGTGACGCATTGCCTACACCTAAGGAAGCCTTTTGAATTGCCTGTTGGCCCTTAGGATGCTACCCCTCAGAAACAAAATTTTTACCTGGCAAACATAATCCCACCCCACACAGCAATGACACAATAACCAAGCACGGAATAGAAGTACACAGAAATAAAATGCAAAACCAGCAATAAATTTATTAGAAAAGGCTGGAACAAGGATTGGAGGAAGGAAGGGGGAAGCAGTCAGTAAGCAATGGCAATAGCAATCCCCACCATACCCTTTTTACCCACTGTCAGTCCTAATGACTCAAACAAAGCTCTTGCACCAGTCTAAATACCTCAATTGTCTCATGGGAGCTTTCCTTTTAAAAGTGGTGGGTACCACAGTAGTTGAAATTATGTAGACGCTTGAAGAGATTAGAAACTTTTAACAAGTTTAAACTTTAGCAAGATCACTATTTGTAATCCACAACGTAGTGCAATGGCCTAACCTGGGAACTCCCAAATAGATGCAGTCTCTTAATCCCCCCACCCGTCCAAGCTAGCTAACTAACTTTGAAGAGCCAAGACCTTGATCTGGTACTCACAGTTTGCTGACAAACTCAGACCCCAAAAAGGGTTTGGATGCTGTATGCTAGTCTCACTGGCAGCTGCAATTTGGATGCCATCTCTTTCAGTATTGTCACTGTCATTACCGCAGAATGAAGGCTATGCAGAATATTCAGTGGTTGAGAGACCCACCTTTCTTCTGTAGCTTCACCCCACTTGGGGACTTTGTTCTACATGCCTTGGTGGAGACTTTCTTCCTCTTTTGCCCATTGTGGGGACTTCCTCAATAAATAGGCTGATGGCAGGATTGGTTGTTTCCATGCAGTCATTCCCCACCTTTTCTGGGTGGGCTGTGATGGGAACACATTGTCTGCATAAACTGGTGCCAGTCAGGCTCTGTTTCTGATGGTTTAGAAAAGACCCTCCATGTGGAATGTTTCTAGGGCAGCTCTAACCAGCTCCAAGCAGTCTTAAATTTCTTGAGTTTTTACCAGCTCCAGAGTAAAACTACTACCTCCAAAGACTCAGAATGTGAGCACTCGGTTTGGCCTACCAGTCCCTCATGGGACACTGGTAGCATGTCTGGATCTCCTCTAGCAAGAGAAGGAGGAACATTCCAAAAATACCAGCTCCACAGTTTCTTATTTTCTGTTTATCCTGGCTCCTGATTGGCTGGAATCTTTCGGGAAAAATGTCCTTGGAAAGTGCATGCAGCATGCATACCCTGCTATGTAAGCTTCTCAGGTCATTTTTGGTTTCTGGATGACCCTTTTCTTTTTCAGGAAGTTCATGTGGTCCGTGATCAAACAACATGGGTATCACCATGTTTGTGTACCTGTTCTTCCCCTGGCTGTTTCTTGCTGCTCTACTAAAGCATCCTAAGGTGCTATTCAGTTTGATTCCTGGCCCTGCCGCCTGCCCTGGGGTTTAGAGACTGTTCTTCTTTGCAACAGCAGAACTGCAATGTGAATGAGCCAACAGCATGTACATTAAGGGCGCCATCATGCTGCACCAACCACTCCCCCTCACGGCCTACCTGCCCAGGCCCTACAGCTGCAGACAGATAAAGAGATTAGGACTAGGTGAAGATAGACACAGTGGCCACTGGGAAAGTGCTTGGTGGGCCCGAATGAGCCCGTAAGATAAGCTTCTTATTTGGGTGGAAGCTACAGTTATACTCGATGACTATGCTTACATTTTCTCTCTAGGTAATACCCGAAAAAGACTTATGTTTGAAATGCTGATTTTAAGATTATTTTGGGTTGCCAGCATGCATTCACTGTAACCCTTTTATTTTCTTTGTAGGACAAGCTAATATATGCCTAAATGTTTTTCCAAATTTTCCCAGAGGTTCCAATTTCTCTTTCAATCTAGTTGGTGTCACTGTTAAAGGTAACCACATGTTGCAGTGTTTACAATAAATGATTTTAGGTTGGGATGGAAAGGACTTATTTTCTTTCTCTGTTTGTCCTGAGCCATAACAGATCCATGACAGTCAGTTGACAAATTCACTGTCAACTGACTGTACAGTGACACCTTTATATTGACCAGTTTTGCATTTGGCATAAAGGCAGTCACTTCAGACTGTGTTTTATTCGGGGGGCTTTGCCCCTGAACCCCCCATGTGGGGGGCTCAGCCCCCAGCACTCCCCGTAACTGAACTAATCAACTCTGAGCAGGAGTTGATTCAGGAAGAGCGTGCAAGACCCCCAGAAAGCAGTGCCAGGATCCCGCGCTGACACTACAACGACCTGTCGCTGTTGTCACTGTAGTGTTGGTTGTGGTAAAACTGTCACCGAAGGGAGTATATACCAGCCATAACTCTACAACTGCAAGTCTGAAATTAATAATATGGAATGTGTTGGTCTCCTGTCAAGGGAAAGAAAGTTGCTTGTTGGGGTAGATGATACGGTCCATTGCAAGATGGTCCCTCTAAAAGCCATATTATGGAAGATTAGTCACCACTTAATTCTCTCAGGCCTTGATCATATCATCCCATGTAATTGAGTATCATATGGGAATAGATAAATACTACAGAACTATAATATAGATTAATGCAACATTTACAGTATGTCCCTGCTAATACTCCAAATCTCAAAGCCATTTCTGGAACTTATGCTCCCATGGAATCAAACTGAATAGCATTTTTTATTTTATTTAGTTTTGATGACCGGGTGGGTGCACTAGCCATAACAATGACTATTTTCAGGCACGACCCGTGAGGGTACAAAACAAAACATTAAGATAACAGATTACAATATATGAGTTCACAATATTCAAACATAGGAATACAAAACAGGCTGGAGGTTACATTACGGATGTAGTAAAATAAGTGACAAAGACAAAAATAAAAATTAAGATGAAAGTAAAAAGAGTAACAATTACAA
This sequence comes from Neoceratodus forsteri, assembly GCA_016271365.2. Taxonomy (NCBI): domain Eukaryota; kingdom Metazoa; phylum Chordata; order Ceratodontiformes; family Ceratodontidae; genus Neoceratodus; species Neoceratodus forsteri. Next base: position 180,523,161 of record CM028132.1, read on the forward strand.
TAAATCAAATAAAAATTAGGTTTGGTCATTAGTGCTAACATTACCATGGACATCTAGAAGGATTATAACTAGGAGACAGAGGCATAAGAGTTGAAAGAGGGAAATGGGATTGGAAGATTGGGACATAGTGAGAGATAAAAGTCCCTAGATAATAAGAAGGTAGAAAACAGGTGGTAAGAAGAAAGAGCTATGCACTGGTAAAGGTCAGTAAACTGAGAAGTGGCATAAGTGCAGGAAACATAGGGAGAGGAGATGAAGGCTAGGGTGGTTTGAAACAGGAGCAACAGGAGGAGTCTACAAGATGGTGTCACAACAATTCCGCTGAGTGGTCCTGGCACTGCTACCTGCTGGCTGCCGGACCTCTGCATCCAGCCCGCCACCCCCTGATCAAGGAAAGCAGACACAAGCCCAAACCAGGCTCTCCACTTCAGCTGAGTGGCCCTGGCGCTGCTACGTGCCGGTGGCTGGACCGCTGCATTCAGCCCATCGCCCCCTGACCAGGGAAAGCAGGTATGTTTGTTCAGCTCCTAGCTCAGAGCTGTCAGGCTTCAATCCCCATAATTGGACTGGCTCCTGGGGACTGTGTCTGCTTCCCGATTGGATGCTGCAGATCCCCACTGAGAAAGGAAGCACACAAGGCGCCTTTTTCAAAACACAGCTCGGCCACTGCCTTACTATACTGCTCTCTGGACAATTTTTTCTGCTGAATTTACTGCTCATGTGGAAAAATATGTATATATATTTTTTTTTTCTCTCCTCCTGGAATATTCGGCTGTTTAACCTGCTGTATTAGCCAGGCCAGACTTCTGTATACCTTATGTCTTGCACTACTGAATATTTCTACTGCTTAAACATTTTACCTTTAAACTATTGCACTGTATATGTAGGAATTGCCTAGCAGAGTATAGCAGAGTTGTAGCGAACTTTAACTGACTGCCTGACATTTACATAGCTTACTGCTTGCACTACTGAATTTTTTCTGCTAATTGCCCAATATTGTAGAATAGCTAGAACTGACCACTGCCTGCTGTTTGCTCTGCCACACTTCTCCCATCACAGTTCCTCTCATTCATCCTTAGACTGCCTTTGCTTCCCTCTTTCTCTTGCTTTTTTCCCTTTTATATTTCTTTCTCTCTATTCCCCACAATGTTTATCTGCCATCTACTGGACCCCTGATTCCATCTCCTGACACCCCCCTGAACCAGCACATTCTGTAAATATTGCCTGGCATTTTGGGCCATCTTCTGTACCCATTCCAGACTACCCTGAGTCCTATCCACCACACGCCTCCTTCTCAGCTCTCCCTAGTCTCATTGAAGGCCCCCCAACCTTCTGAATCAGCCTTTTGTTTTGATAAATTATTACCTGGCACCTTTGACCAGAACTCTCTGCAGGAACCTTTCTCTCCCACTATTTGTACCTACTCCTGCCCTGAGCACTAAATTGCCCAGGGCCCTCCCACCAATTTACTTGACCTTTGTCTCTGGCTTTTTAACTAACGACCTGCCTCTTTTGCTGTTCTGTTTTAGACACAAGCCCAAACCAGGCTCTCCACTTCACCTTCATGGCCCTGGCACTGCCATCTGCTGGTGGCCGGACCTCTGCATCCAGCCTGCCACACCCTGACCAAGGAAAGCAGGTTTGTTTGGTCAGCTCCTAGCTCAGAGCTGTCAGGCTTCAATCCCCATAATTGGACTGCCTCCTGTGGACTGTGGCTGCTTCCTGATTGGATGCTGCAGATCCCTATTGAGAAAGGAAGCAAACAAGGTGCCTTTTTCAAAACACAGCTCGGCCACTGCCTTACTGTACTGCTCTCTGGACAATGTTTTTCGCCCACCCTGCCACCCGCTCCTCCCTTCTTTATTAAGTACACTTCCCCAGTGATCCACGCCCCCTGAGGCCCCACACTAGTCAATTACAGCAACTCCTTAAAGGGGCTCTCCTTTCTATAACTTCTTAAAGGGGTGATCCTCTCTTGAACTCAAATAACTTATTGTCCTCAATGCATCCAGTATCAAGTGCATTGCCACTGACTATGGTCCTCCTCCTACTTCCTACACCAGCCCCGCCTCATTTAGGACCATCACTCTTCACGCATAGTACCCTCCCTCTTATCTGCAACACCTCTACCAGACACCCCACCGACGCTTGATCACCTCACCCCCTAGGTATCCCCCCACACTTCCATCCCTGCTACCTCTTACTTCCCACTCATACCTTGGTATCTTCCCCTCAATACCTTTCCCACCCTTCGTACTCTACCCACCCCTTGCACCCCAGCACATGGCCCCATGTCCAGTCACAAGAGGGGATGCCACAATCACTACCATGCTGTGATGCACCTAATCACCTTCCTGTTGCTTCTATCAGGTGACATTCATCCAAACCCTGGCCCCGTACCCAACCTTATGAACAAGCCTGCCCAGGCTCAAGGACTCCACATAGCTTCTATGAATATTTGCAGCCTCCTTAAAAAGGTTGCAGCATTCCAATGCTGGGTTACTCAGCAGCTGCCAGACATTGTCGCACTCATCGAAATCTGGTTATCCAAATCTACCCCGACTCTTTCGTCTCCTTCCCTGGTTACACCCTTTTCAGGGAAGATCAGGTGGGTAAGTGTGGAGGTAGTTGTGCTGTCTACGTGCGTGACTCCCTCCTTGAACATGCACTTTCAGCACCCAAACTTGATAATGGGACACAAACCCTCACACTAAAAATCTCCCCCAACCCTGGTAAGGGCCCACTCTTTCTCACCATTGCCTATATTCCCCTCAGAAAGCAGGTCCTAGCCATTCAGGTGCTTGCTGACTACCTCTCTGGCCTACTGCCCAAAATGGCCCAGATAATTGTTGGTGACCTGAATATCAACTGGCTCTCTGCCACTGCCTCCCAAACAAGAGATATCTTTGCCACCCTTGACATGTCTCAGCTTGTCACCACCCCAACTAGATTCAACCCCTCTACTGGCTCTAGTACCCTCCTGGATATCACCATTACCAACCGCCCCCAGAGGGTTCTCGATATCAGTGTTTCCCAACTCACTTAGTGACCACTCCCCGGTCATATTCTCTTGGTCCGCTGTCAACAGCAAACCTGCACCACAAACCACCCAGTGACGTCGCCTACTCCCAGGTGGCCTGTGTCGCCTTAAACTGTACCTCTCACAACTGGATTGGTCCCAATCAGGCTAGCACCGTCCATAGACGAGGCACTGGATTTTTTCACTCGCACTTTTAACACTGCCTGTGACCTCTATGCCCCCTTCACTAGAAATTGCACCAAAAAGCAAAACATGCCCTGGGTTACCCCCTCCCTCTTTCACAAACTTAAAATGAGAGACAACCTATGGCACATTGCTGTGGAATCTGGCAAACCAGCTGATAGGCAAGTGTACAACGCTGAGCGCAATAAGTGTACTTGGGCCATTCGACAGGCCAAAGCCCAGTACTACCAAGCCGCTCTTGTCTCCTCCTGGGGGTTGGCTAGAAACTTTTGGGATAATGTAAAGGAGCTGAATGGGAAATATTGCTCCCAACCCCCCTCTCAAGTCTCCTTTAATGGCACTGCCTGCTCTGACCCCCTTGGCATTGCAGACTGCCTAAACCATACCTTCTCAGACCTGAGTTCAGTCCTTCCCAGTAACTTCTTTGAACCCATCCCAGTAGCACCCCTGCCCACTCTCCAGAGACCTCCTTTCTACCTACGTACCATCTCCCCGTTGGAGGCTAGACCCCTTCTGCAAAAAGCCGTTAGTAGTAACAACCCCGGCACCAACCTACTGGACACTAGGCTACTTCATCTGACATTGGATGCTATCCTGGTCCCACTTACCAAGCTGCTCAACCACTCTCTGTGCCTGCGGCAGTTCTCCAGCACATGGAAAACTGCCATCATCACTCCCATCCTAAAGAGCAGCGATCGAGCATCCCCAGGTAACTATCGACCTATTTCCATCCTCCCCCCACTCTCTAAGGCCCTTGAAAAAGTAGTTGCCAACCAACTTGCAGAATACCTGGCCATGCACAATATCCTGTGCCCTGAACAGCATGGCTTTCATGCAGGTCATAGCACCACAACTGCACTACTTGAATTCTCCAACTTCCTGCACTCTTCTCTTGATGCCGGAAGTCCTGCCGGTGCCGTGTTCATTGACCTCTCCAAGGCCTTTAACATGGTTTGCCATCCTCTCCTGCTTGACTCCCTCAGATGCCTTGGTTTATCCCCCGGCCCCCTTGCATGGTTCACTGGCTACCTCTCTGCCAGAACTCAGTGTGTAAAAATCAAAAGCACCCTATCTGACACACGACCTGTCTGCTCTGGGGTTCCCCAGGGCTCCATTTTAGGTCCTCTCCTCCCCTCTTCAGTCTCTACCTCAACTCCCTCCCCTTGGCCTGCCCAAGTAAGATCCTCCTCTACGCAGATGATGCTGTGCTTCTCGCTGCTGACCCCAACCCCGACACACTCCAGGCCACCCTCCAACAAGCTTTTGATGGAGCTGAGCATTGGTTCACATCATGAAGGTTAGTCCTGAACCTAAAAAAGACCAAAGTTATGCTCTTCTCACATCGCCAAAGCAAAGCCAGTGGTGCCTGTCTCGTGATACTGCCTAGCACACTAAACCCCATTGAGCAGGTTTCCACCTACAAGTACCTGGGCATTACCTTTGATTCGGCACTCTCCTTCCATTCCCATATCAATGCTCTTTCTGCTGCCACCAATGTCAGGATTGGACTATTATACCACCATAGGGTCTGCCTACCACAAGAGGCCTTAGATTGGCAATCACCTCCTCTGTCCTGTCGCTAATTGACTATGGGCTGCCCATCTATGCTGCTGCCAACAACACTGCGCTTGCAAGAATCCAGCTCTCTAAAAACAAGGCCTGCAGGCTAATGCTGGGAGCCCCTAGGCACACCTATATGTGCCTGCTGTACTCCACCACCATCTTGCTCAATCTTGAAGAAAGACTCCTCTTCCAAACCTGCCTTCTTGTAAAAAAGACCATGCTAGTGCTCTCCCCCCTGTGGTCATCACCTCCCTGCAGTGTGCCTCCCCCTCAGTCTCCACCCGCAGCACTGTCAAAACCTCCCTTATTGTCCCTTGGGTAAGGACCTCTATGGCCCAGAGATCCTTTTGCTATCGGGCTCCCACCTGGTTCAATTCTCTCCCAGCCAACATAGCTGACTCCACTAAGCTTGGTCCTTTCAAGGTCTCCCTCAGAAGCCATCTGACAAGCACTCACTGCTGCAACTGCATATAATCCCCCACCTGCCCCTTACCGTCACCCCAAGGCTGGGTCTGCCCTGTCTACTTTTGCTGTATATACCTGGGGTCTCAGGCAACATCTTCTGACTATTGTAATAAAATATCTTTGGTTGCTACCTGACGTGGTACTCGTGTACCTATATTATGACTACTGTGATCCATCTAGTACCAAGCGTGCACCACCAGTGAATACCTGTAGCACTGGTTGCTTTTTAACTCTAAGTGTTATGTACTGTACTGTTTAGTTTGCTGTGATGTATTGCTCTCTTGACGAGGTGCCTTTGTAAATGAGTCTATGACTCAAAGGTTTGTCAACCGGTGATCTACTAAATAAATAAAATAAATAAAGAAGGCATGGGATGATGTTAGGCAAATGGTTAGCTTTGCTCAGCCGTCGCCCGACACAGCAGTTGGTTTCGCTTACGCGCCAGCGACCGGGTTGAGAATGAGCCCAGGTCACTGCAGGGCCGGCCGGGGGAGAAGGATTGAGCATCCCAGGGACAGCTCTCCTTCTCCGGGGGGAGGGCAGGGGACTGGTCTGGCACCTGCTGGCTCCTAGCGGAGGCTGTGAGTATCACAGGATGCATGGCCCAATACTAACTGGGGGAGGAGCGGATGTCGGCATATGCCATGATGTCACTACGCTGCCCCCAACAGAAAGCCAGGAAAATTGCTCGCTGGCCTCCAGATGATGGCTCTCTGTTCCTAAGGGCCTCCAGCATGTTTCTGGTGCCTCCTGTCCCCCAGCAGCATCCCTGGGCCCTAGACGTGTGTGCTGGGGCTATCCTCCCACCCGGTGCCTTCCCCCTCGGAGGAGAGGGACCCGCCTGGTGAAGGGATACACCGGTTATTCCCGGGGGGGGGTCGGCTGTGATCTGGGGACCAGAGGAGGGCTGGGAAAGGACAGAAGAGGTCAAGGGGAACTTGGCCGAGCCTGAAGGAGTGGAGGTCCAGTGAGCACGGGGCGGAAAAATAGATCATACAAAAAAAAAAAGCTTTGCGCTTCATCAAACCACGTCCATTAGCTGAGACCAAACTCTACCTGTCATACGTTTCTGCTAATGTGGTTAATTATTTATCACTAACCTCACACATTGCTCTTCAGTTACTTTTATATTTCATAACTTAAGTACAAGACTATAAATCAGGTGATAGACAATGAGAACATGCATCATCCTTAAAAAGGTTTATATTTCACAGATGGCCAGCAGCAATTGGATTTATCTTTTGCCTGGCAGCAAACAGTCATCAGTTCTGTTCAGTGTATTCCAAGTTTTCTGTGCTGACATGTTGTGATTGGTATCTGACATTGAATGATATATAGTGATGAGCTTTTAATGTAGAGTAAGTAGAGGCTTTATCAATAAGATCAGTAGTAGCAGTGCTATAGTGGAAGGTATACTAAGCCTTTAGTTTTGGAATCAACTTTATGGCAACTTTTTTCTGGTTTCTTCATTTAAAGTATTGTAACACTATACTCACCTTTTCATTTTATTTATTTAGTTGTTCCATAGGTGCACTAGTCCCAAGGAATGTTTTCAGGCATGACTTGAGCCATGAAGATGGCACACAACAGTACAGTATAAATGCAGTACATACAGGCAAAACCATAAACATAGTTAAAAAATAGGACATCCATACAAAGCAATATGATTACATAGTCAGCAATTGGAGGTAACAAAGCAAAGGGATTGGCAGATATATAAAATGCAATTTAAAATTGCTGGGGGAGAGAGAAAACAGTGCCAACAAGATGCCCATATCTTTGGCCATATACCTACTGTTTTAGTTCCCAGTATACCCCTGTGTAGCATGCCTTTTCCTCGTCTGTTTCTTTAAGTTATAATTAATGCAGCAGTACAAGAATCAGGTTACTTACAAGATTCGATCCTGGGTCCAGTCCTTTTCAATATGTTCATCAGTGATGTAGGAGAACACATTCAGGGCAAGATGCATATCTTTGCAGGTGATACTAAGCTCTGTGGTAGGGTAGAACATAAGGAGGGTATATGGGAGTTGCAGGGGAACCTGCAAAGGTTGGAGAAGTGGTCCAAGGTTTGGCAGTTGAAGTTCAGTGCCACAAAGTGCAGCAGGATGCATATAGCGTACAGGAACCCATGGACAGACTGATAGATGGGAGGGGGTTAAGCTGGGCAGCACTACTGACAAAAAAGACCTAGGAGTCATCATAAGTGACTCCCTTAAACAATCTAGTCAGTATAACAAGGCCTACAGCAAAGCAGCCAGGATTGGGGGGTTTATTGGGAGGGGATTTTATAGAACGAGAAAGAAGGTACTACTACCACCTCCCTATAGATCACTGATTAGGCCACACCTGGAGTACTGTGTCCCATTCTGGAGCTCTCACTAGAGGAAAGACAGGGACAGACTGGAGACAGTACAGCATAGAGTAACATAAATGATTCATGGCCTGCAGAATAGATGCTATGAGGATTGACTTAGGGTACTAAACATGTACTCAATGAAGGCCATAATGGAGAGGGGCGATATGATAGAGACTTTCAAGTTCCTGAAAGGGATGAACCAGGTTAACTGTGAAGAACTGTTCCACTAAAATAGCTAATTTAGAACACAGGGACATGAAAGGAAGCTGGCAGGAGGGAAAATCAGGAGGGATGTGAGGAAGTTCTTTTTTTATGGAAAGAGTCTCTGAGGCATGGAACAGTCTGCCAGCTGAAGTGTTGGGCTCCAAGACCATTAGCAGCTTCAAACATGATCGGAAAAGTGTTAAGGGTGTAAAAGTCACTTGGGGGTTGCCGCAAGTCAGGGAACATCAGAGAAGGTAGCGTAGGCATAAACTCCTTACAGACACTTAAGTCTCGGGGTTGGATAAGGTATTACAGGATTACAGGCAGACTAAATTGACCAATCATCTTTTTCTGCCATGAACTTCTGTGTTTCCATGTTCCCTATCTCTGATTATCAGTGGAACATGAATGCTCCAATGCTATATATTACTGCTGCCTGTTATGATTTCCCTAGAGGTGCTGAGCTTGAGCCATTAAGGACCCACACTGTCTTGGAATCATTTCTCACTCTCTGTGGTTGTTGCCTTTAACATGATTCCCCAAAGCTTCATAAACTTTTCTTAGACAGCAGTAGAAGAAATCCTACCAGCTTGAAGGGTGAGTGAATGTGAAAACTGTCAGCTTCAGTTCAGCTTGATTTTGGCCCATATCTTCAATTTGGCTTTGACACTTTAGCCAAAGACACTCAGGGTGAAGTAAAATAGGGCCATATGAGGGAGGAGGGAGGGATGGAAAAGGCTGTTTGCCCAGTAGCAGATTTGCAGGGGGGCAGAAAAGTTAGGGAGTGCATAGAGCAGAGTGAGCAAGTGGAAGAAGAAGCAGGGGAAAGGACGAAGGGACAAATGGAGATAGACAGTATTATTTTTTCTTATTCTTATTATTTTATTTATGTATTTGAAATTTGGTAACCGAGAAAGGCACATTGAGCCAAGGCTCATTTCCAGGTGTGGCCCAGGAAGGAGGGAACAAAGTATATTGAAACATGGAAGAAACAAAGTACATTAATACAGTGCATAAATCCTTAAATCATGTAGAGGCATTTAGCTTGTGTAATATACAGGATGTTGTATACCAATACTGGGGCTGGCAGTATAGCAAAGAGGTTAGACTAATGAGAGGTGAATGAGCTTGATATATCCAGCAGATCTGGGTTTGAGTCCTACAACCTCCTCTTGCATACTGTGTGACCCTGATCAAGTCAGTTAAGCTTCCCAGTGCTCTGGGATCACCCATGAAAACAGGCTTTTTGTCTAGAAGGCCTTACCTGGTTGCCAAAAGAATAAAAAAAACATGCAGCACTAGGGCAAAAATCCATTTACTAAAGGAGATTGGGCTGGCCAAAACAGTAGAATGTACAAAAAGGGCAGCAAAAATGCATCACCAAAATAAATAGCATGTAGTGTATGTCAAGAACACAGAGAAGTGGAAGGTCAGAAACTAGTAAAGAGTAAGTTAAGGGTTAAGTGCAAGAGCAGAAGTGGGAGAGAGTGTTCGGAAGAGAAGATCTGAAAGCTAGATAAGAGGGGGAGAGGCAGAAGGAGGTTGAAAGATTGTTCCAAATTGATAGGCGTCAGAACGAGAATGTGGATTGTCCAGAGGAAGTATGGCAGGAAGGAACAGAATGCCAGCAAGAGTCAGATGAATGGAGGGAATAGCTGGAGGGAGGTATTAAGGATAAGAGACATCTAAGGCAGGAGGAGAGGAATACCAGAATTTAGAAAGAAACATAATAAAGTAGATGACAGGAGTCCAAGGATGGCACGAAGAGGGGCTGATAGAGGAGACAGTGTTGTGTGAGAGGAAGGGAGTTTGAGGCAAAGTATCAGGAAGAATGTTAGAGAGGATTCAACCTGACAAGGTAGGTTTTGGGTAAAGACCCACAGACCATGTCCACATAATCAAACACTGACATGATCATTTTTATAACTATTTCTCGATTGGACTAGGGGTGGGAGGCAATTTTTATTACAGTAAAGGGCTACAAGTTTAGAACATAATTTCTTCAGAATGGCATTAATATGTATAAAGAAGTCAAGTTTCCAATCAAGCCATACACTAGGGTACTGTACCTAAAGGAGGGGGACATCCTTCAAAGATGAGTCATCGAGAATGGTGGAAGAGGGGTTGGAGGGAAGCCTAGCTAGTTTTTGCCTAGTACCAAAGGACATGGAAACTGTCTTTCTAGCATTAAATAGAAGCTGGTTTGAGGAGAACCCTATTTCTTGAAGTATATCCAATCTGGAACTATTTCAGTCTACCCCCAAACAAGAGCCATGTGCATGCCCAGTGCCATTTCTTCATTGGTGTGGATAGGTATGTGTAATACATTGGATATAATCTCAATTTAGGATTCTGTTCCATAGTTTCTGTGTTGAGGTTGAGGCCTCTAGGGGAATTCTTGGAGTGAGGTGTAAACCATTTTGTCAGTAGTGCAGTAGAATCAACACTGGGAGCAGTGCATGCATCCTCACTGATAACTGAACAAAGAAACAAAATATCCAACACAATATAATCAGTGTGTCTCAGCATCTGAGAAGCTACAGACATCATGGTATTACAAATGTATTTAGGGGCAGGGGAAGGTGATGGTTATTGTTTTGCACCAGTCTAGATTGCTGGACTGGGGGCTAAGGAGACTTCTCATCTGACTGTTTTCTCAAGTGTGGAAATATTGCTTGTTTCCCACTTGTATCCTCAGACTACTGTGTTCAGATAGACTAATAATGTACGCCAGCCTATTGATAACTGTATACGAACAGATATCTGAGAACTAGGGCTGATTACAGGAAGTTCCATTGACCTGGCCGATCCACTTCCAGTCATTAGTAACGCCACATGTTATCTGAGTTTGGCTCCTGTCTCAAAAGAGGGAACATGTTCATTTCCATCCTTTCCACATGGAAACATTTTAATACCAAAAACTAACAAAAAAAGGCTCTTAAGTAATGAGTTTCATACCCGGCGCATTTTCTGTGGTTTAATAAACATTTGAGTTGAAAGTAATCCAAGATGCCCAGTTCTTTTTATCTTGCAACTGGTTGAGGTTTTTCTTAGAAAAATAAAAGCACTTTAATGATAAGATCAGCAGTGAAACACTAAAGCAGTTTTTCTGCTACAGATTGTTCTATTTATAGAATTGGATCTACAAAAAAAATTATATTAAAATCACAGAAATGGGAGGAAATGATGGCATGTAGTACACATAGCCCCTTCTGAGGCTGATCTTTCTAGTAATTTATTTCTCTGTTTATGTACCCTGGAAAGCTTAACTTCAATGGGAAGTCTCATTTTCTGCGGAGTCCTATGTCTCCACTGTTTTACTACTAGGAAAAACTGAAGCATAGGCACGTAAAGTGACATGTTGATGGTTACGGCGTGAGAGGTGGCTGTAGTGGTATTTGCTCCTTTGATCTCCTGCTTCCCAGTTCACTGCTCCGTTAGCCCACAAAACCATCTGTAAGTTTATCTCAGCATGTTGTTGGTACACTTGGTCATAAGATATAGTGAACTATGTTTTATTATTAGAAATCGCAAAGAATTTGGTTTCATAAACTCGCATTCCAATCTAGTTTACAGTCTTGGGGTGGGGAGGGGCAGAGAATGTTGCTGTCATTTTATACATGGTGAGCCTCAAACAGCATAGAGAGAAGTTGCAGAGATAATGCAGATGAGCTATGTAGAGGGAAGTTAAGTGGCTTGTTTAGGGTCACACAGTAAGTAAACGGCAGTTGGGGGTAAAATTTGGGTCTCCAGGTTCAGTGTTCTGTATGTTTTAACCACAAGGCCAAACTGCCTCACATTTAATCACTATTAATTATTAGTGGCCTAGGAATAGACATCAGGTATATCCTTATTTTTAGCCCAATTCAGAAATTATCTTGCTGATGCTCCTGACTTTTTTTAATGTCTTAATGAAAGCTTATAAACATTATATAATTGCTGGTGAGCATTTTTAATAATACACTAATGGGTTTGTAAAACTGCGCTACAACTGCCTGTTTGTAATTATGTGTTACAACTGGGCAGTTGTAATCACTCCCTGTCAATCAAGCTCATGCGGTGCAAGTTGGAAACCCTACATTTATTAAAAGTGTTCACCTGTGATTATAAAAAAGCAAGATATGGGTAGGTGTGTGTAAACTAGAATTTTACACACACCCTCAGTGTGGTATGCTTTTATAAACCCCTTGAGCTTTGCTCTTGAAGTTTATTTAGCATCCCACACCTTGGGTGTGTGTGTAAAATTCTGATTATATACACACTCATGCATTAATCTCGATATACTGCAGAATGAGAACAGGTGCAAGAAGACTGCTTCCAGTTATTGTAAACATGTCCCTTTGCATGTCCTTTGGGTAAAAAGAACTACATCATGGAGATGGGCAGTTCTGACACCCGCAAGGCACAGGAGAAGGCATTATTTTTTATTCCACAAATAAATGATTGCTCATTCAATAAAAATGGTTATGTTACAAAATTGTTATAGGTTTAATAAAACCTAACAAGTAAAGGTAGACCATCTTATTCCAAGTAAGCATAGGAGATACACTTCTATCAAAATAAAACTGGCAATCTGGTGCAAGTAAAATAATAATATATCACTCTGACTTTTTTTTTCAAAAGAATTTCTGTATCTACTCTATTTACTCTTTTCCTCTGTTGTGATTGCTTATAGCACAACCTCTTTCCACATACATTGTCTAGCTATGCTATGACCACCGCTCCCTGTTTGCACACTGTTTTGTACTCTTGATCACTTTGATACATCAGCTTTATGTATCCAAGTTGCTACCCTTACCAGCTATTTGATACTTATTATTTGCAATATTTGTACTGTTCTATTGTTGTTTTTTGTACATTGATCTCACCTTCTCAGATGTTGCTCTTCTAATTGATCCTGCTAACAGTATATTGTTACATCAACTTTGTAACCTGTCTGGCAATTTTGTACAGATTGTTTATTTTAATTGCATTGTTCTGTTGTTGTTGTTGTTTGCATTGCTTATTTATTCATTTTCATTTTTATAACTGGATAGTCCCACTGAGATATGCAAGTCCCTTTTTTGGGTGCGACCCAGAATTAATTACATACACTGAGAGAAGTTTCACAATATTTACAGAGTAAGACAAAGAAAAAAAAGAATAAGAGAAAGATTGCAGTTGCATAATCATAAATGCAAGGTACAAAGGTTAGTTATAACCAGAGCATAATAATATATACATTCAGTATCAAGTTACAGGATTTCAGTTACAGCAACATGTCATTACATAAAAAATATTAGGAGAAATACAAGCTCCACCAGGATGGAGGGAGGTAGTCAACCAGGCCATCCTCTGAGAAATTGCTTAGCCAAATATGTGACTTGTCACCATTTGCACTTGCAGTGGTTCACCCCAAATGAGGAAGTTTTGAGCCTCTTTCTGAACAGTACAAGAGTGGGGCATTTTAGAATCTCACTAGGTAATGAGTTCCATAGAGAATGGGCCTTGAATGAGGATCTTCTACCAGATCCTGATCGTACTCTAGGGATTTCAAATAATGGGCTAGCCGTGGGTCACAGGAACCTCAGATGTTGCTTAAACTTAAGTATTCCCATGAGGCCAGGTGGTGTAGTGAGTTTCACAAGTTTGAAGGTTAGATAGTGCATTGGGTATTGTAGTCTTCCCTCAAATGAGGGCAAACCAATTGACCAAATGAAGGCATTGTGATCTCACCTATTTGAGTGCTGCTTTTGTAAGTGATCCTGCTGATTGTATTTTGTCCTCTACTGTACTCTTCTGGGTTGCACCTGAAAATATGCATTCATGTGCTTAGTGTACCCACCCAGTTAACAAAAAACAAATAAAAAATACACTAGCAAATAATGCATTAATGAAGCTGTCCAGATATATCTTTTTAAACAGCAGGCAACCACTTCAGTATATGACTTACCCATGTTTTGGTGCATTCAAGCAGATGCTGATACAGGTCAAAGGTGAATTGTGTCTGCATTTGTCCCTTTTAAAAATACCCCAACTCAATTCAGCTATGGCAATTAACTACATAATGGCTTTGTAAAATTCCACTTGTCCTTTCCAGATTTTGCAGTACATTTTGTCTACTTATTCAGTAAGTCTGACAAAAAGCTTTCATTTGGATTTTCTGACTCCATAGTGTACTACTATGACATCATAGTGTCACATGATAAGATACTATACAGCAACATAGAAATTTAAGGTTGCAAGGATCTCTCTGTCCATCATGTCTAATGTACTAAATTAAAGGAACTCACTACCCACTCTGCTGCCTAGGGTATCTGGTGCTGACCACAGTAAGTAGAAATTTGTACAAGCTGATCTTAAAGTCCTTGTCAGTCTTCATGTCCACTGTCTCTGCTGGTAAGCTGTTCCATAGGTTCACCCCCATCTGGGAAAAGACATGCTTCTTAATATTACCTCATTAATTTGTCACCTCTGAGCATCAGGGCACACTGGAGGACACCAGGTAAAACATATTTGTCTGTTCTATCTTGTCAATACCCTTTGTTTGTGTGAAGGACTGAAATCATGTCCCTTTTCAGATTCCTTTTCTTCAACCTGAACATCTTTAAGACCACAAGCCTCTCCTAATAGCTTTTGTTTTCCATACCCCTGATCATTTTGGTGGCCTTGCATTGCACATGTTTCACAGACTCAATGTCCTTTTTTCAGCCCTTTGTCTATTATGACCCCCACTGTGTCCTCCACTGCAGCATGAGGAGCCCCCATACAGTGTGTTGGTCTTATGTCTGCCCCCCCCCCACAAGAGTGGCACCTTGCGTTTGGTTACATTGGATCCAATGCTGCAGGAGTTTGATCAATACCTCAGCTTGTTCAGCCACTCCTGTAGTTTATTCTATTTTTAAGCAGTCCCCTTCCCTGGCCAGCTTAATATCATCAGTGAAGTGAACCCCCAGATCCTAGATCAGTGCTGAAAATGTTGAACAGCAGTGGCCCCAGAACCATTCCCTGAGAGCCACAGCCATTGAATGCCTCCCTCCACTTGGAGTAGTGCCCATGTACTTGCAACCATCTGCTTCCTGATCCCATGCCAGTGATGTCACAAACACTGACAGTGTGTGGTTAGTTGGGGACAATCAGACTTTTATGAAGATGACAGTAAAACATGTTAATGTTAAGTAAGCAGTATGACACAACAGGATGTGTAATCATGATTTATTAATCAGAAACTTCATGTGTCTTTCACCTTGTGCTTTTAAATGCACTAAGAAGTGCAATTATTGGGCTTCATTATACATCTCTGAAAGAAAATGGCTTTCCAAAATTAAAACAGAAAAATAAATAAAAAAAAACTGTTTTTTTGGTGTGCAAAATAGAGTATTTTGGTAGCTGGATTGTTTGGGAATGCCTAGCCTGTGTAACTACAGTGATATAGATAGTAATGAAATAATTATGTAGGTTAACATTTTCATCAGCATTCATATTCTTCTATCTGTCTTTGCTATTTTATAAATAAGCAGTAACAAATGACAGCATTGCTGCACACTCCAGATGGGTTGTGAGGCATGAGGTGCAACCTTGTGCACTTCAGCTACCTTTGAAGTATGATAATTTATAGCATACCATGAAAAAGAAAGTAAAATTTTAACTGTGCAGTAATGAGAAGTAAATGCATGGTCATGTGATCAGTTTTGACCAGTCAGATTGCTTGTTTGAGCCAAGCCATTTTATAAAGTGAAATGTTTACAAGACCTATAATAGGACTAAGCCAAAAACCTAGGACACATTTATATTAAATGCACTGCTTTAAATATAATGTTTTTTTTTATCATTTTCTTTCAGCAGATATCTAGGGGGAAGTGTCAGAGCTTATATGTAGATGCATGTTCTATTGTGCACAAGCAAAGCATAGCGGGAGAAGCATCAGGAGTTCTTGCACCTTACTGCTGCTACTATGCTCTGTGTGGGAGACTGCCCAATAATATGTGAACATTTTGTACTAGTACATCTGTGAGCACATTCTTCTGTAATTGGATGTGGTGAGAGCCAGGACTGTTCCTGTCTTTGAATCTGTATGTTTGTCCCTAGTGCCAAGTTCCTAAAAGTGTCTGTTTTCTTCCTACATATTTTTCCCACTAAGCATTCCATTATGTCTCCCTTGGGTGAGGTCCTGATAAATGACTCAGCGGAGCACCTATCACAGCCATTGGAAGGGGTGGGTGAGCCTTGCCCTACTTTCAGAACTCTTCTGCCAGCCCAGTTCTTGAGTGTGTGATGCTTCCATACCACTCACCAAGCAAGCAGGTGCCAGTCAACGTAAGTCACTCCACAGAGACCATTTATACCTTCCCATGACCTCCCCCCTCCCGGTCCACCAGTGGCAGTCATGCAGCGGAAGGAGGTACCCTCCCTTCCTGAGGCAGGAGGTGTCCAAGCTGGACACCAGAACCCCACCTCACCAATCCACACCAAACATCCTGGGCTCAGGCATGAACCCAGATCACTTGGAAGTTAAGTGGTAGTCCTACTATTGTGCTAGCCAGTAGATCTGAAAGCTTCTTTTTTGATGGAAATGCCATCAGTAATAAAAATGGTAGGTCCTCAAATTCAAATTTTGGGGACATTTTTGGTAACTGACTTTGCTAATGCCAACTGTGAAATCTATGCTGAAAACTGGAAAATCTCTTTTAAAAGTATTTATACACATCATTATGCAATGCTATGCAATTTTCTGAAACTAAAAGACAGTACACTCCTGTCTCTGAGGGTGCCTGCGAGTGTGCACCAGTGAGAAGAGAAACTTGACAAAAGAAAAAGATGCAGCACACGCCAGCAAACAGTTAATGCAATTTATTCAGCAGCCAAAGCCCAAAAGACGCAGCAGAAACACCCTTCATTTTTGTTTCCAAATAGGTTTATATGGAGCCACAATTAATTTTATGTTCACCATGTTAGAATTTAAGTTATTTGATATGGACTTAGTCCTGATGTCCCCAATGCCCCATAAGGTCATGGAACAGAATCTGTTAGATGCTAGTTCATCTTAGTAATCAAATATATGATGTTAAACTATGAGAGCTTTAATGAAGCTGAGAATACTGATGAAAATGTTGCAGCCATATGTATAGTACATAGTAGAGAGTTGTTCTGTATAGAATGCCACCCATTTCAAAATGCTGTCATACCATAGTTTCAAAGATCATGGAATATGATTGTACCCTTCTGTGATACAACAACATTCTGAAACCTCTAGAGGCTGCATAAGTGAATTTTCATTTTGAAAGTGAAAGAAATACCATGTGTACATTTTACACAATGGACAGTGAGTGAGATAACCGTGATGGAAGGGCAGCAAGTTCAGTGACCTGGTTGGTCACAGTTTTTTTTACTATTCACTATATAAAATACAGGATGTGTAACTTTATGCACAACCAGTGTGTTCTGCCGCCTCGGGTTCTGATTCCTCTGGACCTATTGAGCTTCAATGTCAAGGTTGGAGGGGATCAGAATTCCTCTTTGGCAGAACACACTGGTTGTGTATAGTTGCCCATCCAGTGTTCTCTGTAAAACTACTGAAGGAGAGATTGGTGGAACATCTGGTTGTCTATGGACTACAGGACCCAAGGCAGCGTGGTTTCACCAGGGGGAGGTCATGTCAGACCAACCTCGTTGAATTTTTTGACTGGGTGACTAGGGAGGTGGATCAGGGGAGGGCAGTGGACATGGTCTATCTGGACTTCAGCAAGGCCTTTGACACTGTGCCACATATGAGACTATTACACAAACTGGGGAATATGGGTGTGGGCAGGACAGTAGTGTGGTGGGTAGGTAACTGGCTGGGCGGCCATAATGTAAATTTGGTAGTTTAATGAGCTACTGACACTTCATGGTACATATCTGTATTTAGACACAGTTCCATTCATACTGTTTGTGTTATTTGTGTTAATCACCTTTGCATTTCTATTAAAAAGGAAATTCACCTAAAAATCGGATCCTTATCACTTGGACTTCCATCAGTTGCGGCTGCTGGTGCTTGTCAACTCATGACATCATAATACTCCGTGTGTGATGCCATATGAATTTCTACAGAAACTTATCTTGTTGTCAGAAACCCATGATTATGCTGTCACATTTAGATGAACACCAGGAGCAGATGAAGGCCAGGGGACAAGATCCAGCTTGTAGGCATATATACCCACTAATTAAGGTAAATGGAAGATAAAAAATAAAATAATAAGAAATACACAATCAGTGGTTTCTAAATATTGCTGGTTCTAATGTTTTCCCAGAGGTGATGAGACAAATGCAGTGTTAATGTCACTAAAAGACGAGAGGAATTTTTTTCTTTGATTTTGATCATTTGGGGGAATTGGAGTGATACAATTATTTAACAGAGATTATGTAAAAAATGGACTCCCTGAAAATAGGGAGACGTGGAAGGTATGCATAACAATAAACAGAACAACCTTCAGAAAAAAATTTTAGTTGCCAAGTGAAACAGCTATTAAAATTTAATTTGTGGCAAATTAATAAGTCATTCTTCTTTCCCAGTAGTTATCGGGTCTGTACTCTTGCCAGTTTTGGTACAGCATTCAGTTTATGCAAAGCTATTTTTAAATTTATGAATCATTTTATATTAAAAATATACTTTCTGTTCTGGTCTAGTGTTTCAGTAAGGCTGCAGTTTTTTTATTAAATTTACTTTATTGATGGTTTTCAACATAGAGAGGTACACACAGTACAGATACACAATCATCAAACAACCAATCATAGATACACCCCATCCCCCCACCCATGATACCAAGCAACAAAAGTATGAAGGCTGTAGGTATTTAAACAACCCCCTTACAATTTGTATGTGTTTAGAACCTGTACATTATTGATTAAAACACTTTAGCCTACACAATTGTTTAAAATAAGCACCTACTCCTTTTACAGGGGTTTATTCTACATGCAGACGAACGGGTTTGTGTGTGCACTCACAGCCCTTTCTGTGTAGCAAATGCACTTGTGGTGCCCCCTGCCCCCATAATTGCTGGCATGTGTGCGTGCGTAGAAGGAGCCATTTGTGCGTGGTAGGCCTAATGCCCCCTCCCCCAAAAAAACTTTGAATAATGGGACCCAATAAATGTAATGCTCCAAGAGGGACAATAAGCTTCAGAGACTTGTGATAAAATTTAATGTAATCAAATCATGATTCTTGCTTACATGCTGAACAGCTGCAGAGTTTGCTTAACAGTGCAGTGGTTGCAACTTGCTAACCACAGAAGATACCTTCTGCAAAGAGTCATTTTATTTTCACTTTATCTTCTTTTATATAGCATCATGATTGTTTACTGGATAAAAATGGCATAAAAAGATCGATTCTAGTGAATTGTTAAGAAAAAACATTCAAGGCTGTGACCCTTAGGCTTGCTGCTGCATCAGACTAATTTTTGCGGATGTGCCCATACAATTTGTACACTACAATAAACTTTGTGATGCAGCAGGGCTTGAAATGCAGGCAAGAAAAGTACTGCCACAGACTGCAGTACTTTAGTGAGCCATAAACTATACCAAAAGTGGTAAATTTAACAATCCATTTTCTGCACCAACTTCTTTTCCAACTTTCTTTTCACTCTTTGCCTCTAGTTTGCAGGGTTTAATAACAAGCAGCATCTATAAAATGAAGCAATGGCCTTTGTCTGCCTTATGCTATGGCTAAATAGTTTTGATTTCGCATAGGTTGGTGCAAGGAATTGACCAATAGTTTAAAAAAAAGAAAGATCCCCCCACCCCAGAACTTGGTCAGTTCTACAGTTTAGAACCCAAGTAGCATCCCCTTATAAAACAGTTTGAGTAATTTAAAAAGTAAACTAGTAATTAACATGCAATCAGTAACATACTGTAGTAGCACTGTAATTTAAGATCAAAAGGGACTATAAGAAAATCCATCATGTCTCCTCCTCTCCCCCACTAAGAGTGAGCAAATGTGAAAATTGGCAACTTGGGTCGACTTTGATTAAGACTTCAGTTCAATCTTAACACTTCAGCCAAAGACAATTTAGGTCTTTGGTATGGGGTCTAGCAGGCTAAAACAGGGCTAAGAGACATCCTTCACCACCGCTTATCCACTCCAGTCAATTGTAACCTCTTCTACCATCCTCCATTTCTTTAGTCAGATTTTATAAAACATCAGCACTTGGCATAGTGCCAGGAGCTGAGATGTTATTTTTATAAAAAATAATGCCTGAGGGAGAAGGAGGATGGGTGGAAATTGATTGGGGTGGGGTGGGGTGGCAATAGGACAATCCCTATTCACCTGGAAAGGACTAGAATGTTGTTATTTTTCTAACTATTTGGCCAAGATCAAAGTAATGCAAAGTATCCAAAAGTTTGACTGAGCCAAACTAATGGTACAACTGCAGACTTTTTGCACATTCACCAAAAACAAACCCAGCATTGGCTCATCTTAACCCCCCCCCACCCCACCACACCTTCAATGAGCAGGTATGAATAGGTACGTAGTGCATAGATGTACTGATTTCAAAGGGTTACCTACCCACTCTTCTTATTTACCAGTTACCTTAACAGTGGCTGCACACTGCCTGTCAAGCTTCAGCCCCTTGTCTATTACAATCCCCCCCAGGCCCTTTTTCTTCTCCCCTGCATCGAGAAAAGGTCCACACAGTGTATTTATCCTATCTCTGCTTTTCGTCCCTGGTTGTATCTCCTTGCATTCAACTACATTGACTCTGAGACTCCAAGAGTATGACCAGTCACCCAGAGTGGTCACATCCTCATAAAATGTGTCCCCAACCCTTAAGGGAGCCCACCGCTATGGTCGCCATAATGTTGTCATTGAACATAAGCTCCTGTATAGATCATATAATTGATTTAAAGAGAATACTGGTTTGGCAACCAGGCACAAACAGTCTATGTTGCCACAGTGAGATTCTGATTACATCACACCTCCAGAGAGAGAAGCTCAAGAGACCCAGCGTAATTAGGAGCCTGAGATGGCAACATGGGCTGGCTGGGCATGTGGTTGCCCAACCAGTATTTTTTTATAGTGTATAGTTTTTTGTGTGGTATTTTCTGAGTTTTTTTTGTTTTTTTTTAATAAAAAACTACCGAGGCTTGGGTGTGAGTCTTGGGACTGCTTCACTTTCAGTTTCATGTACACCTGGTGACTTGGCAGTTTCATTTAAAAAAATGGTGTGCGCATGGTAGATCTGAACACAGGTGGCCACAGATTTCTGATAGGCTGATATATTGTTGTACCACAGAAGGGTACAACCACATTCCATGATCTGTGAACTGTGGTACAACAATATTTCGGCAAGGATGGAAATCCATGCTGAACAAGGATCCATTATACACTATACAGCAGCCTATAGTACACTGATGAGTCCTAAAAAGGGCAAAATGCATGTCTGTGGGTTGCTGTTTTCAGCCTTTGCAGATCATTTGTGAAGCCAATTGGCATGTTACAGTCCTGCCTAATGCCAAGCCAGCCAAAATTTCTTTATGGTGATTTGCATGTATTATCCATGATGCCTTGCATTATCGGGGTATAATGTTGTGTTTAATTAATATGAAAATGCTTATTCATTACTAGTAGGGATGACTGGATAGTGCAATAATTGTTACAAATAACTTTCCATGGATTACTCAAGTATCTGTATCCTAGATAACAGATAACTTGAATAATTTATCAGAATAATGACCCAGAAACCATGTTCTCCATGCTGGACAAAACAACATGCAGGCCTAGAATTACCTTTATCCTGGGTATTAATAAGATATCATGGATTATCCAAGTATCTCTAATTACTAGGTTCAGACAGATGATTGAAAACCAATGGGGCTGTATTAAGAATTTTACATGCAGTTTTATCCATCATCACAGTCCAAAGTCCAAATAAATTGCAGATCTAGAAAGGACACATCCTAGACATGACAAAGGATTAGAGGGCTAGAAAAAGCAGCTGAACTTTGAGGTGAGATTTGAGCACTTATTCAATAAGTCCATACTGAAGAAAGGTGAGAGATGGGCAGAATAATAGTATTTGCAATTTTGAAGGATACTAAGAGAAGTGACCAGGGAACATTTTTCAACTAGTTTGGGTAGTAGAACAAGAAGCTAATAAGCCTGCGTGGGAGAGGTTAAAAGGAAACATTTTTTTTCACTCAAAGAATAGTGAGCACATGGAGTAGTCTGCAAGGGGAGGCTGCAAGGCAATGAGCGCGGAGATTATTAAAAATTAGGCTACAGTACAATTCATATTAAATTGTCACACCAGTGAGTTGATTTTGCATTGTTTTTTTTAAGTTGGCAATGCATTGGCAGCTCACATTGTGGTGTTTTTAACCACAACTAGCTGAAGAACAATTTGTATAATAATAAAAGTTTCTTGCAAGTCAACTGGAATGCTTGAGCAGTTTGTCACAATGCAATGCAAAACTGAGTTGCATGTGTAAGGCAACTATTTTTGCATGGGTTTGTGCTGGAGTCAGCAATGCAGCAGCTCACTGGTGTGACAGTTTAATGTGAATTGCACTATAGATAACAAAGGTTGAAAGACAGAAGTGCACCAAGGTACAGTGGTGCCTATTTCCACATAGAAATCTAGAGTGCAGTAAAAGAGACAGCACTCACCTCTGTAATGTAGACACTGCTGTACATTCCATCAAATTATGCACTGTAGCTAGACTTCATCAGTTACCTATGTTTATTCATCAGACTGCAAAAAACATGCAAAACTAGCCCACCACATATCTGACATTTTACCCCACCCACAGGGCTTCATCAGAGATCTTTGATGAAGTCCTGGGGATGGGGCAAAACGTTAGGTCAGTGGTAGACTTGTTTCACCTAAACCAGCTACCCACCCAGAATGTACCTGATTTGCTGAAGTTTTGCATGTTTTTTGCACAATCTGATGGATAAATGGAGGTAACTGATGAAGTATGTATACGGTACATAATTTCATGGACCTGCAAGCAGTGTCTACATTACAGAGGTGAGTGCTGTCTCTTTTACTGCACTATGGATATGTTTCTGTTGGAAAAGAATATCAGTAAGATTTGAGAATTAGAGATAATTTAAACAAGTTAGGGAAAGACTCAGTTCTCATGAGATTTCTGAAATTGTGTGATTGCGGCTGACAGGAAAGTAGGGGATAAACAAGATGGACTGTTGGCCTGATTTTGCCTCACAGGTCCCAGCAGGGTTGCAACATTTGATTTGGATTAAAACCAAATCCCCAGAGCTCTGCCCCTTTCTTTGTTGCTACACCTCTTTGCCATTTTCAATGTCACATGATTAGTCAATTAAATAACATGTAGCTGTGGCAGACTACCAAAGTTTACATAATGTAACTGCAGACTCAAAAATGTCATTGAATCAGACTCTGATCTCAGCCTTAAAATGTGTATCATTTTCCTCCAAGTACAAGATCTTTGCAGAGGAGTGTGAAGTAATGGTACTGAAGAGGATCCTTTTTATGTTGATTACGAGCATGCACAAGAAACATGTTGCTGCAGCTTTCTCCACAAGCAGATTGTGGAGGCATGGCACTGTTGTGGCCAATGCCCCCACAGCCTACAAAGGCTTGTCGCTTCCCCAATGCCGAGGCACGCTGCTGCTGACACTAGTTCAGCCAGCGTGCCACAACCTTCTTAAAAAGTAGCCGCTGCAATCGGGAGCCGCCTTGTCATTGCAGCATCAGCCATCCGCTGCAATGAGGGAGCGACCCGTCATTGCAGGGCGGGATGTAAAAACCCTGATATTGTTTGTGAACATGGCGGTGGCTTGCCATGTTCACAAACAATATAACCCCCCTCCACCATGTTTAGTTGCCAACAGGGGCCCCAATCCCCATCGGCTTCAATGACCCAATGTTGATTGTGCCGACAGGGGAGCCCACTCTCTGTCAGCATTATGTCAAACATCCCCCCCCACTGATACTGTGTGCCGACAGGGTGCCCAATCCCCGTTGGCATAATGTGAACCCCCCCCTTTACTTGTGTGCAGACAGGGGTGCCCAATCCCCCCCCAGCTACTGGCACCCCAAAAAGAAGCAGTTGGGTGGCTTGCTGGGAGCCCACCCCAGCATGCCTAATGCCCTTGTGAAGAAAAAAACTGTCCTACGATGTATTTTTTTTTTTAACCTGTGAAATCAGAAAACTGTCCCTCGCAGTCTCCCTGGCCCCCCTCCCGCCACCCGCACCCACCCACTGTGCACTCTGCCTCCCCACACCCCCCACCCCATACGCACTTCCAGAGTCTGGCGCGACGATCTTCGGTGGACCAGGAACATGTCTGCACTCTTCAAAGCCGACCGCGAACTGAGGAAATGCTGTTAAGCTGTATAATGGTAGAAAAAGGTTTTTTTCAACTTTAATGCATATCTCAGTCATTTTTTGGAATTTTGGCACCAAATTTCCAACTTGGGGTTTTTGGGACCCCTTCTCATGAATTCTCGAACTGTCATGGCGTTAATCAGCCCCAAAAGGTGATTTTGCATTCACTGCGTGGCATCACCTTTAGGTGCCTATTAATGAAACGACAGTGCCAGTGTTCATGAGGTGGGCTCTTAAAAAGTCTATGTTGCAAATTTGGTGGAAAAAAATCCCAAAACTGACTGTTTCATGAGTGTGTGTTGCGCAGTTGCTACGCACGCTCGAAAATTTGTGAATTTGCAATATTTTCATGCCAGATTTTCAACATTGACATTTTTTCATACCTCCTTGTGAACAGTAAGCTGTCATTGTTCAAATCCTGGCAGAAATATGTTTTCGCACTTCCGGTGTAGAATTGCGCGGTCGCTGTGGGAAATCAGTGTTCTGGACAGATTAAGAAAATGACAGTGACACTGTTAATGAGTAGAGGTCCTAAAATGCCTATGTTGAAAATTTGTTGACAAAACTCCATAACATGAGTGTGTTACAAGTGTGCATTGAACTTTTTCCATGCACCCTTGTAACTTCGCAATTTTGTAATATTTTCACGCCACATTTTCAACAGTGGCACTTTTCCACACCTCCTTATGAACAGTACAGCTGCCATTTTTCACATCCTGGCTAAAATATGTTTTTGCACTCCTGCCGGAGAATAGCACGATCACTGTGGGAAATCACTGTTTGGGACAGATTAAGATTGAACAACTGAGAAGGGGGAGTGACCGAGCTCAACTGAGCTCTGTCGGGACTGCTGCAGATTTGTTTGTGGGCAGAAAAAGGCCCCAACACAAGAGCCCAGTACAAAAGGGCAGCCTGCAGCACTGGAAGAAACCTAACGAGAGAGCAAGTGATGGAGGTGGAGTGAGCGAACTCACCGGAGCACTGTCAGGACTGCTATGGATTTCTTTGTGGGCAGAAAAAGATGTCAATGCAGGCAGGAGCCCAGTACAAAAGGCCAGCCTGCAGCAGTGGGAGAAACAGTATGAGCGAGTGAGACAGGGGGACTGAGTGAGCTCAACGGAGCTCTATCAGGACTGCTGTGGATTTCTTTGTGGGCAGAAAAAGGTGCCAATGCAGGCAGGAGCCCCATACAAAAGGGCCGCCTGCAGTGCCAGGACAAACAGAATGAGCGTGTGAGAGAGGGAGACTGAGCGACCTCAACGGAACTCTTGTCGGGACAGCTGCAGATTTCTTTGTGGACAGACACTGGTGCCAACGCAGCCAGGAGCCCCTGTACACAAGCACAGCCTGCAATGCCAAGAGAAACAGAACGATCGCGTGACAGAGCTGTAGTGAGCGAGCTCAATGGAGCTCTAGTGTGACTGCTACGGATTTCTTTGTTGGCAGAAAATGCAGCAACGCACGCAGGAGCCCAGGACAAAAGGCCAGCTTGCAGCGCCGGCCAAAATGGAATGAGTGAGTGAGAGAGCTCAATGGAGCTATGTCGGGACTGCTTCAGATTTCTTTCTGGCCAGAACAAGTCACCAATGCAGGCAGGAGCCCAGTACAAAAGGGCAGCCTGCAGCGGCAGGAGACACAGAATGAGTGAGTGAGGGAGGGGGAGTGAGTGAGCTCAACTGAGCTCTGTTGGGACTGCTGCAGATTTGTTTGTGGGCAGAAAAAGACAGCAATGCACGCAGGGGCCCAGTACAAATGGGCAGCCTGCAGTGGTAGGGAAACCAGAATGAGCGAGTGAGAGAGAGGGAGTGAGCGAGCTCAACGGAGCTCTATTGTAACTGCTGCAAATTTGTTTGTGGGCAGAAGAAGGCGGCAATGCAGGCAGGAGCCCAATAGAAAAGGGCAGCCTGCAGCACCAGCAGAAACAGAATGAGCAAGTGAGAGAAGGGGAGTGAGCGAGCCCAACGGAGCTCTGTCGGGACAGCTGTGGATTTTTTGTGGGCAGAAAAGATGCCAACGTAGGGCAGGAGCCCAGTACAAAGGGCAGCCTGCAGCACCGGGAGAAACACAATGAGCAAGGGAAAGAGAGGGAGTGAGTGAGCTCAGTGGAGCTCTATTGTGACTGCTGCGGATTTCTTTGTTGGCAGAAAAAGGCGGCAATGCAGGCAGGAGCCCAGTACAAAAAGCCAGCCTGCAGTGCCGTCAGAAACGGAATGAGTGAGTGAGTGAGAGACAGAGAGGGGGAGTCGGCGGCTCAACAGACCTGTGTCGGAACTGCTGCAGATTTCTTTGTGGGCAGAAAAAGCTACCAACAGAGGCAGGAGCCCAGTACAAAAGGGCAGCCTGCAGCGCCAGGAGAAACAGAATCAGCGAGTGAGAGAGGGGGAGTGAGCCACCTCAACGAAGCTCTGTCAGGACAGCTGCAGATTTCTTAGTGGGCAGAACCAGGTACCAATGCAGGCAGAAGCCCAGTACAAAAGAGCAGCCTGCAGCACTGGAAGAAACAGACTGAGCGACTGACAGAGGGCCAGTGAGCGTGCTCAACAGACCAACGCAATCAACATTCAGCATTGGCAAATGCTTGTTTCATTTCTCCTGTAAGCATGGGCATGCTGTATCGCATTGTTCTGCATAGAGTACTATGTAGTGGATAATGCCAGCAATTTTCAGGAAGTATAAAAATGTTTTAGCATTGCAGAAAATGGAAGCAATAATAAATAAGATATTGGAGGCAGAGTTACAGAAAGTAGCTGCATGTAAAAGCACAAGCATTGTATCTGAGCTGAGTGTTGATCCTTTAATCTGGGAAGGCTATTATCGAGGTGTTTTGATGGTAGACATTGCAGCAGCAGAGCATTTGACCGTATCTAAGGACCGCATCAAATTGTGGTGCATAAGGCCTGTAAAGATGGACTTCTGCTCTGACAGGCTGGCTATCAGGCTTTATGCTCCATTGCCTGAATGACAGTAGCAGAGACCAGCAACGAGTTTGAAAGAGCATCTGTGATGATGCTGTCCTCCAGGGGGGAGGGAGCAGCAGT
The DNA here is from genome assembly GCA_016271365.2 of Neoceratodus forsteri. Classification (NCBI taxonomy): domain Eukaryota; kingdom Metazoa; phylum Chordata; order Ceratodontiformes; family Ceratodontidae; genus Neoceratodus; species Neoceratodus forsteri. The sequence continues at coordinate 180,550,339 of CM028132.1, forward strand.
GTGCCACTTGGAGAATAGTTCTTTGTGGCAGCTCAGTGCCTTGAGTGGCCTGGGTGACTGTGTGCAAGACTGCACCATCTTCAGATAACCAATGTGGTGAGTGCTATAGTTGGTGAAGGAAGAAGGCAGAGACTACCAAATGGACTCCTCACACATCAGCTTCATCTCTCAAGCCTCTTTCCCAAACACTGAGGAGCTTCCTCCTCCTCCTGATGAATGCTGGCACTGGGAGGGGGGTTCCCAGCAGAGATAAGCCAGATCTTCAGTGGAACAGTTGGCCAACATGGGGAGCCGAGAGGTACCAGCTGATGATGGCCACTGAGTCTGGCTAGCTAAAGGTATGAGTAGATCTTATATTCATTTAGAATGTAATCCTCTGGTGCACACAAATTGCACCTCAGTCATTCAGCACATAGTAGCCTGCTGCATTTGTGACTAGATGTCAGGTGGTATAGATGCCTAGCATGCAGATTTATTTATTTATTTTATTTATTTATTTTTATACTGGAAGGCATGTGAGCAATAGTGCTCATTTTCACAAGAGTCCAGTGTAACAAAATAATAGGGAAGGGGGAGACAGAGGAAATGTATAACAATACAACACAGCATTTATACAGCAATTCAGAGAGCATGGAGAGTACAGTTATAGGAACAAGAGTACAAATTATTTGTACAAAACAATAGGAATAAATTAATAGATAGGGTATATACAATTATGTACAAAGGACTGGGACAGGAGCAGTTGCATTGGATTTGTTGAGCAGAAATTTAGTAAGATTGCTTTTGAATGTAGTGACGGACCTACAATGAGTAAGAGGAAGGGGGAGAGTGTTGAAGAGTCTTGGGCCCCTGTAGGCGAGTGAGCATTGGCCCAGCAAGGTGCGGAAGAGTGGGATTGTGAGGGAATAGTTGGCATGGTGTCTGGGAGAATGGGGTTGGAAGGGCAATGGGAAAAGTGAGGAGGTACTTTCAGGGAGAAGGCCTTTGAGGGCTTTGAAAAGGAAAGTGCAGGTTCTGCTAGTGAGTCTGTACTCAAGGGAGAGAGTTTTTGCTGTCCTGTATAGGGTGCAGTGATGTGTTAGCTTTGAAAGACCGGAGACAAACCTGAGGATACTGTGGTGGGTGGATCTCAGTCTGTTAAAGTGTTTCGAGGAGTGAGGCGGAGAGTATACTAGAGAGCCATAGTCAAAGAGGGGAAGGAGGAGGGAGTTAGCTAGCCAAGCTCTAGCATCGGGGGTGAGGAATTGCCTAACTTGGTACAGCATACCAAGTCGTCGGTGTACTTTAGAGATAAGGAGATTTTATGCGGTTGTCAAAATTGAGGTGGCTGTCGAGAAGGATCCCGAGGTATTTGAATTCTATGATCCTTGCAATCTGGTTGGCATCATTGTCAGAAAGGTTGAAATCAAAACTGTTTTTTTTCCAATACCAGAGAAAACCATGGATTTTTTTTTGGCATTGAGGCCCAACCCTTGTGTGGAGAACCAGGTGTGGAGTCTACTGAAATTGGATTGGAGTTTGTGTCTAAGTGAGGAAGGATCTTTGTCACAGCAGAAAAGGACTTCATCATTGGCATACAGAATGCATTTTGTGGTTGCGCAGATGTCAGGGAGGAAGTTTACAAAGATGGTAAAGAGTAGTGGGCAGAGAATGGAGCCTTTGGGGACTCCATATTTGATGTGATGGGAGTCAGTCCAGCTTGGTTAGCATGCCTGCTAAGAACTGATGGGTCACTGCCAGATTTACCAAAGTTTCATCACATATGCCTCTTATGCTCCTTCACCTTGCCTACTTGGCTGAGCCCCTTCTCTGATATGTTCCCACTTGCTCTCTTCCCCTTCTAGTTGATGATACCCCACTGGCCTCTTGCTTAGTTCCTCCTCTATCCTTCCAATGTCTTCCCTTCTAAAGTCCAGGATCACTGCCTGGGTTACCTGTAGTTGTGCTTTCAGGGCTATATAAAACCACACTGTGTTGTGTTTGCTGGACCCAAGCAGATCTTCCATGATCAACCCCCTCCCAATGCTATCTCGGTCGGTCAGAACTAGGTTTAGTATGGTCCCATCCCTCATCTGCTCCTTCTGCTCCTGTACATGTTGAGTCAGGAAACAGTCCTGGAAGCTGTCAGTCAATGCTTGATAGCTGGTGTTCTGTAACATGGAGATGCTTCAGCCTCCTTCTGCTATGCTGAACTTTCCTAACAGGATTACTTCCCCTCCAGTTGCTGCCCTACTGATCTCTTCAGCTAGAGCCAGGTCTACCTCCTCTGACTGACTAGGTGTCTAGATTACTACTTTGCAGACAACCCTTCCCCCATATGCCATAAGCTGCACCCATAGTGATTTCATTACACCCTCACGCCCTGTCTCCTTATCCTCCCTCACTCTGATACCTTCCCTAATGTACAGTGCAACCTACCCCCCCCACCCCTGTCCCTCCTAAATAACACATAGTCTGGGACAGTGAGGTTCCAGCTGTTGTTGAGTGATGCCCACATTTCCATCACTGCCATTATGCCTAGGCTACTGTCTGTTGCTATGGCCTGGAGATCAGTCACTTTATTAACATGACTTCTGATATTTAAGCAGATCACAATGCAGGACCTTGCCTGCTGCCCTTACCCCATCCGTTGGTCAGACTTAATTTAATTGTGCCCTTTGGTTTACTTCTATCCAAACCCTTCCCCAGTCTTTTTTGTTTCTCCCTCTAGGGTATATGACCTTGTCCTGTACCCCATCTGTGTTGCCCCAGCTCCCTGAATGCCCCTTCTGGCCAGGGGAGTGCTTGCTATGTCTCCCTCAATGGTGCAAACTAATTGCATGACTCCAGCCCTCACTACTAGTTTAAATGCCCTAGATGAAGGCCTCAAACTTCTGAATCAGGACCCTTGTTCACTTGCCTGTGGGATGAAGGCCATTCAGTTTAAAGAGGCCTTTGTCTCACCAAAAGGTACCACAGTCTCCCAGCAAGTGAAACCCCTTTTCAGTGTACCATCCTTTCAACCAGTCTTTGAAATTGAAGTTTCAGTTTCTGTGCTTCCCACACTGCTGTGTACTCTGGGAACCTCAGAGAAGGTCACAGTATCAACAAATCCTTTGAGACTGGCCCCCAGTGCCAAGAAACTGCCTTTAATTACCCCTAGTGGTTTCCCTGCCAGGTCATTCTTTGTATCATGGACAATTGTGCCTAGTCTCTCCACCCCCACCTCTCTAAACAACCCTATTATTGTAGGGAGTATCCTTTCTGCTGTTGTCCCTGGGAGGCAGTGCACTACCTTCCCCACCCACTCTGCACTGCAGACCACCAAGTCGGTACCACCCACAGCAGACTTTACTGCTTCTAGGACCCAAGGAGCCACAGGATGCTAACCCCTGACTGAGGGCGTAGCATGCAGTGCATCCCTCAGAGGGGAAAAGCATTGCTTATTGCTGTCCCAGAGCCCTTTTCCTTTCCTCAAACTGCAATCTTCTGGCCACCTCCATTGCCCACTACCTACCTTCCCCACTGCAAACCCTTGGTTGATGCTGCTGGAGAACAGTGAGAGTTTACACTCCCGACACCCACTCCATCCTGTTCAGCAGCTACAGTACTATGGTGCACACAGCAGCCAATTCAGAGTGTAGTGCCTCAAGCCTCTGCCAGGGTGCTCATCCTACATACCTACACAGAGTACAGTGAACAAGTGTGGTTCCACAGGGCCTGCAACAAATTAACTCCCCCACCCAAGGCCTCCCCACCTGCCAACTGCTCATGGCTACTCCAGGTTTCCTATTTAAGTCCCAACTATGATAAAAATCCTTGACTGGGATGTTACTGTCCTATATGGAGTCCTATTATTTTTTCAAGTTTTCCCATGACAGTCCTTGAGATCAGTGCATTTCTTTCTTTGTTTTTTTCTACTTTCTTTATGGCTTCATGAGCTGGTGGGGATTTACCTGATATCTCCCCCTAGATCCCAGTCACCTGACCCATCCCCCCAGGACTTTCCATGTGACTCTAGTAACCCATGAGGTGGGCACAGGAGAGGACGAAGTAGGGATATGGTATTCCATCTGTCGTGAGGTGAGGTGAGGGGAGAGAGAGAGAGAGAGAGAGAGAGAGAGAGAGAGAGCTGAGCTGAGCTGAGCTGAGCTGGGACCAGATGTCACTAAGCTCAGCTAAGGGGTTTTCTTTTATAGGTTGCCCTGATGTGGAGGACATGCAATTATACACATGGTACACAGCACATGCTCCCGCATGCTGTGCGCCGACACCCACCCCAGTGCCAATAGTGACTCTAAGGCTCATTATGGTGCACTAACTCTTGGGCACTGCCAGGGACCAGAATGTTGCCAAAGGCCTGCTCCCACCCCACCTGGAGGAGGAGGAGGAGAGGTGTCCTCTGGAAGCTCATCCTCCTCCCCGGCTGACCCTCCAACTCTCCAGACTCACTGTCGAACCTGGGTCAACGGTACCACAAGCAGTAGCACTACTGCTGTGCTGGGCCGGCTGAGATCACTACATTTCTTTCTTTGATTTGTTATTATATCACCCGAAAAATCCCATCAGAAGATGTTTGTAATTGTGTTTCTTTGACCTTTCACACTGCAGAAACCATGGGGACAAACATGCGAGCCAACCACAAGGAGATTTTCATGTTGTATGTAAAAACTTCTTACACAGAGGCATGTAGCAGCTTAGAAATTGGATTCTGCAGTAGAGAGAAGCTTCCACAATTGTCAGAAAGTTATAGCTTGAAATGTAGTGTCAGCAGTGTACTGTGTTACATTTACCCCTGTAGTTATGTTCACTGTTAGCCTTTGCCAGCTTGCCTGCTGCACTAGGGTTAATTATGTTGTTAGTTAAGTTCAGCAGAAACATTGATTTCTGTCTACACCAGATTCCCTTCAGGGACTTTGTTTGCCAGTAATTACAGAGCTGAGCCTGAATTAGGACTAAGGTCCACTCTTACAGTATTATTTATCAGCAATTAACATAATTATGGAGGATTGGCAGCTTCAGTCCCAAATCCTTTCAATTACCAGCACCTGTACTAGGGGCTCAAATTCCAGCACCTTGTTCCTCAGCAGCAACCACATTAAGATAATCAATGTCACTCTGTGATTAGTTTGCATGCCCTTCCAGCTGGTGAGAATATGTTCTTCTTTGGTATCTGTTGAGTAGCAACAGGAGGACAGTTAGACTGTTCTCACAAACAAGTTTTTTTTTGTGTGTCAAAAATGTCAAAAAAAAAATATGCAGAGTGAAGAGCTTGTACACTGCCTGATGTTAATACTAACTTTTAAAAGTAATCTTCTGTTGCTTTTTATATCTGAAGTCATTTTTCTTTTTTCTTTTGCTAATAAGAATTTTTACTTGACGATACCAGGTGTGATGGGTGGAACAGCCCTCTACCTGGAGGTTAACGTATCTTATTTCCCCTTTGTTCCTTATTGGCATTGCGACCTCACTGATTGTGACATCACAACTAACTATGAAAAGCCACTCACCCGCTGCCAGGTTGGTCACATGTGATGTCAGAACAAGTGAGGTCACAATGCAACGAGGGACTGAAGGGGACTAGAACTAGATATATCAGTCTCCAGGCAAAGTCCTGCTCTTCACATCACACCTAAGTAGAAAAGGTACTGTAGAAAACCTACAAACGTGCAAAAGGAAAAAGAGAAATACTTCGGAAATAAAACCCAACAGAAGCTACTAGAAAAAAATTAAAAATTCTGTCACTATTTTTGGTGCTACCAGTTCATTTTTTTTAAATTAATTTTCAGTTGATTAATATAGACAACACCTAAGTATTACAGAATAGGAAGGGAGAGAACAAAAGGAGAATAACTGGCCACAGCTCTCCACTTATGGGATACATCACTGAGGGTTCGAGTATTAGTTATCCTTGAAAATTATCAAACCTAAAAATCAGAAAAGCATGCAAATGATACCGCACACATTATCACTGAGAGCTAAACAAGTAATAGGTCTCTTCCAGTACCCAGCTGGTCCACAACATGTAAAAAGTATGTTTGTATAATGGTAGTGCTCACCTTACCATAATAGGAAATATCTGGAAAACCTTATAAGGTTGAACAAACACAGACCTTAAAGGCCCCAAAACATTAAGGTGTGTGTGTGTGTGTGTGTGTGTATGGGTGTGTGTGTGGGTGTGGGTGTGTGTGTGTGTGTGTGAATTATAAAGGCGTGACAGTGTTTATGGCTTTGTCAGGTAGGTGTCTTCACTCATGTTCATAGTCTCGTCATTTGTTTTTCACTCTGTGACATTTCTAAATGTTGGTAATTGATTGGGCAGTAATGATTTCAAAACTCTTTACTTATTTAAAAGTTGATAACTGGAAAATGCACCATGAGCCAAGGCACATTTCCAGGTGCGGCCCGAGGACAAGGGAATATAAGGAGAGAAGTACTATGGCAAAGTAAAAACACCAAACATAGAAAAACAAGTAATGGGCCGGGGTACAAAGACCCATAAGAAGTGTGAAAACATAATCATCAACAGCAAAATTACACAGCACAGTCAAAATGATGGTTACATAAAAGGGCAGCTATAAGAGTGGGTTAAGGTTACACAAGCCCCACAAAACAGAGAACATAAGAGAACTTGGCCTGAATGCAGGCAGAACAAATAGAGTAACAAAATATTAAGGTGGTAAGGGTTGGGGACAGTGAGGGCATGGCTGATGGGGAAGGAGTCTGAGGAGCCTTTTGAGTGAGAATAGGGAGGAAAATAAGCGGAGGTTGGAGGGTAGTTTGTTCCAAAAAGAAGGGAAATGGAAGGAAAAAGGAGATTGCCCAGAAACAGAGTGGGGGTGTGGCGTAGAGAAGGTGCAAGTGTCTCTATGATGAAGGGAGTAATTAGAGGTGACAGCTAAGGCGAGCTGGGAGGAGAGATAGGTGGGGAGGGAACCAAACCAGAATTTAGCAATGAAAGAAGCACAGTGAACCATTCTCCTGTGAGGCAAGGGAGCAAGAGATAGGGCAGAATAGAGAAGACAGTGATGAGTGAGAGGGGGAGAGGCTGTGGCAAAATGGCAGAAGGAGTTTAACAGGATGTCAAGTCTGCCTAGGGAAGCCTGAGAGGCAGTGCCATACACCACGTCGGTGTAGTTGAAAGTGGATAGGATAATTTTGGAGATCAGCTTGTGGTGAGTTGGGAGGGGGAGGCTGGATTTGTGCTTGTAAAGGGCATCTAGTTTGGGGCAAAGCTTGGTGCAGATGGCATCAACATGGGTGGAGAAATCCAGGTTTTCATCCAACCATACCCGTAAGCACTTAAAAGCCAAGACATTCCCAAGGCTGGAACCATCCAAGGTAGTAAAAGTTGTGGGTTGCTGTAGGGTGGCCAGCTTTTGTCTAGTACCGAAAGTCATGGGTACTGTTTTTTTAACATTGAGTTTGAACTTGTTATCCTTGAACCAGGACTGGACTCTGTTGAAACCATCCTGAAGGGGGGGCCTGTACGCTATTGACAGAGGGCCTGGAGAAGAAAAGAATAGTATCATCAGCGAACATGTGAATTTCTGCTGACCTGCAGACTGAGGGGAGGTTATTTATAAATAGGGAGAAGAGGATGGGACCAAGGATGGAACCTTGGGGGACACTGGAGAGGCTAAGGAGTGGGGAGGATAAAGAATCACCTGTTTGAACCAGTTGTTCCCTATCATGAAGATAGGAATGGAACCAGTTAACGGCGGGATCAGCAATGCTGACAGAGCTTAGAGTTTGTAATAAGAGGAGGTGGGAGACAGAATCGAAGGCTTTCACCAGGTTGATGAAAATGGTGGCTGTAATTTGGCTCTTGTCTATCGCAGTGAGTATTGAATCTGTGACACGCAAAAGAGAAGATATGGTCGAGTGATGCTTCCTAAAACTAGATTGGACAGGAGAGGTGTTGGAACTAGCAAGGAAATCAGACAGCCTTGAGTGAATAAGTGATTCTTGTAGTTTGGCTAGGGAGGAGAGAAGGGAAATAGGCCTATAGTTCCCAGGGGAGGAGGGATTTCACCACTGAAATGTTTGTGTTTAAGTGCTAAAGTTGTGTAAGTAATTTGTTTTGGTGTTTTTTTGTCAAAAAATGGTCTTTTTTAACAAAATATGGAAATTGGCTGAGACACGAGTGACAAAATCAGAAAGAGGATTATGATTTCATGAGGTAGGTTTCATGATGTAGTGATCGCAATGCTATTAAAGCAGCTATTGTGAGTTACCATTGACAACAGGTTTCTCAGATCCTGAAACAAATGGGCTGGCCTAGTGGTGCTAAGGGTTGAGATGCTGGGTGCCACACCGGAAATCTGTGTTTGAGAGTGAGCACAGGTCACCAGGGGTCGGCAGGGGAGGAGAAGGTTAGCACGTCTGTAGACAGCTCACCTCCTGGGGAGGAAGGGATGCAGAGGTCAGCAATAGGGTGCTTCCCAGCAGCTGCTGGGCAGTACTGAGCCAGCAACTGGCTTAGAAAGGGGAAGTGGAGTGCAGCAGACATTGGTTGGTGCAAGCACGGGCACGTGTGCATGCCTACCCAGACGTAATTGCACGTCTGCGCCCACTGTAGGAGGGTTAGGGCTGACTTCATTATTTTCGAACAAGGGAAAACCCTGAGCCTTGGGAGGGTGATGATGCCCCAAGGCCCTATACCCACTGTCAGATTCTGCCCACCTGGGTCCCGATCCTCTGTGCCACAGTCCAAAGCCTGCAGCAATTGGATTTCAAGGAGCGCTGTGGTAGTGAAGGTGGCCCTGCCTTGGGGGGTACAAGCCAAGGGGTCGCTGCCAGGCAAGGAGCATGGAGCAGAGCTCTGGGAGGGGACCCAGGGTGGGGGAGTCTCAAGCAGGATGGGAGCCACTGAGGGATCATCCAAGAAAGTTCCCCAGGCTTGGTGACCGGAAGGAAATAAAGTAAAAAAAAAGATCCTGACATGTTAATACAGAGCAAAACTGAAATGTGGGGCTCGATTTTCATAGATCCCTTACAGTGATGCAAGTTGCGTCACTCCAGGGACATGGCAAACTCTGGGTGTGCCAGAGACCCTGCACCTGATTCTGTAAAAAAACAGGAGACTCAGTTTTCAAAGAGCCCATAAATCACCACAAGTTGTGGTGATCTAGGGCTGTGGGCAACTCCGGCTGCACCAGGGACTGGGTGCCCAGTTTTATAAAAAGCAAGATCCTGGTGCCAAAGTCCCCAGGTTTGCCACTATCTGTGATCTGTGCCAAACAGTAGACACACCTGTGGGAATTGTCACAGGGATTGCTCCACACCTGGCACAATGCATGAGGGCCAGGAGAGGGCTGGGGGCATAAGGGGCACAGGAGGTGGCAGTTGGGTCAGGGGCAACTGGGCATCGGTGGACTGATGTGGCACCAGGCAGGGTGCATTTACATTGTATTGTATTAGTATGTGTATAGTATACATATCATTCTTGGTGGTCTAGCGGACCCTCAATCCCCGATGTCCCCTAGAAATATTAATATATCTTCCCTGGTGATCTAGTGGAGCCTCCTTCCCCAATCTCTCCCATTACATAATATAACTCCATCCCTGGTGGTATAGTGGATCCCTTCTCCCTTCCTACGATCACCCTGCATATTATGATATAACTGTCCCTTATGGTCCAGTGGACCCCACCAGCCCCTGACCCCTTCAGGTAGTGTCCCACCACCCCACTGCCCCCATTCTGAATCATAGCTGGTGACCAGCACAGCCCTCATCTCACCAGCATGGCTGGCTGCTGACTGAGCTTGCAGTGAGCACATACTGTATATAGTACGTGCTCACTGAATCACAGCTGCTGAGTGCCAGGTGCTGCATAAGTCTGCTGATGCCCCGCTGTCCCCCTGACTGCCATCTCCTGTGCCCTGTATGCATCCTACAGCCCAGAGTCAGACCTCCTCCCACTGGCGCAACCCACCTAGACCATGTCCTGGCTGGTCTAAGTGGTGCCCCTTGCTGCATCAAGGCAGGGCTTGCAAACTTTCAATTAAGGGGATGTTGCAGTGCCGTATGGTGCACACCCCCTTGTAACCAGGTGCACCAACATTCTGGGCACAAGGGTGGTGCAGGGACAATTTAGGGCAAAGGGTCCCAGGTGGGTCACAGCCCCTGAGAGAAAATCTGGATTGGCTCAAACTGTGACAAAAAGGAGTCACTTGCGTCACTTCTGATTGATGCAAGCTCCTTGTGTCACTCTGGGGACTTTAAAAAAATCAAGCCCAGGGTCCCAGCAATACTTAAAGTGCAAAGAAGTGCAAAAGAACATAAATGCAGGATGGAATTGATCATTTATTCACACATATAATGTCAAAGAGAAAGTACTGCTCACAGTACGAAACGCATCAGGTGACATTAGGAGGGAACCCCTCCACCCTATGCTGCTGTAACAAGTTGTGAACCGGCCGATAACTGGGCCTGCTTTGAGTTTTTGTATTGAAGCTTGGACTTTACTCCATCGAATGTAATTGCATTGGACATTATACGTGTGAGTAAGTGATCGATTCCATACGCATTTATGTTCTTTTGCTCTTCTTTGCATTTTAAATTAAAGCTGAAACACTTTTTGGAGAAATCTTTTGCTGTCCATATTGGTTCTTAAGGAGCAACACAACAGTGTGCCTTTAGGCGTGTGCTGGTCACCCATGCTAACTTAACTTCACTGGTAGCCTAGCGTCCCCCCAATCCCCGATCTCCCCAAAAATCGTTCAGGTCATAGTCCCTGGTGGTATAGTGGATCCCTACCCCCAGCCACGATCTTTCCATAAATGAGCATGATAAGAAACTCATTTCCTGGTGATCTAGTGGTCCCCCCAGCCCTGAAATGTCCATAATTTAACATATTAATATAACCATATCCTGGTGGTCTAATGGACCCCCACCCCGACCCCGGCAGGTAGTGTCCACCGCCTTGCTTCCTCCCATCCTGAACCCCAAGCCAGTGACCAGCACAACCCTTCTCTCACCATCATGACCAGCTGCTGAGTAAGCTGTCACTGAGCACGTATTGTATACAGTACATGCTCACTGATTGGCAGCTCCCTCTGAGCTGTCACCCAATGACTGCATACTGTATACAGCATGCGCTCAGTGACAGCTCAGTTGGCGGCCAGCCATGGTGGTGAGAGAAGGCCTGTGACAATCACCAGCTCAGGGTTCTGGATGGGGGGGTGGGGTGGTGGGCACTACCTGCTGGGATGGGGGTCCACTAGACCATCAGGGACTGGTTACATTAACATGTTAATTTACGGGCACTTCAGAGCTGGGGGGGACCAGTAGATCACCAGGGAAGGAGTTTCTTATCATGTTCATTTATGGGCAGATCAGATCTGGGGGTGGTGGTCCACTAGATCACCGGAGACTATAACCTGAATGATTTTGGGAGAGATTGGGGAAGGAAGTAGACTACAGGGGAAGTTACCTACTTTATCCATGGACTGTACATGTTACTAGACTATATCTACAGTCCCATGCATATGCACCTGGCTGGGTGTAACCACTGCCACTGCCACCCAGCTGTCTCCTTGACTCCCCCATGCCACCTGCACTGCCCCAACTGCAGCCAGTAGCCACTGTCTGATCCCCTCCCAGTGGTGTAAACCACTTAGAACACCTCCTGGCTGGTCTAAGTGGCACCCTTTACTGTGTCCATGGTGGGGCTTTTAAAATCTGAATAAAGGGGATGTTGCAGCCCTGCTGTGGCCCAAGCCCCCTTGCGACCTGGCACACCTGTATATGATTTTGGGGCTAAAATCTGTGAGACTCTGGGGCAGTACAGAGGTCACTTGGTGCTCAGCATAAATGGCGTCAGCATCATTTTTCTTCCCAGCATCTGTTTTAAATGATCTCATGCCTGTCTTTCCAGTAGCAAAGCAACACAGTGGTAGCTAAAAAAGGGATTTCAAGCATGTCTACCAACTGCTTGCCCTTCTACAAGAGGACTGGGCAGCTGATGGGGCATCTATTATGTGACTGGTTTGCTGTAAACCAGCAGATCAGGGCTTTTTTTACCCATTTCCCATTCAGATATGAGTTGCTCTCTTGTAGAGTAAATCCTGGACACAGTGGACACATATATGTCATACTCCTTGGCAACATGAGCACATTTAACATTGGGCTGTGAAAGTCTTCAATCCAGGGCCACTTTTTGCTCCAAAGTGAGCATGTTCTTCATGAGTACATCCTTCTCCAGTGCATTGTTTGCTCTGCCTACTCACTCAGTCATGAACAGCAGCTCAGCATTTACATAGGTGCCAATTAGGCAATTAGCAAAAATTACCACACAATTAGAACAGCTCATACAGACTTAAAGGGGATGTTGTGCATTTAGTGCCAACTGGCCAGTTCCTACATGGGAAAAAATATGTATTTAATCAAGACGTACATGGGATTGTATTTGTAATGTGTTAACCAGGTAGGACCCAAAAGCATTAAATACCCATTTTCAAAAGGAGCCCAAAGATGTAAACAAAAGCAACAATACCGAATAAATATGCAATACTTGTACACAGAAATCAGGTGACATTACACTTGCACAATGACAAGTCCAAACAGTATATTTAATTTGTCATTATTCCAGATAATAAGTTTAATAATAATAAGCTTTATTTTTACCATGCCTTTTTAAAACCAAGGCACCTAAACAGTAAAATACAAGTAAAAAAAAGGACGCAATAAACATAAATACAATAAATACAGGGTTTCATGGAAATTCAATAAAATAACATCAGGTAATGTAGGCTTGATGCCACAGGTGGGTCTTTAGGGCCCATTTAAATCCCTCCACGGTTGCGCACTCCTGAAGCTGATGGGGTAGAGCATTCCAAAGGGCTGGCCAGCATACATATATGCATGGGCCCCTGAAGATTTTGAGAAAACCCTTGAAATCTCTAGCAACCCCTTGTCAGCTGAGCAGAGTGATTGCCCAGGGCAGTAAGGCACAAGAAGCTCATTCAGGTAGTCTGGGCCAAGTCCATATAGAGCTTTATGTCAGAAGTCCGACTTTAAAGGTGATCCACCACTGAACCGGCAGCCTGTGCAGCTCGCGCAGCACCGGAGAAATATGACAGGCTTGAGGGGTACCCATCAATAACCGGGTTGCAGCATTTTGCACTAGCTGCCAGCGGTGGATATCAACCCCAGGTAGCCCTAGATAAAGGGAGTTGCAGTAATCAAGGCACGAGGTCACAAAGGCGTGGACCAATGTAGGCAGATCAACAGATGGAATTAGGTACTTAATCATGGAGATGTTCCTCAGATGGTAAAAGAATGATTTGATGACTGCTGACACCTGCAATCGCAGTGTCAACCCATCATCAAAAATCACCCCCAGGTTTCACACCCGTTTAGAGGTAGGGAGCTGGGAACCACCAAGAAAAAGTCCCGAAGGTAAACCAGCTCCCATCTCCTCTATCCAGTGACCCAGGTCCACAACCGTCACCTCAGTCTTCTCCAAGTTCAACTTCAGCCAGCTTGAATTCATCCAATCCTGGATTTCAGCGAGGCAGTTGTTGAATGTCAAGAGAGCTCTATCCTGGTCGGGTGTGAAAGATAGGTAGAGCTGTGTATCATCAGCATAGCAGTGAAACCTCAGTCCATACCGTCTTACAATGTCTCTGAAGGGCAGCATATACACTGCAAACAACATGGGGACAACACTGAGCCCTGAGGTACTCCACATGACAAAGAGAGACTAGGTGGGAGGAATAAATCCCTGACACCACTCTCTGAGTTCTGCCAGTGAGAAAAGATCTAAACCACTTGAGGACCTTACTAAACAGACCACAGATGAACCTCAGGTGTTTGAGAAGAACTCCATGGTCCACAGTATCAAACGCTGAAGAGAGATCAAGAAGAATCAAGATGGAGCAGCTCTTCTAATCTCTTGCCATCAGGAGATCATTGAGCACCCGAACCATCGCAGTCTCAGTACTATGCCTCTTTCGAAAACTGGATTGGAGTGGTTCATAAATGTCATGGATTGTCAACTGGTTCTCCAGTTGTAAGGCCACTACTTTCTCAATCACTTTCCCCACAAAGGAAAGGTTAGAGATTGGTCTGTAGTTGGCATGGCAGTCTGGGTCCAAAGAAGCTTTCTTCAGGATGGGTGTTACCACAGCCTCCTTCAGGGAGCTAGGAAACTCACCCATCTCCAAGGAGTACCAGACTATCTGTGCTAGGACCGGGCTGATAGTATCACAAAAACTCTTACTCAGGGAAGTTGGGCCCAGATCCAAATTACAGCATGTAGGGTGCATACTCTGGACAATCCACATGACATCAATGAACTCTGGCCAGTCAAAGGAACTCCAGGAGAACTGAGGGGATAGTGACCGAGCATCAATCCATGTCATCTCCCATAGAGTGTGCTGGTTGGAGTGCTGCCTGACGTCAACAACCTTAGCCACAAAGAAACAAGCAAGCTCTTTACACTCCACTTCTGAAAATGCTCTTTGAACTTGCAGGCAGGCTGGGTTGCACAGTCTGTCTACAGTTTGAAAGAGCTGAGCCGGTAATTCTGAGCAGCCGCAATCTCCCTGGATAGGAACTCTGCCTTCTTATGGGTGATTGTGGAGTGATAGACTTGGTAATGTTCCGTCAATCTAAGGTGGTCGGCATCTAGGGCAGATCTCCACCAGCAACGTCTAATCTTCATCCTTGTCGCTAGACCTCCCTCAAGGTCACATCGAACCAAGGGGACCAAGGACGAAGGGGGGAGAGGATGAACATGGACAGGAGCAATGACATCCAGAGCCAAAGAGATGGCCTTATTATAAGCCAAAACCAAGGCATCTGCTTGCTCCAGGAAGCTCTGATAGGTCAAGTGCCACCATCAGGCCTTCAGAGCTTACATCTCACAAAGGGCGGTATCTGACCATCTCCACAGGGGTAGGCCTACGAAGGGGGGCACAGAAACTGAACCTCACGGTGTAGTGATCAGACCATCTGACTGGTTTCACCCCCAAATCGAAAGCTTCGACCCCCAAGAGGAAGACTAAGTCAAGGGAGATGGGGTGGGTGAATATGTTATTTTGAATATTTGGACAAATATTCATATTCAGAGCCTCAAATATTTGGAAATTCGGTATTTGTATTTATTATTCAGGTACCTGTAGAGGAAAAAGTAAAAGAAACAGCTCCCCTCCTCCCAGCCCAATCCTTTAAAACACAACCTCCCATTCCTCCACATTCTGCTACAAGCCCAGACCCACCCTTCTCCCGCCCAAGCCTAAAATGTCATGTTTTAAACCAGAAACTCCTATTATAGATGACTGGCACAACCCACCTCTATCCACGGCCAGCCGCCATCTCATCCTTAGTGCTTTTGTCTTTATAAATCAGTATTTCCCCCCACCCCTGGCAGAAGCACCCAACTGCCACCCTCCTCCCTGAGCACCCACAATTTAGGCCCTGTGGCATGATCTGAAGGTAGCCAACACAACACACTCTCCTCCTCCACAGCCGGCCACCTTCCAGTAAATGAAAGTGCTCCTGAGCTTACTCACATTGTAAAACAGCTGATCACATGATCAGCTGTTTTATATCTGAAATCTTGAGGTACTTTCATTCACTAGAAGCGTCCGGCTGTGGAAGATGGCAGGTTGTGTCATTCACCTTGAGTCATGCCCAGAAGCCTTCATTCTGTTAAAGGAAATTGTGGGTGTGCGGGGAGGAGTGTGGTAGTTAGATGCTGCTACCAGGAGGGTGAGGTGGAGGGAAATATTGATGTATAAAGACAAAAGTGCTAAAAGTGAGATGGTGGCTGGCCCTTGGAGGCAGACAGGTTGTGCCAGTTTCCTTTTTGAAACATGGCATTGTAGGTGCTAGGGAGGGAGGAGGGTGGAATTGTTCTTGGAGCAGAGGTGGGCAGTTGTATTTTGAAGTTGGGCTGGGGAGGAGGTGGGGCTGTTTCTTTCTTTTGTTTTTTTGTTTAGTTTTCCCCCCAAATACAAATAGGCATGAATAGTGCCACTATTCATTATCAGTATCCGAACGACAAATAGTGCATTATTCGTGGTATTTTGGAAATACTATTCGCTACTTACATATCCCTAATTCCAGGTATGAAAAACATGTGTATTTAAGCAGGATATGCCCTTATCTGATGTACACTTAATTGGACTGCACTGTACTAAAAAAGTTATTGCACATGTCCTGCTTTGTATAAATGTAAATGAATGTAGGACTCACCTCCTGCTCTGTGTGCAGGGCCCCTAGGGAAATGTGGAGTTAGGAGTTTTCAGTCCTAATGCCCACCCCCTCCCCAGCCCCTAGTCTTGTGACCCAAGGTCATGCTACAGGTCCGGGCTGTGCACCATGGGTCTGCTGCTTCAGGCTACAGACTTGTGGAAACAGTGAATTCTACCATTTGTTTGACCATTCAGAGACACGCCAATGGTGTAAATCATTTGTTACTGGAATTACGTGTCATATAAATAGTAGATCCTGGTTTTGTTAATAACATGTTATGAAAAAGTAGAACACATTGAAAATGCACATGCACAGATTCCTAATCTGATTTGGTTTCTTTTTTTTTTCCTTACATTATTTATTTATGCTCCCACCCACTCGCACTGGCCAGTCTCTCCTTCAGGCTGCCAAGGACTGGTTTTGGCCCAGGTGACCCCCATCCACACACTCCCCCACATCACAGCCCACCCCAAGGGTAACCCGATGTATCCCTTTCATCAGGCAGATCCCCTCCCTGCGGAGGGAGTTAGCCTTACTGACCTGCTTGTTTGGCCCTGGGTGCTGCTGGGATGGTCATCAGTGGTCCTGGGGCTCAGGCAGTGAGGTTCCAGGTGGCTGTCATCAGACCATCCAGTACATCATTTTCCTGTTTTTTCTCCACCCCTCCCACCATGTTCTTTGCCTATGGTGGCAGCTGACCTCAGGCAGGGGCATGCAGGGGGTGTGTCAAGGCCAAATGTCCACACAAGCATGCACCCAATCCACCTAGAGGGACCTAGACAGAGCCCACCCACCCTGGCAGGGAAGCATCCAATGGACACTTGTACACCCCTCCCTGCCAGCCTTCGTTCCTGGCACCCGAGCTCGGGGCCTGAACCTGGGTTGCCAGCATGCCGAGCGAACCCTTTCGCTTGGCACCATGCAGCCAGTGTCTGATTTGGTTTCAATTTAAAATCTACACATTTCTTAGTTAAGTCACCTAGTAAGATACATCCATGGATTAATCTTTAACTAACCTTAGAGTTTCAAGTTCCAATTCACAGCTGGTTTTGTAGTATCAGAGCTCATTAGAGAAATGTTGAATTACATTTCTAATGTAATTCCACAGAATTCAGGAAATTCCCTCTTATTCCACAGAATTCTATTGGGAGTATGATTCTGAAATTTCAAAAGTGAAATGTTAACTGTTTATGTAAACTACGGTTTCATTTTCCACAGTCCGCGGAATTCTTTTCCACATATTATGTAAACTGCAGAAAATTATTCCATGGCTTATTTAGAAATGCTCTTTGGAATTCTGTGGAATTAAAAAAGCATTTTGGAATTGGAATTGGCATTCTACATGAATTTCACCGGCGGAATTTTGCAGTCCACACCACTCTAGTAAGCACGTAAAAGGTCAGAACGTGGATATTTATTCATGTTTTCAGCCTTCTAGAAATTGTATACCTTGAAGTTGACTGTTACCAGATTTTCAGGATCCAGAGATCCTGGGACCAGGAATACACATACTAAATTTCAAGGTATTCCATATAAGGACAGCTGTAGCACCACTATTATATATCCATATTACCATAGTTAGGGTTGAATCAGCTGTTCAATGTTAAACTCCAATATTTGCACCTTAATAACTCTTTTCTCATTTTGATGAAATAGCCCAAAATCTGGCATGCAGGGTCAGGCTGCTAGAGTCTTAGGATGTGGAAAGTTTTGTGATGGCATCTTATACAGTTTTCAATATGCGGTGCACCAAAAAAACCCTATACATAACACAGTATATTTTTTGCTGTCACCTACAGCCTAGACCTTATGGAATTTTTTCATGAAATTTTCAGGTTTGTAAGGGTCTGTGCCAAGAGTGTGCCATAACCATCTCCTCCCGCTGTCCTTCTGGTACTTCCTCCCTCCTCCCTTCTTCCTTGCCCTTGTCCTCTGTTTCCTCCTTTTCCTTTAATTTCTTTCTAATTTGTTGTTTATTGTACTATTGCAATCATATTTATGAGTGAGTATTACTATGTTTATTTTTAGGATGATTGAGAAGTGTATCAATGGAAGTGCTGTTTTTAATGATTGTTCTGGTGACCAGATTAACATCAGCTAGATGGACATTTATACAGATACATGTATTTATTATATATTATTGGGCATTATGTATGTTGTTTAATATGTATATATGGTTGGGATCATTTTAATTAACTATGAATGTGCTTGTATACAATTCACTGACGTCCCTGTGATGTCAGAGGGTGACGGTGGATTTAAGCCGGCCTCTCTAGTGATTGTATTACCTCTGACGAAGCTCTGGAGAGCAGAGCGAAACATTAGGTAAGAGAAGTAGATGGCTTATGCTGTCCAGCTGGAGGTCTTACTGTTCAGTTAGTGCTTTGGATTTTATGATGAACTGCATATCATTATTTTAGACTTTTTTTGCATCAACAAAATTGCTGTTGGAGGCAGAGATTCTAAGTTGATACAATTTTTAAAAACATTTCTTATGGATTCCAGTCCTGGTGAGTGCTGCTATATTTGATAAACTTTGGATATAGATAGATAGATAGATAGATAGATAGATAGATAGATAGATAGATAGATAGATAGATACCCATATACATGCATACAGTATATGCTCAAACTAAAGCTTTATCTTGTGAAGAGAAAAAGTACCATTCCTTAAATGAGAGTGTGAGGATTACCACCTGGCAGGGCGTGCATGCTGTCATTTCAGAGCTCTGTAACTCTAAGTTAAGTAAATCCATTGCTCATGGCTTTCCTGTGCATAAAAGAATCCTGTGCTGTTAGTACAGCTGTTGTTACTTTCAGCCTTAGTTTTATTTTAGCTTTTAGAGTTGTACTGTGTATTATAGTGAGGTTTAGTTGTAGGGTTTCAGTGTGAGCTATGGGTTTCAAGTGAGTTATAAACATAGAAACATGGAATTTGACAGCAGATAAAGACCACTTGGTCCACCTAGTCTGCCCTTTTTTCCATACCTGCTGCATTACCGCAGATCCTAGCTGATCTCCAGCTTATCCCCCCTTGTCATATCACCATGGTTCCCTTATGCCTAGCTCATGCTTTCTTGAGCCCCATTACAGTTTTTGCCCCTACCACCTCTACTGGGAGGCTGTTCCAAGCATCCATAACCCACAAATCTTTGTAATTTGGCTTGCATCATGGAGACCTCACTGAGTGATGACCCTGGATCAGTCTTGGAAGTGGTGGTCCCAGTCAGATTCTCTGTGGTACACTGCCAATGGAGGGATTGCCATGGGGTGGCCATCTATGTTATATCTAAGTTGAACTTTACTGTGTACCCAGTGGATAAAAGTTTGTCGTTTAAATGCGTGGCCATGCAATGGGAGTCCAGGTGCAGGTTGCAGGATCCTTCTTATGTACCTGCCTCCGGGGCACCAGAAGGATTTCCTGCTGGAAATCACAAACTTCATTGCCAAAAGTGTGTTAGAGTCACCCAGATGGTTGGTTCTGGGCAACTTCAATGTCTGGATCGATGATGATCTCTTGTAGTTTTGGTCAGGATATCCTCCAGTTGATATAATCACTGGGCCTAACACAAGTGGTTACTCCTGTGACCCATCAACACATACATGCCTTGGACTTGTTTTTTTTCCCCTAGGGCTAGTGATTAACAACCTCAAGACTGATCTGGTCATTTGGTCAGATTCATTGCACATTGAAGCTCTTGTTCAGGTCGCCCCTCGTTGTCAGCCTCCTTTGGAGATGATCCACTATTGCCCTTTAAGGGGGTGTTGTCCCCAGAAGAACTCCAGGTGGTAGTGGATCTCTCGGGTGTGATTGCAGCATGTAAGACAGGCTTGGAGGAGGCGGTGGTGGCCTATAATAGGGCCATTGCCTCAGTCTTTGATTCAATAGCACTGGTACTTATTCAACACTGGGATTCATGCCAGAGATCCCGGTGATTTGATGGGAAGCTCAGAGAGTTGAATTCCAAGAATTGGAGGTTAGAGCATTGTTGGAAGAGATCCAGGACCAGTGAGGACAAACTGGCTTTGAAAGCTCACTATCATGAGTACCAAAGGACAGCACTACAATGGCAAACATGGTGCTATAAGATGCTAAACTCAAAACCATTACATCCTTTAAGAAATGTTGTGACAGTGAGAGAATCCACAAACTTGAAATATTTCTTTTGAGATCAGATGAAGATTTCCTGCCCACGATCACACAACAGATATGGAGATATGATGTTACAGACTAACTTGGCAAAGACTTGGAATGCCATCCCTGTAGATTTGAAAGCAAAAAATTCTGTAAAAGAATTTCAATTAGCACTGAGAAAATCTTTCAAAGTACTGTATCTTGCAACAGTTGCACATGATTTTGGTTATGAATCTGCTTTTATGTTATTGTACACTTTTTGGTTTTTTATTGTGTTCTTTGTATTGTAAGAAACTTTGTTATATGTAAACAGGACTCTCATTGTAAATAGAGGTTTCTCTAATAATTGTATCCTGTATAAAAATAAATTTTTATCAATCAATCAATCAATATCAAGACTGCATGGTCAAAAACAGCGTGGTCAATAACAGTGCCGCATGGTCAGTACAAAATCACGGGGTCCAGAACCATGCTATATTAGAGATACTAACTCCAAAACCACGTGGCACTGTTATGACCACACGTTTTTTGACTGGGAGTATTTGCTGTTGCTGTTTTGACCAGACACCCCAAAAGGCAATCACCTGAAAGAAGGCAGCAATTCTGTTCAGGGAGATTGCCTCTTGGAAGTAACCAACTGGCTCAGCTCTTCCAAACTATGGAAAGGCTATTCTATCCTGCCTGTCTACAACTGGTAGGACCCTTAAGGCTTCATAGCCATTTACCTACTTTGCTTTATTGGTTTTAAGGTAGATGTCAGTACAAGCAGTTGTTAACTGTAAGGTGCCCCAGTGCTTCACTCACTGGAACTTTGTCAGGGGGTGGGGATACAAGCTGGTAAGCCTCTATTTAAGGTCCCCTGGCTTGATGTCATAACTGTGATCAGAATGATTACAGTTAAAGTTGCACAGATGACCTCCTGGCTTCACCCTTTGCACCTTAAAAGAAGAGTTTGCTTAAATCATCAGTAAGATCAGTGAATAAAAGTTAATATCAAAAAAAGTTTTTCTTTCAACCACCATATATTAATCCCAGTCTTTTTCGGCTCCAACCCTGTGGAATTCTTTACCTCATTGGTTAAGAGAATGCCTGACCATCGACAGATTTAAGATGGAGTTAAAAACTTGTTTATCTAACTTGGCCTTCCCTAATGACTAATGTGTTTCATTCTTCTGTTTTAAAGTTATATTTGTATTTGGTTTTATGTACAGCACCTTGGTTTTGAAAGGCACTATAAAAATAAAGTTTGATTTGATTTGATATAGTGTAAAGAATCCTAAAATATTTTTACCATGAGTAAACTGAAGTATTATGGATAGCCAATCAAGTAATCTTAGCTTTATAAAAATTCAAACTCATGTTTCAAACATTTTATTAACACACTGTCTCTGCAATATGATTACTGTCTAGAATTACCTGAACTTCAAAAAAGTGAGAGAAAGGATTTGTGTGATAGGAGGCCCTTCTAATGTTGCAGTCACCCTTTTTGCAATTGCTAACTGCATTAGGTTGGGGATCTGCTCTCACTATCTGATATGAAATCCGTTGTCGCACTAGAAAGACTGAGAAAAAAAGAGAGACATTAGAATCATTAAAATTCATTATTTAAATTTCAATTTTCAGTATTCTTCCCTTTATTCTTGGTCTTTAGCATTACTCTAATCATTATCCCCATTCATAAGTTTCAATTAAATTCCTTGAGAGAACTCTTAAAAGTCCCATAAATTTCCATTTTATAGGAAATGTTTAGATCCCGGTCCTCATTTAGACTGTGTGGTTTCAGGCTATTTAACTTAAAAATCCAGAATATTTCCCTCTGGAGTAGCCTTCTCATTCTTTTGCTTATCCCCAGCCATTCTAGCCCCATGAAGTGCATTTCTTCAGGATTGCAATTATGTTTGCCATAGAAATGAGTACCCACAGGATTTTCCAGTGCTGGGTTCTGAATGCTTTTTACATGTTCAAGGATTCTTTTCTTTAGGGGTCTAATGGTTTGTTATATATATATATATATATATATATATATATATATACTGCAACTAATAAATTACAGTAACACCCCTTCTGCTACCCTGAATTCCTTAGCTTGCTTCCAATAAATATCACAATTCCCACATTTGAATATTCCTGGTGACTTTACTGGAAGCCATGATAAGCTAGCTGTGACATCCACCTCTTCTTCAAAATGATTATGCACTAGGTGGTCTTTTAAGTTTTTTCCTGTCTTAAATGAGATCCTATGTACATCTCCCACTGCCTTTCCCAAGATGGGATAATCCTAGATGACAGGCCAGTATTATATCACCAGTGCAAAAACCCTGCTACCCAGCCAAGTATACTCTGTCACAAAGCATGTGTATACCTGTCTCTTCTCATTTCTCTTTTTGGCTGTAGCCAGGATTTCAAAATTTGAAGGCCCAAGCATCAGTACATGCTGTGTAAAGCAGGTTGGTATCATAGATACATAGATACATAGACAGTGTCGGCAGGTAAGGGCCTATGGCCCACCCAGTCTGCCCATTTGAGCTTGTAAGTTCAGTTTGTTTTCCTAGAAGTCTGTTGCCCCTTACCCCTGACCTCCTGAATTCCTTTATGTCTATCCCATGCATTCTTAAATCCTGTGATTGTTTCAGCCCCCACCACTTCCTCTGGCAGGGTGTTCCACTTGTCCACCACCCGTTCTGTGAAGAAATTCTTTCTCATGTTTCCTCTGAATCGTCCTCCTCCAACTTCATCCCATGCTCTCTAGTCCTGGAACATCTTTTTGCTTAAAAATAGTGTTTCCTGCACCCTGTTCCTCCTGTAAGATACTTGTATGCCTCTATCATATCCCTCTCTCCCTCCTCTCCTCCAGGGAGTACATGTTCAGTTTCTTCAACCTGTCTTCATAGGACTTGTGATGCAATCCATGCACCATCTTTGTTGCCCTCCTCTGAACCTTCTCTACCCTGTCTATGTCCCTACGTAGGTATGGTCTCCAGAACTGTACACTGTACTCCAGGTGGGGCCTCACTAGTGTCTTGTATAGCGGAATTATGACCTCCCTTTTCCTGCTGGTGATGCCCCTGTCTATACATCCCAGCATCCTATTTGCTTTACCTGCTGCCTTGTCACACTGTTTCCCTACCTTGAGGGTCATCAGAGATGACAACCCCAAGATCCCTTTCCTGCTTGGTACATGCTATATCCTCACCCCCAACTGATATATTGTGCCAGGGTTTTGTACCCCATATGCATTATCTTGCACTTCTTTTGAATTTCAACTGCCAAACCCTGACCATTCTTCAAGTTTCTGCAGGTTGCTTCTCATTCTGTCTACACCCTCTGGTGTGTCTACTCAGTTACAGAGCTTTGTGTCATCAGCGAACAGTGAAATTCTGCCTTCTAGGTCTCCATGCAATGTCACTGATGAAGATGTTGAATAGGACCGGTCCCAGCACTGATCCCTGTGGTACACCACTGGTCACTCTTCCTCTGTGGAGTGACAGCCATTTACCACCACCCTCTGTGTCCTGCCACCCAGCCAGTTACCTACCCACCACACTACTGTCCTGCCCACAACCATATTCCCCAGTTTGTGTAATAGTCTTCTATGTGGCACAGTGTCAAAGGCCTTGCTGAAGTCCAGATAGGCCATGTCCATTGCCCTCCCCTGATCCACCTCCCTAGTCACCCAGTCAAAAACTTCAAGGAGGTTGGTCTGACATGACCTCCCCCTGGTGAAACCATGCTGCCTTGGGTCCTGTAGTCCATTGACAACCAGATGTTCCACCAATCTCTCCTTCAGTAGTGCTTCCATGATCTTCCCCACTACCGAGGTGAGGCTGACTGGTCTGTAGTTCCCTGCTTCCTTTTGTTCCCACTTTTGTATAAGGGACTACATCTGCTGTCCTCCAGTCTTTGGGTACCTCCCTGTTTCCAGTGATTGGCTAAACAGGATAGCCAGAGTTCAGCCACCACCTCTCTTAGTTCTTAAGGACCTTGGGGTGCACTCCATCTGGCTCCATTGCTTTATCAACTCTTATTACTTCCAGTTCCTTCAGGACCCTTTCTCGTGTAAGGGACTTGTGTCCATTTCTGCACCATTCTCACCCCTTGTACTCCCTTCAGACCCATTACCTCCTCTCTCAGTAAAGACTGAGCAGAAATACCTGTTCAATATGTCAGCTTTACTGTTGTCATCCTCCATGCCCCCCATCCTCCCCTTCAGTCTCACTATCCCTCCTTTGTCTTTCTTTTTCACTTATGTACCTGTAAAGGTTTTGTCCCCTCTACCCACTGATTTTGCAATGTGTTCTTCTGTCTGAGCTTTGGCTTCCCTTACTGACCTCCCTGCCTCCCTTTGCTTCTCCTGGTACTTCTCCCTATCCCCTTCTGCCTGTGTCTTTTTGTATTGCCTGAATGCAATCTTTTTGGCTTTCACTTTCTTTGCTACCTCTTTGGAAAACCATAATGGTCTCCTCTTCCTTTTCCTCTTGCTAACCTGCTTAATGCATAATTCTGTTCTTCTTGTAATCCCTATTTTAAATACTGCCCACTGTATCCATGGCTAGCTATGTTAAGGCAGATTTAGTTATCATTTTTTAATCTAAATGAAGGCATAGACCTTCAGGCTATGGCCTTGCTGTTCGCCTGGTCACAGTGAGGCCTTTTCAGTATGTTTAGCTTTCTCTAATGCCTGAGTAATACCCAAGTCATCATATCAGCTCTCCTTGAAGTTCTGCTTCAGACCTTCTTCCTGTATTAAGAGGTCACTCTCATTTGAGCAATTCCTTCTTAACCTCAGGAATTGCCAATAAGGAGCTGAATGAATCAATCCCCTTAGATTTCTAAATTCCCGATAGCTATTCCAGTCCGCATTTTATTGGTACATTTCCAGTTTGACTATGCTACATCCCTACTTTCATAACCTCTATAACCTCCTCAACTAACCACTTATTCGCTAATCTCCATGTCCTTTTTTTAATGGAACATGTCTATTCAGTATCTCATTACAGATATAGCTAAAAATATTCCAGTGCTCTATTAACCTCGTTAATTCCATCTAGAGCATCTCAATTTGCCAGCTTGAAATCAGCTTTATATTTACTAAAATTTCTTCATTTACTAGTCTAGTAAATATAATCTTTCCCCATCCTTTTGGTCTTTTGCTACTTTAGACACATAAACTGGCATGTGCTGGCATGGGGTCACTCACTGAATCTGGTATTATCCACAAGCTCGAAACATTCTTGGTTTTGTTAACCATAACCCAGTCGATCAGTGAGTCTATCCCACTTCTACTGTTCTTCCTAGTTGCATTATTTACCACTAGTACAAGGTTTGCTTTTGGGAGAACGTTTTTACACTTATATGTTTCTGACCCTACCTAGTTTAAATTCAGAATAGGACAATTTCCATGTTTCTAAAGGTACGAACATCATTTACTAGGTTCCTAGGTCAACTCAGTTTATCTTGGGGGGGGGTTATATATACATCCAACAATTCGTTTTTAAAAATGGGCCAAAATTAGTTCTACAAACAAACTCTCACATCCAGGTGAAGTAGTCATTATTTCAAGTTTATGGGAAGAAATTCATTCTTTTATGTAAATAATGAACCCCCTTCCCCATTTACCAATGCAGTCTCTCCTAAAGACATTGTGGCCCTGTATACCCATTATATTATCATCCACTTTGTTTGTTTGCCATGTCTCACTGTTTGCCATGACTTCCAATTCATGTATCTTCGAGTGTAGGCTACATATATTTAAGTGAGCAAATTTTAATCCTTTCACCATCTACCAATTTTGTAGGGCCAGCCATTCACTTTCTAGGTTATTGCTAGGGCCAGGGTTTTCTTTAATGTCCCCTGCTAAAAGCAATTTAATGGACAAGAAAAAAATAGATTGTATTTGAAACCATATATGCCACGGTAAAAAAGACAAGTTTATGCAATCCTTTTATCTTCAGCGTTCCCAGATGGAGTACCCCATTTTTATATAAAACATTCCTTTCACTAAGGAGTAAATTATTCCCTCCAGAGTATATACCATTTCTTTCAACTAAGGATATCTTTTGCAGTAACATATCCAAGCTGCTCAGCAAACCAATACACAAAAAGCAAATATAAAATCCTGCATTCAACATTTTGAAAGGCCCTTGAGACAACTTTTATGCATTTATGATAAAATCCCTGCTAATTCCCCTTGAAACAATCTCAGCTATTTGCTGAAATCATTTATTACAAAACATGTCCCCCCCCCCCCGTACTTAAAAACCTCTCTTCTGGACCTCCCTGGTGACCCACATACTCAAACAACTGCTCTGTTGGCAGCCGCTGGGTCAGCTTTGCTAAAGTGGTGTAAGGAGCCCCACCCCTAAATGATGTCATCGGCCATACCTTCCACCTACCAGTAGCCCCACTGTTTACCAGTATAAATGGCTATGCTGTGGGACCAGGCGTTAGTGCTGGACCACAGGTAGGCTTAATAACTTGCATCAACAGTTTATAAAACAATTAGTTCATACTTGGAGACACAATTTTAAAGTGGTTCTGATACTAGAACTTGCATGGTATTACATCCATCATTATTCAACTGGAGCAGCCCCACCTGCTGATGATGTCACCAGCTACATCTGCCACCCACTGGTCACCTCCCTGCTTACTGCCACTGTTTGCTGTACTGTGGGACTGGAAGTTAGTACTGTACAGGAGGCAGACTGAGTAGCTGGCAACAGTAGTTTATAACACAAATAGTTTGTGTCTGGAACCACAAGTTAAAGTTGGTCTAAAGCTTTAACTGGCAAGCTGTTTCTGCCACTGTCATTCAGATGAACTGCAGGGTCCAGTTTTTTCTTCTTCAAGTGGTGCTTGCACCACTAAAGTGAGTGCCACATGCAGGTGCAGGTTTCCACTCCCGAAGAACACACTGGAGCTTAGTGCTGCTAGCCAAGACTTTGTACAGATGGAATGAAGGCATGCTGTTTTCTGATGTTATAGTACTCTGAGTTAGTGCTGGCAGCATGGGATTTTAATGTAGTAAGCTCTGCCCTCCTGACTGATGCCTCTCATTTGCTGGTATGCCTCCTTATCCCCTTGCCGACTGAGAAGCAAGTGAAGCAGCAGGGTCCCACTCAGGAGCAACACACTGGAGCTCAGTGCTGCTAGCCAGGTAACCTTGTGCAGATGAAATGAAGAAGGCTGGTTTCCAGTGTTACGGCTGTCTGTGTTAGCACTGGCAGCATGGACTTTCAATGTAGTAAGCCTTGCTCTCCAGAATGACACCTCTCAGCCACTGATACACCTTTGTACCCCCTTGCTGACCACAACGCAAGTGATGGAGCAGGGTCCCACTCAGGAACAGCACACTGGAGCTTAGTGCTGTTATTCAGGTAACTTTGTGCAGCTGGAATGAAGGCAGGTTGGTTTCCAGTGTTATGGCAGTCTGTGGGTCATATTGGATGGAAAGGATGACATTTGAGGCTCAGGTGTCAGCAGTAGTTTGCAATAGCTTTTACCATTTCAGTAACATTGCCCGGATTAGATTCTTGGCCCCACCAGAAGGCTTGCCATCACTAGTACATGCATTCATGACATCCAAGCCTGATCACTGCAATGCCCTCTTCCTCTGGGTCAGTGGAGGTATCTTACGATGCCTGCAGCTGGTGCAGAATGCAGCAGTCAGGTTTCTGATAGGCCTTCCCTGGTCCTGTCATGTGACCCCAGTCTACCATGAACTGCACTGGCTGCCGGTGAAATGGTGTGTTACCTTCAAGGTTGGTTTGCTGACCTGTAAGGCTTTATATGGACTGGGTCATGGTTACCTGAGGGAACTCCTGACACCTTACCACCATCCAACTCCCTCCATTCCTCTGAGGTGGGCCCCCTGGCAGTTCCCAGGGCTAGACTTCAGTCATGGGAGGACCAGGCATTTCAGGTTTCGGTCAAGCCCTGTAGAACTCTTTACCTAGATCTTTGAGGGAGACCCTCCCATTGGTGGAGACTGTTAGGAGGGGCCTTAAGACCTTTTCATCAACACGGCTTTAGGTTCTATTTAGTAGTCTTTGTTCTTTCAGATGCCATCAATTCTTTTATCAGCATTTATTTATCAGTTTATTTAATGTCGTTTTAAATACTGGGATTGTTGTAATTGTTTTATTAATATTGTCTGTGTAACTCGGGTAAGACGCTCAGAGCCCCTCGAAAAGAGTGCTGTACAAAAATAAACTTCTACTACTTATATGATTATTTAAAATGTTACAGCAGCAACACATAAACTAGATTGCTAGAGCTGATGCAGCAAATATCTTTAGTAAAGTATATAAAAATACCTGTCTAGTAACAGTATGGAGGCAACCAGTTTATGGAGAGGTGTGGTGTTGTGCTGATGTCACAATTTCATCAGCGGTGATGTCATAGTCTCTTCAGCCCTAATGGTGTTTTTTTCTCAGTCACCAGTTTGTAAATAAATAAACAGAGCACATTACTCTCTGTTGATAAAGTGGTCCTCTGTAAAGCAGCCAACAGTGGAGTGGCCTGTTACAGATTGGAAGTCAGCAGTGGGAGTCAGACATGGGATGCAAAGGGAGATTATTCAGAAATAAAATATTTTCATATGTCAGTTGTATCTCTATTTTATATCCCAATTAATTGGCTTATCTGATTTGATTTGGTATATTTTTGCTGGTCCTCTTGTTTTAGTATATTCTAATTTACTTTATTTAGGAAATAAGTCTAGTAAATAAGAGTCCAGGCCTAGAGGCCATTTTGGCAGAGGCCAACCTGAATATTGTGGCCATTACCAAGTCATGGTGCACTGAAAACCATGACTGGGACAAGGCCATACTGAGATATACTGTGTTCAGCAGGGACCAGGTTGGAAGGAAAGGAGGGGGTGTGGTGCTTTATTTGAAGGAAAGTATAAAAGCAACAAAGGCACAGGGAATTCAGGAGGGAGCCCTCTGTGTGTCACACTGGAGTCAGGAAATGGAGCCACTATTTGAACCAGCCTGATTTACGGACCTCTGGCACAAAGGGAGGAGTTAGAAAACATACTGTTGGAAGCCATTGACAAAATGGCAGGAAAGGGGGAGATGCTGCTAGTGGAGGACTTCAATCTGCTGAATGTAGATTGGAGCATCCCAAATGAGGCTTCAAGTAGAAGAAGGAACATCCTGGACTCCCTGCAGGGGCCATTTCTCAGGCAACTAGTCAGCGAGCCCACTCGTGATGGGCAATACTCAACGTGGTGCTCAGCAATGGGGACAGTGTTGCAGACATCAAGGTGGGAGACGACCTGGAGACCAGTGATCACTGCACAATGTGGTTCAATATAAGAAAGGAAACAGAATCAAATCACTCTTAGGCAAGTGCCCTGGATTTCAGAAGGGCAGATAAAAAAAAAATGGGTGAATGCCTCAGGGAAGGCCTGTCAGGGGCTTGGATGACCTGGGGGGGGGGGCAATAGGCCAAGCTAAAAGGGAGAATAGAGAAGGCAGCAGACCTCTGCATCAAGCAAGTGAGCAAAATCAAGAGGAAAAAGTGGCTGTGATGGTTCTCGATGTGGTGGTGGAAAAGGTAAAGGCTACCAGAGATTAATGTACAGCATGTACTGGGAGATTGAGGGTGGGAGAAACCCATGGACCACCAAGGATTTCAATAAAAACATTTACTTGGAGATGGGGTTGGGGGTAACCACTGCACCACCAGGGATTTAACATACAACATGTACTGGTAGACTGGGGTTGGGGGAACCACTGTACCACAAGGGATTTGAATAAAAACATTTTCTGGGGGATCAGTGGTGGGCAGAACCACTGGACACCAGTGATTTATATATACCCATGTACTGGAAGATCTGGGTGGGGGGCAGCTCAACACAGGGACAGGTGGCTGCAGTACATCCACCCTTCCTTGGAGGGGCATGCAGGCTTTACGCCCAATTAAGAGGTGTTTTTCGGTGGTGGTAAACAGCACTGCTTGGTGGGGCTGTTCACAGCTGCCTCAAACTTTTGAAAATGCTGCTACACCAGTATGGATGAGGGGACCACCTCATTTGCATAGGCACAGTGGTATATCAGTGTTTGGGTGGTACTTTGGGGGCCTCTGAATAGGGCCCCAACTGGAGCGCTGGCACAAAGCCCAGGTTAGTGTCAACACAAAACATGGTTCTGCAAGCACTACATTTTGAATATTGGGACCTAAAAGTATTAACAAACTGTGTAGCAGCTGACCTGTGGAGACAGTGGGGCTCAATTCTTAAAGGAGTTTGAATGCCGCAAGCCCTGGGCGCACCAAACACACGGCGCATGGTGCTTGCGACATTCCCTCGCAAGTCATCAGGATTCTTGATCCCATGTGCCATATACTGTGAGTAGACGAGCTTTTGCTGGTCTAACTTTGTGGACCTTTTTATGGGATTTGCGCCAAATATTTGGAGCAAGCCACCATAAAGGGGATAAAGTGTCGCAGATGCACACAACCTTTGTTAATAGAGCTCATGGTGCCGCAGGGTGTTCGGGCAGTGCAGGGTTTGATGCATGGCTTGCGAAAGCCCTGTGTCAACCTTTGAAAATCGAGTCCAGTGACTATAAGCACAGTACAGGGCTTCGGGGTAAGACTGGACAAACTTAGCAAGGGAAATTGCAGAATATCCTGGGTAGCAAAGTGAGTGGACAATCCCTATAAGTTAATGTGCATAATACATGAGGCCTGGAGGAGGAGGTGGTCTTGATAGACATTCCCATCTGGCCTTGAATTACAGTGACAGAAACATTGAAATATGTATAATTATGTGGCACAGTGCAAGCTCATTTCAAGCCATCTTATAAGATTTAGATGCCCTACAGTGAAGTATTTGGGAGGGGCTTTAGCTCCAGTGTAGTTTACTTTAGATTTTGCATAGCTCTCACCTAGGCTAAAATTAATCACTGTGGCTTACATGGCTTCTTCCGAACTAGTTGGGAGGAATAAGTGTTGAGAAGCCACAATAAATAAAAAAAACCTTGGCATAAACAGGACTACAAAAGCAGCTGATCTCAGCGTAGTTAAATAATATAATATGAATCATTAAACAACAAACAAGCAGAATGCAATTTGAACTGTACAATGATGTTATAATGTTTTGAAGAAAAATGATATAGCTTATGTAAAAAAAATAGCTCATTGATGAATGAGCAGCATCAAAATGGTCTTAAGCACTTTGCAGTATTTAAGGACACAGAAATGGTATGCAAACGTGGTCAAGAAAGATATATGTTTGCTGAAGCCGTATATAAGACCAAAGGGATTGCACAAGGGTTTGCCATTTGCTTACTCTGTAACTTCTGTGTGGCCTCTGCAAGTGGTTTCAGAGGCTCGGCCAAAACCAAGTAATCTCTCCTGAAGGAAATTTGAAAAGTATGTACTTGTTCCAAAAAAGCCAAGATTGAAATGAGATTTTTCCTTCCTGACATGTTATCTCATGCCTTTGCCAAATGCTTCTGCTGGTAATTGTTAGGGTGTTTTATTAAGTAAAAAAAGCAACAGAGGTTCAGAATGCCTGTGGTATTAAAGAAACCAAAATATTTTATTGTGGCTTCAGATCAGTCCTAGACTAAATGCAGTGTTTAGTTATATGGCAATTAACTGGATATATATTTGTCATATTTGACTTCACACTGTAACAAAAATCCAGATGAGGGCATATCTTTGTTTGAAGGCAAATGTTAGTATACTGACCTGCAATTAAACAAGTACAAGAAATTAACTTTTGTTTTAAAAACTAATAGTTGGTTTTATCCAAATCATAAAATATCAAACCACACTGTAAATGAGTTCCACTGTGATCTTTTCCAGCCAATGGCGTCTTTTGTATATAAATAAAGGCAGGCTATGCTAATGGTCTGTAAACATAACTAATTCTAACATTTATTGTGTGGAGAAATCATGGACATGACACTGGTTGACTAAGACAGTATGTTGGCAGTCTCCCTTCCCCCCCCCAATTTGTTTAAAGGAAAGGACTTTGATTTTACATAGTGCCTTTCATACACATTGTATCCCAAAGCACTTTATATTCACTTTGCAAGCTATGAGCAGGTGCCACAAACTGGAGGTCAAGATTGAGGTGGAGGCAGCTTAAGGAAAGCTAATGGAGATAAAGCAGTGGGGGGGGGGAGAAAGAGTGTAAGAGAAAGAGCAAGACAGAGAGCGAGACATAGAGAGAGAAAGACAGAGACAGAGAGAAAGACAGAGACAGAGAGAGAGAGGTAAAAATATAAGGGGGTGAGTGATTTGCTTGAGGTCACACCTTGAATATTGATAGTGGTGGCAGTCAAACCTGGGACTCTAGGCTCACAGTGCTATGCTGTAAATGCTGGGCTTCATTGCTTACTTTTAACACCGTACGTTTACAAACAGAATGGAAGGTACCCTATCCTGAGGCCTACAGCTCTATCTGGTCCACATTCACAAAGGCAGTTGCAGAGTTTTGTGACATCCCCTGCCTTTAGAACAATTAAAAGTAGACAGAGAGACAGCACCACAGACATTTATTTACATGGACCTTTGGTTCGTTTGCCGGCCGGTCAGTTTGGCAGGCAACACTGGTTTTGATCTATGTCAGTGATTTGTTTATGGGTGATTTATTTGTTACAGCCTTGCTGAACTGAACTTTTAACTTCTGTGTTATTATACGGCTGTTATGATGATATTGACTATGCTCGTGGGATGGCTTGATATACATGCTATACAGGGGGGATATTGTTGTATTTCTTGCTTGGGTAATGCAAGTTCTTTTTGTTTGTGGATGGGTTTCAGGGTTAGGGGGTGGGTATTTGCTTTTTTTTTTTCTTACCTTGGGTACAGAATTTGACTTGGGGGGGTTCTGCTGCCTTGTTATTTTGTAGCTTGCTATTTTGATGTGTACGCTTTTTCTTGGATTCTCCATGAACATAAAGTTATGCCTTTTTTCTTTGACAGGTGTATTCCTTGGTAGCTCTTTTTAACTTGATTTTTATAATGCCTTGACTTTTTCACCTTCTAGATTTTTGAGTTTATTTTTGGACATGTCTCTGATACATGTAAGGGTCCCCTGTTACTTGGGGGTTCTACGTCTTTTCCCCCCCTCCCCCTCCCTTTTCCTAATTTCTGGGAGATATTTAGTATGTTTTCCCCACTCTCTTATTTGTTTTTAACTTTTCCACCTGCATTTAGCTCAGGGATTGCATACTCTGTCTGACACCCTTCCTCACTTGTTTAGGGAGACAGCCTTTTTAGGTGCTCCTGGGAGAGAGCCCCTCTTAACTGGGGGCGTTTTTTTTCTCTCTTCCCTCTCTGCTTTTTTGGTGCCATCTTTTAGCAGACAGGGGATTGGGGCATCTTTGAGGCCCCCTGCTTTGGAAGCACTCATCACTGTTTTTTATAAACTGTTTACAAGGATGTTATTATTTGTTGAGGGGTTTTTGGGGTTCTCTCTTTTTTTTTTTCTTTTTCGACTTAGTTCCTAAGGCTTCCTGTAGTGTTGAACATGGTGCAAGTCATTATCTGGCCCTGTTGCATCAATATGGTTATACTTATATAATCTTTACATGGATACGGATATGGAGATGTTTGGTGATATGTGAATGGGAGTCAGAAACTTTACACATTTTTTTCTCCCCCACACAAGGTATATTCCTGGATTAATTATTTTTTTAATGCCTATAGAGACATTACATTTGGTGCACCGCTGTTGGGTGGGAGATATGGTTTTATCCGACCATGTCTTCTTTTTATGAGTCTATAATTGATTGGGGCTAAACATAATACATTTTGGTGCCTGAACTTATCTCTGTGGCAAGATCAAGAGATACAGTGAGTTATTCAAGACACCTATAATCAGGCTCTGTCGGACAATCATTCCCCTGACATTTCCTCTGCCCTTCTATGGAATACTGTAAAGGCTATTCTCAGGGGGAAGTTTATTTCATTGTCTGCTTACAGAAAAACAGAGCGAGATGCTAAAAGGGTTGACTTAACACGCAAGATTTCTACATTAGAAACCCAGCAACAAAAATGATTTGATGAGCAGAGGGGGAAAATTTTGCTTTCGCTTAAACAAGAGCTTAACAAACTTTTGGATTGTCAAGTTGAGCAGAAACGTCTTTTTCTGAAACAGAGATTATATGATGGGGGGCCCAGGTTGGTCAGGTTTTTGGCCTCACGCTTGCGGGTCCAGAAAAGTAAGGCCTCGATATTGTCCATTATATATCCAATCACTCATAAGCAGGTGAGTTCGATTCCTGACATCTCTGAGGCTTCTAAGCAGTATTATATTGACCTGTATACCCCTGGGCCTACTCTGGATCCTGCTTGCTTGTCGAATTTTTTACTTTCACTTTCACTTCCTTCACTTGCTGCCTTAGATTTGGATACCTTGATGGCCCTCCAACCATGGCCGAACATTCAGCTGAAATTTTCCATCTTAGGTCTTTCAAGTGTCCTGGTACCAATGGGCTGCCAGGAGAGGTTTATAAATTATTGCTGGCAGTATAGCCTAGAGGTTAGAGGAACAAGGTGTGAACGAGCTTGATACATCCAGCAGACCAGACCTGAGTTTGATTCTCACAACCTCCACTTGCATACTGTGTGACTCTGAGCAAGTCACTTAACCGCCCAGTGCTCCCATGTCGCCCCTGAAAACAGGCACGTGTGCCTAGTGGGCCTTACCCAGTAACCAAAGACTAAAATAAAATTAAAAATTAAGGACCTGATTTCTCCTTTTTTGCTGCAGTTTTTTCAGGCAGCATTAATTCAAGACTCACTGACTCCAGTATCCTGGTCCCAGGCGATAGTTTCTGTTATACCTAAGCTGGGCAAGGACACCTTGAGCTGTGCCTCCTACCATCCTATTTCTATTTTAAATACAGATTACAAGATCTTAACATCCATTATCACTCAAAGGTTACAACAAATAGTACCAAAATTGATCCATATGGATCAAACAGGCTTTATACCTGGTCGGCAGGCCTAGGACAGTCTGAGGAGAACTGTACATATTATGGGTCATCTATAAAAATCTCAACAATCAGCACTTCTCCTCAGTTTGGATGCCAGAAAGACCTTTGATAAGGTCTCTTGGCCATTTTTGTGGGCGTCCTTGTCTAGGTTTAGGATCTTTGGACTTTTTTCTTAATTTGTTGTTTCATCTATAACATATTCAGTTAAGCTGTGGTACGCATCAGGGTTGTCCTTTGTCCCCTATTTTATTTGCCATTTATATTGAACCATTGGCCCAAGGTATCAGGGAAAATGCAGCCATATCTGATGTATATTTTGGGGGGGGGGGTCAGCATAAATTGGCATTATATGCTGATTATATTTTATTATATTTGACAACCCCGGACCAGTCTATCCTAGTGGTATTTTCCTACGTATCTCAGTTTACCTCACTATCTGACTATACATTTAATACTACTAAAACTTAGGTATTAAATTTTAATTATACTGTCCCTCCCCTTACCTGGAAAACTTTTGTATTGAGATGGGACCTCCTGTCTCTACAGTATTTAGGTATTGGCTTTCCTCTCACCCTTCCAATTGTTTCATTTAAATTTCTCCCCATTATTAACTCAATTGAAATCAGACCTTCATCATTGGTCCTTCCTCCCCTTGTCCCTTCATTCCCATATTCAGGTTTTAAAAATGAATGTTTTGCCTCGTTTTCTATTTTTTGTTTCAGTGTTTGCCATGCCCAGTGCCATTAAAGGAATTTGAGATCTGGCAAAGGATTTTGCTGAAATATGTTTGGCAGAATAAGAGACCAAGAATCTCTCACCATATCTTGAGGGAGGCCTAGCAGTTCCTTGGTTGCTTGTTATTGGACTGTGGTTCAGTTATTTATGCACCGTGGCATTTTCTGTCCAGTAATACAGTTCTTCCTTTTGAGGAAGTTCTATTGAAATTTGACTGGTTGGAGTGGGACAGGATACATTACTACCAGCTTTGAGATTACTTAAATGTTTTTTTGTTGTCTTCTGCTGGGAGGGGGGGGGGAGAGGGTTTGCCAGGACCACCTTTTAAATTGTTATGGAGGTCTCCTTTGGGGGCACAGTGCGATTTCTTTACTATAGTCAGGGCCCCTTGTGCTTTGTGGCAGAATTTTCTGATTTCTGCGGCAGGGCTTCTTGGTTTCTGAGGCAGCATTTTTTGATTTCTGCAGTATGATTTATTCACTTTTCTGGCAGAACACAGTCCTGTCATTGGCTAAGTATGATGTGATGTCATCGATGACATCATATGCTGAACATAGAGGAGTGGCTTCAGGATAAACGAGATGGGAAAGAAAGCATGACACTATGGAAAAACAGCATATTTAAATGAAAATTCACCAAAAACAATGAATTCTGTGGCAATATATATATATATTGTGCGGCACAATGCAAATTCTGTGGAAAATTCTGCAACATCAGAACAGCAGAATTCCAGGGGCCTTGACTGTAGTCCAGTTATGTTATAGACACCCTTCAAATTACAATTGCTATTTGTTGTAAATGGGAACAAGAACTTGAGATTCTGATTTGTGACCATCAGTGGTCACTGATGTGGCGTGTTACCTGGCAGACCTCTTCCTCCCCTACCTGGAGGCTTTTTTTATGGAAATTACGTGTACATTACTTTAGGGTCCCAGCTGTCATTTCTAAATGGTCTCCTTCAGTCCCTTCTGTTTGTTGGAGATTATATGGTGTTCAACCGGCTACACAAGCTCATATTTTTTGGTCCTGTGCTGCACTACGTCCTTTCTGGTAATCGGTCTGGACTCATTTGGAACATATATTTGGTTTTTCAGTGCAGCTTGGACCAGAGTATTTAATCTTGGGTTTTTGGCCACCTGAGCTGACAGGTAGAGATGCCAAATACCTTTGGTCTATTTTCATAGCAGCTGCATTTACACCTATCACTAAGAAATGGCTTTTGGCATCCCCACCTACTGTATTAGACTGGTTTAAAGTAATTAGTTCTATTTATGTGATGGAGGAAATTACTTTTTCTCTTCAGTAGAAACCTCCTCTCTTTCAGAACAGATGGGCTCGGTGGATTCCATACGAGGGCTCATTATCATTATAAAGCATTTTTAACTGTTTTTGTTTCTCTGTCCTGACTACTTCAAATTTTTTAGGTGGTTGAAGTTGAAAGTTTGTTTGTATATGCGTGGACCTGCTAATTATTCTATTTAGTGTATATATGAATTTTTAGCTATGCTTCAGTACAGAAGTTTTTTTTTTTTTTTACCTTACTTGGCAGTTTTTGACAGGTATTTCTTCACTATGGGAAGGTTTCCCATTGGATCAAGGATCCCGAGTTTCTCTCTCTTTTCCATTTTTCTTCTCTGTCAGTTTTTACATGTACTGGTTTCTCTTTAGACTTCTTTGTATTCTTACTGTTGTAACTAACAGGATACAGCTTTCTTGTTTGTAATTGTATCCTGTATTGTTGGATTTTGTGTAAATTCTCTTATATATTTCAATAAAGGTTAAGTATAAAAAAAAAGTAGACAGAGAGGGTAGTCCCAACTCTGAAAAAAGGTGATTCCTAACCAGTGTCTGCTACTGGGCTCTGCTGATATCAGTGCACATGCTCTTTCAGGGAGAGAGGGTATGACAGAAATGGTAAGGAAAGGGTTAATGGTTTGGATTCTGTAGGTGCCTTATTATTTTAGCAGTCTGAAAAAAAACACACATTCATGCAAGCTGAGAATTCCAGCTTGTGGAATTCTCAGTCCTCCCTAGCTGCTAGATAAGAGCTGGGTCATAAATCTCGAGTGGACATCTCCACACACACAGACCTGTCCACACACACAGGCCAGTTTGAATGGATTGGTTCATTCAAATATAAACTTAAGGTTAAAAGGGCATATAATTGGTCACTGATAGGTGTTCAGTCTGATTGGGACAATTAAATACATACATGTTAGATAGTTGGTGCATTCAAAGGGGGAATAGACATTACCTATTCCCAGGGGAATATATAAGAGGCTGAAAGACAATGAAGAGTGTCCTTCCTATTTTGAAGCTGGAGGGAGAATCTAAGCTTGGGTGCCTACCCTTTTAGCTATGTCTGTGGGAGCTGGAAGTTAGAATAGGGTCCAGTGTCTCTTGTAAGGACAGGAAAGGGTAAGTTTAGTACTAGCATATTGCAGTAATATTTTTTTTTTTGCCATCTGTTATTTAAAACATTTGTTTACTTTTCCTGTATGAGTGTTATTCTCTTGTGTTGTAAATACATATCCTGTAAATGCTCAGTGCACTTTCTGTTAAGTAAAAAGCTATTTTTTTGCTCAACAGTTGTAACTGTAATGTCGTTTTTCTAAGGTAATATTTGGTTTCCACTGGCTGACGTAAACTTTGTGAAAATAGGCATATTATTTGTCTAGTGTACTTACCCGGTCATCAAAAGCTAAATAAATAACATCGGCCACCCAAGAGAGACACACTACCAGACTTTAACTTGTGCAATTGCACACTTAATTATTCAAGTTTGTAAGCTTGAAGGTTGGTGCTGGATGACTCCAGCTGGTGGCAGTGAATACCTGAGGACAGACACCTCTCTAAAGGCTGTTCCAGCCCAGAGGGAGAGGTGGGTTGTCACAATTGGTAGGCAGTGGTGGGGTGATGATAGAGGACTGTGTAGCACACTGAAATACAGAGTTTGCCAGTGGAACAGTTACCTTAGAGTTGCAAAACAGGATATATACGGGAATATACTTGTACAACAGTTTTTTCCTTTTTAGTTAGCACAGTATAGTGTAGCAGTAGGGAATGAGCTCCATGGAGTATGACTCACTTACTGTGCAACAACTTTGTGAAAGGTTCCAGGAAAAGGGGATTCAGCTTGAAGGTCTAAAACACAAGAAAAGGGCAGACCTCATAGCTATCCTCAGTGCACATGACCAGAAGCAGACAGTCGCTGGAGGTGAGTCAGGAACTGAGACAGCAGACCCCCCAAACCAGCTTGATACTCTGCGACTGCAGCTGTTACTGCAAGACAAGGCATTGGAGACAAAAAGACTGGATGCTGAAGCAAAAGCAAGAAGGTTGGATGAAGAAACAAAAAGATGGGAAGCAGAGACAAAAAGACTGGAAGCAGAGAAAGAACTGAAAGAAAAGAGACCGGCAGACAGAGAGAAAGAACATGAAGAAAGAGAAAAAGAACCACAGCACGAGAAGGAGATGATGACCCTGCACAGCCAGCAAACCATGAGTAATGGTGGAGTGAGTTTGCCTCATGAAGCTAAAATTAATTCTAAATTGTTCCCTCAGTTTAAAGAGGGAGATGACCTTGATTTGTTTTTAAGGTCATTTGAGAGAGTATGTGACCAATTCCAATTGACTAAGGCTTCCTGGTCAACTTATCTCACACCCTTACTTACGAGGAGGGCTTTGCATGCCTTCTCTAAAATGAGTAATGAAGACTATGCTGATTATGATAAAGTTAAAACAGTGTTGTTGAAATGTTTTGAATTAACTCCTGAGGCTTATAGAAGGAAATTTAAGGAGTTAAAGAAAAGCCCACAAGACAGTTATGTAGAACTGCAGGTTCAACTGCATACTTACCTTGATAGGTGGATGGAGGGGGCTAAAGCAACCACTGTAGGACTTATCAAGGATGTATTGGTGAGAGAACAATTCCTTAAAATTGTACCTGAGGACATGCGTGTATGGCTCCTAGACCAAGCATGCACCTCCTCAACAGAGGTGGCAGCAAGCGCTGACATGTATCTGTCTAGTTGGCCATATACACAGCGTAAGTTTTATGGTGGGAGGCAGCACATGGTTATAAGGGATCCCAAGGGGGGCAGCCCAAAGGAAACCAGCCTGCACCTCAGCCCAAAATAGAACCCGCTGGTTCTAATGGAACTCAAGAGACAGGACCCAAGAAATGTCATATTTGCAATCAAGTGGGACACTTGAGATATAACTGCCATCAGAAACTGGTTAAGGGGCAGAGGTATGGGGGATGGGTGATCAAAAGAGCACTGGTGTGTTTGTAGTGTGTGTCCAGTCTGAAGAATCACTCTCCTCTGATGAGAATCTGCATCCCATTACAGTTAATGGAATAGTAACACAGGGACTGTAGGACACAGGCGCTGACATCAACCTGGTAAGGCAGGATCTCATTCAGGCAGAGCAGATGGTGCCTGGGAAATACTCCAGGGTCCAGGCATTCACAGGGCCAGCAGTCCAATTACCAATGGCTATAATCTTCCTGAGCTGGGAAGGGGGCCATGGAGAAAAGAAGATGGGGGTTGCAGAGTACCTACCTGTAAATATGATTGTGGGGAAGGATTTGAACCCCAGGAAAAAACTGGTGTGTGTTGTAACTCATAGTCAGACACAAAGGCAAGCTTCTGAGGGTGAAGAGGGGGTGACTCTGGGTGGTCCAGCCACACCCTCAGCAGCTGAGGAAGTGTCTAGCACAAGGGAGGGGCTGGCTAGAAGCAGCAGTCCAGACCCCCAATCACAAATAGAGGAGCCCACAGGATTTCCTTCTGAAGGGGCACTGGGAAGGTCAGATGAGGGCAGCTGAGTGCTGCATAGCGAACTGACCCTACCTTGCAAAAACTGAGGGAAATAGCTCATAGGGCTAATCATCCTCAAGGGGGTAAAAAGTTCATTTACTGGGACAATGGGCTGTTGTACAGAGAATGTACTACAGAGGAAGGGCTAGACGGTGAGATACTCCAGCAGCTGGTAGTCCCTAAGGTTCACCGTCAGCAGCTTTTGGCCCTCGACAATGATATCCCTTTTTCAGGGCACTTGGGGGTGAGGCGCACTAAAAAGCGTCTAACCAACAATTTCTTCTGGCCTGGTATTGGCAAGGATGTGGCAAATTATTGCAGGACTTGTCCACAGTGCCAACGGGTGGGGAAAATGGGGGACAAGGCCAAGGCAGCTTTGGTGACCCTGCCCATTATTGATGAACTCTTCAAGAGGGTAACTGTGGACATAGTGGGGCCATTGAGCACCCCAAGTCGCACTGGCAAGTGGTATATCCTGGTAGTTGTCGACTATGCCACCAGATATCCAGAGGCAGTGGCCCTAACATCCACTGAGGCAGAACCAGTGGCAGATGCACTGCTGGGAATATTTAGCCGGGTGGGCTTTCCCCAGGAGATACTGTCAGACTGGGGTGCCAATTTTATGTCAGGGTTATTGAGTAGTTTGTGGGAGAAGTGTGGGGTAAAGCAGCTCAAAACCTCCCCATACCATTCCCAAGCTAATGGTCTGGTGGAGCGATTTAATTCAACCCTTAAGACCATGCTAAGGACTTTTGCTGACCAGCATAAGAAGGACTGGGGCAAATATTTGCCTCATCTCCTATTTGCATACAGGGAAGTCCCACAGGAGTCCACAGGGTTCTCACATTTCAAGCTCCTATTTGGTCATAGGGTGTGGGGGCCCCTAGATTTGATTCAGGATGAATGGGAGGGTGACCGTGCCTCCCAAGGGGAGTCTGTTGTGGAGTATGTCCTGAACTTCAGGACCCACCTTAAGGAGCTCATGGGGTTTACTCAGGAGCACTTGGCCACTGCACAACAGCATCAGAAAGTCTGGTATGACCGCGGGGCCAGAGCCAGAGAATATGAGGTGGGACAGCGAGTGACGGCACTCATCCCTGTCTGACAGAATAAATTACAGGCAGCATGGGAGGGGCCATTCTCATTGTCCAAAAGGTTAGTGATGTCAATTACATGATAGAGCTACCGGACAGAAGATGCAGACAAAAGGTGTATCATGTTAACATGTTGAAGCCTTACCATGACAGGGAGGAATTGGTCCTCGCTGTATGCAGTGCCCCAGAGGAAGAAACTGAGATGGAGCCACTGGTTGACCTGCTTGGGGAGGCCCAGGTTGCATCCTCTGTGGACAATTTTACCCTCTCTGAACAGCTGACACCAGCCCAGGTGCAAAAAATTAGGGGTGTGCTGAGAGAATTTGAGGACATGTTCACAGGGAAACCAGGGTACACCATGATGGCAGAGCACCACGTGGATACAGAGACTCAGGTTCCCATGAAACAGTCCCCCTACAGGGTACCTGATCACATTAAGCAGACTGTGAAAGAGAAGCTCAAGATGATGCTGGAACTTGGAGTAATCCAGGAATCTATTAGCCCCTGGGCATCACCCATGGCACTGATCCCCAAAAGGGATGGCACCACATGATTCTGCGTTGATTACTGGAGGCTTAATAGCTGCATGGAGTCTGATGCCTATCCCATGCCCAGAACAGATGAGACCCTGGAGCGACTGTGGGGAGCCAAGTATTTGACCACAATAGACCTAGCCAAGGGCTATTGGCAGGTACCTCTGACTCCTGCAGCCAGGGAGAGATCAGCTTTTGTTACTCCATTTGGTTTATACAAATTCAAGGTAATGCCATTTGGAATGAAGAATGCACCTGCAGCCTTTCAATGGCTTGTGGATCGTATTTTGTCTGGGGTAGGTGAGTTTGCTTTGGCTTATATAGATGATATAGCCATATACAGCCAGACCTGGTTTGAGCATATCAAGAATGTACGGGATGTGTTTCACAGGTTAAGGAATGCAAGTCTGACAGTCAAAGCAGAAAAGTGCTAGATAGG
This sequence comes from Neoceratodus forsteri, assembly GCA_016271365.2. Lineage (NCBI taxonomy): Eukaryota > Metazoa > Chordata > Ceratodontiformes > Ceratodontidae > Neoceratodus > Neoceratodus forsteri. The sequence goes on from CM028132.1 coordinate 180,593,243, forward strand.
TATGGTGGAAGTGTCCTACCTTTGGCACTGGGTGGGTAGTGGGCACATCTACCCGAAGCCTGCCAAGGTTGATGCCATCCTGGCCTGGCCTACTCCTACCACCAAGAAACAGGTCAGGGCATTTCTAGGGACAGCAGGATATTACCAGATGTTTGTTCCAAGCTATAGCGATCTGGCTAAGCCCCTGACAGACCTAACCAATAAGGGAAAGCCAGATACTGTGAAGTGGTCAGAATGCTGTGAGGTCACTTTCCAGGAGCTAAAGAAGGCCTTAAGCGGCCCAGCTGCATTGGCCAGCTCCAATTATAGTTTAAAGTTTATGGTCCATGTGGATGCCTCAGATCATGGGCTGGGGGCCCTGCTGAGCCAAGTTACCCAGCAGGGGGAGGAGCACCCAGTTGTGTACCTCAGCCAGAGGCTTTTTCCCAGAGAGGGGGCCTACGCCACAGAGAGTACATGGAATGTCATCATCTACATTGACTGTGACTGTATACCATCTGAATAGTGATCACATATAAAGACATATGTATGCAACTGAAAAAGGTTCTTGGAGTTTGTGTGTCTTGAGTCATATAGCCTAATGCCAGTGAACAGAAATTTGAAAATACTAAGGGATAGCCCAAAGATCTGAAGGTAAACAAGGAACTGTACAGTTACAGCCAGTGGCTTCTTGGCAGATCATATCACCAGCATCATGGCAATTAACTAAAACAACAAAAGGGAAGAAAAAAAAGATCCTTTTGTTCTTTTAATGGTGCCCTGCTGCAATGTGCTGTGATCTGCCAGGTCGGCCATGTGGTTGGAAAACAAGATGCTGTGGCCACAACTGTATGTTCAATTAAGTTTAATGCCAGTCCCCATGCTATGAAGAGAGTGTATCCAGCCATAGCACTAATTGCAACTGCTGAGCTTGCCTCAGATGACCCTCACCCCAAATGTACCATGCCAAGAACCACAGTACCGACGATGCATTTTTATGACAGGCAGCACCTCTGGGTCTTCCCTATGAAAGAAGCTACTTCAGATGGCGATGTCCCAACTGAAGCAGTAACTTTTATCACCTTGAACCCAAGGCCCCCCTGTCCAGGTGTCCGGGATAGCAAATCCCCTAAATGTGACTGTTGTGTCAGGGTTTGGACCACAATATTGGGCACCAAGATGCCACACAAGTTACAAAGTAAGCTGTCATATTGTCAGCTCAGCTTCCTCTTTGAGATGGCCCTCTGTGGACCTTCAGAATAGGAAGGAAAGCAGTTTGGTTTAACATAGGAACATTTATACACACTGGCATGTATTTATGAATCAGTTTTCCCCTGATGTTAAGATCTATTATGTTGAAAAAGAGTGCTCTTGGCTAGTTAGAACTCAAAGCTGCTTCCCAGTTATTTAAGCAATAAGGCAAGACAAGGTGTTGGTTGTACTAGGTTTACACCACAGTCAGGGACATTATAAGGCACAAGGTGAAGCTGAGTGCCTTCACCCCCAGATTAATGGGGTAAACCTAGTACAACCAATGTCCCTAAAGTGCCTAATTGCTTATATAAAGTGGGCTCATAGTCAACGTTTAAAAAACGAACACTCTAAAAGTTTTAAAAGCCATAAGACATAAAATGTTGCTAAATAACATAGACTAGTCCCTCCATAGATGTGTTTCACCATCAGTCATCTATCTTTCTACACATTCAATACATTGTGTGATTGTTTACCATGAAATAGAATAATTCAAAGCTTTGCACTGATCCAGTAATAGAATAGCAGCCCCCACCCATACACACATGGAATGGTAACATGGAATACGTGAATTCAAAATTCTTCAGCGTTCCTCTGGCGCACACACACATAGACATATACATAGGCCTCAAGTGGAGCCAGAACCTCAATTTTATCTGTTGCAGGGTAAGGAGCAGGGAGTTCTCTGGCAAACTGGTAGGGACAGGAGGAGGATTTTTTATTGTCATCAAAGAAACACCAGTAATTGAAACTCTGAATTGAACTTGAGTTTTTAAATTTGTATGTGTGTGTAAGGAGGGGCTGATAAGTGTAAATAACATTACATTTTTACTTACTTTGTTTAATTTAATGAGCTTTTATTTTTAGGGCCTAGTTGAAGGTTTTCATATATGAATAAAGCTGGCAGCCATATTTGTGATGGAAATTAGGAAGTTAAGTGGCTTATGAATTCTGTATGTGAGTTGCCCTGGTTGACAGGGACTTGTTTTTAACCATTGGTAGTGGTCTATTGAGGCCATGGCTAGAACCCAGTCTTGGCCAATCAGGACGCAGTAATTTCCTTACTCATTTTATATTCTGTGATAACCAGACAGTAGACACAATAATTGGACTATATGCTAATTCCAGTGTTTTAATTGGCTGGCACAACAGCTCGCCTGTGAGAAACTGCCTCACATTTTGGTTTTTTCCACAGGCATGCTCAAGTGCTAGAAAGAGGGGGTGATTTCAGAGCTCTAATTCAAATCTTTTGTTTCTGTTTTATTCAATTGTTCCATTTTTTTATTTTTATTTTTCATTATATCATATATATTATATAAGGGCCTTGTTAGTCAATCGGTGGCCATCATTAATCTTCAAGTCACCATCACAATATATTAAAAAGTTAGGAAAAATCATTCATTTCAATGGCACTTGCCCCCATGCTGTCCCTTGTTGGACGTCATAGCACAGGGGCGTGTTCATGAATGAGGAAGTTGAAGGGATCAGCTATCTGCCTTGTAGGTGCTAAACTACGATCACTTCCCTAGAAATAAAAGTTGAACATAACAGTTTTAAATGTACAGAAATGGGCTATCACTAACATGACCTACCAGAAATGGTAGGTTATGCCTCTGCTACAAAAGATGAGAAATTCACTTTACATTTAAAGGGAATGGGAAGCAGTGCAGCATTTTAACCTGTGTTTTCTGAGTCCTTTTTACATTCTGTATGAGTTACTTATTTTATTTTCTGTCTTCCAGATCTTTAAAACTAGCTCTGAATATAGCCCTTCCCCCATTGTACCATTTCGAGTTCCTCAATAAGTGCCATCATTGGCTGCAGTCAGTCAGGTGCTGCTGATAGTGGTACCCCTACTTACATGGGTTGCTGCATGAATGACAGAAGCAAAACTGAGTGTAGACAGATTTGCTTTGGTAATGCTGCAGTACTTTTCCTGCCTGCTTATACAATGAGTATGGGTGTGCATGGAGTTGGGGTAAAGAATCAAGTCAGACAGATTTTGACCATTCAAGTGGGTCAGACCAGAATCATGATCTCACCAGTCTGTCCCAATTCTGGACCGATGCTGGACTACAACTCCTCCCACACATATGCTCAAAATTCCCTAGCCCCTTTAGTAAATGACCCCTCATCCTAACCCCCTACCTCCTGCCCCTAACCCGATACCCAGATGTCATCGAGCACACAGCTGTGTGAGCTGGTATCCAGTGAACAAGGTGACTGAAATTGGACGCCGACAAAAATGGTGACTCAATTACAGTGCTTGTGTTCACGGCTACCAAGCAGGGGGGAGATCAGATACTGGGGTGGGAGAATACTGCGACAGGAAGTAGCGGGTATATGCGAGCATGCACACACATATGGGGGGAAGAGACAGGGGAGGAATGGTATGTGGGAGTGGGTGTGGCAGGCAGCTGCAGAGCTGGTCCACTGGCATGGTGGGGAGGGCGGTTGGCTGGGAGGTGCAGGGCATAGGGTTTGGGTCCGGCGTGGTGGGAATTTTTTTTTGCTGGCAGGTGGCATGTATTTTTTTAAGGTCCCCCCCCAGACATGTACCCCCCTGGAGTTGAGAATCCTTAAGTAGTCACCCTCCACGTTAACAATGAGACCTGCAGGTCGCGGGTGCTGTTGTCCCCGCTGCGAGTGTGCATCGCCGAAATTGATTGTTGGTGATGTACACTCACCATAATGGTGATCGCCTTTCTGCAGTCTCTGTTATGGCATGGAACCATGTGGGCCTCCATCCTCTGGGAACCCTGAAGGACTTTCCACTTGCATCATCTCACTTCACCATTCCACATTACCAGCCTTGACCACTGGTTCCTTGGCAGTTGGTACCTTAAAAACATAACTTACTTCATTAGTAATTGGGGCAAAGCTGTTTTTGCCCAATCCACTGCCCCCCATTACTCATAGTTCCACCCTTGAAACCCCTTTATGTGTGTGTGTGTGTGTGTGTGTGAGGGGGGTGCAGTGCACATAAGTAGTATCAAACATAGCTGAGCAAGCAGGCATTGCTAGGTAGAATGTCCCTATTATGATGCTCTTAGTATTCAGGACTTGTGTAAGGGCATTATTTTGCAATATGTTTGCAACTGCAAAAGAAGGCAGTCTGGTCTTCTGGTTAGAGTACCGTTTTGGGGATTCAGGGGTTCCAGTCAGTAACATCATGGAACAAAATAAAGTGGATAAAAATAAAGCGGCAAAAACAGTGTCACCATCAATATTGGCAGCACAAAATGTAGCTTGCCAGAACAATGCAGGTCACATGACACACAGGTAGCAAACAATGTCCACCACATAGAGGCACTGCACTAGAATGCACCCATGCACAGGAACAGCACAGGGGTGCAGGGAGATGGAACAGGGCAGGGTGCAACCACCACTGGGGGAAGCAGGCCACTGGACACCTTCCATGGTAATTTAATGGCACAGGCACCCACATGGTGGGGTACCCCCACCCAGAATGCTGAGCGATGGAGAACGTGCACTGGGGTAACCACTGGAGGACAGGTGGACCATGGCCACCATATGGATGGTCATGTATAATGCAAGGGGCCAGGAGCACAAGCCAGCATGTCCCCAGCAGCACACAAAACACACAAGACAGGGGAGATGGCATGCTGGCTTGTGCTTCTGGCCCCTGTGGTTCCAGTGCAGTGCCTCCATGCAGTGGACATTGTTTGCTACCTGTGTGTCATGTGGTCTGCATTGTTCTGGCACACTACATTTTGTGCTGCCAGTATTGATGATGACACTGTTTTTGCTGCTTTATTTTTGTCCACTTTATTTTGTGCCGCAATGTTACTGACCGGAACAGATTCGGATCACAGGTTCAAACCCCATCAGAGCCAGCTACACACTATGTGATCCTGAGCAAGTCATGTAGCATCCCAGTTCTCCAGCCTACATCCACCCAGCTGCACAAATGGGTAGAAACAAGATCCCGATAGAAACGAGATGTTGCATCTCAGTCGTGCTATCCTGAGGAAATCAATTGTGAAAAATAAAAAGAGAAATGGCCTGAAGTGTGCTGAATGATTGATCCTTGTCTGCTCTCAGCCTTCGTGTACACACAGTTTTGTCCATGCAGAACTGACCAGTTTAATCTTATTGGTTTAAATGTTATTTCTCTAAGTGTCCCACAGCCTGCAATTTCTCATTGAGTGATTTCAGCAGTAAACCCAGCTGCAGATGAAACTGGTTTTCCTGCTTCTGTCTGTGAAATAATCTGTCTTGAACAAGCACAGATGAGAAAATCCACTATAATGAATGATTGCACCAGCAACGGATTTTGACTTTGAATAGTGCAGTGTACATCTCAGCCCAGATAACTATCAGTAAATCTGACTGGAAAGGAATGTTAAGAGTTGATAGATTATCTACACACCACAGAGATTGTGGTAGACATCCTACTGCCTTAGGTCCCAATCTACAAAGCCAGCATGGATACATTCCAAGGGTGTGTATCAAAGTAGAGGAGCACTGCTTTCTTAGATGGATGCACCAGAGGGTGATCCACAGCCTCCAGCCTCCCTTCCCTAGTCCTGCCTCATGCACAGACACCAGAACAGAGACTGATGGCAGGCATTCACTCAGATGCCTGCCCCACTGGGAGAGTGTATCCCATGCAGAGAAGGCAACTGTGGGATACTGCATATTAAACAAAATTCAGAAAATGCCAGCTCAGAGTGGCACTTGGTAGTGAAGCTCCATGAGACCTGGTATGCAGAAATGGAACCTCATGAGACTTGCACACAGGCTGGCCAATGTTATAGCAACCCCCTGAGTTAGATAACACTGCCTGCCCCAGCACACCCCCAAAAATGGTTTGGTATTGCACATACGGTCATCCCCACTCCCGACCCGGCCACCTCTGTAGACACAGTTAAGACTTGGGATCAACTGCGGTGGGGCTGCACAACTTGGTTTATGGATGCCTTGGGGTGCCTGTCAGGTGCACATCTTGTTCTAAGAAGTTATTCAGTGACTTTTCATGGCTCTCTACATGTGCCAAATGGCTGAAAGCCTTTTGTGGAACAGATCCATGATCTTTTCTCTTTTCATGTAATTCTTATTTTTTCTCTGTTTGTGCTCTATCCTATCATGTACAGTAACTGTGAAATGCAGCAGTATTGGGGCTAGAAGCTACAATCCTAAAATGTGCTTTTAATTAGTGGTATTGTAATTCTGGTTGTTGTCAGAGGTTCAGTAGGCTGCAAACTGACATCCGGGGGAGGTCATGAGTTGTAGTCCCACAGCAGGAATGTGGGCTAATACTCAATACTGACACAGGAGTGCAGCACTAACCAGGCCACCGCACTGTTGAGGTGGCATTCTGCATGAAACTTTAAACGGAGGTCCCTTCTGCCCATCTCTGATGGCTGCCCAGGTGGAAGTTGAAGAGCACATGGGACACTCATTGTAAGAGTTAGGGATTTTGGCTGGTGTCTGTGCAACATTTCCCCTTCAAATAAAACAAGTCTATGTAATCCTACCCTCCCACCCCACCTGATGCACCTGGAAATGAGCTATTACAGATCACTATGCCTTTCCTGTTCAAAAAATTACAAATGAGTAAAAATTAAGTACTGTATATTAGTCCAAGATGGTAATGCTACCATAAACAGAGTGCAGTAGTTGGTGCAGCTTACTTGAAATAGAGTTTCTTGATCATAAATTTTGGACACATTTCTTTATCTGCTTGGTTTTTAATCATGGTTTTATGGTTCCTGACTGTTCAGGAATTTCTGCTTTTTATTTTATTTTTTTATTATTATTTTAAATTTGTTTGCCAGTTAACCCCAAGAGTAGAGATGCAGTGAATTTAATTTCTGTCGGGGAAGTGGAGGCAAAGTGGTCAAATTCGCCATGTGGAGTAATTCGCAAAATTTTCCGCATTAGGCGGAATTTCGCCCAGGCAAAATTTTGCCTTCTGCGGGTGAAATTTCACCTTCTGTGGGCGAAATTTCACCGCGGAAGGTGGAATTTTGCCACAGAGGGTGAAATTTCACCGCAGAGGGTGGAATTTCACCAGGGGAAGATGACATTTCACTGTAGAAGATGAAATTTCTCTGTTCTGCCAGGTGAAATTTCACTATTACACTGGGCAAAACTTTGCATTTCACTCCTCGAAATGTGCTGAATTTCGTGAATTACTCCACAAAGCAAATTTTCCTCACTTGGCCCATCACTACTCAAGACCATCATATGCTCATTTTCAAGGGGATCTGGTAGTACAAACATAAAAACAGTAACAGAAGTATACATTGTATAGAAAGTATGAAAACAAGCATAAATTAGAAAAAGCATCTGCAAAGTTTATACAATTGATTTTCAAGCTAGATTTTAATTAATCATGTGAATTCATATTATGCAAAGCAGTAGGTATATTATTCCATAAAGTTACAGCTATGTACTTCAAAGATTTTGGGTCAAGAAAAACGTGAAAAAAGGTGGATGTATTCTATTGTATTGTGAGGATCTAGTAACATATAACCAACACTGAAGCTGGCATCAGACACTAATGAAAACACTACATGACTACATAGAAAATATCTAAAACAAATCAGAGTAAAACAGACAATACGAAACTCAAAAGAAGGCCAAGTCATTATGTTAAGGAATGAAGAAAGATGAGTATTTCTGACACAAAAGGTAGCAAATCTTCCAATAGTGTGGCACACAGTCTTCACTCTAGATAAAACAGATCTATTGGCTGTTGTATAACTTGGAAGGCCATAATCAACTAAGGATATATATTACATGTAGTGACCATGCCAAAATCTTAGACAGTAATTCAATTTATAGATCTAAAATGTTTTTTGTTTACATCCTTCTCATGTTTGATGAAGTTTGTACCAGCATAAATATATTTATTCAAATGTGTCAGGTATAAATGGAAGCAAATTAATCCTATCACAAACCTATAGCTTGGTCTTCAGTCACAAAAGTAGATGATGGGGATGAGGGAAGGGTCAGTGTTAGTAATGCCACTTTTTTTATTTTTTTTTTTACTTTTTTAACTCTAACAGATATATTAACATAGTTTTTTTTGTAAGTTATTTCCTTACTTTTGAGAAAAATATCTAATAACTAAAACTTTATCTTTCTTTGCACTTGGCCCTGTGTGATTGTGCTCATCTGAACAAGTAGATCTGTCAAGAACATCCCTGGACCTGTAATTTGCTTTGTGCATGGCCCACATACTCCTCATGGATATCCGTGGTTGTGAGCTATTGCTGTGTTGTGTGCTTTAATACTTTGTGTAGTAGGGCTCATGTTTTAGGGCTGCTAAAATCAGGGGGTCCGGGACATGGTTCGTGCCTCCATACATCGCCTTTCCTGTCCACAGTTCTGTAGTACTATACCTGGCACGACTGCCCTGGTGCCACCAGTGTACCATCCCACACCCTGCCATGCCCCTGTGGTCCACTACTGCCACCCCACTGGCCCATTGTCCATGTACCACGCTGGCTCCCCCGCAACATTGTGGGGCTGAGCTGAAGTTGCATTGGGCAGGGGAGGGCTTGATGGGACCCTCCGTCAACCCCTCCAGTGCACCAAACATTTGCCACTACAGTCTGACTGCAGCAGCTCTCAGGACTTTGGCACAAGGACCCCCATTATACTGAAATCTACGCAGGGTCCTTGGTGCACCCAGAGTTTGTTGCAACCACAGATCAGAGCATCGATTTTGCAGCTCCTAGAAAATCAAGCCCCCTGTGTATAACTTTTATTTTTGGAAAAAACTGATGCATTTTTCGCCATGTACTTGATGAGTTTTAGTACACATAAAAGTATTCACAAGGGTTAAAAGTGGTGCCTTGTTTTATGTTTGGTTATGTTCTCAGTGGTTTTTACTACTAAAGAAGAAATTCACGAAGGTGAAAAGAAATATTGCATTGCTTTTTTATTTTGGCCATGTGCACAGCAGGTTTTTGAAGTTTTCTATTTTTCACCATGTTGTAATTTTTGCACATGTACTCAAAACCTTTTTGAAAGTAGCACTCAATGTTTCATGAAGGAATTCACAAACTTTTTCATAAGTAAAATAGTATCATTCATTGTATTTTGCTTAAGAATCACTGGGCCATCTTCTCATGGCTACATACGTGCCAACAATTATTATTAAGTAATTCTTGTGTTTTATTGGTTTAGAATTTCTGTTCATGTCTAACTTTAACTTGGAAAAATACTCACTCTTCCAGATAGTTTTGGTTTGTTTGGTTGTTTGTGTCTGCTCATGCATGAATATTTGCATTTTTAACCTCAATAACTTAAGATGAAAACATTTTTTGTTCTACAATGATCAAAAGGCCATTTGCAAAGACAAAATCTACTGAACCTGTTAGTTTTACGATGGAATCTTCCTTTTTTTTCTGTGGGCAAAACAAAAACTCAGAATGGTAATGTTGCATAAATTCAGCAATTCTTAGTTTAAAAACAACCATTGCAATTTTTCTAAAATTTTGTAGAAAATTATCCCCTAGGACTGAGATGATGCATGCCAACTGTTATAGTCCTAAGGACTAAGTTATGGAGTTAGAAGCTGTCATACAGGGGTTTTGACACAAACACTAACTCCACCCTAACATAATGGTCACACCACACCAGTATAATACAGTTCAGAGTTTCTAACATACTAAATTGCCAGCAGAATAAGCCTAACGGTCTTTCATGTTAGCTCGTTTGGTCAGCCCCCACCCTGGGGGCTGACCTTGCTGCCCCCCTCACCCTCTCTGGCTTCTCCCTTCCCAGTCCAGGATATTCTCACTGCACTGGAATTTGCTTCCAGAACCCTTCCCTTGTACCTGCCCCACCCCCCTCTTGAACCCTTCCACTGTCAGTGCCTCCACCAGCCCCCTGGGCAGCACATTCCATGGCTCCCACCACCATCTCAGTGAAGTAGCACCTCCTCCTTTCTCCCCTGAATCTTTCCCCTCCAGCTTCCACCCATGCCCTCTAGTTGCCCTCTCCTCCTTCATTTGAAGCACCCTGACTGCTCCTCCCCTATTTACCCCCTTCATGTACCTGAAGACCTCTATCATGTCCTCCTGGTCCCTTCTCTCTTCCAATGTGTACATATGTAGCTTTTCGAGCCTCTCCCCATAGGTTCTGTCCCCCAAGCCCCAAATCATTGTGGTTGCCCTCCTCTGGACCCTCTCCAGGAGTTCAATGTCTATCTTTAAGTGTGGCCACCAAAACTGCATGCAGTACTCGAAGTGCGGACTCACCGTACAGTTATACAGAGGGAGTATCACTTCCCTCCTTCTGGAGGTGCTCCCCCTAGTGATGCATCCCAGCATCCTGTTGGCCTTGGCCGCTGCCCTCCTATAAGTCTCTGAGTTGTTCATCTTGACATCCACCACCACCCCCAGGTCCCTCTTAGCCTTCAAGACTTGTAGCATTTCCTCCCCCTCCCCAGGGTGTACACTTGGCCAGGGTTTCTGGTTCCCAGGTGCAGTACCTTGCATTTCCCTGCATTGAACCTCACCTCCCATTTCCCTGCATTGAACCTCAGATTCCACTTTCTAGACCACCTTTACAGAGCCTCCAGGTCCCCCTGTATGGCCACCCTCTCCTCCTCCCCATCCACCACCACCCCCAGTTTTGAATCATCCACAAAGACTCCGCTCATGTGTGATACCCGTCCTTATGTTAGAGACGTAGGCATTGAACAGGAGGGGCCCAAGGAGTTACTGTGACTGCTTAAAATTCAGTGTCATTGTCAGTCTTTATTAAAAATTAAGACCAGTCCAGTGAGACAACCCAGCAGCTGAAAGTTAAGCTAACTGGTAAATGGGTTGTCAGAGAAGAAAAGCACTGTGATTCAAACCTTCTGAATATTAACATTTTAATTTTGCATTCCATGAAGTTTCTCTGATGAAGTAGTTTGTGCTAGACAATGAATCTGATTAATCAGTTGCAACTATTAGTTTCTGAACTGTTAAACGTGAACTTCACCATCTTGTAGGAAACATGTTGGGACTGTCCTGAGCTGAACATCTGAAAAACAGGCAACCCTAGCAGACCATGGCAGATTAACTGGCACATCACCTTCCTGTGTAGTGGTAGTGTTTCAAAGTACAGTGTTAAATCGCTCCCTCATCATTTGCATAAAGGGAATGCTAAAAGCAGATAGAGACTACCATGGTGATGATACAACGTTTGCCTTGCTACATGCCATACGCACCATTTCATGACAAAAAAAGAGAGAAATTGTCAGTTAACTGTGATATAATTAAACAGACAAAACTAAACAGAAAAAATGACTATACTTTTTTAGCATGACAGCCATTCTTGGCACAAAAGTGCAAGTACTATTAACTGCCTCCTCAGTTATCACTTGTTTCAAGCCAGACATGCAAATACCTTCTTTAATCTTGGCAGTTTCCGTTGGTTTTAGCAATGACTAGTGCCAGACACCCTAATGTCTCATCTTGCAGGGTGAGGCCTAACTGATGCAGTGGACCATTATCTGCAGGTACTACAGGAGCACAATATTAGCTGGCTGTTGTACAGATTTAACAAAAAGAAATACACTTAGAAGGGCTTTTGGATGTGACTTTTTGGGGGGGGGGGGACGCTCAACTCACTTACCAAACATTGAGATACCTTTAATAGACAGGAATAGAATTAATATGTTTTTTCCATATGTTTGATGTATTACATCATAGCAACGTCAAAGTAATGGACACATAGGGTTGCATTCTCAAAGGTTGACACAGGACTTACACAAGCCCTGTGCTGATGGCGCAGTTGCCCCAACCTGTTTGGCACATGGTGTGCCTGATTCTCATAGGTCATGTACTTTTGCGAAACTACACTGTTTTGCTTTGCGCAAGCCCAGTAAAAAGGTTGGCAACATTAGACCATGAACAGCTGGTCTAACTTGCTGTGTGTGGTATACAGAGGGCTGGGTGTTTGAGAATCCCGATCGCAGCCAAGGGATTGTTGTAAGCTCCATGCGACATGCATTGGGTGCAGCCAGGGTTTGCAGCAATCTAAGTTCTTTGAGAATAGAGCCCATAGAGTATAATAGCACGGTGGTATATATTTGACGGTTTCCAAATCTAAACTACATAACAGCCAGTTGTTCATTCAGTTTCAGTTATTTCAAATTTCATCCCACGTTCAGTACTACAGTAGATATTCACCATTCCTGCCCAAATTTCATCTAGCTGCAATTTTAGGGAGGCAGTATAGTGCAGTGGTTTAAGGCTCTGAGCTGCAAATCTGGAGACCTGAGTTTGAATCCCACGGCCCCACTTGTATACTGTGTGACCCTGAGCAAGTCACTTAACTTCCATGTGCTCCCAGGTCACACCCGTAAACAAGCTTTCAGCTTAGTGTGCCACTCCTGGTTACACAATTAAAAAAAAAAATGTGTTAAGAACGTTTCACAAATGTCATGGTGTTTGCATTTTGTCTACACATTTCACACAGCAAGTTTTTCTAATAATGTAATGGACAAATGGTATGACTGACATGATGGACCTAAAGTCCCTTTTGACCATATGTTACTATGTTTTTATGTAACAATAAAGGCAGCAAACTGATTAGAGTATTTCATTTGGTACAAGGAGAAAGAATGTGATGGCATAGCACACTTACATACCTTTGTGCTGCCCATGAACATCCAGAAATAGTTATGTCATTGTTGGGTCTTCTTTCCAGTTTTTGATCTCACTGGAACTATCCTATCAAACCTGCTTCCTTAATCAATTGGTCTGTTGTTCCTTGGTAATTTATAATGGCTTAAGTATATTTTGGGGGGTATGAATAAAACACAGAACACCTTCACTCTTACAAGATTTGGCATGGCAAATAAAATCAAAAAAGTTTTGCTCTTTCACTTGCAAAGCTCCCAGCAATAAATATTGTCTCACTCTCTCTTTCTTTCCCTTTCTTTTTTTCTCTCTCATTCTCTTTTTGTAGCTCATTCCAAATTACCCAGCTACCTCCACAAAGTGAAAGGCACCCAGAATTCAGCAATGCAAAACATGGTTATGTTGATAGTGGATATGCCACAAACAAACTAACTTAGGTTACAAATATCATAATGCTGTACTCAACCAATGGGAGAACAGCTGTGGTGGAGCTCTGTAGCATTCAAACCAGAGTAGTGAAGTAAAAATAAAGTTATGCAGCTCTAAAAAAGAGCTAGTTTGAAAGGTTTGCAATTGAAAATGTGTGATCTCAACCAGACATGCAATAGCCTGACTCAGAATATTACATTTCTCATCATTTGAGAGGTGGCAGTACCCTTATGAGCTATGTCCCTGCACCCTTACTCATTCATTTCTTCATTCATTCATTTATTTATTTAAATTTGATTACTAGGAAAGGAGCACTGGATCAATGTCCTTGTTCAGGCTCAACTTGGGCCAAAGGCATTGTAACACTGAAGTAAAAAAATATAGAGATTATTACAAAAATCTCATATCATGCATATAATGCATTTTATATGTACAAGAAGTGTTAGCAGTAGCAATCACCTGCAGATAATCATGTGATCAGTTGTTTTTACTGTTAGCAAGTGCAGGAGCACTTTCATTCATTAGAAGGCGGGCAGCCATGGAGGAGGGTGGGTTGTGTCGGTCGCCTTCATCCATGATTGCTTAAAAAATATGTGTGCTGGGGAAGGGGGAGAATGCTGCCAGGGTGGAGGAATACTGATTTTACAAAAAAAAACCCACAAATGAGTGCTAAAGATGGTGGCCGGCTGTGGAGGTGGGTGGTTTGTGCCTGTCACCCATCTTGGGAGTTTTTTTATATTAAAAAAAATCTGAACTTGTGGGTACTGGGAGGAGGAGAGTGCGATTAGAATTATAGACAAACAGGCCTTAAGCGTTATTACCACTGCAAAAGATCTTGGTGTTGTTATTAATAACAGATTAAAATTTACTGAACACTTAAACTATGTTATTAAAAAATGTTCTAGATTCAGTAATTGTATATTTAGGAACATCAAAAGTAGAGAGCCATCGATTATGGTCCCCCTTTATACCAGTATTATAAGAACTAATTTTGATTATTGTTCTTCATTTTGTGCCCCTACACAGAGGAGTGATATAATATCCAGAGAGAAGGTGCAAAAAAGGTTTACTAAGAATATTATAGGAATGGGAAGCTTGCTTTATGAAGATAGACTTAAACAACTTAATTTGTACAGTATGGAATACAGATCATTACGTGGGATCTTTGTTTGTTATACAAAGCCTCCAGGGATGAATACTTGTTTAATACTCTTCACTTGAAATGGAATACTACTACTGTTTCTACTCGCTCCCATAATTTAAAATTACTCTTACCAATCAATCGCTCGACCAAACGATCACATTTTTTTACACAGCGAATAGTTCCTATCTGGAACTCACTCCCTTATGAGTTGGTGAATTGTGTAAGTCTGTCTCATTTTAAATCACATCTAGACATATTTATGAATGATTCTAAATTTCGTACCCACCTAGCCTAGGTGGCATGATCTAAATGGGCTTGTCCCTCGATAGTGTAACTTACCTATGAACCTATGAACCTATAGCAGAGGGCTGGAAGAACAGGGATTTTGTATTTTAAAGCACGGTGCTGGGAAGGAGGGTTGGAGGCCGGTTACTTTTTCTTTTTAATATTTCCCAAATAGGAAAGGGCATGATAAGTGCCACAATTCATCATTCAACTCCAAATAAGGAATAGTGCATTGTTCATGGTTTCCGAGAAATACTGTCCATTGCTCTCATACACCTATCCCCCACCTCACCAGAAGGACTTTTGTAGCCCATAAAAATTGCTGTACCAACAGCTTTACATGAGTTACATAGCAACCTACTAGGATGCAACACAGTTTCAAAAGCTCCTGGAAGAAAAAAAGGGATTAACTGCCATAGAAATGGCAGTTTCCTGCAGTAACTCTGCGGAGTTCTGCTATATTCCACACTGCATCCTGACAGGCTTCACTGCATGTCACCAGATGGGCCACTTTCCTGAATAAGCACTTAACAGAAAATTCATATTGCATTTGTTGGATTTCCATCTGCCTGCATAGTCATTATTATGTGTGAGTTGTGCAAGGTTGCATTACATGGCTTTTGAGACTTTATCTGGCACAAAATAGGAGGCACAACATAGTTTCAAGATCAGAGTTCTTGGTCTACAAAATAGTTGATAACCAGGTTTGCAGTATATGCTGGAAAACAGCCTATAAATCGAGCAAAACTAATAGAAAAAAAAGCCTTCTAAATTTGTGAAAAAATATGCTTTCATCTTTGTTGTTCCATAACGTGAGTCCCAACTTAGAAAACAAAGTACTACCTGCAACCCCCTTAGAATATTTCTACTACAGCTGGATTTTTTGTACTCAGTGCTAAATAAGCGTACTGAAGTACTGACAGTCCATTATTGATCAACAGACTCAGTCTCCCAGTGTATGCTTCTGAGCATCAGTTGTATATTTCCTGTTTTATTATAGTGACAGTGGTAAATTCATCTGGACCCACATTCTATTAGTTTCCCCCATTATGTCCATAAAGAATTGGCCTTGTTCTCAAAAATAGTATTAGCTAGATGGAGATGTTCATACAGTAGAATATGTGTTACTTATTTCATTTCATATCAAGTCCCACTAGGCTGCACTTGTTAGAAGGAGGCAGAGAAGCAATACTGCTAACTTTAAACACCACAAAAAAACAAAGGAAGAGGAGTCTGAAGTTCCTGAACATTGCCATTTTCTTAAACATATTTTCTTTCCACACATATTAGATGAATTCTAAGAAAACTGGGTTGCATTCCAGGACCGAAGGAAAAACTTAGGTGCCATTTTGAAGGTTTTCTTTGTATGAATTATTTTGTTCAACTGAAGAACCTGCAGTGAACTGAATTATGCTCTAGTGTCTTGAGTATAAGTTTGGAAACTAAAGGTGCTTTTACATTACAACTTACCTGGAGTGTGGCCATCTGAATCGGCTTGCTCTGCTCCGATTGCATACAGCCTCTTCTTTTACATGCTGCTTCTGTGCAGCATTCCCAATGGCCTTCCCATAGTGTTGAGGCATTTCTGGTGGAGGAGTTACTGAATGGGAATGGCACCAGTGCAGGCAAAGCAGCATTTTTTCACACTTACAAAAATCACCTGCACCACTGCACTCTGCTCTGCATTCCCAACAAACCAAGGAATGCCCCATGCTGCAGTGGAGTGGCTTGCAATGTTCCAGCTGCTCTCTACACTGCTGGATATACCCCAGTGCAACTCATCTGCACCGCTGGCACTGGTGCACATCCAGTTATGCAAAAATCCCTTCTTAAAGACACCCAGGTTCAAATACCAGCAGAACCACATATTCACCATATGACCTTGAGCAAGTCCCTTAACCTTCATGTGTTGCAGTCCTCCCAACTTCAAAACTAGATAGAAGCAAGACCCACCCATACACCCAACCCAGAATAAATCAATGGTAAAAAAAAACAAAAAGCAAAAAACTTGCATTTGCTCTACATTTAAATGGGTAAACAAATGTAACATCACTGCTGCAGTATGGGCTCAGGCTGCTGGTTTGAAGGCTAACAATTAATATGGGTGCTACCTTCAGAAACACTTTTAGATCTAATTGCTAAGAGCAGAAATAAATGCACCTCAGAGTAATGCAAGGAGGGTGAATTGCTGCTGCCAAAACAGGAGCGCATGTTTTGTGTGCAATCCTGCTCAAAATAGCATGTGCTTTGCATGCCTGATACTTATCACCACAAACTGAAAAAGTTAGCTTTTCCTTTTAATGTTACCATACTGTACCTATCAGTCTTTCATCATCTAAATGTCGAGTATACTGTACTGTCTTAGAATGAGGGATTAAGAGGCACAGTATGAAATACGTCATAAAATCTTACAAGGATGATACTCAGAATATTAAGAGAATTTCTACTTTCATAATCTAAACATTATTTGTGTTGATCAGTACCAACTAATATGACTTTTTGCTTTAAATTATTAGTGTACAAAATGGGACAGCACCATCTGAATGTGGAACTAGGGACTTCTGAATGGCAAAATGAAGGTCTGTCCCTCATAATGTGGGATAGTTGAGATGGTTGAGATGTATGAACGGTGCATAGGTGATGACTAGTGAAGAGATTTTATAGTGTACAGTATCTCGTAGGATTCTCTATCAGTGCAATGTTGTTCTACAGTTAGCAAGGTGGCCATGCAAAGGTTTTCTTCCTACTCTTATTGTAGATCTGGTCCTGGCTCAGTGGCACTCCACTCCATAAAATCCACTGCTTGGCCAAGTTGCCTTTTCCATCTGCTTCCACAGACTACGGGTCTCTCTCCCCCTACCACTGTACTGCTCCATCCTCCCTCTCACTCAAATCTCTCCTCCATGAATTCACTACATACTCCTACAGTGGTCTCTGATCCTGTGCTGTATTTTTCTGCCCTACAATTCTGCACCCCACTCTCCCTACTCCTGCCCTTATTAACTCTCCCCTGCCCTCAGGTTCCCCATCCATCGCTGCTGTACAAAGCTCCTTCAGTGCTTCATTTCACCCTTCAAATTGTTGCCATCTATCTGCATATTAACAGCACACCTAACAGTGCCTTACCATACTTTAATTGTACTCCAGTTTGCACTTATATTACTTGTTGCTCCTCAGATGCTCTGCCAAGCTCGTGTTGTTCATTTGCTGCTATATATATATATATATATATATATATATGTATATTTGTTATTTTGATTTGTGTAACTGGCTGTTATATGTGTAACCCCCAGGTGGCGCTATCCCAAGGGCTACTGCCCCTGCCTGCTGGACCACCAACAAGTTGAGGGGCCTAGATTCTATGGCTGGTGACTCCACCCAGAGGACAGGGTTGGTAATGGTTGGTCGAGTTTGGTCACAGCCCTCTGGGACACTGAGACCCCCTTTTGTTCCCTCTAATGGTCCACACAATACATAAGAATTGCAATGCCAATACCCCACATGTACACTGGATCCAATCATAAGGTACCACTTACCCTCGAGACCGATTCTGCAGTTCATCTCGGAGGACCCCCTGTGAAATAAGGTTGATCAATTTATACAAAATAATGCAATGCCTGCTATATAGGTACTGAGACTCTAAACGGGTTAAAGTCAATAACATCCAATCTGGTTTATTTAGGGGAGTGGAACACAGGGAGGGGGAGATCAAGCTGATTAGTAGAAATAAATCACAGTACTGCGCACTCATACAGAGTCATAAAAGTCACACTCTGGGTACCCAGGTTGAGGGGCTAGCCAGGTCCGTTGCCTGGGGTTGGCTGGCAGGTGCAGATGGAAAGGGCCCTGTGAGAGAGATATGTACAATACCCAATTGTAATCCGGAGCCGGATGGCTCAGTCTTTGAGGAAATGAAAGAAAGAAAATCTGATGAAACACTGGTGATGGTTAACAGGTCACAGGGGATGCCCTGATTGGTACTCACACAACCCCACGCTGAAAACCTGGCACAGATAGTGGTTCTGGATTGCCAGATGCACAAAGCAGGGAGATGAGATTCTACAGGCCAGGCCACACGACTTTGATCAGCAGACGGACTCAGTCCTAATACATTCAGCTCGACTTTCAGTTTACACCACACGGTGACAAGAGAACTAATCTAGCTATTCCTCACAAGCATTCTACACATTTATATGTAAAGGAAATTACTATACCAGGCAGCTGCTTTCAGGTCCCGATTGCACTTACTGCAAACACGTGGGAGTTCACACTGCAGCTTCAATTCCTGACAGACCGAACGCGATTCAGCAATTTCTCCAGTCTTCTACAGGGTGAGCCTGGTTTCCACTCTTTCAGCCTCTCTTCCTCTCCGTAGTCTCGGATTCAGTCCGAGTCAAGTTGGCAACAGCAACAGCCCAACTTTAGGCCTCTCACATGCTTCCTGCGCGAAACTACACAATGCAGAAGCACAGAGTTCCTTCTCGCCTCACGGTCACAACTGATCTGATCTCACAGTCGCAGGGCAGAGCATTCTCTTCGGGCACCACCCGGTCCAGAACTTCACTTCCCAGAATTACTAGCTATACGTCCCATTGTAAACCGGCTCCCAGGAGAGTCCGAATTCTGGTTGGTCCAAGCAGTCTCCATTTTACAGCTCCCTTAATCCTTGGCCCTCAGAACAGCAGTTTGGGTCCAAAATGAAGGGGCAATGCACTCAGAGTCCCAGCTGTAACAAAAGCAAGTTTGACAAACTACAATATTACAAATGCTCTGTTTATAGGAAAACAAGCATATCATTCAGATGGGCTCCCTTTGCGCCTCTAGCGACTGCAAAATGAGCGATTGCCCCGCAGTTCAGGTGGGGAGCAGGGAAACACCAGCCCCCCCAGAAAAGCAGTAACTGTGTCTGTAAGCAGACGGCTCTTAAAGAGACAGTATGTGGAGCCTCTACCAGCACTCACTGTGCCAATCTAACAGCTTAAACGCCGAACGCCAGCAGGCAGGGAAACACTTAGGCAAGCTGTACAGAGGCTTTTTTGGAACCCCCATTTGTAAGGGGGTTACACACTTCCTGGCCTGAAAAGAACTTGGAGTCCGTGTCAAGTAGTTACCCTTATAACAATTTTAAAACAACTACTAAATGCATTTACATTACTAACTGTTAGATTTGCATTCTTTAAAACACAATCATGTGCTAGTTCTTGATCATACGTACTGCTTCTGTATTTTACAGCTTACTACAAGTTACCATATTGTATACACAACAACATTTCAGCATCAGGTCACCCTTCCTGCACATGAAACTGGAAAAGAGGGGGCCCTTCCCTATCAGCTACCTTGGGGCTGGATGGGGCAGGGGCACCATACTCAGAGGGCAAGACAAATCATCTGGAATTATTTCCCAGGCTTAGTTTGGGCAACGAGCTCGGGGTCACATACACTCCCTTATGGACCACGTTAAGGGGTAGATCCACAGGTCTACCAAGGGACTCATAGCTTAAATGTACAACAGGCCTCACAGCATGACCAGTCCTTCTCGGGGGAACCATGACAGTCTCTGTGTTTTGATCCCCACCTTCAGCAGGGTCCTTATTCATCAGGGGGACAGCCAGTGGGGTAGAGGGGCTAGGACTGGGGCACTTTCAGCTCTGGAGTGGTAAGCTCAGAGTCCATGACACTTAGTTCACATGGGGAGTTTTCTGACACACAGTGAATTATCAGGGCACTCAACACACTCTTCTTGTTCTGGTATATCACCAGTTTGTCCCAGTCCATCATTTTCCTCCCTTGAAAACTCAAACAGTTCAACCATACACAATGATTCCATGTCATCTGACTTGATGCTTTGTACTTCACTTTCTGGGAGCATTGGCTCCAGGGAGAAAGCTGGGGGCTTAGGCAGTCCAGAAGGCCCAGCTTCATCTCCAGGATTGACTAGGGGATTGCCCCAAAACAATTGACTCAGTTCGTAAGAAGGGTAGTATTCAAAGCCACACTCACTTTCCTCTGACATGGACTGACAGTCATGTTCAACTGGGACTTGTGGAGGAGAACACTTTAACTCAGCTTCTGTGGGTGCAGGCTTTCTTGATTTTTTCTTAGCAGCCGCTCTAGTCACTGGTCCAGAGGGGGCATTTTCTGGGGGATCAGACTCGATCAAGATTTGTCCAATGGGCAGTAAATGATTTCTATGCATGGTTTTCACATCTTTTGAGTTATTCTCCGGCCTTACTTTGTACACAGGCAGATCATTTAGTTTGCCTACCACAATGTGGGGGAGATGGTGCCACCTATCAGCAATCTTGTGTTTGCCATGCAGTCCCAGATTTCTTAGCAACACCCGATCTCCCTCCTGGAGTTCCAGTGCTTTCACTTTTTTATCATACCTTTCTTTGTTGGCCAGATTTCTTTTGGCAGCCATGGTTTGAGCCAGTTGGTATGCATGATTTAGCTGGGCCTTTAACTTTTGCACCTACTGTAAATGATTAGCTGCTTGAACCCCATCAGGGGAAACTCCAAAACACACATCTACCGGCAGTCAGGATTCTCTTCCAAACATCAGGCGGTAGGGGAAGAACCCAGTGGCATTACTTTTAGTGCAGTTGTAGGCATGTACCAGTGTGCTGATTTGTTGGCTTCATCTAGGCTTGTCTTTGGGGTGAAGGGTGCCCAGCATATCTAGCAGATTGCAGTTGAAACGTTCAGGCTGTGGGTCCCCTTGGGGGTGATAAGGGGTGGTTCTGGACTTTCGCACTCCCCACAGAGAAAGCATCTCTTTGCTCAGATGACTCGCAAAGTCCCTTCCTTGATCAGAATGGATTCTTTGTGGTGCCCCATAGTGAGCAAAAAAGTTTTCTATAAGCACTTTGGCCACAGTTGAGGCCTTCTGGTCCCTAGTGGGAAAAGCTTGGGCATATCGGATGAAATGGTCAGTGACCACCAGCACATTACTAATGTTTCTTTGATCTGGCTCCAAACTCAGAAAGTCAATACAGACTAGTTCCATGGGGGCAGTGGTGGTGATGTTAACAAGAGGGGCAGCCCTTTGTGGCAAAGCTTTTCTCTACAAGTTCTAATGTGTTGTTCGACATCAGCCCCCATTTTAGGCCAATAAAATCTGGATCTCACCAAGTCAAGTGTCCTGTCTATACCAAGGTGTCCCATGTGATTATGTAGTGATCTCATCACCAAGTCTCGGAAGGCAGTGGGCAAAACTAACTGTTGCTTGTCTGTTTGTCCCCCTCTGTCTACTGTTTCTCTATATAACAGTCTATTGATCAGTTTCAACTTAGGACCATCTTTATATAACAATGCAGTTCTCAAATCAGTGGAATGTAACTTTGACACATCTTTCCCTGCTTGGAGGGCTTCTAGAGCTGATTTGATCATGGGATTTCGGGATTGAGCCCGCTGAATACTGTCATTGTTGAACTGAGGCAAAGCACCAGTGTCTAAGGCAGAGAAGTGGCAACAAGCAGCAGAAATGCAATTTTCAGAGGGTCCCAAACAATCCACCATACAGTCCACTGCGTCCGTGGACATTTGTTCCTCCCTGTCAAACTTCTGGCAGAGTGCTCGAATATCAGGTTCTGACAGTCTGACCTAGTCATTCCGGGGAACAGGCCTCCGTGAGAGAGCATCAACATCTATGTGGTTCAGGCTTGCTCTGTATTCAACAGAATAGTCTTACGTAGATAATGCAGAAAGCCACCTATGGCCAGTGGCATCCAGTTTAGCTGAAGTCTGGACATAAGTCAAGGGATTATTGTCAGTTTTTACCAGTATTTTAGCCCCATACAAGTATTCGTGGAATTGGTCCACAATGGCCCACTTCAGAGCTAGGAATTCTAACTTGTGTACCAGATAGTTCTTTTTGGAAGGTGTCAGGCTCCTGCTGGCAAAAGCCACGGGTCTTAAACCATTCTCATGTTCCTGGTACAACACAGCCCCCAACCCTTGCAAGCCAGCATCAGTGTGCAGGATATAAGGTTTGTTGGATTTGCATAGGCCAATATGGGAGCGTGGGTAAGTTGATATATGATCTCATGAAAAGCAGTCTCACAATCAGGAGTCCAGCGGGCCCAAAATACTTCATTTGGAGGAAAATACACTCTCTCAGTCTCAAGGGACACTGATTTTTTGTATCTTTTGTGGGTTGGAGGGTACCCTTGAGTAAGGTTAAGTAAAGGGAGGATCACTCTTGAATAGTCCTTGATGAAATGCCAATAATAACCACAAAAACCCAGGAATCTTTGCAGTTCTTTTAGATTTTGGGGCTGTGGTCAGGCGGTCAGGGCCTCAACTTTACTCGGGTCTGTCTCTATCCCTTCAGTAGAAACTATGTGCTCCACAATCTTTATGGATGTTTGAAAGAATTGACACATATCAATGGACAGCTTCAGGCCAAAGACTTCTAGTCGGTCCAACACCTTGAACAATCTGCCCTCATGTTCCTCCAGTGAGCTGCCAAACACAATAACATCATCCAAATACACCAGGCACTCTAATAAATTCATGTCCCCCCACTGCACGCTCCATCAGTCATTGAAAAGTGGCTGGGGCACCAGAAATCCCTTGAGGCATCCTCATGAATTCATCGAAACTCAGCGGGCAGATAAAGGCCATCTTCTCATGGTCTTCTGGGGCCATCGGGATCTGGTAGTACCCGCTGTGAAGATCCAGCATGGAAAACCACTTGCTACCGTTCAGGCAGTCCAAAGCATCTTGAATGCATGGCATTGTATACTGATCAGGGATAGTCTGCCGGTTTGAGGTGTGATAATCTATGTACATCCTCACAGTCCCATTCTTTTTCCTCACTACCACAATGGAAAAAGCATATGGGCTTCTGGATTCTTGTATTACACCAGCAGCTAACAACTCTTGCAGATGTCGCCTCACATCGTCTATGTCAGCAGGTGCCAGGCGTCGAGACCTCTCACGAAAATGGCCTATCATCCTGCAGCCGGATATGGTGCTCGGCGCCCTGCACACAGCCTACATCCCACTCCTTTAATGAGAACACCTGGTCCCTTTGTGCAAGCTTCTTACTGATCCTCACTTTCCATTCTGCTGGCAACGGGGAGTCACCGAAATCAAACAAGTCAGGCGTCACTCTATCACTTTTTCCTGAACTCTTGTTACTGGGTAGTACGGGCAGTATCCACACAATGCACAGTAGCCAGGGTGCAACCTTAGTTTACTCAAATCTCCCTGTCAGCCACGTTGTGAACTTGAACCATCACTCTTCTGGCAAAAGCATGGGCTCTAGCAGGCAGAATACTTGGCTTGACCAGCAGCCTTTCGGGCAGTTTTCCATCTCCTGGTGCATCCAGCATTAATATTTTGTTCTTGGCATCCTTTTTCATATGAACCTCTCCTTGCAGGACACATTGGGCATTTGGTGCCAAAAGCAGAGATTCAGGATCCTTCTTCCAGACAACCCCAACCAGTTCCTCTGGTTCCATTCTGTCAGCATCTCTCTGTGCCTCATAGACCTTCTTGATCAAGGCCTGAATTCTTAGGGGCCCTACCAGTCCGGGACCCTTGTTTTTCATAACACAGCTGTGCCAGTTGCCCAAACATATGTGCATTAATTCCAATCAGCAACAGAACCCCATCATACAGTAAAGTAGGGAGACACACTAAGGCTAAGGTCTCCACTTGCTCTGCCACTCCAGCCACAGAGGTGGGAAAGGACAACCAAATTCATATATAGCCAGAGTAGGGGTAGGCCTTTTCACTCAAGCCCCAAACATGTAGTCCTTCCAAGGGTTGCAGGGGTACATTAGACAAATGCTTCTGATACCAGTCCTGAAACATAATTGTCACTTGGGAGCCACTGTCTAAAACAGCTCTTGTGGGTACCCCATTCACTTTCACAGTAGCCTCCATGGAGGGACCCACCACCTCGGACCATTCAGGGGGGCATTAATTGGGATGTCGATCAGGCATTGGCCCTGGTGGCAAAACTTTTCCTGGTGGCTCCCTCTGGTGACTGGGCATAGGTTTTGCGATGCCAGGCCACTAACCTGTTGGTAACTTTTCTCAAGTTCTCTGGCAGGTGACAAGCAGACTGAAAGTGTCCATCCTCTCCACAATGGTAGCAGAACTTAGTGTCTCTGTTGTCCTTGGAGGCAGGGGGATCTCTTATCTGGTTGGGCATCTCACGGGCCCTGCAGGGCTCTTCTTGAACCGGGGGTTTATACCGTTGGGCCTCTGGGTCTCCACTTCTGTTGGGAGTGAGAGCAGCCCATTGCAGTTCCCTCACCATCTCTCTTAATTCCCTTATTTCTGCTCTCAGGTTGCTCTCAGTCCAGGTCTCAGGGGAAATGACATGCATTCCCACTCCACTTTTAGGCTCAGGAGGAGCCTGATACAGATCTGGTTCCCTGTAGGTCTTAGTCAATTCCTTAATCAAACCTCTCAACTGTTGAGCCTCATCTAGATCACTCTTTTCAGGGGTCTGACAAGGGTTCACAGCCCCAACATTTGGTTCCCATCCCTCTTCATCAGTTTCAATCTCATGGATCTCTCTCATTAAGTGGCAATACTCAGGAGGGCTGGCCCTTCTGTCTTGCAGTTTGAGTTTCAGCAATATTACGCTTGAAAATCTTGCTGACTTCAATAGGTCTAATCAGACCTGGTTTAGTGCTTGAACAGGTACTCCCCCTTTTTGGAGGGCCTTTTGAAAAGCCCTTTCTATCCTGGTAACAAAAGTAGACAATTTCTCATTTCTCCACTGTTTAGCTGACTTGAGCTTCCATAATAGATAATCTCCGGTTTCTGTGCTGCCAAATACCCCCTCTAATGCAGAAAGATATTCTGCTGCAGTGGCCTCCCGATTAGTGGCTCGTAGGAATCGAATGGCTTCCAGTGCAGGACCCCTCAAACTTTCCATCAACCGTTTCCTCTTTTCCCCCTCGGAACACTGCCACAATTGTACTAAAGGGGTAGCATAGTCCATCCAGGTCTCCAAATCATCTTCCCCTGAAGGCACTGGAACAGTACCGGAGAAAAAGCTCAATCTCCAATAGGAATCCAGTTGAATGGGGGGAATAACCATGGGGGTGTGTGGCTAGTATGGAGCTCTTAGAGGACCCGGGAGATGTACCTGGGGAAGGCAGGGGGGGTGTGGTCACCTGAGATGTCTAATACCTTTACCAGTTCCTGAGAAGTTCTCCCTTCTGTGGGTAACAGTTTGTGCAGTTTTTCTTTAAAGCTATTGGTACTAGGGGACCCACCCGGGGTGGCCAAGCCACTATGTATGTGAATAGCTGTCCATCCCTTTTGGGCACCTTCAGGCAAAATCACAGGGGGCACCTTCTCTGGGTCTATCGGGATACTGCATGAAAGTAGCACTTGCAGGGTTTGTTCGAGCAAGTCAGCATATCGCCCTTTTACTTCCCCTTTGCCCATACATTTCACGTGCTCTAAAGTAGAGACAATGCCAGTGCTTTTAATCCCCAAGGGGACATCCAGCAATAAAACAGCCTTTTGGGAGTCCATTTCCTCAGCTTCGCACAACCCCATCAATTTGTGTACCATCATCTTAAGGGGGTCAAGTTTTAACTTGGGCGTGGTACTCCCCTCCATTTTCTCCTTTAACTTAAGCATAATTTGGTACTTCCTTCACGTGGCCACTAGAGGACGATAATCCCAGTAGTGCCTCCAAGATGTAAACCCCAGGTGGCGCTATTCTAAGGGCTACCACCCCTGCCTGCTGGACCACCAACAGGTTGAGGGGCCTAGGTTCTATGGCGGGTGCCTCCACCCAGAGGTCAGGGTTGGTAGTGGTTGGTCAAGTTTGGTCACAGCCCTCTGGGACACTGAGACTCCCTTTTGTTCCCTCTAATGGTCCACACGATACACAAGAATTGCAATGCCAATACCCCACATGTACACTGGATCCAATCATAAGGTACCACTTACCCTCGAGACCAATTCTGCAGTTCATCTCGGAGGACCCCCTGTGAAATAAGGTCGATCAATTTACACAAAATAATACAATGCCTGCTATATAGATACTGATAGTCTAGACGGGTTAAAGTCAATAACATCCAATCTGGTTTATTTAGGGGAGTGGAACACAGGGAGGGGGAGATCAAGCTGATTATTAGAAATAAATCACAGTACTGTGCACTCATACATAGTCATAAAAGTCACACTCTGGGTATCCAGGTTGAGGGGCTAGCCAGGTCCGTTGCCCGGGGTTGGCCGGCAGGTGCAGATGGAAAGGGCACTGTAAGAGAGATATGTACAATACCCAATTGTAATCCGGAGCCGGATGGCTCAGTCTTTGAGGAAATGAAAGAAAGAAAATCTGATGAAACACTGGTGTTGGTTAACAGGTCACAGGGGATGCCCTGATTGGTACTCACACAACCCCACGCTGAAAACCTGGCACAGATGGTGGTTCTGGATTGCCAGATGCACAAAGCAAGGAGATGAGATTCTACAGGCCAGGCCACATGGCTTTGATCAGCAGATGGATTCAGTCCAAATACATTCAGCTTGACTTTCAGTTTACACCACACAGTGACAAGAGAACTAGTCTAGCTATTCCTCACAAGCATTCTACACATTTCTATGTAAAGGAAATTACTATACCAGGCAGCTGCTTTCAGGTCCCGATCGCACTTACTACAAACACCCGGGAGTTCACACTGTAGCTTAAATTCCTGACAGACCAAGCGTTATTCAGCAGTTTTTCCAGTCTTCTACAGGGTGAGCCTGGTTTCCACTCTTTCAGCCTCTCTTCCTCTCCATAGTCTCGGATTCAGTCCAAGTCGAGTTGGCAACGGCAACGGCAACAGCCTGACTTTAGGCCTGTCACATGCTTCCCACGCGAAACTACACAATGCAGAAGCACAGAGCTCCTTCTCACCTCACGGTCACAACTGATCTGGTCTCTCAGTCACAGGGCAGAGCATTCTCTTCGGGTGCCACCCGGTCCAGAAGATCACTTCCCAGAATTACTAGCTATATATCCCATTGTAAACCGGCTCCCAGGAGAGTCCGAAATTCTGGTTGGTCCAAGCAGTCTCCATTTTACAGCTCCCTTAATCCCACTGGCCCTCAGAACAGCAGTTTGGGTCCAAAATGAAGGGGCAGTGCACACAGAGTCCCAGCTGTAACAAAAGTAAGTTAGACAAACTACAATATTACGAATGCTCTAACTGTTTATAGGAAAACAAGCATATCATTCAGATGGGCTCCCTTTGCGCCTCTAGCGACTGCAAAATGAGCGATTGCCCCGCAGTTCAGGCGGGCTTCGAGCAGGGAAACACCAGCCCCCCCAGAAAAGCAGTAACTGTGTCTGCAAGCAGACAGCTCTTAAAGAGACAGTACGTGGAGGCTCTACCAACACTCACTGTGCCAATCTAACGGCTTAAACGCCGAACACCAGCAGGCAGGGAAACACTTAGGCAAGCTCTATAGAGGCTTTTTCGGAACCCCATTTGTAAGGGGGTTACATATGTTATTGCTGTACTCTCATTATTCCCCCTTACCAAGACACATCTGGAAACAAACTGTTTCAGCTCAATATATCTTTTATGGTTAATGGTAAATCTTTTGTGATACATACATATCTATGTAACCAACTAACTAAATGAATGCAGGCATGTCCACATTATGATTTTTGTAATGGGAATATACCTGTCACACAAATATGTGACTGTCTTATGCCAACTTTACGAAAGTCTTATATATTGACAAATACTGACCAGTGTGTTCAGTAAGGGAAACACACTTGAATGGTTGTCTCTGAGCCTTTTTCTGCAAGTATTACTTTACACAGAGAGTGATCAGCACAAGCAGTTACCTTCCTGATGAGATAGTGGAAGCTTTTACCATTCAGGCTTCAGAGCAGAACTGTTTAGCTTCCTGAGAGTGACTAGCATTGCGGGTTGCCCAGGAAAAGTACAGGTAACATATTCTGGGAGTTAAGCTTGGATATGTGTCAGTGCTTAAGTCAGGCTATAGTCACTGCTGTGCAGTTGGAGGGGCTAATAAGAGGGCCCAGAAGTCCTATCTATTACCACAATGCTATGCTGTTTTGTTCTGGAAGCAAAAAAAGAACAAGCTGTTCCACAAGAATAGCTACCTGAACAATCTACTCCCCCTGAATCTTTGGATTCTCTCAGTTTTAGGAACCCCTTTGCACCTCTCCCAAAATGGCAGAAAAAGGCCTTCTGCAAGTACTTAAGGGGCAGTGCTGTCTGAGGAACAAGGCCACACTGCAGATTCTGAATGTAAATACTTTTTTTTCAACTAAACATGATGCCTACTTTGTAGAGTTGGGAGGATACATCCCTTCCACATGACTTTTTATCATTTATGTAAAAAAAAAATCAGTAGCCCCAAAAGGGAACATTTATTGAAATGTTATACTGTAAATCTTTTTAAATAAATGGATTACTGATATAATTAGCAGCGACCAGTGTTTGTTCTACATATTAGCCATCAAGTCATTTCCCTTTTTAAAATAATTTTTCAAAACGTTGCTTTTTCAATTAACCACTGTTGGCTAGAGATTTGTAGGCCATGTTTGAAGGTGACCATTTGAAAACATGTCTGAAATGGGCAAATCAGAAGAGGTGGTGACTAAATGAAATGGGGGATGAAGTTAGCCAAGGCAATATTGGCAAATGAGTTACACAAGCTTTACATCGACCCCCTGGTAGGCAACACATTGAAACACCAAATACATTCTCTGTGACCATTGGAGCCATTGAGAACAGGCACACCAACATTTATATGTCAGTCATACCCTCTCCTTATCCACTTTTTCAAGCATGTATATAGATGAGCCTTGCAATGGGCACACTGTACTTGGGTCGGGAGCATTGGAAAATGTTGCTGCACTTAGTAGAGGAGCACACATCTGATTATATGGAAGCTTTCAGACTCTGGCCCTTGGTTTGTAAACTTGTTTTAATTGAAAGAAAATGCCACATCATCTTTCTAGAATGTACGTGTAGTTGTAATGTTTGGGGAAGATTAAAAGTGTGTCCCATTAGATACATATGTGCATATGCTGGTTCAGCTATTTGTTTTTCTCTGTCTCCTAGATAGCCTTGTCTAGAAATGTATGGTCTGTGTCATCTTCTTGAGTTTTCCTAAAAGTGTACACTATGTTTTTTTTTTCAAAGCAGTTATGGCCACCAAAGCCATCTTTCAGCCTGCGATTATGGGCTTCCAGCTGTGGGGCTAATTTTAAATGCTGGTAGTGGGTTAAGTAAAAGTTGTGGGCCTATGGGTGGGCTTATTTGTACAGCTGGCATGCCTGCAAAATTCTCCATTTGTGGTCAGAAAATGACATCACGTTGCCAGCTGGGAGACCTATGTTCATTTGTGACCTCAGACCTTCTTCCTCAGATCATCCCAAGTTCAAATAGCATTGCAAAGGTCACATGCTGGAACATGTATAAACTCCAGTGTTCAGGTACAACAACAGAATCTCATTATGCTGTGGAGAAAAAGGCGAAATACTAAGTTTCAGGCTTTCAGAGGTTTCCTCCACTGGTGGTTTCCCTCTCCATAATGCCAAAGTCTGTGAAACTCTTTGGTAGCATTTCCTGTTAACAAATAGCTGCTGTCATTTCACATACCATTAAATGCTCCACCTGCCTGGATAGTAGAAGCTGAATACCAATGATCCTTTATCTTTTTTTTCTACATTTCCTGAATTCCTATGTTCCTCCCTAATTTACCATGTTTCTGCAGCCTTACCCTGCAGTGTGTGCTGGACACACATGCATGCCATAATGGGGCCAGCCTATATTGATTACCATGGCATAAAGTGGGGTCATAATAGCTAGCAGCCAGGCACTAATAAAAAAGCATACACACAGTTCCTAGGGTACTAGTTCTGCACCACATGGGGCACCAATAGGGACACATCATTTTTTAGTTAGGTGCATCCCCCTAAGGAAGACCTAAGTGGTTGAAGATCAGATGTTCTGGTTACTCTGTAACTGACACACTCTGTTTGGAATTTTGTGATTTTGCTACTGAAAACGTGAACTTGAAACCTTAATAAAAGGTTTGAAAGAATTCAACAACATTGTTTGGACCTCCTTCCTGTTTTGGAGTGCTATCTATTGTTGGATGTTGTAAACATTCGTGTACAGTGGTTGACATTGTTGGAAAGGCCATGATATGCTCTTTCAAATAAGGTGTTGGGCTCACTTATAGCTGAAGGAAGGATCTAGATGTTCATTAATAATATTACATTGCAGTAATTTTCGTGTTCACTTGCAAAGCATGTGTGCATATTGGTATCAGGCTGAGTTGTGAGAGGGCTTTTAGGGGTGTTCCCCTCCTCCACCTATCACAGCTTCTGGAATATTAAATCTTCTCCCTAATTCTGTCCACTCTCCAACTTTCTCCTTCTTTTCCTTTTGAAGTCCTTGTCCAGTGACAAAGCTGGGAAATGCATGGTAGAGAATTTTCTTGTGCAACTCCTAATTCCTGCATGAAATCTTACCTCTGATCTTTGTTCCACATATGCTACTGTTTATTACTTTCATATGTACTACTGATTATAACTTTGTTTCTCAGGGAATGGCAGAGATGTTGCACAATCCATAGAATTTATATATCCATGATGCAGTGCTTGCAGTTAATAGAATTATTGTAGTCTGATACATGAGAAAAAGCAAATAAAACTGTTGTTTGGACATGTTCCTACACTCATTGATCACTTTAGGTAAGGAGCTGTGTTACTCTGCTTACCTGTGTTTTGAACGCTACAATTAAAACATTTTGGTCACTACAACATATGTAAACAAGACTCAACAGATATACTCCAGGAATTAAGCTAATTATGTTTCCTTGTAAAGCATGTGAATAAATAGGTATCAACCTGAACCATAAAAGGGCTTTTGGGGGTGTGCCTCTTTTTCACCTGACCCAGCATCAGAATACTGAGTATCCTTCCTAATTCTGTCCACTCTCTGTTTTTCTTCTATTTTTTTGTTCAAGTCCTTACCCAATCACAAGGCTAGAAAAATGTGTGGTGGAGTGTATCATTGTGCAACTCTTAATTCCTGCTTGAAATCGTACATCTGCTTTTCATTCTACATCTGCTACTGTTTACTTCTTTCATAAGTGCTGCTGTTTAGGACTTTGTTTCTCAGGAAATGGCAGAGATGTTGTACAACTCATATAATTTACATACCCATGATGCAGTGCTTGCAGCTCATGGAATTGTTGTATTCTAATATGTGGTAAAAAGCAAGTAAAACATGTTCAAACATATTCCTATACTCTGATTACTTTAGGTAAGAAGCTGCATTACTCTGCCTATCTGTATTTTGAACACTAACATTAAATCATTTTGGTCATTACAACATACATAAACAAGACTTAACAAATATACTCCACAATGCAAGCTGATTATGTGTATGTGTAAACCATGTGAATAATCTGGTATGAGTCTGAGCTGTGAGAGGGTTTTTGGGGATGTGCCTCTTTTTCACCTACCGCAGCATTTGAGCGCTGCGTTTCCACTCAAATTTTGCTCACTGTCTGCCTTTTCTCTGTTATTTGCTTTGTCCTTGCCCAATTACAAGGCACACAAGTCATTGACTAACATATGCACACCTGTTCATTTCCAAATCATGACAATTGTACTATTAAATCTTGTATTATTAATTTATCAGTTTTACTGCTGTGCTATCTACGCCCAACAGCTACAGAACACATACAAGCAAGTGAACATCTGGCACTGGCCAGTGCTTGTTAGGACGTTGTAATATAACTGAGGAACAAGCTGTGCTCGACTCAGCATAGTTAGGCACAGCTTGTTCCTTGATGGCTTCATAATGCTTTAAAAATGGCTGCAGTGTAGTCTTAATATTGAACAGATGCAGTCATCTATATCTCTGAACTACTTCCAGCTATGAGTAAGCCCAATACCTTGAGTAAGCCCAGTACCTTGTTTGGAAGAGTTTTGCATTGGCTTTCAAACTATGATGGCATTTGGGTCTGAATGTGTCCCTTTAAAGAAATTAATGTTTCCAATAAATCAACTGCTATTTATCCAACTGCAAGTACTGGGTTTGTTAAATATCACCTACATTTCTGTCTCTTGGTGATCCTGTTATTTTATGCAGCTGATGCACATTTTTAATTGTTCATTGGCTGTTGGTATATTTCCTACTGCATGAAAGAGTGCTCAGATCCTACCCCCTCATATAAGATGTGCTGCTGCTAATTTTAACATGTTCACCTAATCTCCCTTTTATGGTGGAGCCAGCTAGGATGCAACACATTGCCACAGATTCCTGCATGATAAAAGGGATTAGCTGCCATTGAAATTGCCTTGTTTCCTGCAGTAACTCTTGCAGAAAACTAACATACTAGCATACTAACATACTAAAATGCCAGCAGAATAGGCATAACGGTCTCTTGAGTCTGCTCAATTTTCAGCACCCTCACTGAGTGCCGATTTTTGTGTCCCCCCCTTGGGTTATATCCTCCCCAATCATTCCACCTGTATTGGGCCTGGTCACATTTACCCTCTCCCTGTACCTGTCCCATCCCCTCTTAAACTCGTCCACAGTCTCCACCTCTACCAGCTCTCTGGGCAGTGCATTCCATGGCTCCACCACCCTTTCAGTGAAATAACATCTCCTCCTCTCCCCTCTGAGCCTGCCCCCTTTCATCTTACACCCGTGCCCTCTTGTTGCCTCACTCTCCTTCCTTTGGAGCACCCTGACTGAGCCTCCTTTATTGATCCCTTTCATGTACTTAAAGACCTCTATCATGTCCCCCCTGTCCCTCCTCTCCTCCAGGGTATACATGTTGAGCTCCTTGAGCCTCTCCACATAGGTCCTCTCTCCCAGGCCCCAGATCATTTTGGTTGCCCTCCTTTGGACCCTCTCTAGGAGTGTCATGTCCCTCTTTAAATGTGGTCTCCAAAACTGTACACAATACCCGAGGTGTGGCCTAACCAAGCAGTTGTACAGTGGAAGGATCACTTCTGCCTTTCTGGAGGTAATCCCCCTGGTGATTTTTTATTTATTTATTTTATTTTATTGAAATCTAGGATTACAAATACATTTGAGCAGGAACTGCTCATTTACAAAGGTTCCACGTCGAAGGAATGGGGGTATACATACATACAAAGGTCAACATAATAATACATAGTTACACAATAGCAAGAAGTAAGAGACTGAGGCTTAGGAAATTCCAGTAATTCAAAATGTGCCAAATGTTAGGTAGCATGACATAACCAGCCAAGGGCAATCTTGGAAATAAGCACTGCAGGTGAGAGGGAAGGGTATGCAGGCAGGAAGGTCATTGTCGGAGGGTGGTGGTGAGGTAAGAGCTCTAAAGGGAGGAGAGGAGGGATAGAAGTCAGGAAATGCCCGGGGAGGAAAGGGAGAGGAGAGGGGGCAGGGGTGAGGCAGGTAGAAGGGGCAAAGCGGGAGAGATAGCTGTCAAGACTGAAGTGGAGGGCAGTGAACAGTGGGCCCCGATTAGGCAAGGCAGTCACAACGACTAGTTGAAATGAGATGAAGTTGAGTTGTTTCTAAAAGGGCCAAGAGCAGCAGCAGTAAGAGTTTCTTTGTTGAGAGTATTGTACCACTGTGGTGCTCTGTGGGCAAAGGTCCTCTGGCCCATGGTAGTCCGCATCTGGGGACAAGGAAGGTTAGTTGTTGTGAACTTCTAGTTCTCTGGGTGCTGTGGTGGTCAATAAGTAGCTTTTCAATGCCCGGGGGCATGACCCCGAGGAGGACTTTTTTGGCTAAGAGGCAGGTTTGATACTGTATCCGGCTGATGAGAGGTAGCCATCCTGCTCAAGTGTACAGGTCACAAGTGTGTGTAAGTTGATCAGCCCCAGTTAGCAGCCTGCATGCTTTGCTGAGTGCAACTGTAATTCTGCAGAGGGCAGAGGTGGAGGCAGAGCCATAAATTGCTAGCCCGTAATCGATGATGGAGGTGACAGAGCTACGTTGATAGCCAACGGAGAGTGTCAGGAGTCATGCAGTGTTTGTGCCTGTAAAGCAGGCCTATCACGGATGTTGGTGGCTTTGGCGACAGAATCTATGTGCCGATGGTAGGACAGTGAGCTGTCCAATGTGACACCTAGGTATTTAAAATCAGGAACGTGTTCAAGTAAGGTCCCTGTTTGGTTTAGGATGGTGAGGTCATGGATTTGTACTTGCTCCTATGTTGTAGAAGGTCTTAACCTTTGTTTTACTGTAGTTCATGACCAGTTTGTGTGACTTGAACCATTCTTCGATGCGCATGAATTCAAGCTGTAATTGTTTTTCGAGGAGCTCTGCGTTTTGGTGGTTGGTAAACATGACTGCGTCATCGGCCTAGAGCAGTAATTTCTGGCGGCAGACACTGGGAAGGTCATTGAGGAAAAGGCTGATGCATCCCAGCATCCTATTTGCCCCTGCTGCTGCCCTCCTACAGGTCTCTGAGTTGTTCATTTTGATATTTACCACTACTCCCAGGTCCCTCTCACCCTCTGTGACTTGAATCATGCCTCCTCCCAGGGTAAACCCCTGGCCTGGATTTCTGACTCCCAGGTGCAGAACCTTGCAATTCCCCACATTGAATTTTAGCTTCCATTTTTCCGATCACCTTTCCAGAGCCTTCAGGTCCTCCTGCAAGGCCACCATCCCCTCCTCTCCATCCACCACTGCACCCAGTTTTGAGTCATCTGCAAAGAGACTCATCTCACTCCTGATCCCCCTCCTGATGTCTGAGATATAGGTGTTGAACAGGATTGGCCCCAGCACTGACCCTTGGGGAGCCCCACTAGTAACCCACCTTGGGGATGAGGCTACCCCTCCAACCACCACCTTCTGAGTATGCTCAGAGAGCCAATTTCCTATCCATCTTAACAACTGTCTCCCTACCCCCATTTCCTTCAGCTTAGCCAGCAGGCCACTGTGGGGTACCGAATTAAACGCCTTGCTAAAGTCCAGAAAGAGGATGTCCACTGACCTACTCTGGTCCAGGGCCCTCGTCACCCAGTCATAGAACTCAACAAGATTTGTCTGGCACGATCTTCCCATAACAAAGCCATGCTGCCTATCGTCCAAGTACCCAGTTGGCTCCAGTAAGCCCCCTAGCCTTTCCTTGACAATACCCTCCATCACCTTGCTGACCACTGATGTCAGGCTAACAGGCCTGTAATTTCCTGCCTGTTCTCTTGATCCCCTTGTGGAGCGGCCTGACATGGGCCACCCTCCAGTCTTGGGGCACCCACCCAGTCCTCAGAGAGATGTTGAAAAGCTCCACTAGAGGGACTGCCAGGACATCTGCCAGTTCCCTCATCACCCTGGGATGTATCTCATCTGGCCCAGGTGCTTTCTCCATCCAAAGGGACCTGAGGACTTCCCTTACTCTCTTTACTGGGATTTCAGCCTCCACATCCTCCCCATTGTCACCCTGCCCTGTTGGGCCCCTACCTGTCTGTGGTGGCCATTCCATTTCCCAAGACCCATCAGGGACCCTGGTCTCTACTGGTCCCACCCCTTGCTCTGGTTTGCCCCCGCTCCCCTCGCAAGACCTAGCTTCTCCATCCCCCCTGGTCAAAACTGAGGCAAAGTACTCATTTAGGGCTTCTGCCTGTTCCCCCGCCTCCTGTGCCCAACCATCCCCTATCCTTATCTTGGTGATCTGCCACCTTACTTTCCTTGTTTCCCCTATGTAGCTAAAGAACCCCTTGTCCCCCCTCTGGATCCCACTGGCCAAGGACTGCTTCTTTTTTGTCTTAGCTGCTCTCACCACCCTGGTGACTCTCTTGACTGTCAGTTCATATTCCACCTGATCTCTTTCACTCCTTGAGCACTTGAAGCGCCTATAGGCTGCCTTCTTTTCCCTCACCACCTCCTGTACCTCCCGGGTCCACCAGCAGGGTTTTCTAGCCTTACCGAACTTACGCCTTTCCCTTGCGCAGGATCTGGTAACCTCCTGTATTCCCCTCCTAATGATCCCCCACCTGCTGTCAGCATCCGTATCTGGCCTTATCCTGTCCAGATGATCTTTAAGGATCCTTCCCATCTCCCTGAAGTCTGCACCCCTAAAATCAGTTACTACCATCCTTGTTCAGCTTTCCTCCCTCCCCCAGGTCCAGGAAGAACCATACTGTGGCATGATCACTCCCAGCCAACAGGTCTTTCACCACTAGGCTCCTAATCTGATCACTGTCTGCCAGGACCATGTCCAGTGTCCGGGCCTCCCTAGTTGGCTCCCCCACCTGTTGTGTCAGAAACGCATCCTGGAAGACATCCAGCAGCCTCTGCTCTCTGGTCACTGGTGAAGTCACAGTTCCCCAGTCTGTTCCTGGCATGTTGAGGTCCCCCATTACCACTACCCTTCCCTTCCCTTCCCTTCCCTTTCCCAATCTACAATGTCCCTCGAGATTTGCCACCAAACTTTCTTCCAGGACCTCCGCCAGTGTTGGTGGTCTGTATACAACTCCAACCTTTACTCTCTTACCCCCCCCGCATCAGCAAGATGACCCAAATAGCCTCCACATTCCTCTCTGCCTCCTCTACCCCTCCAACAGCCATGCCATTTCTGGCTAACAGTGCTACACCTCCCCTTCCCTCCCCCCTATCTTTTCTGAACATAGTGTAGCCCTCCAGATTTAGGTCCCACTCATGCCCTTGAGTGGCCCAGGTCTCAGTGACAGCTGCCACATCTACCTCTCCCTCAACTAGCATTGCCTGGAGCACAGGCATTTTATTTCCTAAGCTCCTGGCGTATATCAGGACCACTCTCCACCTCTTTTCCCTCATCTCCTTTCTCCCCCTTGAGCTCCCATTTCTCAGCTCCTGCACCCTACCTGGTGACCCATTTCCATATCTCCCAAGCCCCCTAGAGGAGCGGAGACCATGTCCCTCATTTATCATACCTACTGGCACTGCCCCTTTTTTGATCTCTCATCCCTTCACAAGTTTAAAACCCCACCTTTTGCTGATGAATGCAGCTAGTTTGAGCTTAAGGATTTCCTTCCCCTCCAAATTAAGGTGGCACCAGTCCCTAGCATACAGCCCTTTATCCTCCAAAGTCTCCCCCCAGTCCCCCACCAGGCCATACCCCAATTCCCCACACCACTCCCTAAGCCACTGATTTTTCTCCCAGATCTTCTTTTTGTTCTCCCCACTAGCCCTTGGTACTGGCAGGATTTCTGAAAAGGAGATCTTGCAGCCAATGGAAAGGCATACCCTGACCAACTCCCGGAACCTTGCCTGAATTTCTAGTTCACTATTTCCATTTATGTAATTTGCCCCCAAGTGCACTAGAATGTCCGGGTTCCCCCTGCATTCCCTTTCCAGTGAATACAACTCATGCTTGGCCATGTGCACCGTCAGGTCTGGGTGGCATTTGGTTCTGATCTGACAGGTTTTTCTCTCCTCCTGTCCCTCTCTCTGGATGTCTCTGATCATGGAGTCCCCCAATAGCAGTACTCTAACCTCCCCCTTGCCTCCCCGTTCACCCCTCAGGTTCCCCCTCCTTCCATGCCCCTCCTCATCCCTTCATTTGGATTTTCCCATCAACTGCCTGCTCGCACCTCCCACAATCTGGGTGTTGAAGGTAGCCCCTTCACTGTTGTCCCTGGTCATCTCCTTTACCTGTGTCCTGGCCTTCTTTGTCCCCCCCCCCACCTAAGTATCTCTCTCTGTATCTCTTTCCCCACTCCTTACTAATCCATTCATCCTACCTGTTTGCCTACTTGGCTTTCTGCTCACTGTCATCCCATTTACGTCCTGTGCCTTCCTGCCTGTCGTGCTCCCCTGTTCCATACCATCAGCCTCCTCCTTGTTTCCCTGATCCTCCTTTTTCTTCTCCCCTCCTACCCCTCTTCCCCCATCCTGTCTGGGACTCCCTCTATTGCGCCCTTGCTTCTTGCCCCCTTCACCCTTTCTATCCATCCCTGCCCCAGCTTCACCAGTAGCAGCATCATCTGCCTCCTGCTCCTCCTCCTCGTCCCCCACACACCCCTCTTCTACTGCAGAATTGGGTTGCATCCTGGCAGACTACACTGTACCTGTGTTCTCCAAAAAAATAGAAAGGTTCATCAGTGCTCAGTTTTCCACTTTTTATAAAACTTCTGGCTTTTTCTCCAATTTTCATTCTAGTTTTAAATTAACCACTCCAATGCTATCTACCTCCTCAGACCTCAGACTTACTGATTTTAATACCACTAACATGGAGTGTAGTTGTGGCTTTGGTGTCATCTGTACTAATCTTGCTAAAGCTTCCAATGCAGTGAATCACTTCCTTTGACCTGCAGGCTTGAGGCTTCCAGAGTTACAAATATATGTCCCTTCACTTGTTTAGAGCATATTTATCTGGTTATCTGCAGGCTGCAGACGTTGGTCAGTCCTCATAGTTGGCACTGCCTATTAACTTGGGAGTACCACAAGGTTCTGTGCTGGGACCACTCATTTTCTCTGTGTTTGCAAATGACCTTGTGTCCTGTGTTAAAACTTGAAATACACACTTGTGTGCAGAAGATAATGTCCTGTACACCTCTAGCCTCAAGTCTTTGATCACTGAACCAATCATACACAGTGATTTTACTAATTTACAAAAATGGTTCCTTGATAATCAACTTGTATTAAATCAAAAGAAAACAGTTACCTTGCTAACTGAGTCCAAACACTGTCTGAGCAAGTTTGGTCCTTTAAAGTACTGTATTCAGTGGCAATGCTTTGTAAGATAATGAGACACAATATAACTATCTTTGTCTGCTACGCAATCAGGAATTGAACTTTATTACACATAATAACACAATCATCAACAAATGCTTTGCTAAGTTAGGATCTCTTTGCAGACTGCTGGAAAATTTATCTCCTAATACAAGAAACTGTGTTATTAAGCAACTGATCCTAATATCATTGGACTATGGTGATGTTATGTATAAGGCTTCCCCCAGTTGGTGCTCTTGAAACCTGACTGCTTCTACAATGTACATCCTAGGTTGAAAGTCAAGCAGTACCTGCACTTCAAAAACACCAAGCACACAATTCTTCTTTCATTTCAATTGTTTTAATTCTGAATGCAAGCAATATAAAGAAAACTGTACAGATGTATGTCCACTGCTACAATGCCCCAGGCTGTCCTGAACTACTTTCCCCATACACACTACTGCAAAATGTACCTATATCTGTGCTGGACTAGTTGGGGCCTCAGATGTGCAAGCCATACTGCCCTTTTAGGTGTGTGATTCTGGCCTAATAAACCCCCTGCCTATCACAATAATTTGTTTACCATGGCCAACAACCCTTCCTATCTGCTTTGATCAGATCTGGGTAATTGGCTGAATATCCCCTGGACAAAAAATAAATGTGGGCAAGGAACCTTTAGCTTCCGGCTTCCCCAACTTTGGAACAATCTGCCCCTGACCTACCTGCTCCACAAATTTCCATGTATCTAAGCTCAGAATTAAGCAACACTTTATCTCCTCATGTATTTGCCCAAAATTATTGCTGGTGTTATTTTGCAACATATTGTATTTGCTACCTTTTATGTTCAACTTGATGCAAACTGATGTTTGAATTGTTACTTCTGTTATTTTATGTGAACATGTTTTCCCCCTCCAAGACTGCATCTGTAAATTAGGCTGTTTTTCCTCTGTATTGCTTACCTGGTAAAAAAATGTTGAATAAACAAATCACCTCAATACTGTGTTACTATGAGAGTGCATGCTTCACTGGAACTTCTTTGCACTTACCTAGTGTCCCCAATTGAAGAAATATAATCTAAATTCAGAGACTGCTATTTAAATGGATATGTTGACTCTCCACCCTTGATAACAAAAAAAAAGATTGGAAATGCTTTGCGTTCCATTTGACTGTGTAGTAAAACTGCAATAAATTTAGTATATGCACATTAAGTGAACATACTGAAATTAATTTGTGGAAAAAAACATGCAATATTTCAATGTATAAAATATCCTCCAAGTAACATAAGGGGATAGGTAGTAAATGTTTAGCATTACCTTTCCAGTAAACATTATTGCAAATTAACTTTCCAAAAAAACAAAAACAAATACTATTGATTAATACTTAATTTAAAAAAATATGAGTGTTGGGGTATGGCCAGACTCTGCTAAGAATGGCAGCCTAATCCTGCTTCTCTCTGGGACATCCAACAATCATCACTAATCTGAAAAGTTCCAGGTTCCTGTTTTGTGCCATCCTTGTGGGATCTACTCCATAGATACTCCTGTAGCTCCCTGGTACAGTATTTGTCATCTTTTTTCTACTCAACTACTGAATATCACTCTGAAAGTTTCTCCTCATCTGAGGCCTGCAACTATGGCCAACCACACCATAACTACCAGCTCTCTAAATAGGGTAGAATCTATGTTTCGACAAGTAATAACTGAGATGAACGGTCTTAAAGTTGCTATACAACAAAATATTTCTAATATGCAAGCATTGGACACTCGTCTTACTTCCACAGAAGCTAAATCTTCACATAATGAGAATGCAATCCACGACCTACATGCAACTATTAGGGAGCAATACAGAATGGTCAAATCTTTACAGATTAAAATAGATGATATAGAAAACAGAAACCACAGGAACAATCTCCATTTCCTTGGTTTCCCTGAAAGCTCTGAACTTGGGGATACCAGTTCTTTAATATCACATGTGATCCCAGCTTTACTCAAACTTCCACCAGAGCAATATCTTATAATTGAGCATTCTCAAAGATCCCTAGCCCCTCGACCAGGCCCAAATCAAAAGCCATGACCTATCATTGCTAGATTCCTGAACTTCTCCCATACTGAACTGATTCTCAATAAGGCAAGAGAAATTGGGCAACTAAAATGGCAAGGTAATAAAATTTCTATATTCAGAGACTTCTCCAAGGACGTTCTAAATAAAAGAAAGGCCTTCAACCCCGTAAAATCAATCCTGCATCAAAGATGTCTTAAATTTGCACTACGATATCCTGCCATGTTATGCCTTTTTGTGGATAACTCGTACAAAGATTTTGGAACCCTCAAAGCTATTTCTACATACCTGGGCAACAATCTCATAAAATCAGCTCCTTTACAAAGCAGAGAGGCTTTCCCAATGAGCATCAGCTTGAACATTTGCCATCCTGATATGAGACCCGATTAATACAATGGCAGAGATAAAGTTCTCAGTGACCCCCCCCTCGGACAGTACTAAAGCAATCCTCCCCTCAAGGGTCTCTGCCCACATACAAGCTAAGAATACCTCTGGTCCACAA
Organism: Neoceratodus forsteri; assembly: GCA_016271365.2. Classification (NCBI taxonomy): domain Eukaryota; kingdom Metazoa; phylum Chordata; order Ceratodontiformes; family Ceratodontidae; genus Neoceratodus; species Neoceratodus forsteri. The sequence continues at coordinate 180,635,177 of CM028132.1, forward strand.
ATCACCAGGAACACATGTTGTGCAAATGCAGAATCCATCCCTTAAGCTCGTCCCTCTGTGTGCCGCAGTAGTCTTTCCTCCCCAGTTCCCCTCTCCAACAAATTTGCTCTCCTAGAAGAAAAAAAAAGAAGAGGAAGATACTCACTCCTCACAGGAAGAATTCCAGTCAAATGCAAAAACTCTCTGTAAAAAGGTCCCCCGGCACGATAGCTGCTAACACATCTTGGGCTGAACTAGCTGCTAGCTCACCGATCAAGCCACTTGAGCCACCTAAAAAGAAGCAAAGGGGAAAGCTGAAACATAAAGTTAACTCCAACTCCTCAACACCTTTAAAATCTAAACCCATCTGAAATTTGATATAATCTCATGAATTGTAATTGTTGTTCCTATTAGGTTTTACTCCTGGTTAGCCCATGGCTAAATAGAGTAACCGTATTCTGTTTGTTCCCTTTCTGTTCTAACGACTATCGCTTCCAGCTGGTTGTGATAGCGCAAGGCTGTACATCGTGACTTTAAGTGTTAAATATCAACTCAACCTAGAGCTCATTAATTGCGCTACTCGAGTTCACTACTAAGTCTAAGTGCAATTGTACCTTGTTCAACACTTCCATTTCCCACTTTGGCTCATACCTTGCCTACAATATACATGAACCCTATTTACAAGGTTTTTCCTTATGCAGGTTTTCTGCATGTTATACTCCAACATATCTACTGGCATGCACTCTGCATCCCAACCCTATTAAGACCACATATAGCACTTTGATAATACACAAGACTGTACATCATGGTCTCTAGCTAACTTTAGGGGCTATTACTGTGTTACTCTGGTAGTTCTTCACTCAGCATTTATGATTGTATATACGAGGGATAAATACTTAACTTTAATTTGCACCATTCTATGTATACTTGCAGTTTATGAGGTACCATAATTATTAGCTTTATGATACAATTCTCTCTGCATTTATTGGATAAATAATACAATTCCTCTCTCTTATTCTGGCAACTTCAGATCCAAATTGTTCTACTTAACACACATCCCTTACCGCTTGTCCTCTCCTCTCTTCTTACCCCCCCATATACCGCTGTCATTGGACATTAATCTATTAAAGTTTCCACCTCTCTTCTAGAAGCTTTATATATATATATCTATATATATAGATATATATATATATATAGATATTGCAGGCTATTTTGTAGCTCATATCCCTCTTGTAACATAATGGAGTATTATTACAATGTACTCTGGACACATATCAGCTCGAAGCCTGAATGAATACAGTCAACGCATTGTACATTTCATAGCTGGGCTCACTGGACCTACATATTAGGCTTAGTCATCCAGCTATACTTACTTATTCTCGAACCATAATCAAGCTCTATTCGAGCTTTGTATTGCTTATATCCATGCTATATATTTATTATCAGCAGCTTCAAGAGCCTCAAAGCGGAACCACGACTTTCTTATTCATATATATATATATATATATATATATATATATATATATATAGATAAAGATATATTACCAACACTCTTAGTTGGTGATTTATCCAAGTATACTAGGACATGGCATTCATAACCTCTATCAGGCTAATAGTTACCTTGGTGCCTCATGATCAACAATAGCCAATTATTGTGAGCAATGTAGCTCTTTATAGCCCTCCTTACATAGTTTAGATCATTTTTTCATAACCGCTGTCTGAACACTATATGTTGCTAACCATCTCTTTAGCCCTCCCTTTTTATTATATTATCTTTATCATTAACTGGCACATTGTATTCTTGCTTATCTTATGTCATTGCTCTTTTTTGGTCTATAACAGTATTACCTGGTTCTTGTTTACAATTTTGAACTGCTTCTTTATTTATAATATTGTGATGCTTCTGGTTCTCCTCCTGGGAACCACACATTACTACCTATTCGCCTGTTATTATATAATACCTATTGTTGGTTTTTCATTAGATTTGTAATTTTAGGATTGCAGCTTATTATTAACGGTTCTGCTTAGAAGTACTTATATAAAATCATGCCCAGTGTGTAGTGAGAGAGTCTCTGGTATTACATATTGGGCTCAAATCTATGTGCACATCTAAGCGGTATTCTATTGTATATTATAGTAGATCAGCTTCCTTTACCTATCATTGTTATGTTTCATTTACCTTTGTAAAATGTTTAAAGCTTTTCTCTTTTTACAGTTATTTAGAGAGACACATGCCAAACCATTATTTTATATTTTCATATCCATACAAACGTATAATCCTGCCCATCTTTACTTGCCTGTACTTTTGCCTTTTTGGGTCTGTAACAACCCCTACTCATGGAATATGAGTCTGTTAGTTATGTCCTCATTGCTATATTCTACTCTTTTCCAATATGAGTGATTTAATATTATACTCATGGAACACCAAGGGACTCAATTCTCCTTGTAAGCAGAAGCAAATTCTCTCCTACCTAAAAAACATAAAACACATATTGCTTTCTTACAAGAAACAAAACTTCTTGCTGAGGATGTTTGCAGGCTCAGAAAGGACTGGGTAGGCCAAATTCATGCATCCTCCTTTTCCTGTAAAAAACAGAGGGTGGCCATCTTGATTAATAAAAACCTTTATTGGTCTCTCATAAAATCCTCTTCGGGAACCGGAAGGCAGATGGGTAATAGTTATACTCAATACTCCCACAGGCCCAATTATGTTAGTTAAATGTTTGTGCCCCCAACTCTGATGCACCTGAATTTTTCCATAATCTATCCCAACAAATTATGTTATATAATAATCATAATTTACCTATTTTAGTAGGGGGTGATTTTAATTTAGCTTTGGATGCCCGTTTAGATAGAAGTAACTCCTCTTATGACTCACACCTGAGAGGTATTAATGCCCTATCAATGCTTTTAAAAGACTTTAGCCTATCTGAGATCTGGAGACTTTATCATCCTAAGAAACCTGACTGCTCTTTTTACTTCCTACTCCATCAATCCTACAGTAGAATAGATTACTGGTTCACTTCTCCCCACATAACCGAAAAAATTATTGAAACCTCCATTCTCCCGATTACAATTTCAGACCACCATCCCCCCATAAAACTCCATCTATTATTCTGTCATCCATCCTCTAAATCCCCATCCTGGTGCCTTGATCCACTTCTTCTTAAAGACCTTGGTTTTATACCCTGGGTTAGAAATCACATTCAAGAATACCTCTCCTTTAACAATACCCTCAGTACATCCATGCATACTGTTTGGGAAGCAATAAAAGCTACCATCAGAGGCAAAATAATTAGTTACGCTGCCCACAGGAGGAAATTAAGAGTGTCAATTAGCCAACCTAAAGAAATCAATAAAAAGCAAAGAAAAGCTGGTCTGGTAGCACAGAGGGCTGAGGCACTGGATGCCACACCTCAAACCATGCCAGCAACCCTGGTTCGGGAATAGACTTGGGGTGCTGGGGGCTGGCAGGGGAAGGAGAGGATTGAGCATCCAGAGGACTGCTCTCCTCTCCTGGGTGGGTTAGGTGGGACGCCTTGCTCCAGTAGTGGCCCCTGGTGGAGACCAAGGGCACTGCAGGTAGCAGCACAGGAGGGACCAAAAAAAACACCAGAACACGGAAAAACCGCTCTGGATTGGCCGGACGACGGAACCCGGTTCGAGTCACGTCTGAAGACTTCCTGCGGGGTCAGCCCTTGCCTCAGCAGTGCCAAGAGGCCAAAAAAGGAAAAATAGCGTGCTGGGTCACCCCCACCAGTGCCTTCCCCCGTGGAGGAGAGGGACCCACTCGGCAAAGGGTAACGCCGAGCTACCTCAAAGTAGGCTGTGATTTGAGGTGGTAAGGGTGCTTGGGGAGGTTGGAGGGAGTGCAGGGAACATAGGGATGCCTGAAGGAGTGGCAAGATCTGGAGTCAGAGGGGAGAAAAAAAAAGGCAAAGATGACCAATATTTCAAAACCAATAAACCCAACCCTAATTCACAACTCCACCAAGAAATTCTACAATTAAGAATCAAAATCAGCAAATTTATTTCTCACAAAGCTGAATTAGCCCTTTTTAGGCTTAAACATAAATACTGGGATCAAGGTGATAAATGTGGTAAATTACTCTCTTATCAACTTAAATCTCAGCAAATGGATAGACATATTGCAGCTCTGAAAGATCATTTAGGACAGATACATACTGATGATCCCTCTATAAACCACATAATCAAAATCCTTCTATCAACAGCTATATTCGCAGCAGACTTGTGCACCAAATGAATAAATCCAGTCTTTTCTTGATAAGCTCCAACTTCCACACCTTAGTGATATAGACATGACAAATTTGGACTAATCATTCACCCTTCTAGTGATTCAAAAGGCATTATCTACCCTAAAATCCAATAAATCTCGAGGGGGAGATGGGTTCCCTGTGGATTTCTACAAATCACTTTCAGACACTCTATTTCCTCTGCTACATAAAGTGTTTTTGGAATCTTCACTCAATGGTACTCTTCCCCCACAATGATAGAAGCCATTATCACAGTCCTACTTAAAAAAAGACAAAGATCCTGCTCTATCATCCAGCTATAGACCGATTCTCTAATTAAGAAGGACGGCAAAATCTTTGCAAAACTCCTTACTCTCCGTCTAGAACCTTTAATATCCAGACTAGTTCATATTTCCCAAGTTGGTTTTATTAAAAACAGATTGGTCTCTGATCATCTCCAATCTTTATTTAATTTAATGCACAAAGTGAAGTCACTTAAATCCCCTGCAGCCACCATTGCTATTGACTTTGAAAAGGCATTTGATTCCTTAAACTGGAACTATTTATATCTCGTATTGTCCTACTTTGGTATTCCTACTAAGTTCTGTTCCTGGATCAAACTATTATACACCTCTCCCCTCAGCACAAATTCTTACCAGTTCTATGCTTTTCCCTTCCTTTTCACTGGCAAGCGGTACCAGACAAGGTTTCCCCCTCTCACCATCATTGTTTATCCTTGCCATGGAGCCCCTCTCTGCCTGTCTTTGTCAAGCCAGTAATATTAAGGGGATTCAAGTTGGTAACTCTCATTATTCATCCCTTTCTTACACTGATGATCTCCTTATTCTTTTAGAGGATCTCAAAGAGGCTGGTCAGCCATTAGCCCAACTATTTAAAGAATTTCCATTTCTCTCTGGCCTAGCTTTCAACTACAACAAATCTGAAACTCTACCTCTGAATGAATACTGTAAATCATTTATGAATACCCCCCTTGGGCTTCTGTTGGGCTCCTCATGGCTTCTCCTACCTTGGTATTCAAATCACCCCAAGACTAGATCAAATATGGGATATAAATTTTACTCCCCTGTTATCTAATAATAAATCTTTGTCTGACAGATGGAAGCTGCTTAATCTTTTATTTAATGGTAAAATATCTGCTATTAAAATGACCATTTCTCCCAAAATTCTATATCTCTTTGCTAACATTCCCTTAATTTTACCTTCTAACTTCTTAACCAAACTTGACAAACTAATCAGCAGCTTCATTTGGGAAGGGAACACTACCCAGATTCAGTCATAAAAAACTCCAATTACATTGGTTGAGAGGAGGCTTTGGACTTCTCTGGTTCCAGGCATACTTGTGGGCCTTCTGAGCTTCCCAAACTGTAAAATGGTTTCTAAAATCATCTGCCAATTCTCCATTATGGGTTACCATTTTATACTACACTCCCTTCTAAACTTTAATCCCATCCCACTATCTCTTCATCAGTATTATACTAGACAATATTACATAAGCACCTTAAATCTAACCCTAAGCCTCTAGCCTATGCTCTGATCTGGGGTAACCCTAGCATCTCTCTGGATAACCACTCAATCTTCTGCTGTAACTGGAAAAATAGGGGCATCTTATTAAATAACTTACTAGAACCAAATGACCTTAAACGTAAGTCCTTTACTAATCTTTGCGCACTCTGGAAACTTTCAAAACAAGATTTTTGGAAATACCTTCAGCTTCATTCTGTTTGCAACCCCTATTTCCAATACTTTCCCAAACATGCATTATTTGATCAATACATTTCACAATGGCTTAATACTTCATCTAATTTGAATAGTACGATTTATAAGAACATTAGAGATATGCTTCCAGATCAGTCCCTCGCAGCAAAAAAACAAATGGAATCATATTTTGAACTATGATATAACAGATTTACAATGGAATAGGTGTTGGCTTTCCTGTCACAAGACCTTTAAAGATGCATGCAGTTCACTTATACAAACAAATATCCTTCACTTATGGTACAGGACCCCTGTAGTATTACATCATACAGGCCTAATGGATAATAATAACTACTGGTGCTGCAACCCTCCTAACGGGGATTTACTCCACATTCTATGGCTGTGCCCTCTTTTAAAGAACCTCTGGTGCTCTGTTCACAACTTTGCAGTTAAAGTAATCGGTCAGTCTTTTACATTAGATATTAAACATATTATATTGGGCATTTTCAACTTACATAGCAATACAATTTCTCGACCTCAAAATAGATGGCTGACTATATTATTCCTCCAAGTTAAACGCCTTATAATTATGAACTGGAAATCTGTTGTAACCCCCAGTCTCTCTTATATTCTCAAGAACCTATCCCAGTATACCTACCTGGACTGTTGTCTCATATCTCTTCTGGCCGACTTAATGCATATAATAGATGTTGGCAGGATTATTTTAGCTATCTAGATTCTTCACATACTTCTAATACTGAATGTATGGACCACTATACAAGTTACCCCTATCCAATACCTCCTGTTATTCTTTATTGCTAGTGTCTCTCTCATTACTGGTTTCTACTTCTCTTCTTCTTTTTATGTCTCGTCATCATTCTCTACCTGCTGCTATTATTTGTATGCCTTGTTGCTTTTATAGCCTTTCCACTCATCTATGACATTTAATCATGTATTAGAAGTGATTATAGCAACACTGCTATAGTTCAATACTAATCCCTTACTCCCCCTTGGACTTACCTTATACGCATCAATATTGGATAGTCTAACCAAGTTATATTCATACACAATGCTGTAGATTTTATGACTGTTTATTTATTATAATGATGTTGCTCTATTTAGCATTGTTGCTTAACTGCTAACAATTGATCATTTCCTGTCACTTTGTCTATTCATACTGTCCTATTTTATATGTGAAAAATGTTATTCTATAATATTATAGTTATAAGAAAAAGATTAACTGCAAAAAAAACTACGAGTGTTTACATTTTGGGCTATTAACAGCACTTAAGGTATTTCCTTTGCATTTTGCTTTGAAACTTGAGAAAGTGAGGTGGCCTTTGCAACATAACATAGATTTCCCCTCAACATCCTGTAGTGTCAGTTCTGTAATTTGTATCAGAATCTTTTCTACTTTCATAATAGCACAGGATTTGGGGATTACAGATCATTTAAGATTAATAAATTAGTCATGAATGACTTGAGACAGCTGTACAGTTTTCTACCCACAGCTCTGTAGTTTGTGGCAAGGCCTTTGAACACAGATCCTTGTTAAAATAAATGACAAAGTCACTGGAATAAGAAATCTTTCGACTGTGAGGAAAAGGTGACCACTTTCTGCAAGTTCAGCTCTCCTCAAGTGCTCTCTGAGTGCCGTCTGTCCAGCTTCATTCATTATCAGTTCACCACAGAGGAATTGAGACTCAGGCTGGAGATATCTCCTGTAGGTCTTTATGGCATAGCAGATTTCAATTAGGGTGATATTTTGTCATTTTATATTAATGAGACAGGCTGTAAAAAATCTGTATTCAAGTCTAGAGAGGCACCGTCTTCCTTTTTCTTGGCGAACCTACATATTTTTTTTTTTAAATCATAAAAGCAGATATCTTTATTTTAGGGACATATAAAACCAAACATGACAAGAACATTTATTAGAGATATATAAAACCAAATGTGACAAGAACATATTTATGTTAATAAGAGACATTTCCGATTGCACTGATAAACTTTGGAAGAATTCCCTAAATTAGTGTAGTGTCTTGCCATTCAGAACATGACATTATTCAGATTTTTTATCTAAATCCCTACCTTATGCAGAATGTTTCCTAGCAAGTTAATTTACACATTTTCCTGCAAAGTGCATTTTTTCACCAATTATATCCAGTTTTAAGGAAATAATAAATTATGTCGGTAGGAAATCATATTTATTTTTAAAATGTTTTAACCAGCAAAAGCATATTGAGCTGAGAATCACTTTTTTTCAGATAGGAAAATCATATTAAGCTAAGAATGGCTGATTTCCAAGTGTGTTCTGTGGGAAAGATAACAGAGGAGAACAAAATCATTCCCTTTCACAGACATTCAGCATCTCAGTTTGAGGGTGGTTAAGGGACCAAAGCTGGGGGTACAGGATTATGAAAATAAAGATCTTTAATGGATATCTAACAGCAGAATACAAACATTCCCTTACCAGCAAACCAGTCATTTTCTTGCACTTGCCTGCACTTTCTCAACAGCCTAGAGAAAACGCAGAGAAAAACACAACAATGTTTGGCTTGCTGGTAAGGGAGTGTTGTCTGTATTTTGTTGTTTTTCATCTATTAAAGATTTTCATTTTCATTATCTTGCAACCCAGCCATGGTCCTTTAACCAACTTGGAAGTGAGATGCTGAATTTCTGTGAAAGTGAGTGACTTTGTTATCTGAGCCCCAGTGTTCTCATATAGCCAACTTCCACTACAGTTACAGAAAAAAAACAAGCATTTGTCAGTGCAAATGTTCATCGTGTGCACTGGTGTCATGGGAGGGGGGCCTGAAAATTGCTTCAGTGAAGGAATCCATATATTAACATTAAAGAATGCAGAGTAGAAGTGGTGATGTTGGGCAGTGTAAGTGTCTAGTTTGGTAATATTTGTACCTCAAATTTTCAACTTACCCTTCTTATGATCCCGCCTCATGAATAAGTGCAGAGAAAATTTTCAGCTCCTGGCCAAAAGATGATTTCCGTCAGTGACTGTGGAATCACCTTTCAGGGTGCAAAAACACATTTTGTCCAGGCTCTGAAAAATGACAGCTGGCACATTCATGAGATGCTGTGAAGAAATGGCAATGTTGAAAATTTGGGGTCAAAATATTAAAAATTAGCAATGTTATGAGCCTTCATTCACAAATTTCAATGCAACCTTTGTTGTTTTTTTGATGTTTTTTATACCATATTTCAGTGTAACCTTCTTATGACTCCACCTCATGAACAAAGGCAGAGAAAAATTTTAGCTACTGCCCGAAAGGTGATTTCATGCAGCGACTGCAAAATCATTCTTTCAGGATGCAAAAAAACCCCCCCAAAAAAACAACATTTTGGCCAGTATCTAAAAAATGTCAGCTGTCACATTCATTAGGTGCTGTGAAGAAATGGCTATATTGAAAAGTTGGGGTCAAAATATTGAACGTTACCAAAGTTATGAGCCTGTATTTGCAAATTTGTGTGCACAGGCTCATAACTTCCTTGTTTTTCAATATTTTTACACAAAATTTTCAATGTAGCATTCTTATGACCCCATCTCATGAACAAATGTGGAGAATATTTTCAACTCCTGCCCAAAATGTGAATTTGCACAGCAACTGTGACATCACCTTTTGGGATGCAAAAACACATTTTTGCCAGGACCTGAAAAATGACAGCTGTCATGTTCATGAGATGCTGTAAAGAAATTGCTATATTGAAAATTTGGGGTCAAAATATTGAAAATTGCCAAAGTTACAAGCCTGCATTCGCAAATTTCAACACAGGCTCATAACTTTGTTGTTTTTTAATATTTTTACACCAGATTTTCAACATAACCTTTTTATTACCCCACCTCATGAACAAAGGCAGAGTACAATTTCAATTCCTACCTGAAAGGTGATTCCGTGCAGTGGCTGCAAAATCACCTTTTGTGAAGCAAAAAAAACAACATTTTGGCAGGATCTGAAAAATGGCAGCTGTCACATTCATGAGATGCTATGAAGAAATGGTTATGTTGAACATTTGGGGTCAAAATATTGAAAATTACCAAAGTTACGAGCCTGCATTTGCAAATTTTAGTGCAGGCTCATAACTTGTTTGTTTTTTTTTTTTAATACTTTCACACCAAATTTTCAATGTAGCATTCTTATGACTCCACCTCATGAACAAAGGTGGAGAAAAATGTCAACTCCTGTACAATAGCTGATTTTAAGCAGTGGCTGCAAAAATACCTTTCGGGATGCAAAAACATATTGTTGCCAGGATCTGAAAAATGAGAGCTATCAGGTTCATGAGGTACTGTGAAGAAATGGCTATATTGAAAATTTGGAGTCAACATATTGAAAATTGCTGGGGTTATTTATTTATTTATTTAGTTTTTGTTGACCTGGTAAGTGCACTAGACAAATCTGCCTATTTTCAGGCACGATCCGGGGAAGGGGAATACAGATGAATGCCAACTGACCCTGAACCAGATTAAGCTGTTGGCGGTATTTTTAGTGAATGAGGGAAATTTGGCCAGGACACTGGGGAAATTCCCCTACTCTTTTTTGATAAGTGCCATGGGATCTTTAACATCCACCTGGACCGCCACCAATCCAGGCAGATGGGACCTCGGTTTAATGTCTCATTCGAAAGATGGCACCTCAGAAGTTCAGCACCCCTCTCATGATTCACTACAGAGTCAGTACTAGGATATTAACCCAAGTGCCAGATGTGGGAACTGAACCCACAGCCCTCTGATCTCCTGGCCTCAGAGGTGAGTGTGCTACCTACTGAGCCACTGACACTGAGTTATGAGCCTGCATTCACAAATTTCAATGCAGGCTCATAACTTTGTGTCTTTGTTTAACATTTTTAAACCAAATTGCAACATAGCCTTCTTATGACCCCACCTCCTGAACAATAAAGGAGAAAAGTTTCAACTCCTGCCCAAGAGGTGATTTCATGCAGCGACCACAAAATCACTTTTCGGGATGCAAAAAAAAAAAAAACAACATTTTGACCAGGATCTGAAAAGCAGCAGCTGTCACATTCATGAGGTGCTATGAAGAAATGGCTATGTTGAAAATTTTGGGTGAAACTTTTGAAAATTACCAAAGTTATGAGCCTGTGTTCGCAAATTTCAGTGCAGGCTCATGACTTTGTTGTTTTTTAATATTTTCACACAGAATATTCAGTGTAGCATTCTTATGACTCCACCTCATGAACAAAGGTAGAGAAACTTTTCAACTCCTGTCCAAAAGTGATTTTGCACAGTGACTGTGACATCACCTTTTATGATGCAAAAACACATTTTTGTCAGGATCTGAAAAATGACAGCTGTTGTGTTCATGAGGTACTGTGAAGAAATGGCTATACTGAAAATTTGGGGTGAAAATATTGAAAATTGCCAAAGTTATGAGCTTGTGTTCACAAAAATTAAAATGCAGGCTCATAACTTCATTGTTTTGTAATGTTTTTACACCACGTTTTCAACATAGCCTTCTTATTACCCCACCTCATGAACAATGGTGGAGAAAAATTTCAACTCCTGCCCAAAAGGCAAATTCATGCAGCGACCACAAAATCACCTTCTGGGACAGAGTTACCTAACATCACTTGCATTGTTCATGAGGTGGGGTCCCAAAAAACATATACTAAAAATTTTGGGCAAAGATATTTAAAAATGGCCAAGTTATGCTTCTAAGTTGAAAACCCCACTGAAATACACTGATGCTGAAAACCCCATTGAAATACATTGAAGTGCTTACCTCTGTTTGTGGTTGGGCATTGAAGAGTGAGGACATGCCTGTAGTCCAAGGAAGATTATGGTGACAGACATCTGGTGGGTAAGTATGGGGTTGGAGGTGGTGGGTCCAGAGTGGAAGGGTGGGGGGTTTGGGTAATGGTGCAAGGGACAATGATGGACGTTTTCCTTTTTTACAGGGAAAAAAATGAGGGACAGTTTCCTTTTTTTCAGGGACACTTTGCTGAACAGATGAGGACACTGGAGCATTGGGCACTCCCAATGTCTGTATACTGCTTGGGGTTGGGGAAGTTATATAGCGGACAACAAGATGGATGGTTTTCTTTTTTTAAGGATTAAAAAAATGGTGGGGGACAGTTTTTTTCTTTCAGGGAGAATTTGCAGAACATTTTTTTTTGCAATTTAGTAAACTTTATTGGGAAACACAAATTTAAGGTACATACAATACCACATGCAGTTGCATCAAACATGTCAAGATGTCATAACATTACCCCTCCTCCCTCCCTCCTCCCCCCACTGACTCCCTCTCCCCTCCTTCCATTGGTCTGTGTAACTAAATAAATGAAAAAGATGGTCCCACCCCTGAACCTTCCCCCCCCATTTGCCCAGTCAAAGACCATTCAGGACAGCATAGTTATTAGAATGACCTTACTTCAGTAGAATATGTTCCATATATTATAACAATACTTTTTTGATATCAGTCTAATAAGTCTAAGAGAGTTAAAGCACTAACCCTTCTGCATAACCTCCCACCTCTCAGCTATGAAGGATGTGAACTGTTCCCATCCCTTAATAAAAATTCCAAGGGTATGATATTGGATAGCGACTGCTCTTTCTGCGTTGATAGCAACATAGAGTTCCTGTATCAACTCCCGAAATCATGGTGGAGCATCTTTAATTCAATACCTCATAATGAGGAGCAATGCCACAGTCGAAATTAATGTTAAATAATATTTAAATGAATTTGAGGTGACGGCTGAGAGGTGTCCGAGAACACATATCTCGATAGTGAAGTAATTAATCTCTCCGAAAAGTGGGCTACAAAAATCTTTTAACTGATGGGAAAAGCTTTGGATTTTAGGGCAGGCCCAGATCATATGTATAAGGGAGTCCAAGTCCTGGTGGCATCTCTGGCAAACTGACGAGTGCTGTTTTCCCATGAGTTTCCGCTTTACAGGGGTGAGGTATAAATTATGAAGGAGATTAAACCGAACTAGACGAAGTCTATCCTGTTTGAGGAATTTGTAGTTGTTGGTACAGATTGATTCCCACCTAACTGAGTCTTAGGAAAGATTGGCGGCCAGTTGCCAATAAGTGGAGGTCAGCAAGGTCAGTTTCGGCTTTGGCAACCAACTGTTTATATAAATGGGATATTGGTTGGGGCTGAATAGCAAGCTTTGACAGATCTGTAAAGAATAGAGCTGCCTTCAAAGACCATGGGGCCTTGTTTAAGGCCTTGCACACATATTGTTTAATCTGGAGGTACTTAAATATGGATAGGACTGGGAGATGGAAAGTTTGCTTAAAATCAGAGGGCGAGATAAATTTATTCTCTGTAACTAGTTCCAATAGCTTCATCACATGGCAGTCTTTCCAGAATGCCTGAGTAATGACCTTGCTTCCTAATAGTAGATTTAGGTTGTGAAATAATGGTTGCCCTAGGTCATGGGTATAGTCCAGTTTATAATAATTACATAGCTGAGCATGAGTTCTCATCGACCATGCCAGAGGGGTGTGCTGCCAGATCTGAGATATCTTCCTACAATGGGTAAATAACAAAGAAGCTAGGGATACCCTATGAGCGGAGGTTATTTATCTTTCTATCTTTAGCCAAGCTAGGTTAGATGAGGTGTTTTCCTGCGACTCTAGCCAGTGAAATTATTTGCTCCCTTGAAAGGCCAGATAATAAAGGAACAGGTTGGGGATGTTAAGTCCCCCTCGTCCCTTCGGTCTTGCTAATTTATGGAGGGCTCTTCTAGGTCTCTTTTTCTGCCATAAAAAAGTTGACCATATAGAATCCACTGTTTTGAACCATCCCTGGTGGAGAGCCAAATTCAACATGGATAAAGGATACATCAACCGAGGAAAAATTACTATTTTAATAATGTTGACCCTCCCCCCCCAAGGGAGAAGGGTAGACTTTGTCATCTTTTTAAATCTTGTTGCATTTGTGAAACTACTGGATCTAGATTTAGAGATCACAGTTTACCCAGATCCTTGGTGAGTTCTATATCTAGAAAGGTAACAGACATGGGGGCCCAACACAATCCTAGCTCCTCCACCGCAGTCTTAGTACATGACGGAGTTAAGGCTAATACAGAGGATTTGTTTGAATTCGGCTTATATCCAGACAGGAGATTGAAGTCCTGTATAATGTCTATGGCTGGTTGCAGGGATGAGTGCCAGGAAGATAGATATAGAAGAACATCATCTGTGAACATTGAGATTTTATAGTCCTCTGCACCTATCCTTAATCCCCTGGTGGTCTTCACTGCCTTAATTTTCCAGGTTAATGACTCAATATATAAATTAAAGAGCATAGGAGAAAGGGGGCACCCCTGTTTAGTACCTCTAGTCAACCCAAACCTGTCAGAAATAGCCCCATTACCAAGCACCCTCGCACATGGGGAACGATATAGAACCACAACCCACTGTATAAAGTCCAAGGGAATTCCATAATGGAGCAAGAGGTCAAATAAAAAGTTCCAGCTGACTCTGTCGAATGCTTTTTCTGCATCCAGGGAGACCAGCACCGTTTGCAGAGCATTTTGAGGACACTGGGGGATTGGGCACCCCCAGTGTCACTATGGTATGTTTGGGGGGGGGGGTTAGGGTGGTGGATGCTTAGAGAGAAGGTTGGGTGGGTGGAATAACAGTGCTTGTCATCCTGACTTGCACTTCAAAGGACCGAGCCGAGCTGCTACTGTATTGGGTCTGTCCTTTGAAGTGCATGACTAGACTGGCTCCTTCAGAAAACCCGTGTCATCAAGGCACTGCCTGCTTATTCACCTGCCACAGACAAGCCCCCAGAGCACCACTCTCCACTGGACTTGCCCCCTCCTCACACACCCCTCTAGCAACTCTCATGCCAACATGATCGCTTGCATGTGCGTGCACGACAAACATAAAAAACATTACAATACAATACAAATGTGCAAAATAAACAAGGTTTAGGTGAAAACATGGGAACAAGTACATTGCTCATTTAAAAAAGAAGTTAAATGTTTGCACGCTTAAATTTGTGAAGAATTTCTAAATAATGGGCTGGAGTTTCCTAAGACAGGATGCAGCATGTGCCTCAGTGTTTCTGATACAGCTGCATTACTTTAAATGCATTAGAATGTTTTTAACAGGTTTTTTAACATTCTCGCACATGTACATCACTTTATGCACATTACGGTAAAAAAATGATGCGTGTTTCAGAATTTTTGATGCATGTGTCATTTTGTATGCCCATTTTGCAGTTATTGCACCAAACTCTCCAAAATGAGAGTGTCACACAGTGCACTGATGTGGTCAAGACACAAAAATAACACACACAAATAAGACAAAATATGGCGCATGCAAATCTTTAATCTTTCATTGTGTAAAAATGAATTGCAGAGACACAGAACCCCAGAGGTTTGACTCTCAAACTGGATGCACAGTGACACAGAATCCCAAGGCTTCAAGTCTCAGACTGGAGTCTTCATCAAGAGGCAGGGCTAAGCTCAACTAGTCCAGGCTTTTAAAGTGAAGTCTTTCTGTTTTTTTTATCAGTATTTTCTTCCCGCTGAGTCTGTCCAATGACCCCCCCCCAGCCCTGTCACGAACCTTCTCACAGACTTATCTGTTATCCACTACTCACACAAAACCAATTGGGTGGGTGGGCAGCCATGTTGATTATGTGGCAGTCAGCGGGGGGGGGTCGGCTAGGGGCAGCCCAGAATTGTTTTCCTCTAGTCTTCTCACCTGGAGTGGATCATCAGAAAGTGTGTGCCAGAATGTCAGGCTCCAGTCCTAACCCTTGCATGCATGCAGTCCCACTGTGCTGCCACCCTTCTCCATGAGGCAGTAGTCTCTGTAACTGGAACTGGTGTTCCCCATCACCGAGGAAGGAGAGCTGATCTTGGGTGCTTTATCCCCCCCACCCTGCCAGCCCACCAAACAACCCTCATCCATTTCAGAATCTGGGTCACTAGCATGAGGGTATGAAAGTGCAACCACTCATCCATTTGTCTGGCTTAAAGTAAAATCTTAAAGGTATAGTACCATTCTCAGAAACACAGTTATACAAAAACATCATGATTTACAGGGTTGCAACTGGTTCCAGAGCACAGCACACACTTCCATGAACAGAGAACAAGAAGTGGAAATAAAAAATGAAATGACTGTGGGGGTAAACCCCTAATAATAAATTGGTTTGATTCAAAATGAAAAATGTAAATAAAAAAACATCAAGTGATAACACAGTGATAAAAATGTAAGACAGACAGCAGCATGGTTAAACTGAGTGGAAAAACAAAACAAAACAAAAACTGGGTTTACACTGTAAGTGGAACAAGCTGAGTATGAGAAAAAAGGACAAAGGATGGTGTGGTGATGCATATGCATCCTCTTTGCTCTTCTAGTTCCCTTCATCCGGCCCCCCCAAATACCACATACTCTCTCCTTCTTCTGGTGCTGACAGCTCCCCCACTACATCATAACCCATTTGGGCCATTCACAAATTCATTTTTTAGTCACTTTGGGGAGAAGGGGGGGCCTGCAACTGTTGAAATGCAAATGATACAACTAGATTTAAGTAGGTTCCAACTGGGCATATGCCAACTAACATGCTAGTTAATGACACCCGAGGGGTCACAATATGGCACAGTACCAGTTGTGTAGTACTATTCCATGTTTCTTGCTTGTGAGGACCAGTGTTGGCTGCTGGAATTGTCCCCCCATCCTCATTCCCAATACTGCAGGCCTGCTTTGGAACTACTGTAGTATGTCATTTTTCTGCTGTCCAATGTATGTTCTTCGTGATATAGCAGCTCCTCACTTGTCCACTATTCCCAAATAACTCCCTGGCATCCAGTTTAACCCATTCCCCTAGCCCTGTTCTGCTGTGCTGTACTGTTTTCAAGTGTTCCCATGACTATCTCCATCCTCTGCCAGTTCCTCACATATCTGTTACAGTTCTGCAGGCAGTGGGGCTTGCAAACTTTAAAATTCATTTTGTGAGGGTCACCATGCTTTGCACTGGCATAGGTTCCCCACCCTCCACAGGCACAATGTGGTTTGCCTACCCGGGGGGGGGGGAGGCTTGTGACCCCAACTGTACGTAGCACAATAGGCTGCAAACTCATAACTGAGAATCAGCCACCCAGTGCATCATCAATTTGTGTGGCTGCTCAGAATCTCTAAGATCATTTGGGAGTTGTAGCCCATTCAGTACTAAGGAAAAAGGGAGAATAGTAGGAAAATAAATTGCTTCCAGAACTGTGGACATTATGTGGTACTGTAGAGTAATCGGTTATCAAAGTAATCAGCTACTGGAGGCGATAATTTTATTGAACCATTTCAATGGTAGTCAAATACCATGAGTAAAAAATTGTTAGCTATGTTATTAACTATTAACTACTATGTTAAAGATAAGTAATTATTACAGTTTATTTACCTAAGACCACCCAGCCGATATGCAACATCTCCTTTACCGTGAGAGTCAACTTCTCCATTACTGTAGCTGCATAGACTGGAGCACTGAGTTGTTAAGTGACTTGCTGAAGATCAAACAGTGCATATGCTGGCTCTAGTGGGGTTTGAATCTGCAGTCTCCCAGTTCCCAGACCAGTGCTCTAACCACTAAACCACAATGACAATTATTTCAGTAGTGATAATTAGTCAGTTGTTTTTAATCTACTGAACAGTTGTGCTCTGGGTGATCTCTTCACATTAGCTATACCACCACAGACATATCAGGGACATGTGTAGCTAACCTTAATGATCCAGAAACATCTGTCTGTTGTAAAACTTATATACTGCCCTCTGATTTAACTGGTATTTCTAAAATTCAAGTTGCATCATGCTGTCAAGGTTTTACTGGTCAATGTTCTAGTGTGTGTAGTACATCTACAAATAAAAATAAATATATTTTTATTGAGTAGATATGTACTCATATATGCAACACATTAAGTAGTTTACTACTGGGCTAGGTCAAAGTAAGGAATCGGGTAATAAGCTATTCATTTTACCTAAATAACTTACTCAGTAATTAATAATAATACAGTGTTTCAAGTAGTTAATATATTATCTTTATCAATGCCTTTAATTATGTATTTGTTAACTGGGTAAGTACATTGGTCTAAGGGACCTTTTTAGGGAATGACCCAGGCCTAGTTAGACAACGAAAAGGATGAAGATGAAAGAAACACTGTTGTAAACAAACTTGAAAATGCATTTTCAACAGTAAATTGAAGTAAAAATGAAACACTGTTATAAACAAACTTGGAAATACATTTTCAAGAGTAAATGGAAGTAAAGATAAAAGCAAAGTAAATAATTGTATATAATCATGCAGTTGTGAATTATTAAACCAGAAACTAACTTAAAAAAGTGTTTTCTACCAAGTGGATAGGATGTGTAGCCACCTGGAGATATGGCTGAGTATAAATGCAGCACAAAGTTGGCTACTGCTAGATCACCTAACAACGCCTACTTTTCTAGCTGCAAATGTATGAATTACAGCAAAAATGACCATGCTTACATTAAAAAATAGGAATGTATCATTTTCGTAATGCAATCTGCTGCAGTACTTGGAAACTGTCCTGTAAATGGAAGCCTTTGAAAATTAAGGCTGCCAAGATTTAGGGTGATCAGACAGATGCTGGTGAAGGCAAAATAGCCTTTGCATCAGCTCCCATCCAATCTGAAAATCCTGTCCAGCATTACTATTTGTACTTAATGGTGACAAACAGTTTTTTCATACTAAAAAAATGCATTGAGGGCCAGTATGTAAAAATATCATTGTGGCATCATACCTCACAAACTAGGCAACTAGAAATTACCAACATAATCAGTTCCATGTGTAGGTGGAAAATGATGACACAGTAGCCTGATCTGTTGGATTGATGTAGATATTGTTGGACGTGTCTTGTTTTTATAAGACCAGAAACTTTCTCAACACACACACACACACACACTATTATTAACACTGAACTGTAGTTGCAGGAATATACTGTGTGGCAGTTAAGGTGCCGTTGAATAGCATTGGCTTGGACAGGGCCTCTTCTGTTCTTGTTAGAGTATCTAACCTCTAAATCTATTAATACCTCCTTCCTGGTTGTCCATCATCATGACACATGATTTTCTAAAGGATTTACTATTAGTTAGCAGTGCAGGACTTTCTCCCTGGGGTAGAAGCTAGTTGCAGGGAAGAAAATGCATGTTCAATGTAGCAATTTGTCTTATTTTATATATTTATTATAAGGAGAAATGAGTTATCGCTGTTGACTTTAATATTACTGTGAATTAGATGCTACAAAATATGAGCTGTATGCCCTTTTCTGAGTCAGAATATCCTGGTTCACAACTAGGAGGCATGATGGACCTTTTCTCCAAAATGGTCACTTGTATGGTTTCCATTTTTCCTTCATAATAAGTCCACTACAATTTGTTCAATGTCTGCTAGCATCCAGTGAAGCCATAGCTCCCATGTTTGATGCATAGATTGCCTTCTAAAGACAATGTAAGTAAGAGAAAACAGAAAATGCTATTGGCTTGTGCCTTGTTAACATGTTATACTTAACAGAGTTTTGTAGTAGAGATGTTAGCAAAGATCTGAATGCTTCATACATATAATCTAATCACAAAGCAGTGGCGATCTTTCAGTTGTTATGAACTGTGATTGCATGTTAACAGATGCATACTGTAAGTGCACTCGCTCCTAAGAAGAGATCATGATTTCTTGTGTTCCGAAATAGTACCCATTCTCCAGTGATTTAAAAGTCTTTGGAAGTATTATTTGCTAAACACATCCCACTAAATGTTTCTTTTTCAGTTCCTTTATCCAAGGTAGCCCAACAAAAAATGCAATATCCTGATTTCAATGAAGTCCTGTTTCTACCCTGTTTTACCATTTGTAGGAGTGAAGAATGGTAAGGTTAAGTGCCTTGCTCAAGATCATTTAGTGAGCTGGTTGCTGTGGTAGTATAGCTTGTTAGTAAGAATTGGGGAGAGTTGTACATTTGGGAAAATGTTTAATTTGTGTCCATAAAAGCTACAGATTCATTGTATCACCTGGGGTAAGTCAAGTCGTATGATCTCCCAGTGCTTCAGCCCCTCCCTCCTCCCACTGCAAGATTAGGTACAAGATTCTACTGAAAATGAAACACTTCATCTAAGTTGGGTTCTCCTGGATAAAGACAGCGATACTCATCAAACTATAAGAGTTAGATGCCAAGAGGAAAAGGTGCTAACTTGGGTTTACCAAATTGCGTATTGTTTAGTAACAAAGTACAGTAATTGAATATCAGAAGGCATTCTATGCCCATCAGCCCCTCTCCCCCCACCCGCACTTCATAAGTAAGGGTTAATATGTATGTCATCCAAACATGTACTAACAGGGATACTTATGTTGCCTTGCTTGTTTCACATGAGTGTGTTTTCTTTTGTTATATTGATTAAATCATGATGCCAAAGAGCACTTGTATAGGCAGTAAAACTAGCATTTTAAACTGTGAAAGTAAGGTCATAGATAGCATGTACTACAAATAACTCTATA
Organism: Neoceratodus forsteri; assembly: GCA_016271365.2. NCBI lineage: Eukaryota > Metazoa > Chordata > Ceratodontiformes > Ceratodontidae > Neoceratodus > Neoceratodus forsteri. Next base: position 180,655,623 of record CM028132.1, read on the forward strand.
GGGCTTTTGTGTATAACTGAATAGAAGTGTTTCCATTCTGCACAGTGACATACTGGTATTACTGTACATTCTCCCCTCTCTCTTTGACTAAGAGTTCCACACTTCACTGTGAGCAGCACAGTTTCACTCTATGAAACATCATTAATATCTGCACCATACTGTCTTCCTAAGCACACCAGCCATGATTAATACTATAGCAAAGAAACTGAAAAAGCACTACATGGCACCATTCACTTCATGTAGCTTATATTCATTACAGATGACCTGTATCATTTGTACGTACTGTTTACAGAATGCTGGCATGCACTGTTTTCTCCGTGTTGAAATATGGAACATTAATGAGATGTGTATAGCCACTCATATAAATACACTCTGTTCATGAAAGATATCTCAGCTATACCCAATCTAGTTTGTCAGCAGCCAACAATTTGGCAACTAATGTCTTGCTGTGACAAGACCTCCTGTACATGTGTATAGAAAACAATGGCATTTAAAATACTCTGTCACAGGCAGCCCCTTCTTTATCCTTGACTATGCGTTGCTGGAAATCAGGCCTATTTATGTCTGGTGCTGCTGAGCACAATATTACTAGAAGATCAAAATATGGTCTGGGCTGCTCTGGGCTAGCTATCATCTTTCAAAGAGGAACTTTACGTATAGTTGACACCACACTATTCTAAATATGCTACACTCCAGAGCTTACATGTAGTTGATATGTGTCACAAAATTGCAACCAGGCAAATCTATCGTCTATCCCCTGATGGTCGTTGGTGACATGTGAGTAGGATGAGCCAATGCTGAATTTGTATTTGGTGAACATGCCAAAATCTGGCATTTTAAACATTGGTGAAGCAGGTCCAAAGGAATCCAGCTTTCCTTTTGACAGTTCAAGGGACATAGTGTGGATGGTTTTGGTGCAGCATTACACACAGCACATAATAACATATTGTCCAGGCCAAGACTAGATTCCAGCCTTTAGCTTCTTTAGTCAGTCTTAGATGTTAATCATTTCTTCAAGCCAACACAATTCCAATTATTGTCAGAGGTCTCCAACATATTCATTTGTTTACACTTTTCAAGAACGTCACTCCACCCTCTTGCAGGAGAGTCATAGAACCACTGGGCTATCATATGACTGGTGTTGAGGGCCCCATTAGGAGAATATGGGTGCACAAGGCCTTTAACTACCCCTTCTCCTTCATTGGCCACAGGGAAAAACAGTCCCTACAAGAGTTAACACTATTCACATTAGCCAGTGGATTATGTACAAGTACATAGAAAAATAGAAACATAGAAGCTGTCAGCAGAAAAGGACCTTTTGGCCCACCTAGTGTGCCCTAAAAAGTACAGAACCTGAAGGCACTACTTCACTTTAAAAAGTACAGTACATGGGGCAACTGGATGGCCCAGTGCAAGTGCTGCACACTTCCATGCTGGCACTCTGGGTTTGGGAGTGAATTTGGAGAGCCAGCATCAGAGTAGCCAGGCTGTGGAGGGCTGATGACTGCAGTGTAAGCCAGCCCAAGGTGGAGATGGTGAGCCCGCTGTTTATGTTACAGCCCCTTGTGGTGCACTGGGATCCTTCTCCCATGAAATGGGTGGTGCACACACCCGGTGTGTGCTGCATCATGTGAATCCATGACTGACTGACCCAAATCACTGGATGGAGGGAGCGACAGAATGGAAGAGAGAAAATGGTGGAAAAAAACCAGATGACAACATAAGGCATAAACAAGGTGTAGGGAGAGACTTTTTCCAACATAGAAGGAGTACTAGAACAAGGGAGCATGATATGAAGTTGGAAGGGGGCAGATTAAGAGGAAATGTGAGAAAGTTTTTCTTCACAGAGATGGTGGTGGACGCTTGGAATAGTCTGCCACAAGAGGTGGTGGAAGCAAGTACAGTGGAGGGTTTTAAACTTGCCTGGAAAGGCACAAGGGAACCCTGAGGAGGGAGGGAGTGATGAAAAGCCACTGGTCACATAGGGGCAGAGGCCACATACAAGTATAGGGCTTACAGGCAGACTAGATGGGACTTGTGGTCCTTATCTGCTGACAATTTCTATGTTTCTATAATGACTGACCTCCAATGGGCTTCCCACTGCCAATCAGGCACATGCTTAGCAGACCAGATCCTTACCCGGGGGGACTGTCCATGGGGTGCAGGCCATGGAGGAACTGGGAGGCTGGGGTAAGTACCCTGGAGAATGTGAATGATGATGATGATGCTGATGAAGCAGTCTGATAAGAAGTTGACCAGTAGCAAAGCAGATACCCATGGTTGAAAAATGTAATGCACAACACATGAGCATAAGCAGAAGCATCCAAATCCAATAAACATTTAGGAAGGATTATTCCAACTGGATTGTTCACAGTTTCATCCTGCCTCCCTTAAGAGATCTAGTATGCAAAGGGTGCTACCACTCAGGCAAGGGTGAGTAGATGCTTCCTCAGGATCAGCCGTCATATAGGCCCTAATGCACCAACTTCAGCCTCTCTGGCCTCCATGAGGTGAGGAACCATTTGCTTGTTCTAAAATAAATTACCTTGAAGCTTTTTGTCCACGTGTATCACCATTTTTCATGTTTAATATAAGGTGAGGATCTCACTGGGACAGATCCTGTTTCCCATTTCTGGCACTAGACTGCCTGTACAATCCCTTGTAGCATTATCTGCCAACAACAGGGTCATGCATTTGCTCTTCAGTTCTAATCAAGTTTTTCCAGTTAAACCCACTTGGGACAGCTCTACTCAATGACCTCTGCCATTTCTCTTTCTGGTCCTGTATATTGTTAAGGAGAAATGGGCGAGCTTATAAGTCGATGTCATAGAGTGCTCTTCCCTCAGGCCCTGGAGCTGGCAACCTTTTCTCACTCTCTTTCCTCTTCAAATTCAAGTCCCCTGCCTGCAGAGTAACTGAAATGACCAGTCTGGCTCCTCCAGCTGCACAGGGCCCCCTCCACAACACATGACTAGCAAGGAATCCAAATTAACCTTTGTGGTGCCAAAACAACCAAAACTCTCAGGAAACCCATGTGAGGTTACACAGGTATTTTAAAAATTTTAAAAACTGTTTCTCACTTTCTTTGTTCATATTGCTATAAACATAAGCATATACTGCTATTTACGGTTTTTTTTAACTTTCTTTAATCTCTTACTTTGTGTACTTCTGTTTCCTGCCATTCTCCTGTCACCAATCCTGGAACTCTATCTACAGGGTCAGGCCTCTCCAACCTAGACATCAACCACATCACTGGCATGACACATACTCCTTAGGGTGTTTTTTTTTTCTCATTTGGTCAGAACATACCTCGGATGGCCACATAGATCACAAACAGTAAATCATCGGGAAAGGGCCACTTAGCTGATGCACAGGCATCAAGCTGAGGTCAATGAGAGCTTTTTTCCCTTTATTGTAGTCCCTCCCACCTCCCTACAGTAGCACCCAGTCTCACAATGGTATGTTAAGGGTGCTAGGCAATGCATAGCTACCCATGTCACCAAAGCACCACCACCATGCCTCTCCCATGTGTCACTCATGAGTGATGCAGCTCACCTTCTGTCCACAGGATACGAGTGCCCAGACAGATGCCCTGAATCCTCCATGTTTGCCTCCATTGCTGTCATCCTGTGTTTGAGGTGCAAACTCAGGTCACCAGCTTACCAACGCATTCCATGTGTGTTAAAGTATAATTCTTTGTTCTTGTGAATTAGAATAGATGCTGTTTCTGACCTTGCTTAAAAGTTCAGTTAGGTTTGATACTATATGATTTCATTTTTTCCCTACTCTTCCACTTATTAATTTCAACCAACTATATTTGATCCTTTTAATATCATAATTTATTGTTTTTTTATAGATCATTTATTAGTATCCTTTATAAAGCATTGTTTTATGATATTTACCTGTCACATATACACAGTAACAGTACAGAAAACTGCCACAGACATGTGTGCACATTGCACTGTGCCAGGCACATATGTGCATGTAACAGCACTATGTGAGATGTCCTTCCCTCCACTCTGAACCTTGCCTTAGGGCCTTTTGTGACTCAGAGAAAAAAAATTACGAACTATGTCCCACAGTTTCTTCCATGCTAGTCCAGTGGGTCTCTACCCACACCACAAAACCCAAGTGTCTCTGGTAGTCTGGTTGATCCCTCTTTACTATTCCTGGCCATGCTCCCAAGTGACAGATTACAGCTCCTCTCTGCTTTCAGTCCCCTGTTACATGCACACACCCTGCTCAGCACGCTGTCACCCCCCTACCACCAGTTTTTCCTAATAGTAGTTAGGGGCTAGTGCAAAAGTGCTGCATAGGGCGTCCTGGCAGTAGTTTGCACTGTAAATGACTCTGCATGCCATTTACAAACCTGCTGTGCACAATCCAGGCACCAGTACACTTTGATGTGGGCTGGCACAGAAGGGTCCCTTGACTCTCACTGTGCTTGCTCAAAGGGGTTCCAAGCAAAGGACTGTCAGTATATTATTTCATAATAATTCAACACCAGACTCTTATGACTGAGACATGAGTCCACTGATTATCATGATGCTTGGCTCCCTTTCACTCTTTGATTATCCTGAAGCTCCTCCTCCATGTTCAGCATCTTCCATCATTGGTGATATCAAATGATATCTTAGCCAATGACTACACTGCATTTTGACACCAAAGTAACCACTTTCTGTTATAGATACAAACAAACTCCACCACAGAAGCTCAGGCATATAGCCACAGAAATTAGGATTAATATGCCATAGAGAACTAGGAGCCCTGCATATGGAGAGGACTAATGTGATGACTGTTCTTTTTTCAGTTATTTCTTGAGTAATCATATCACAACATGCAAAAATGGAAGATTTATTTGCATAATTTTAACAATTGGTCAAGTTCAGTAACTAAACTCTCTCTGCCACTCCAAGGTATGGCTGGTAAAGTTGCATTTTTTAAAATGTTTGGTGTGGAAGAAAGTACTGTGTACATAACAGTGGCATGAGAACACGAGAAAGTGTACAGTGCCAGCATCACTGTTTGTTTAACATCTGTAAAGGCTATGAATTTCAGGCACACTGAAAATAAATTGCTGGAAGAAACCAATGCCCATATTGTAGAAGAGGATGACTAAACTCATGTCAAAAATAAATATAAATATGCTTCTTGTTCACTTATAGATGCAGATTACCAACAACATTTTTATTTATTTGTTTGTTTGTTTATTTAAGCTTTTGTTTGACCAGGACGGCATACTAAACTATGACAGAAGAAAGAGGGGGCCTCTTCAGAGCTGAAAGTCACAGCTGCAAAATGAGAAAAAAAAATGTTGTGCACTCTTGCTACCAAATTCAAAGGACGCTAGCCCAGATAGGTGCAAACTAACATGTATTTGTATGTTGTTCTGGTGACCCTTAAAAATTGGTCTTTGGCCTGTGGAGTTACCAGATTTAAAAAAAAAAAATCAAAATAATTTGTAAAAAGCATCCACATGTGCTAGACTATTAGGTGGCATAACAGCGTCCAAAGTTTGCATCCCAAAACAGACATTTTCTACTACAAATTTTGACATTTTGTAGTAAACAAGTGCAACTTCTGAAAACAGCAGCTGGGCTGCCTGCATGCAAGAGGGTGGACACAGATGCAGGTTCAGTATGTATTTACATCTACATCCAACCATTTAGAAAATCCCTTGAATTTCATTTAAAAACTGAAAGTCCTGATGGGCAGCTTCAGGGACGCAGCTGTGTGTTTAGCCTACAAAGCACCCCCCAGCCCGGCCATGCCTTAATACTTGAGAATAGAATAGAATTGAATGGAACTTGGTTTCCTATAGCTACACTGACATATACTGTATCTTAAACTGCTTCACAGAGAATTGAGTTAAAGAATGATAGTACAATGATTGTGCAGAGAAATGGAGCACTCTCTATCATCTTAAAAATACACCCATTATAGCCATGTATATTTGCACAAGAATTTGTTTTATTGGGCAAGAGCATGTTGGCCAAATCATTACAGAGCTCACCCATACCCACTCTTTTTAAACAAGCATTTGTCAATGCTGAATGTTTGCTTGCTGGCATTGGCATTGGTAGTGTAGGAGTTACAGAGCTGCATAAGAGGAATGGCAGTGAAGTATTAAACTGAAGCCAACCCCACCACCACCTTGCAGAGACTGACAGGCATTGGGGTGTGCCTTTGGGTTATCAGGCATAATGGCCATGCCATTTCACCACAGCCAACCCTGCAGACACCAACAAGTGTTACGGTGTGCATTGGGGTCTTTGGCCCTTATGCGCACCCCATTCCATCAGGAAATATGGTGAGATGGGTGCGGTATAGGAGAATGGGATGAACTTTGGGGCCAAAGAGTCCAAGGCACACCTCGATGCCTCTCACTGGCTGCAGGGTGTGGAATGATATAAGCATTACAGGCGAGAATCCCAAGTCACACCCCTGATGCCTATCATTCTCTACAGGGCGGGGCATTATGGTTGGAAACACTAACGCCTCAGGCATTCATTGGTATCTTCATTCCAAATTTTCAACATGTTTTTTTTTTTGTGACCCCCACCTCATGAATAGTGGCAATATCATTTTGTTAGCCAAAAGCTGCTTTTGCACAGCGACTATGGCATTTAGCACCACAGGTGCAAAAACACGTTCTGAACAGGATGTGAAAAATGACAGCTGTACTGTTCATGGGGAGGTGTAAAAAAATGGCAATGTTGAAAATCTGCAGTGAAAATATAAAAAAAAACTGGTGAAGTCACAAGTGTGCATAGAAACTGTGCAACGCACACCAGTAATGTAATTAGTTTGGGGATTTTTTACAGCAGATTGTTAACACAGGCATTTTGGGACCTCCGATCATGAACAGTGTCACTGTGATTTTCTTTATCTGTCCCGAACAATGATTTCCCCACAGTGACCACGCATTTCTGCGCTGAAAGTGTGAAAACACATTTCGGCCATGCTGTGAAAAATGACAGCTGTACTGTTCATAAGGAAGTGTGGAAAAATGCCACTGGTGAATATCTGGACTGAAAATATTACAAATTCATGAACTTATGAGGGTGCATGGAAACTGCGCAATGCTCACTCATAACACAGTCATTTTATGGACTTTTGTCACCAAATTTTCAACATAGCCATTTTAAAGAGGACCTTCACCAGTCCTTTTGACTTCAATGCATAAATTACCCCTTCTTGCATTGATTATGGAATTGTATTTCATTACTGTCTGCTGCAGTTAGTTATTGCATTCTGAGCTGCTAAAAACTGCAGAGTATACCAGGGCTTCTGGTGTTTCTGTGGACATAGGGTTGTACTGCTGACATCACTGTAGGGCAGAGTCAATTTCACAAAAAAAAAAAAACACATACTGACAAGGCATTTGGATTTTGGCATAGTGCATTGCTAGCAGGGTGTCTTGGGGAAGGGGAACACAGTATGTATACTGAGTACTGGTAGATTCCCTTGCAACATTGTTGCAACTGCATGGTACTGTAGTGTGAGTCACTCCCCTATCCTACAATGATGTCACCAGGAGCTAGCAGCCCAGCAGCTAAACATCAATGGCAAGTGTAGCAGGGCTCAAAGCACAAATCAAAATTATGGAAGGCAGAGTAAACTTTGGCCAAAAATCACAAATGCACACACCCTTTCAGGTCTAGTACTGCATATAATGACTACAAGCTATAATTGTTTGGACCATCACTGAAGTTCCTCTTTAAGACCTCTGCTCATGAACCATGTCACTGTGATTTTCTTAATCTGTCCCAAACATTACTTTCACACACCGACTGCACCATTGTACGCTACATGTGCGGAAACACATTTTGGGCAAGATGTCAAAAATGGCAGTTGTACTGCTCATAAGGAGGTGTGGTAAAATGGCAATGTTGAAAATCTGGCATGCATATATTAAAAATTCGCAAACTTGCGGGCTTGCGTAGGAACTGCACAATGTGCGCTCCTAAAACTTGATCTTATGAGGGTGCATGGAAACTGCGCAATGCTCACTCATAACACAGTCATTTTATGGACTTTTGTCACCAAATTTTCAACATAGCCATTTTAAGACCTCTGCTCATGAACAGTGTCACTGTGATTTTCTTAATCTTTCCCAAACATTGATTGCACACACCAACTGGGCCATTGTGCGCTACATGCAGGGAAACACATTTTGGGCGATATGTGGAAAATGACAGCTGTACTGCTCATAAGGAGGTGTGGTAAAATGGCAATGTTGAAAATCTGTAGTGCAACTATATAAAATTTGTGAACTTACGAGCGTGCGTATGAACTGCGCAATGCATGAAGGTAAAACAGTCATTTTTAGGAAGTTTTTCACCAAATTTGCAACATAGGCTTTTTGAGAGCCCACCTTATGAACACTGGCACTGTCGTTACGTTAATCAGTCCCGAAAGGTGATTTCGCGCAGTGACTGTGAAATCACCCTTCAGGCCTGATTAATGCCATGACAGTTCAAGAATTCATGAGGAGGGGTCCCAAAAACCCCATGTTGAAAATTTGGTGCCAAAATTCCAAAAAATGCCTGAGATATGCATTAAAGTTGAAAAAAACCTATTTATTGCATCATACAGCTTACCGGCATTTCCTCAGTTCGCGGTCGGCTTTGAAGAGTGCAGATGCATTCCCAGTCCACCGAAGATTATCGCGCCGAGCTCCTGAGGTAAGTATGGAGTGGGGGTTGGGGAGGCAGGGTGTGAAGTGGGTGGGTGCGGGTGGACAGGGAGAACGCCGAGGGAACATTTTTTGTTTACAGGTTTTTTTTACTTAGACAACACGGGACATTTGCCACGCTGGGGTGGGCTCCCAGCATGATAGCTGGAAGGCTGTTTGGGGAGGGCCTGGAGCTGACAGGGGATTGGGCACCCCCATCGGCCATACAGACTTCTGCCATGCTGGGGTGGGCTCCCAGCGTGGCAGCTGGAAGGCTGTTTGGGGAGCCTGAGCCGATGGTATTTGAAATTCTATCAGTCATAACAGTTTTGCCATGCTGGGTGGATTCCCAGCATGGCAGCTGGAAGGCTGTTTGGGGGCCTGAGCCAATGAGGGATTGGGCACCCTGTCAGCCATAACAGTTTTTGCCACGCTGGGGTGGGACCTGGAAAACTTTCTGGGGAGGGGGCGTGAAGCCGACGGGGATTAGGCACCCCTGCTGGGCCATAAGCAGTGTGTGTGGGGAGCATATGAGTATGCAGTGTGCATGCATGCGTATGCAGTGAGGGGGGAGCAATGCTCACTGAAGCAGAGCTCTCCCTTTCAGCTGTAAGGCACTGCATTTTAAACTGCTGTCATGGACAGCTGCAGCATTCATTGGAGAACTGCAGCCGTGCCTGCAAACACACTGACTGAATTGGAAGATGGGTGACACACCTCTGAAAACTCAGATGATGGCACTATGTTTCTTGCACATGCGTGCAAGCAAACATAAAAATGATATGGCATATTTACCTTCCACTTGAACCACTAGTACCTGGGATGAGCATAAGGGACCTTGGATCAAGGTTTCTTCCAAAGGACAGTGTCTCTGGCAGTTCAACACCACCCTGCCCACCCCACCCCAGGACTTATTGATTCCAGTGGAATGTTTGGTATAAGTGTGTAAACTCCCTTCCAAATGAATAAAATCTCCATCTTTAAATGAATAATGCCTGACTCTAGTAAGACTCCCTCCAGCCAGTTATATAGTGTCAGCAGAATCATAGGGGTTGCAAAGCTCTTTGTCCACCACATTTTATACAAATAAATGCTAGAGAAATCATGTTTGAGGAGTCCCTAGGGGTTGCAATGGACATCGTAGGGGTTGCAAAGAAGTCATAGGGGTTTCAACCTCAACCCCCAGTTGCCCCTAAATGATGTCCCTGTCTCCAGCTTGAAACTTCTGTTATAAACAGTTGGTGGATGGTCAACAGGCTGAGCTCCATATAAATATTTAAGAAAATAAGGCACAAGTAGGATGAAAAGAAAATGATGTTAAAGCAAAGATTTTTGCATAAATCTTTGATGCTATTTCCCCATGTTCTACTTTAGTGTTTACATGGCTAATATTTAAAATTAGGCTTGGTGCTTTGAAATATTGAGTAGGGCTGTTTGAGGGTCAGACAGACTACAGAATGTAGGAGGAAGAAACAGCTGCACAAATAACAACTTTTATTGCACCTGAAGATGGGACCTGTTGGGTCCTAAAGAGTGTGTGCTATACCATCTGTGTATAAGACATATGCTGGCACAACAAAAGGTATCAAACCTCCAGTGACTCCTATTTCCCAAGGACCAATATGGCAAAAATCTGTTTTTACTAACTTTTATTTTTCAAATTAAATTCTTTTTCAAGAAGGATGCTAAACATGGCCTCAGTTTTCCTGCCAGTTAATCCAGAGTCTCTGGAATTAGCCATGAAGCTTATTCAGATCCAAGTCCCTGAAAATGAAGTAACCATTTTAAGTTTGTAGTAGTGCAATCACCAGTAATTGCTGCCTAAAAGTCTGGAATGCTATGCTTTGGGAAGCCAACATGTTAAATTGTATTTCTGTTCTTCTGCTATAATCAAAAGAGTCTAATTCCTGAATTACTGTAATTATTACACTACACTAAACATAACTTTTAGCCAGTTGATCATGCCAGTAGTTTTATATTACATGTAGCTGAATTTCTGTATTGTGTTTCAGGGCTTTCTGAATTAAGAACTTTCCCTCCTCGTATACTTTAATCTACAACCCATTTTTAGAGAGATTTGATTACAGCGAAATGGTCCCCAAATTAAATATAAAATCAGGGCTATTGTTTACTTCAACATTCCCACACGTATTTTAGGGATTATACATTTCAAAGTTCAATGGGAAGCCACAGTATAAAAAGCATATGTTTAAGGACCATTCTCATATGCATTAGAGATTTTTTTTTACTTCAGATATAGTAATTATTAAGAAAAGTGATACATCATACAAATGATTGTGATTTAGTGTGGGTAAACATGGGGAAAAAAACTGTGTGAACGCGACTCAATCACAATTATTTAATGACGGCAACATTTCTTAAAGCAATGTTGTGGGTTTTGTTTTAAATATGTGTCTAATTGGGCTATAGTCCTTGTGAGTGGGGAAGGGGATAACTGCTGATGCTGAAAACTGTAGCTTTCTGCTCACTGTATGATCAGTCCAGCTGCAGTGTAAGTGGGTATAGGATAAGGTAGATTTTTACCTATACTGCTGTCAAATGGGTTGTTAACGTTACTTTTGAAAAGTAAGTTTATATTACACATTACTTACTCACCAAACAACAATCAGTTACATTGGTCAGAAAAATTAATTTGTTGATTCTTGGATTTTTCTAAACATTTTCTTGGGGTGATAAATTAATTGTTGGAAACTTTATTTCCTAAACATGCTTAAATGTGTTTGTTATATTAACAACAACTTATTATTTTTTGTTCTGGCAGATTATCAAGGTCAAAAACACTATCTGATCTTCTGTGATATGATAATTTGGTACATTTATATGCAAAACAGTGTCAAAGAAAACATTTTTTTTTTAATAAGAGGCATATTTTTTTGTTGTGGCCATATTACTGACTAATTTGTCTTAAAAAGTAAAATACTACTAATTACTATTGGATTGCTTTTACATGCAAAAAAAAAAAAAATCCATACAGAAGGTAAGTCACTTGGAACTTGTTTATGTATGCTGCTGAGATAGTTCCCAATAAATGCACAATTCTGGACCATCTTGGTTGCTGTGCTATACTGCTTCCACTTTTGTCACAGTCTCTCCTAAGGTATGGACTCTAGTACCTTGTGCAGTATTCCACTTGTGGTCACATCAACAACCTGTACAGTGGGAGGATCACATCCTAGCTTCTATTGCTTATCCCCTCCTTATGCAACCCAACATCCTGTTTGCCATGCCTACAGCTCTGTTACAATGTGCATTTGGTTTTAGACACTCCAATATCATGACCCCTAGATCCTTTTCCTCTGTGGTACTTTCCAGCATCACTGCCCCATTTCATTTTGTACTCTTGGATTCCTCTTCCCAGTATCCACCACTTTTACATTTTTTGGACTGAAGCTGCAGAAACAGAAGCCCTTCGAGATGCTCACTAACCTGCACTTCCACCGAGCTTCCACTTGCAGCAGTCAGAGGCCGAGATGGCTTGCCACTCCTCCCATGGAGAAGACAGCAGTCCCTGGGATGCTCAGTCCTCTCCCACCCTGCTGACCCCCAGCAACTCATGCTTGTTCCCAAACATAGGTTGACAATGTGGCAGGAAGTAAGGAGTTCAGTGTCTTAGCCCTCCACACACTGGATCAGCCGTAGATGCTTGATATGAATGGAAATACTGTTTTCTTTGGATATTCTGAAGGTCTGGAAGCCAACATGATAAGTTTAAGTTAGTGTTTTTTTTAAAATGCTACATAACATATTTTAGCTTTTGTCTATATTTTTAGTGATTAAATATTGTACTCCTTGTCTAGTCTCTTCGATGTTGCCTTTGGGGATTTGTAATTCCATGGCAGAATAGCAATATGAATATTTGGGAAATAGGGAAAAAGCATTTGATCCTCACAGCTGTCTCATTTAGGCTATATGTAATGCTCCCTGCTTGTCATCTTGTCCATCTTGCTTCACTATCTCCAGAAAGAAATCAACTTGTCTCTTACACACATGCCTGCAATTTGATTCAGTTGCCTCCCTTGGCAGCATGTTTCATATGTGTATTTTCCTTTGAGGAAACAAGTTCTACACAATGTGTCCTTTTATTCCTAGTTTATGAATTTGTAGATGATGTCCCCCTAGTTCTTGAATGCACATAGTAAACAACAAGTATGAATCAGCTTTATCACTCCCCCTCACAGTTTTAAAGGCATCTATTATGTCACTCCAAAGTCTTATTTTTTTCCAGGGAGAATAAATGCAACTTTTTTAACCTAGGCTCAAAATGTAGATTCTGGAGGTCAGGTGGCATCTGATACATAAAGGTTTAGGGTCCAAGTTTTGGCAGGATTTGTTGTGTTCAGCATACTGTCCTGTATGATATCATTTTTTACAAATGAACCATAAACCCCAGAAAAGAAGACAGCGCAACTGTTTGGGCTAGAATTATTAGCACATGGAATTAGTTTCCTGTTCCTTTCATAAGCAACATATATTACTATTACTAGGAGTCGTACTAGGTATTGTGTGCTCCATCTGGGGACTTCAAGATTCATGTGAGATTTGCCTTGACATGACTCTCATCTTAACCTTCTGATTCATCCTGTATCCGCTGGACAAAAGGCTCTTGAACTGACTTTTAGATTTACTTATATGGGTAAGTGTGGTCCAGTGCTGCTCTTGTTTATAAACTTGAAGTAATTCAACCCTCTAAATGTAGATCATCATTCCATATACAATGGATTGACAACCAGTCCTGGCATAAGACAACAGCTGACCCAATATGATGGAAACCCACTGCTGGTTTGGGAGACTGGCATTTTCTTGCAGGTGCAAAGGAAAACCTTTTGGGTCCATACAAGCATTAGTCTTTATGGTTTCGCCAAAGAGCTGGGAACCAAGAGATCCTGATACTTAACGTATCTCAGCTTAGTCTCTGGATCACAGGGCATGCATGGCTCACTGAGGAAGTTACTTATCTTCTTTCTGATTCAGTCCCATGTGCTATAAAACCACTATTTATAGATTTTCCCACCTGAAATATTGTATCACAGAGGAAGCATCCTGGGTAATTGCATGTCCAAAATCAAAGAAAAGACACCCATATCCTAAGGTTTTCCACACCGATGCACTATTTAGCAAGAATGAAAACTACAGAATGAAAAATTCTTATGTTTAACAATTGTGGAAAATTCAATTCAGAAATAGAAAAGTATAAATTTCTTTGCATTTTGAAGTGAATCTGTTCCTTTCTTAAAATTACAGTGTCATTCTGCAGTTTGGGGGGCCTGAATAGCACCTTGAATTGCACAGACTGAACTGGTTTGAACTTTGAAACATTTAAGTCTTTTCCCTGTATTTTCCCTTTGTCAAGAACCATTTCTATTTCCTTACTCTACTTTCTGGAAGTCTGTGTTAGCTTTCTCTACCAGTTATTTCTGAATTGTGTAGCAGATTTGTAGAATTGTTAGGCTAAGCAGGAACAGATGTATGATTTTGTCACCCGATACGAGATGTGTTAAGGTGTGATAGTTTAAAGTTGTAAAGCAAAGAAAGTAAGGGTTTGTTCTAGTGGAATTAAGAGATCTGTTAACATGTGATGGTCAAAGACAGAAACCAAGGAACATTTGAATGTGTTCTAATACATATAAACATGAACAGAGATATTCACATGCAGAAAAAAATCTGTAGCCATCCAGTCAGCCTGAGGACCCTAGCTATTCGGTGTGATATGCCCATTTAGGCAAGTTAACCTTAGGATCCCACCATCAGAAACTCATGTTCCTATTGCATGACCCTCCTGCCACCACCATCTGCCCCTACAACCTGTGTCACTCAGCCTTGAATATGACTACATTTCTAGCACTGATCACACTGCTATGCAAACCATTCCATTGGTTACAGCCCACTCAATGAAGAAATACTTCCTCATGTCCGTACTAAAACTGCCCCCACCCATAAGTAGTTATCCCCCGGTACATAAGCTTTCATGTCATGTGAACATCTCAGAAGAGTCCTCCTTGTTGACCTATAAAGAAACTTGAAGATTTTTCCCATATCTCCCTTCCCTTCTTGTTTTCTCCAAGTTTTTCTTTCCCTGCAAAGGGGTATGCAAGGATGCCAATGGCAGTGCCATGCATGCTCCCAAATGCAGCATGCCAGGTGTCTGCCCTGCCTATGCCCCTCCATCATACAGCATCAGTGTGCCAGCCCCCAGCCTCCACTAGGGGCTAGGGTAACACCGACCACTGTTCCCCACCCTCCCCAGAGGAGAAGAGCTGTCCTAGGGATGCACGATCCTCCTTCTCCCTGGCCGACCCCCAGTGACCTGCTAGTACCACAACTACGGGTCGGCAGCATGGCAGGAGGTAAGGCACTGTTGCCTCAGCCATCCACATCACTGGACTGGCTATTGTACCCATTGTTGGCAGAACATTAGGCTCCTTGGGGGGCTATATATGCAAATATCAAAATACTTTAATTTCTGGAAAATTACAACAGTTTACATCTGCATTAAGTTGAAGACTGATAAATGCACACAAATGCCCCAAAAATCCAACACTTGTTAGCAATACAATGTGGGAATTTTTTTAATGTGTTTCTTATGAGTTGTAAAATCAAACCTACCTATACAAAAGGATGCTGCATCTGGGGAAGAATGAAGAGGTTCAAAATTTAGTTTTATATTACGAAACAAGGGACTTCATTGTTGCTTCAGGCTGAGTGAACATTTTGTGTTTAGAAAAAAGGGCACAGCTAAAGGTAAACTCCTGACATGCTAACCTGAAACTCATTCCTGCATATTTGTCCTTGGAAGGGCCTCTTTCTATCTTATTTCAATCTTTACGGTCCTGCCCCAGTGTCTCAACTTGAATTCCAAAGGACTCGTTTGTTGAGCTCCTACTCCTACACATACAAGCTGTTCTGAAGCCAAATTAAAAAAACAACAAAAAACCTTTTTTTTTTTTAATTATCCTTAATGTGGTTAATCTATTCTGATTTTCTTTTGATCAAGATTCCATTTTTAAATCTGGATTTCATTGGCAGAAGAAATGTTGTGATTGCTCTATATTGGTTCACTAGAAATGTATTATTTGCTTTACCCTGATACACACAATTCTAATTAGCCCTGAAAATCGAATTAAGCATTGTAAAGTAACTTTAACACTACTATAGTGCTAAAACAGCTCAACTTAAAACAATATTCCATGAATTATTTGTATAGATTTCAAGCATTCCTTCCTGTGAGTATAAATTAGTTATGTCATTTGTGTTTCAACAACAGTAGCATTATCTAGCTCACCCTATTGTATTCCCCATCTATGCCATTAAAAGCACTGTCAGAAGCTTATGTTTGTGGCATAGTCTGTTTTTATTGAAATTACTCTGAATTTGTCAGAAACTTGGTTGTGTCAGACTTTCTAAGGGCTGATGCTCTGCACCCCCCCACACACACAATTCCATGAGGTCTAGTTTGCAGAACTTTGAGATTTTCATTCTGCTTTCTCATACCACTTTCATAAACGCTGAACCTCCCTTCCCATGTCAATCCACTCTGCCTCTTCCACTTTCTCCCTTGTCTCTTCTTTATGACATTTCTACTCCCACCTGCAACTGTCCATGACCTTCTCCTTCTTACTTCTACTCCAGTAGTATGGCTCTTGCCATTTTGCTTCCCTCATCCTCCAGTTATAAGTGTATGAGTAGTTCCCCTACCTAGCAATACTCAGTTTTTATTATACTACATGTAACTAGTGCTCTTATTTGCCTTACAATATTTACTATTATGTTCCTTTGATACACTGAATTGCTGTATAAGACTTCCATTGTTGTAATTTTTGTAACACTCTGAATACTTTCATGTTTTTCCTCCTCCTATGCCAGCTCCATTACCCCTCACCCCAGGACACATCAGGAAACAAGCTGCTAACAGCTCAGTTTGTTTTTCCTACTGAAACTTTTTGAAATAAAAATAAATAAATACATTTTCCATCCGAATGTCTAAACCTTAGGAAAGCAGTTTGATCTAGTGGTTGGGGTATGGACTTAGGAACCAGGAGACTCAGGTTCCAATCCCATCAGAGCCACAAACTCACTATGCGACCATCAATGAGTAACTTAATACCTCCTATGTGTCAGTATTCTTGGGTATAGAATGGGCAGAGACAGATTCTTTCTGCAAAACAAGATGTTTCATCACAGCTGGGCTAGCTTCGTTATACAAATTGTGAACAAAAACCTTCAGCATTTCCTTGCCCTAGTGGTGGCATGTTGAGGTTGTAGATAAGCCATGCAGTAACTGTTGACTGAATGATTTGTCAAGTTACTCAGAGTGGGTTACAATTATTTAAATGCACAGGTACAGTATAAAATAATTATGTAATAGTAAAGCTTCACAAACTTATACATGTGGCTGCTCTACCACCAGTTATGGGAAAATGTTTTCTTACAGGCAGCCACAAAGCCAGTAATCTCCCAAAATTGCCTCAGTTTGGAAAAATGGCCTTCTAGTTGGCCTACTGTTTGTGACTCTGAGTCTGTATACCCTAAAATACTGAGCCCAGGATTCTGATATCATTGTATTTAAAGAGAGGTTGTGAATGTTACAGCTAGGAATTAAGCACATATATCATTAAAAGCACAGGAAAACTTATAAGGGATCAATGCATTGTGAAGTTCTATGTTCCTATGTTTGTTTGAGTGCTGATGGGGTTCTTTTAAGAAAATTGCACAAAATGGGTATGTAATATAAGATGACAATGACAACATTTTTATTTTTATACAGGATCATATAGTTAGGGTCAAGCCCTATTTTCAACAATAGTCTTGTACATACAAGAAACAAATACACATCTGGACAGTTACTTACATAACACATACAGTATTAGCAAAACTCAACAACAGTACAAACAGGGCAAGTGCATATTTTTATAACAACCACAAGTTTGGAACAGTACTCTCTTGAGGGCAATTTGAAATGTATTTTAGGAGTTCTTTGCTTGTAAGGATAATAATTTTTCCAAGAGGTAAATCAGTGACATTAGAAGCCATATTACAGTCATTCTGATATCCCAAAGTCATAATCCTATTATTCTGACATCAGATCAGTGATATTATGCAAAGCAATATTCAGAGAAGTTCTATATATTAAAAAAATAATAGCTAGAAAACCATCAGCAACTAATCATTTCATTCTATGCTGGGGTTCTGTTGACAGAATTAAAGGACACAGAGGGAGGTGATTTCAGGGAGTGCTGTGCCATGGCTAGATATTTGTACATGTCAGCAGCAGGGATAGCCAGTACCAACACAGACTGCATCACATAAGGAACAAAATCCAGAAAGGAACATTTGGGTTGACCTGATAGTTCTCATTCCAAATCTTTATTTAATGCAGCATAATTCAACAATGTACATCACCATTCCACCTCCAGAGAACACAGCAGTCAGTTCCAAACAAAGTGTATTCTGCATGAGGTGCCATCTGGGGCAGATGCACCAGTCCCCCTCAACATCTGATTCCTGAGGCATCTCAGGCTGTTCTACTCTCATGGTTTATGATGTAAGCAGAATCTATCAGTAGAATTGCAGCCCTGTTGCTATTTGTTTCTTATCTATTATTCTATTTGACAGTTAGCCAGGTGCTAAACTGGCTAATTGACAAAAGTGCTAAACTGACTGACATATCTCCTCAGACTGTGATACTGTCTCTGGGGATGAAGCTTCTCCATGGCTTGGGAGGAATTATTTCCCCAAACCTCTCTGATCTCAGGGAAACCAGTATGAAAGTCATAACATTTTTACAAGATTCATTAGCTCATAAAGCACTGCTTAGATGGGAGCTGGTGGAAGCTAGTACCCCTAGATTCTAATGGTGTGGCGGCTCTACCACTAACCCCTTCTAAGTTTACTTGGCCTCTTTCCACAGGCCCAATTCACACAGTCCCATTCTCAATTTACAGAGTCCTAATGTGATTCTGGGAATAAAATTCATATGGTGTCTCTAGCAACAATAAGTTACTTTTGCCTGCCTCCCCTTAATCACTGCTAAGTAAATCATTCTTTAAAATAAATGCATACAAAAATGTCTGCCTCACCACAAATTAAACCCATGAACATTCTTCAAGGAACATCTTGAGTTTATAAGATTTGCTTTTTATTATTCCCTGAAATGACTTGGCTTTGTCTTTTCAAGTGCCAACTACTGGCTAACCTCATGGTGAAACTAAATGGTTTCTGTTCACAAGTGCTATTGAATTGTTGAAGAAATAATCAGTTGCTGCAGTTGCCTCTGATTTGTTGGAAAATTGCAAAGTTGTGGAATGTGTGAAATAACAAACTGAAGTACTTATCCATTTCATCAATCTGGCTGATGAACAAGAAAGAAAAACTGATACTTAAAAGCCATATTCAGTAGAAGGGAAGGAGCAAACATTCCTTACAGTGCCACAGTCTGAAGAGTCATGAGAGCTCTGTTAGTTTTGTTGGTTTGTTTGCGTATACAATTTATTTACTCAATGTAGCCCAGCTGAGAGGCAAAATCTCATTTCAGTGGGATTCTGCACATACACAGTTACAACAGCAGGACTGATGCCAGGATCAAGTGCTCTTTTCAGTTTCTGCTGTGATACTGCTAGAACTCAATTTGTCACACAGTAAATTGTGATATCTCACACAGAGTGTTTGATCTTGGTGAGTGGCACTGTATAGACTTACACTGTATGTAAGTTATAACTCGCAACATGTGTGATTGTTCTCTTATAATCACACACCAATTGGAGTTGTTCAGCATGAGACATAGCCAAGAATAGCAGAGAATAAACACATTGCCTTGGTGTATGTTATACATTACCAATCTTAAAATGAGTTTTTGTTAAGTAAGTTAAGTCTGTAGGCTGTCTGGTGCAGTCCTCAGTTGGTTTCAATCTTTCCTCAAGGGTAGGACTCAGAGGGTGGTGTCTGGGATTTTTTCCTCGACATCATTCCCCCTATCCTGTGGGGTGCCGCAGGGCTCCATTTTGGCGCCCATGTTGTTTGCGATGTATATGCTGCCATTGGGAGCGATTATTAGGCGGTACGGTTTGAGTTTTCACTGCTATGCAGATGATACTCAACTATACATGTCCTTTGTGCCGGCCAAGATGCTGCCATTTCGGTCTTTAACAACTGTCTGGCCAAAATCCAGGACTGGATGAATGTGAGTTGGCTGCGGTTGAATCCAGAGAAAACTGAGGTGTTGGTGGTGGACCCAGGTCACTGGGAGGTGGGTTTGTTGCCAGGCTCACCCTCGGGTCTATGGCTTGGGGGTGTTCAGCTAACTACCTCAGACTGGGTGCAGAACCTGGGCGTTGTGTTTGATGACTGTTTGACACTTAAATTTCAGGTGTCAGCAGTTGTCAAAGCCTCTTTTTACCATCTGAGGAACATCGCCCGGGTGAAGCACCTGGTTCCTCCTGACGATCTTCCTGCTTTGGTCCATGCTTTCATTACCTCCTGCCTTGACTATTGCAATGCCCTTTATCTTGGGCTACCGGGGGTTGATATTCACAGCCTGCAGCTAGTGCAGAATGCGGCAGCCAGGTTATTGACTGGTTCTTCTAGGGCCAGTCATATAACACCTGTATTCCACAGACTGCACTGGTTGCCAGTGTGCTGGCAAATCACCTTCAAGGTCAGCTTGCTGACCTATAAGGCCCTACACGATCAGGGACCTGGCTACCTGAAAGATCTCCTTTGTCCTTACTGTCCCTCCCACTCTCTCTAATCCACTGATGAGGGATTGCTGGAGATTCCCAGGGTTCGTTTAAGACAGCCTGGGCCAGATCTTTTAGTTTTATGGCCCCAACCCTGTGAAGTCCATGAATGCACAGAGCCTTGGAAATAGGATGGGTGACTTGCAGGCATTGTTAGTGGATAGGAAACTGGACATCACGGTGGTCACAGAAACAGGGACCACACCTGATCATAACTGGGACCTCTCAGTCCCTGGGTTTAAATTATGCAGGAGGGACAGGGAGGTGCGAGACTGACCGACTGTCCAAAGTTTTAAGGGGGCATTAAAAACATTCCTTTTTAGACAAGCATATAACGATTTTTAATGCTGTAGCCTTGAATATTTTTAATATTGTATTATTATTTATTGATTTTTATTACGATATGTACAGGCGCCTTGGTAAGGCGCCTTTTATAAATAAAGTTTGATTGATTGATTGATTAAGAAAAAAGTAAGCAAAGTTACGAAAACAGAAATGAGCTCTGATATGAACATAACATACAATGAAGACAGCAGAATTAGGCCATTCAATCTATTGAGACTGCTCATATTGCAGTTTCCTTAGCGTCAGCTACGTACCCTGCCTCTCATCCCTGACCAGGCCTCCCCTTCCACCCTGTCTTGTCCCTTATTCTCCCCTTAACTCTATCCCAACTCCTCTTGATATGACTACAGTCCTAGCACTGACCACACTGCTAAGCAAACCATTCCATTGGTTACAGCCCACTCAATGAAGAAATACTTCCTCATGTCCGTACTAAAACTGCCCCTACCCATAAGTAGTTATCCCCCGCTACATAAGCTTTCTCCTTGCCATAAGCCCTTTGCACCAGTCCCAAGCATTTGAAAATCAGTCCCCTTGTCTCTGTCCTCCTCCTGGTTTGGTGGTCTGTAAACTATCTCCAATCTCAACTTCTTTTCTCTACTCATCAGTAACTGAATCCACATTGCTTCTGTCCTCCTCTTTTCCGACTCTTCCTTTGTACAACTTATACCCTCTCTGATGTAAATTGTCTCTCTTCTACCTCCCTGTCCCTCCTGCATAATTTAAACCCAGGGACTGAGAGGTCCCAGTTATGATCAGGTGTGGTCCATGTTTCTGTGACCACCGTGATGTCCAGTTTCCTATCCACTAACAATGCCTGCAAGTCATCCATCCTATTTCCAAGGCTCTGTGCATTCAGGGACTTCACTTTCCACATGCAGTTTGAGACTTTCTCACTTCCAATGTCACTTCCCATCTCTATTTTCTTGTCAATAGTGCTCTAAGTTTTACCGCCCTCCACCTAGAGCCTAAGCATACATCCCTTCTTGCCTGTCTACCTTTCTCATTACTCCCCTTTGCCTGTACCCCACCCCAATTACTGATCTGTCTGTCTCTGTCTGTCTGTCTGTCTATCTATCTATCTATCTATCTCTTATTCTATCTACTTAACCTACCTACCCACCTAACTATCTACATATCTGTCTGTCTATCTTATCTATCTGGTGTATCTACATAGCTCGCAAAAGCATGGGAAGATTTTGTTTTTACTGGAAGAGGAAGTTGGAATTTTATATAACATGATTAGACTACTTCTCAAATACATTTTCATAAAAATCATATCAGTGTTATTTAGTTTGCTTCATTATGAAATCCTAGAATAAGCTGCAAACAGACTCTAACTCATCCAGGGTTTAGTTATAAAATGTGGTTTTATTTCCAATTTTCTTTTGGTAGTGTCCAGCAGATTGATCATTTGTCTGTTTGCAACATACTCTGAGATTTTGTGCAGGTCTATGATGCAGGCCACACTAGTTTCCAGATCGTTTGCTTCAATAGGAATCAAAACTCTGACAACATTAAAACATTTTTTTTTTTAATTATTTCATATAAAGTCTTTCTGCCAGTATATTTCCAGTATATCAATATATTGAAAGTGAGGGTTACAAGGAAATTACAGGGAGGAACAGGGTGCAGGAAAACACTATTTTTAAGCGAAAAAGATGTTCCAGGACTAGAGGGCATGGGATGAAGTTGGAGGGAGGATGATTCAGAGGAAACGTGGGAAAGAATTTCTTCACAGAACGGGTGGTGGACAAGTGGAACACCCTGCCAGAGGAAGTGTCGGGGGCTGAAACAATCACGGGATTTAAGAATGCATGGGATAGACATAAAGGAATTCTAGAGGTCAGGGGTAAGGGGCAACAAACTTCTAGGAAAACAAACTGAACTTACAAGCTCAACTGGGCAGACTGGGTGGGCCATAGGCCATTATCTGCCGACACTGTCTATGTATCTATGTATCTATGATACACATTGATCAAAGCTTTAATAAAAAAAAATAGAGGATACTGGTTGGGCAACCATACACGACGAGCCTTTGCTGCCACAAAGGGGTGTTGATTATATCAGACCTTAGCAGAAAAGCTTGAGAGATCAGATGTAATCAGAAAACCAAGGTTTCAGCACAGGCTGATTGAACATTTAATTGCCCAACCAGTAATTTTCATGGTCTATAGTTCTTTTTTTAAAAGAATTATATGAGCCTAAAGTGAATGGGGAAAGATAAAGTGAAGCAGTTTGGAGATTCACCCTGTTTAACAGTCATGTTTCTATAACTGGTAAGTTAAAAATCAAAAAATTAACACAGGACTTATCTGTGTATTTCTGAATTTGTTCTGTGGTGACCTTGCTGGCTTTTCTTTAAAAAACAAACAAACATTGTGTCTGCAGTGGTTCTCAGTGCAGGTGACCAGTAAATTTCTGATCAGGTAATCGTCATTGTGCCCCAGAAGGGTAGAATCTCATTCCATGACCTTTGAACTGTGGTGCAACAGCATTTCAGTAAGGATGGAAATCCATGCTGAATCCAAACATGATTAACAAGAACCCACTATCAACTATGATATGTTTATGTCCCTAATTGCTACAAAATTATCCTTTTCAAAAAATAATTTCTATAAAAAGGGGTAACATTTGAACCAGAAGGGCAAGGAACTTGTCAACGGACTTACCAATAATGTCATGACTCCAAGATTTCATTCAACAAAATAAGTTCCTAGCCCTCATGTGTCCAAAGATAGACCTTTGAGAAGGTTTAATTTGGGAACCATGAAGAAAAGAAACTTAATGTTTGTTTTTTTCTTTTAATTAAAGGAGAACAGTGGATATTTCCCCCAGCTTCCCCTATCACATCCCAAGGCCCCGACTTGCATTTTAACCTTAAATTAAAAATGTTAAAAATACTTCCTGATGATGTTTTTAAGTTTATTATTTTCATCTGTGGCTTCTGGTGTAAAAGAATGTCTGCAGCCATCTTGTGGCTGACGAGCACACCCCTCACTTTGTTTATCCTAATATACCCTGCTGACCAATGACAGAGTCAGAAGGGTTTATTAGTATAGAGCTAGCATGGAATGCCCGTGGCAGCTGAGAAATAGCTGCAGACAGTCTTTTAATAAATTGTAAGAAAAGAACCTGTCAACCCAATTCACTCTTTCCATGAAATGTGGTACTTTATTAGTATTCCAAAATGATTTGTAAGTTCCTTTGGTTATCAAGCTGTTACTTCTTCTCATAAAACAAATCCTTTATTTACATCTAAAAATTGTTTATAAGCTACCTTTAATTTTCAAGCTGTTAAGGCTTCAGAATATAGAGGATAATGGATGTGCACCAGTTAACAACGCTGTGTTCCCTTCGAGAGGTTGTCATGATAACATAGTTAACCTCAAGAGCGAAACTCGACAGGTTTACCGTTGACATGATAACCTAGAGAAGGGAGCTCCACGTTGTTGTTAACTGATGTCCATCCATTGTCTTTTATAGTGTATGGGCAACAGTTAAAAGAAATGTGTCCTGTTTCTGTTTCTGTTTTTTTTGTTTTGTGCCGCTCTGCTTCAGGGCCAGCTCTCACCACTGCGACTGTTTGTCAAAATGCAGACGTTTGCGAGACACACATGGGCAAAGACATTTGATGTTGTTATACTATTTTTGTAA
Source organism: Neoceratodus forsteri (assembly GCA_016271365.2). Taxonomy (NCBI): domain Eukaryota; kingdom Metazoa; phylum Chordata; order Ceratodontiformes; family Ceratodontidae; genus Neoceratodus; species Neoceratodus forsteri. The sequence continues at coordinate 180,680,052 of CM028132.1, forward strand.
CATACTCAAGAGGGTATGGCAACCTCTTGCTGTCATAACAATAGTATAACAACAATAGAAATTAATTGAATTCCATCATTAATAGCCCTTTCCCATACACTACAATGCTATTTCTTCTTCAGAAAAAAAAGGACTGAATAAAAAAAAAAATGAGAAAATTAATTCACCATGCAATGTTTTGTTGCCACAATTTAAATAAAAAGAAATAAAACGTATAATAATTATTTATACATTTTTTTTTATTTATTTCATTTTGGTAACTGAGTGAACCTACTCAGACCAAAGTTCCCCTTTCTCATGTATCTAAGGAATTAACCATTTGTAGGGGTTCTGGGAGGGCATTCAATAGATTTGGGACAGAGTAGGCAAATGAATTGCTCCCCAGTGAGGTTCCGACCCTTGGCACTTTGAGCAGTTTTTTGTTGGATGTTCACAGCAATCTACCTGAGTGCTTAGGGGTGAGTAGACCTGCCAGACCAGGATGCTGTTGAGTGGAAGTGAGTTTGTACACAATACATAGTATGGAGTACTGTAGCCTATGTGCTAAGGATAACCATTTTAGGGAGGTCAGCACCTCACAATGGTGCTTCTTATTTTGGGTCATTGCAGCAAAACAGCCTATTTTGTGGTAAAGCAATGCCAACCTATTACTCCCAGATTTGCCTAGTGACTGCAGCACAGGGGCCACATATACGAGCTTGGGTATTAGTACACTGTTTGCTATGGTGATTCTAGATTCCTGGAGAAGGTGGTTATTTAATCTATATAACAGTCCTAGTTTCTGGTGGATTAAACGTGTAACCTGATCTACATGTGATTTAAAGGCAAGCGATTGGTCAAGCATCAGACCAAGGTATCTGAGGGTGGCTACAACCTCGATAGGAGAGCCAGTTGAGGTTATGAGAGGAAGTAGAGCAGATCTGTCTGGAACTAATCTTTTGGGGCCAAACAAAACAGCCTTTGTTTTCTTGGCATTCAGCACCAGGTGATTCTCTAAGGTCCATTTCTCTAGGGCAGTGAAGTCTGTCTGTAATTGAAAGCTAAGAGACTTAGCTCCTGTACAGAATGGCATCATCTGCAAATAAGATGAGATGACTATCACCACTAAGGTTGCCAAGACCATTAAAGAACAGGGAAAATACAGTAGTAAAGAACCTAATATCGATCCCTGAGGTACACTATCTGTAATTGGCAGCTGACTCAACATGGCTCTACGTCATTTGACCATCTTGGTATAGGAGGTTACGTAGTTAGAGAACCAGTTGATCACATGAGAGTCAAGGATGATATGTTTTAGTTTTCCAAGGAGTAATTTGCGATTGACCAAGTCAATAGCTTTTGTGAGATCTATGAAGATAGCCCCGATCGAGATACCACCATCTGGTACCTGTAGAACATCAGTGGTGACTTTAATTAAGGCACTGCCTGTCCCATGATTGCACCTGAAACCATATTGCTGAGGTGATAATAGGTGGTGGAGGTCTAGTTAGTCCCACAGCTGATTGTAGACCAGCCTGTCTTGGATTTTGGACAGGGTGCAGAGCAGGGAGATCAGTACGTAGTTGCCTATATCTTCCCTGAGACCTTCCTTGTAGACTGGGACAACTATTGCTTCCTTCCATTTGGCAGGTATCACTCCTTTGTGCAAAGACCTGTTTCACATCATGGTTACTGGGTCAGCAGTGACGGGGGCCGCTGCTCTCAGGAGCCTGTGTTCTAGTTGATCTGGTCCTGCAGAGATGCCAGGTTTAATTTTCTTGAGGAGGGCTAACACCTCCTTTCGTGACACTAGTTGAAGGAGAAATTCAGAGTGTGACAGAGCAGCTTGTGAGAGGCTATTGAGGGCTAGGGATGGGGTAGGAATTGCATTCTCATATTTGTCCAGGTCTGTGAACTGGAGATTGAATGCAGTGGCCACAGACAGTGTGTCATTTATAGTCTGATTATTGACCATTGTTGGACCATGTGAGGTGCTAGTTTCTCCTTTGAGCGGGCAGTTAATCTGGGTCCAGAATTGTCTAGGGTAAGATAGGTTACTGCACTGAAGACCCCTGATATATTCTTACTTGGTTGTATTGGAGAGTTGTTTACACAGGCTATGGAACTCTCTGTATTTGATCCAATCTGGAGTAAGTCTGGCTTCTTAAATTGAGCCCAGGCTCTGTTGTGCCACAACATCAGAGCTTTTAGCTCAGGAGTAGTCCATTTGTAGCATTTGCCCTTGACATTGAGCTTCCTGAGTGGAGCAATCTTGTTGGCAGCAGATGTGAAGCAGTTCACAAAAAAAATTAAGGGCATCATCAATGCTAGGCCGTGAGAGGACAGGGCTCCCATCCGAGTCTGCCAGTGAGGCCTGGACCAACTCTGCTGAGAAGCAGGAATATTCTCTGGCTATAAAGACTCTAGGGGGAGCTCTGGGGGGTTTATTCTTCCAAACACAGAAGATGGGAGAGTGGTCATATAAGGAGGGGGAAGAAACCTGCTAAGCTTTGATTATTTCTTGTTATTTTATAGATATTTCTGTTCAATTTTGGCTTTCTGGTCCTTGGTTATTTTAGTTATTTAAAAGATATGAGAACAGAGGGTAGCATGACAAGTCCTTGTGGGCAAAAGGAGCATGGTCAATATCATGTGGTGAAAAAGCCACAAGACAAAGCCTCATGGTGTACAACATGGCAAGGTGCCTTAACCGAGCAACCTCAAATTTCACTAGAGTGATGATCCATGGCATCGTGGTGTTGGAATAATAAATCTGCACTTCCCTTGAAGTGCACTGGAGTGGTGATCCACGGTGGCATGGTGTTGAAATAGTAAATTTGCACTGGTGAAAACTGTGCACTATTTTGCCCCAGCTGTTTGTGACACGTGTGTTTTTTGTCTTGCGGTGTTTTCACCATGCTGTTTGTTACTGCTGTGAGCTTACTTTTGTTCACTTGACATGGAACCAGAACAGAGTGGGGGTGGCACTGAAAAATTTATTGAATATTGTTTTTAAACTTGAAGTACTATTTTTAATCAAACATTGTCTTAGTTTTAAATTTAAATATCTTACTCGCTTTATTTTCATAGAAGTCTTAATTCAAGTTATGGTTACTTATCTTATGTACTCAACATTCTTCAAAATGTGTTTCTGTATTCTCTTTGGTGTTGACATAAAAATGACAGTTTTTTAGGTTCCTCGCTGTCCAAATATATGTCACTATTATTTAAATATAGTATGGGTTCATGTATGCTTACCTCTTCTTTTTACCAATTCACATATATGGAGCAGTCACTTCATAAAGATTCTGTATGCTTTCCCTGAGCTCAAAAATTAAATGATCTCTGTCACCATTGCCAGGGACGCCAATACTAAATCTTGTTAATGTCCTTTGTTTAAGGAAGTAGAAGGGCCAGAAGGATTTAGTCTTAAGCAATGTGGTGAGGTAATAGCCACAGTTGTACTGAACTATTGCTCCGAAGCAACTGATGTTGGAAGCGATCCTAGAAAATGCAAATCCTCTTGAGGCAGTGAAGCTCAAAATACTTTCCTGTCTTCCCAGAATTTGATTGAATCACTAGCTCTGCTAGACAGTGGCTCTGCTAGATAAGTCTACATCAGGTACACTGGTGAGATGGCCATGTCTTCCACCAAAAAGTCTGAGCAACATTGGCATTCACTATCCAAACACTCCCAAATTTCATGGGTCATCTCAGGATCATCACTTTCCAAGTCTTCTTCTTTCATGTCATGCTGATGTCTGGCACTGGCACCAAGCAAAGGCAGTTGAAGAAGAGAAACAGGACTACCAGGAGGTTGTGTATGCATTCACATTTTTTTCTATTTCTTCAAGCTTTCTTTGCTGCTTAATCATATGTGTCCACAACACTTTCTGTTTAATATGTTGTTTAATCCTAAAATTAGACAGGCTTGGGCAGACTAGATGTACTGCTAGGCATTTATCTGCTGTTTTCTATGCTTCTCTGCTATACAGTATGAACACATCTTTATATCTGGGATCTAGTAATGTTTCCATGCCAAACAGTGTGCAAGCTAGCACTGCAAAATGTGTCTGCAAGTTGTGTCAGAAACATCTCTGCCACTTTTCTAATGATTATTGCATTCTGTTGCTTCTGCTGAAATAACTCATAAGTACTAATGGTATCACTACCTCCTCCTCCACAACCATCATCACTGTATTTCTCACCACCACTACCACTAGTGCCACCTCAATTTAATCATTACCAACTTTGCTTTGTTAGGTTTCTATAGAAGATCATGTGTAATGGTGTCTGTGACATTTAAATAAACCCACCATGAGAAGGACCATGCTAAATGTTGCTGATTCATTACTGTCATCTTTTTTAAGTGTTGCATATGGTTGTAGCAAGGGAAAAATATTTTGCAAAACATACCACTGACCCTGCACAGATATCCCCCACAGGTTGCATTGCTCAACTTCCATAACCTGGAACACAAGTTTCTGTTCTACCAGTCTCTGCACAATATAAAAGATGGAGCTCCTCCTTGTAGATACATCTTCAATTAAACAGTGCTGAGGAACACTGTGCTTCTGCTGGTACTGGTAGAAGAGCTGAATGCATTTCAGTGAATCATGGGCATAGCTAGTGATGCCCCATACAGTATCATGTTTTTGTTTTATCTGTTCATGTTTGTCAAGCACATGACTCACCACCAGATTTAGTGCATGCACAAAGCAAGGGGCATGAGTGAAATCACCAATATTCATTGTCTTCAGCATGTTACTTCCACTGTCCATCATAAAGATTCCTACCATCAGGTTGTGAGGTTATATCCAGAAGTCCAGCAGTGATTGGATCAACTACAGAATTTTCTTCCACTGTACTTCACCTCCATGACTGATATATTAGATATGGCACATCCTATACTGCTGTGCCTTTGTGAGGCTTTCTGCTTCTGTTTAACTCCTGAATGGGCTGGTGTTGTTGGTGGTGGGATGGGAATGGTGATGGTGCAGGATCTGGGCACAACATAATGGGAAGTGAGACTTAGGAAAGTTTGGTTTGCTCCAGATGCCTTTGATCCCCCCGAAGACCTGCCATCATTGGTACATGCATTTGTAATGTCCAGACTCGACCACTATAATACTCTGAATGTCGAGGTGAGTCGAGGTATCCTATGATGCCTTCCGCTGATGCAGAATGCAGCACCCAGGTTGTTAATGGGCCTGCAGGTCTGTCATATAACTCCAGTCCTACATCAACTGCACAGGCTGCCAGTGAAGTGGTGCATCACCATCAAGGTCCATTTGCTGACCTATAAGGCATTATACAGAGTGGACACTGGCTACCTGAGAGACCTTCTGACTTCCTATCAGACCTCTTGCACCCACCGCTTTTCCAAAGTAGGCCTCCTAGCTGTTCCCAAGGCAAGGCATAAATCTCTGGGAATTAAGCATTTGCGCTAGCTGTATCAGCCCTGTGGAACAAGCTGCCATCCTTACTCAATGGAGGCCTGGGGGCTTGAAGTCCTTCCTTTTTCCAGTAGGCTTTCAGTACTACTTAGAAACCTCCCTGATCCGATGCCACCTCTTTCTTCTTACAGGTTTTTATTGTGATATTTTGCACATATTTAACATGTTTTATTGCTGTCTAAATTAAGTTACATGCTTAATTATGCTCACTGTTTTATGTTGTAAGGTGCTCTGAGCCCCATGAAATCAGTTCTTGAAAAATAAATTCTACTGTACTACTGCTGTTAGGTATTACAAGTAAAATGTACATAACACCGTCTTCCTTCTTCAGAAGTGTCAACATCTGTGTACATATTGCTCATACATACTAGGGAGAACATGCCTGGAGAATGTGAAGCATGCTAGAATATAGTATTTGGGCTTCAGTTCATTCAAGATTCTTCTAAATCCTGGAACTTCTGCAATAGACAATGGCTAATGGTCGAAGGCCATCATCTCCCCCAAAGAGTTGTGTGATTTGGATACAAGCTGTGTAAGTAGCTTGCAGTTTAGTGCAGACATGTAATGATTTGAGCAATCTAGTTTGCTTTCTTCCAACAAATTCAGGAATAATGCTGGTGGTGTGTAGACTACTGGGCCTGGCCATTCCTGCTAGTGGTGTCTGAAGTGGTGCTTTTGAAGCAGTACTAATGCCTGGGAACGCAGCATCAGTTGGCTGCTCTGGCTACTGTGGAGGCTGCAGAATCTGGACAACCTGTTTTATCCTACTACTTCCAATGCTCAGCTGTTCCTATTGTTGCACCTGGCCCATGTGACCAGTGTGGGGACTGGGAATCAATATGGCTGTTAGGAAGATGCCATGTTCAAATTTTAGATGATTAGCCAGAACACTGATGGACAGTGTTCAAGTAGACTGACCCTAACTGATCTTTCTGTCACACAGATTGCAACATGCTTTCAGTAAATATGTGATGTCATCTGTAAAATGCTCCCATATTGCAAGGTAACTAATTGATGAGTTTTTTAGCTACATGACTGGACTGCTGTAGGGCACCTTGGGTGCAATTATGTAGTGATTGTGAGATGATTCATTTTTTCTGCTTTAGTGGAATAAAATGTCTGTGGATGCCAGTGCAGCACAGCAGTAGTATGTTTCACTTTACTGTGAGACTGATGCTCATTTTCTGAGGCTGGTCTTTATATTTCTTTATCTTTTGCCATCCCTTCCAATGATGGCATCCATTCCTCTGGATCACAATTAGTATCACCCTAGTAGTCACTGGTGTTACAGACGTTACACTTTCAAGCTCCCCTCATTCTTCATTCTCCTCTCCCCATGTGCTTCATTCTGTACTGCATTTCCCCTTGTTTCTTCTCCTCTTGTACTTCTTCTCCTCCTCCCTGTTCTGTTCTCTTCACCTGAATCATGTGTTTCCCATACTCTTTTGCCTTCTCCTCCTCATGTCATTCCTGCTGCTTTACCACCTCACTCTTATGCCCTTACTCTGACAGCTCCACTTGCATATCCTGCTGACTGACACTCTCTTCCACTTTTGCTGCTTTATTGTTGGTGCTTCTGGCTTGCTTTTGTAGAATTGTGGGGTCGGTGTGCCTCGCCTTGCCTATATTCCTCCTTTGAACAACTGTAATTTTCCTCAGGTGATAAGATAACAGTAGTGTCTATGCCAGACTCAAAAGACTCAGTGTTGCCTTACTCACACAACGATTGCACAGCAGGACTGGACTTCCTGCTGCTACTACTGTTGATGCCTGATTTGGTGGATAAGAGATATCATACAGTGCCTCAAGGTAATTGTCCATGCTTATGGTGAAATGGGCACACAAGTGCCTGTGGTGGCTGCTGTTGTCATGTTGGTCATGTAAGACACAAGACAAAAGGTTTGCCTTTAGAAATCATGATGGATCTTTTATATTCTAGACAGATTTGCCTTTAGAAATCGGGATAGGTCTTTTATATTCAAGACAGGAGAACTAAAAGCACTCAAAGGAGGAAGAGGAGAGCTCTGTGAGCTTCTGTTTAACTCAGAGTGGTTTCACCACCTGATGCACTGGATGACCAACTGGAAAGGTGTCTTGCAGTGAGCATCTAACCAGTAGACTTGTGGGACATAATGAACCATGTTTTTTTTTGGTTTGTTTTTTGACCAGACAGTCACATGCCCAGCCATTGTCCTCCTCTCAGCCTTACCACTGCTGTGACTCCCACTGCCACTATCACCATGTCCAACTTTTTTGCCGCCACCAATACTTCAGAAATGGTACTGATGGGACTAGTATGGTACATCCCTTTCACCAACTAATCTTTTCCTCATCTTTTCATTCTGACAGCTCAGAGGCAAAATAAAAATTAATTAAAAAAAAAAAGATTTCTGTGCCCTGTACCAATAGACAGTAAAATAAATGTTTTGGCAAATAAAAATTTGAGAACTTTCCCCCCCTGACCTTGTCTCTTCAAGTGAGGTCACTGACCTGAGCTCTTGTGAGTTGTTGCAGGCAGGCCTGTAGCTGAAACATGACAAACTGCTCACTCCACCATCTCTTTCTTACTATCCTGCTTGCCTGAAAATAAATGTCAGCACTCTTTACTTGCTAACTAGATAAATTCTGGATATTTTCTCTGGCATTTTAAAAAATGTTCTGATCGCACATCACTCCACTTAAAGATCATGTGCAATGGTTTTTGCATATTTTTAATAAAAGCTTTAAAAGCTGAAATTCAAGTCCTTGTGTCATGATTAGTGTTTCCTGAAAATTGCACGCTGTTTGGTTTTGTGGTTTTCTTTAAATCAGCATTTGTTAACTTGCTCTACAGTGGCTGAAAACAGTGGAGTTATTTCTGTCCTCTCAGTCAAGCTTAGAGTGCGATGACATCATTTTGGAGTAGCTTGCTGTTTCAGATTCCCAATCAGAGCAGCACTCTGTAGAGTTTATGGTTTGCTGAGCTCCCCAGGTTCCTTCAAACTCAGACTCTGGTTTGTGTTTAGATAGATCAGCTTAAAATACATTATTCTCTTCCTTTACAAAGCTGATCATTTCAATACTAATGCTGAACTGAAGTAGTGGAAATTTGTTCTGTGAGAAAGCAGCTTGTCTGTATCACAGCTCTGTTCTTTCTAATTAAACCTCAGTTTTTTTCTAACTATATAACACAGGGCTGTTTAATGAATGTAAAATAAATCTACATTTTTTTCCTTCACAGAAAATTTGTCTTTGATGTAGCCTTCATAAATACAAACATGTAAGAACATTTTTTTTTCATGTCAGATTGACAAACAGGTGCTTGCCACACTTTGCTACAGTATTAAGCACATGTGCTGTCAGAACTCACACATTTAAGCTCTTTGGTGGTTTCTGTGTGAAAATACATCATGTATGTGTACAACTAGAACCACTATGTAGCATCCTGATGTACTGTGTCTCTGCCCCACAGTTGAGGCAGCTGCAGTCTACTGCCACCAGTCCCCTGCCCCACAAACCCCCTGCCTTCTGCTCCACATTCGAGGCTGCTGCACCCTGCTGCCCACAGTCTTCTCCCACACAGTCATGGATTGTGTACCCTGCTGCCTCCATCCCCTGCCTAAAGAATCAGGACTACTGCACCCTGCCACCCCCTGCCCAAACAATTAGGGTTGCTACTCCTTGCTGCCCTATCTCCACCGCCCTCACAGTTAGGGAAGCTGCACCTGTAACCCCCTGTTCCTGTCTCCACAGTCAAGGTTGCTGTGCTGCGCTAGGCCCTTAAGTGTAATGTTCCCTGCTTCCATGGGCAGGGCTGCTGCACCACGTATACCTCATCTCACAGTCAGGGCTGCACTGTGCCTGATGCCCCATGTGTCCTGCCTCACAGTTGGGGAGCTTCTGCACCATGCTGTTTTCTATCACCTATCACCACAGACAGGGCTGCTGCACCCTGCTCCTTTCTACACAGTTGGGTTGCTGTGGCCTGCTGTACCCTAGAGCCCCATGCCTCTATAGTGAGGGCTGCTGCACCATGCTGCCACTTGCCACACAATTCAGGGCATTTACTGCACCCTGTTGCATGCCTCCACAGTTGAGGCAGTTGCACCCTGCTGTCCCCCTGTCACCAGAGTCAGATCCTTTGCTACACTCTGCTGAGACAGGAACAGGGGGCAACATGTGCAGTGTCCCTGACTGTGAGTGTGAGAGAGAGAGAGAGTAGCAGGGTGCAGCAATCCCAACTGTTTGGAGAGGGTGCAGCACAAGAGTAAAGGCATTTGCTGCACCCTGTCCCCTGCCTGTGGAGGCAAGGGGCTGTGTGGTGCAACAGGACACAACGGTGACAGGGGACAAAGGACAGCATGGTGCAGAAGCCTTGACTGTGGGGCAGGACACAGGTGAGCATCAGGATACAGCATCCCTGACAGTGGTACAGGGAGTACGTTGTACAGCAGCCCAGCCCATTGGGGCAATGGAAATGTGTAGCAGGGCTCAGCAGCCCCAAATGTGGATGTAGGCATGAGACTCTAGGGTGTAGCACAGCACAGCACAGCAGCCCTGACTGTGGAGACAGGGACAGGGGGCAACAAGGTGCCATGGCCCTCACTGTGAGCATGGGGACAGAGGGCAGCAGGGTGTAGCAGCCCTGAATGTTCAAGGGAAATAGGGGTGGCATCAGGATACAGCAGCCCAAACTGTAGGACAGGTGCAGCAGCCATGCCTGTCTGGGACAAGGGATGTGGGCAGCAGGTATAGCAAAGGATCTGACTCTGGTGGCAGGGACAGCAGGGTGCAACTGCCCCAACTGTGGAGGTACGCAATAGGAATAGCAAATGCCCTGCATCTTGTGGCAAGTGGCAGCATGATGCAGCAGCCCAAACTGCAGTGGCATGGGAACTAGAGCACAGCAGGCCATGGCAACTCCAACTCGGTAGAAAGGAACAGGGCAGGAGCCCTGTTTCTGGTGACAAGGATAAAGGACAATATGATGCAGAAGCCTTGACTGTGGTGCAGAACACAGGGGCATCAGGGCACAGCAGCCCTGACTATGAGATGGGGTACAGATGGTGCAGCAGCCCTGCCCATCTGGGTCAATGAAAGTGGGTAGCAGGGTATAGCAAAAGCCCCACCTCTGGTGGCTAGGGAAGCATGGTACAGCAGCCCCAGCTGTTGAGGCAGGGGACCTGGCACACTAAGGCTTAACATGGCACAGCAGCCCTGACTGTGGAGACAGGAACAGGAGTCAACAAGTGCAGCTTCCCTAGCCATGAGGGTGAGGGTGAGGGAGAGAGGGCAGCAGGGTGCATCATCCCCAACTGTCTGGGCAGGGGGTGGCAGGGTGCAGCAGCCCTGATTCTTTAGGCAGGGGATGGAGGCAGCAGGGTGCACAATCCCTGACTGTGTGGGAGAAGACAGTGGGTGGCAGGATGCAGCAGTCTTGCATGTGGAGCAGAAGGCAGGGGGCTTGTGGGGCAGAGACAGGAGGCAGTAGACTGCAGCTGCCTCAACTGTGGGGCAGAGACACGGTGCATCGGGTTGCCACACAGTGTTTCGAGTTGTACATGATATATTTTCATACAGAAACCACCAAAGAACTGAAATGTGTGAGTTCAGACCGGTGCCTGTCACACTCTGCTACAGTATTTCAAGCACATATACTGTTTGTCAATCTGACATAAAAAAAGAAAAGTTCTTACATGAACATATTTATGAAGGCTACATCGAAGACAGACTGTTTCTGTGAATGAACAAAATCTGGATTTATTTTATATTCATTAAACAGCCCTGTGCTATATAGCTAGAAAAAAATCAGAATTCTGATTAGAAAAAACCGAAAACTGTGATACAAACAAGCTGATTTCTCACAAAGATTTCCACTACTTCAATTCAGCATTGAAGCAGAAATTATCAGTATTTTATCAGAAGATGATATGTTTTAAGTTGATCTATCTAATCACAAATCAGAGCCTGGGTTTGTAAGAAACTTGGAGAGCTCAGCAAACCATTAACTCTACAAAGTACTGCTCTGACTGGAAATCTGAAACAGTAAGCTACTCCAAAATGATGTCATCGCACTCTAAGTTTGACTGAGAGGACAAAAATAACTTCACTGTCTCCAGCCACTGTAGAGCAAGTTAACACATGCTGATTTAAAGAAAACCACAAAATCAAACAGCATGACATTTTCAGGAAACACTAATCATGACACAGGGACTTGAATGTCAGCTTTTCAAGCTTTTATCAAAAATATGTAAAAACCGTTGCACATGATCTTTAAGAAGAAAGAAATTGCTCACTAGAGATAGTTCCATCTCTAGTTGGAAATGGCACTGAGACATACAAAGCATTTAGAGCTCTCGATCCCTAGCAACATTGATTGGTCTGCTGCCAGTAATGTGGCTGCCAGGAACACTCACATGCTTAGTGTGTACTCCTTGCAAAAGATGCTGCATCATGATGTCAAAGTACCAAAATGTCAAAGAGAAACCATGTCTCTTCAGAACAGCTTTGGCCATGTCAAAAGTGCTGAATTTCTTTGTGTTCGCAGAATGCAAATTCAGCATCAGCTCACCCTTATCCTGATGTTCTGACCAGGAACACAGCTTCCTTGTTTTGCAGTACCACAAACAGCAAATGCGGCTGTTACTCCTGCACAGACTGAATTCCTTGCCAGTATTTCCCCTTGTGTCAGTAGCACCATGAAAACTGCCAAACACAGTTAGTATGCCTTCAATGAACTGTAATGCTCCAGAACCTCCTGTCAGGTCTGTGAGTGGTGATGAGGTAGTTTCCTCTACCAGCCACTCTAGAAAGCCAACAGTTGTTCTCCCTGACAAGAGTAGTACCAAGTCTCCCAGTGACATGGCCCAGTATCCCACTGATTCTGTCAGTGACTGAAGGATTCAGTTATAAACTGAACCTGAGCTATACGGAAGTGTACAGCACTCACAGAACTTACTTGATGCAGGTCATGTTACAGGATGGGACACAACTACCACATTACTTGCTGTAGGGTGGATAATAGGGCTGGATGGACACAGTTGGATCCCTGACCCTGCTATGTTTGCTTAAGTATAAAATTGACTCTTGTGTAGATATGCTTTCTATGCCCACACCGATAGAGGTTCAACAAATACGTGCTTATTTGCTTCTCAGCAGCCTGAGCTCCTTGTTCAGCCAATACAGATTTCCCCAGCTCTTATAGCTCTGAACATTCCCATGCCTACAGGTGATGTGGAGCTACTGCATACTGCCAGGGAGCAAGTGTCTACACAACCCCAATCTCCTCCTGTACAGAGTACTAAACCCTCAGTGTTTAAAAATGACCCAGTGGGGGCGCTAATGAGCAGCTAACTTGGAAGACATGTCTCCCACTCGCTCTGCCGGGGTAACCAGTATTTAAAGTTTAAAGTACGGAGTTTTTCCGCCCGGAAATGAAAAGAACGACAGTAATAGGTGTCGGAAAGTAACATGGACGAATATCTAACATCCATGCCCTCTAAAAATCAGCGCTCAACCCGCAAGGCAGGCAAAAAAGTAATGGCGGGCTCTGGAGGACAGAACTCAGGCCTGGTCTCGCTCTCTGCAGCAGAAGTGGCAGCCTTGGGCAAGGAATTGACCGGTCCGGTGATCGCAGCCCTGGAGCCATGGCTAGTCAAGTTAGAGGATAAGTTAGAAGGCAAGCTACAGGAGGTCCTGGAGCAGCAGTCACATCAGAGCTCTCGGTTGGCGGAGGCAGAGGAAAGGATCTCCAGGCTGGAGGACGAGGTGCTGATGGTCCCTGAGCAAGTTCGTACATTACAGAGAGAATTGGAGGAGTTTAAAGAGGCCTACGATTATCAAGAAAACTACCACCGTAGGCTGAATCTGCTCCTCAGAGGGCTCCCTGAGGAACTGGAGGGGAGCGATACCTTAAACTTCTGTAGTAAAGTGCTGCCCGAGTTACTAGGACTGAAGCTGAAAAATGGTAGGGTCAAATTGGAACGGGCCCATCGGGCGGCAGTGCTGCGGCCTCCCGCGGATCAGCCCCCACGTCGGATTATCATGCGGTTTCACAATTTTCAGGACCAGGAAGCAATATTGAAGGCGTATAGGTCCCGAGGCTCTCTGTGCTATGAAGACCATAGGCTGTTTCTATCGCAAGATTACTCGGCCCAGCTGCTTAAAAAGTGGAAAGGTTTTAATGGGGTGATGATTCAGCTAAGAAACCTTAAGGTGGAAAGCTTTCTGACCTACCCTGCGACACTCCGAATTAAACACGAAGGGGCGACCTATTCATTTTGGGAACCTGAGAAAGCAGAAGAATTTATCAAGGGCCTGAAAAGGAAAGTGAGCTGAGTGATGGTCAAGGAGGGACATAGAGGCAGAAAGCCGAACAGGAGGAATTTTTTTGCTGCCTTGGTGTTATAATGTTGCGATGTTCCTTGTTAATTGGTTCTCTCTCACATCATAGGAGTCTCAAACTGTTTTGGTTGGCACCATTGCGCTTTGTTACTAAGAAGAGGACACTCGTGGAAGGCCTACTGGGAGTTGTGGAAATTTGGACCAGCGAGGGATGAATAGTACGGAGAATAAACTGAGATACATGCTAATCCCCTGCCTGCTTGGTGGACTATGGAAGGACTGATGGCAGCCCAGCGGGCTGTGGACTGTAGATTTACAGAAGAGTGCTGTGGCCTGTAAGGTAGGAGCAGGGGAGGCTATCTTGCGTGATATGATGGGCGGCCTAGCCCCAGCATGCCCTCTTCTTTCGGATGCTGTTTATCTGACTCTGGTTTTGAGGAAAAGGATGCCTGTTGCTGCCAAGCAAGAGCTCTGGGGGTCCAATAGGAAGGGGGATGGGCGAGAGTAGTGGGGCGGGTTTGGGGGAGGAGAGGGGATGTGCTAGTGTGGAGGTTAAGGGCTATAGGGGATTAGCCATGGGGAGGAGGGACCGGATCCACATACAGGTTCATATTAGGTTAGATCGTCGGGAGTTGTGTGAAGGTGGGGGGGAGTTCAAGGAGGTGGAAGAGAGATGGAGCGGGCTGAATGTAGGAGAAGAGAAGGAATAGGCGAATACTGAGGAATGTGTAGGAGGCTCCTCACCCCGGACCAGACGAGTGAAGGCATTAGCAATTCTGATACACCTCTGCTCATGGGTTTTTGAAAGGGGAGAGGAGGGAAGGGAAGGGCAGGGGTGTAATGAGTGGGATTAAAGGGATGGCTCAGTGTAAAGAGAAAAGAGCAAGAAGAGTAGTGATGGGGGGGGTGGTCCGGAGGGGATAGGGTGTAAAAAGAGGGATAACTGGCTGTGATAGGGAGGCAGCCGGGGAGCATTGAAGGGCGGAGGGAGACTTTGAGGTAAGGATATGGAGGGGGGATGATTTGGACCCAAATTGGAGCATGGTGGGGACTTCAGGAGTGGATAGGCTCTGGAAGGAGAACTGGTGGCCTGGTGGGGGTGGGACACGATCTCAGTTGTGGAGAAGAATGGTGATCGCTTGTTGTCTTATGTATTACTTAACATGCACTTGTGCTATATTAGCAATTAGTGTAATTGTGGGGGGCTGGACAAGGAGAATTTATCAAAAAGTTGGGAAAGGGGGGAGATGGGAGGGGGGCAGGGAAAAAAGCAGTGGGGGGGATAGTTTTGAATGTTTTGAATGTTAAAATAGATAGATTTCATACGGTGTTTGTTAGTAGGATAGTAACCTGGTTGTACTTAAGGAGAGGTGGCCAAGTGTGCAGAATTCAAAGGAAAAGATGTATATGTGCTTATGAGACTTGTGGTACCTTAGGTGCCTGCAACATAAGGACAAATGGTAATGCTCGTAAAAATGAAAAATACCTCGAGATAAGATGGGTGATCTAACAAACCTAAATGTTATATCATGGAATGTAAAAGGCATAGCAAGCCCAGTAAAGAGGACCGCGCTTTTGACTGCATTGAGGCGAAAGGGGGCGCAGGTGGCTTTGCTGCAGGAGACCCACTTGACAGACCTGGAGCATGCCAAGTTGGTACGAAACTGGGTGGGGAAGTGTGTTGCGGCCTCTTATTCATCCCATAAAAGGGGGGGGTGGCTAAACTCCTGCACAAGAACCTATTGTTTGATGTGAAGAGGATAGTGAGAGACCCTAGGGAGGGTAGATATGTTTTTGTTACCAGGGTGTGGCAAGACGAAACAATCACGCTTGGGTGCGTCTATGCGCCGGCCGTATATGACCCAGATTTTTATTCCTCTTTGCTTGGCTTGCTTGTTAAAGAACAATTTCCTGGTCTTATTATGGGAGGGGATTTTAACTGGGGGATGGATGCGAGGATGGATCATTCGGCAGGAAAAGGGCGGGTAACAGAGGCTATGGGCCAGTGGCAAGTTGGCATAGCAGACTTGGACATGGTGGATTGCTGGAGGGCCGCCAACCCCACTGAACGGGAGTATACATTCTACTCCAACCCTCATAAAACATGGGCCCGATTGGATTATATGTTTCTTCCTAGGAGCTGGCTGGGGAGGATAAGGGAGATCAGCCACAGTCCCATTTTTATTTCAGATCATGCTATGGTGGTATTGAGACTTACAGGAAGAGGGGGGGAGAGAGGTCCACCAACCTGGAAGTTCCCCACGTATTTGGCTAAGGACCGGGCATTTAAAGAACACCTGAAAGAGCAATGGAAGCTTTATGTAGAGATGAATAATATGGAGGATGTTTCTAAGGACATCTTCTGGGAGGCGGGTAAGGCCTTCACGGGAGGGGCCATAATGGCGTATGTAGGTAAAATTAAGAAGCAGAAAAAGAATAAGAGTATAGAACTGGAAAGGCAAGTGAAGGAGCTGGAAAAGCGGGTGGGAGGAGGAGAAAAGGGGGAAGCTCTGAAGCTGTTGACAACAGCGAGAGAAGCCTTAAATTCTCTACTGAGGGAGGAAGCAGGGAAGGCATGGTTTGGTTGCCAGAGAAGGGTCTTTGAGTGGGGAAATAAGCCCTGTCCCATGTTGGTAAGACTGATGAAAGGGGGGAGGTGCCCAACTAGGATCTTACAAATTAGGGGGGCGGGGGCAAATTGTGACAAGGCCAAAGGATATAGCAGGGTGTTTTGCGAATTTTTATGAAAAATTATATAGGGCAGAGCAAGCTGGACAGGAAAAGGGTATTTGGGAGTTTTTGAATGGGATGCCCATACCGAGGATTACAGATGAACAGAAGGAGATTTTAAACCGGCCTATATCACGAATGGAAATATTATGGGCCATACAGAAACTGCAGGAGGGGAAAGCCTGCGGACCGGACGGATTCCGCGTTGAGTACTATAGGATCCTGAGGGGGTCAGTGGCAGACATGCTGAAAGAAGTCTTCGGGAGAGGAGAGGAGGGACAGATTCCAACATTACCTGACTCATGCAATGAGGCCAATATTTGTTTGATTCATAAGAGTGGGCAGGAGGGGTTGGAGTGTTCAGCCTATCGACCGATATCTCTCCTCAATGTGGATACAAAGATTTTGGCTAAAGTATTGGCCATGAGGCTGGAGACGTTTTTGCCGGACATGATCCACCCAGACCAGACTGGGTTCATTAAGGGACGACAGTCCTATCACAATGTACGTAGATTGTTAATATTATTTGGCGGGCGGGACAGGCTGGAACCAGGATGGGGGTACTCTCTATGGACGCGGAAAAAGCATTTGATAGGGTGGAATGGGATTACCTCTTTGAGGTAATGGGCCAGTTTGGTCTGGGGGACTCGTTTATAGGATGGGTTAAAGCCATGTATCTGAAGCCCAGTGCACGGGTAATGGTAAATGGTTGTTTTTCTGAGAAGTTTGAACTGAAGAGAGGGACTAGGCAAGGGTGCCCACTTTCGCCCTTATTGTTTGCCCTAGCAATCGAACCCCTAGCGTCAGCGATACGCCGACATGAAGGCGTGGTGGGAGTAAGGGATGGGGAAGGGAGGGAACATAAAGTGGCGCTCTATGCCAACAATATGCTTCTTTTTCTAGGGGACATGGGTGACTCTGTAAGACACCTGATGGATATTATTGGAAAATTTGCAGACTTCTCTGGGTACAAGATAAATGTCAAGAAGTTGGAAATAATGGTATTCCCAGATATTAGTTTGGAGGTGCAGCAAAGAGGCTTCAGTGTGGTAAAGTCAGACTTCAAATATTTAGGGTTACATATTGGGCAGAGGTGGGACGACTTGTATAAATTGAACTATCACCCGTTAATTAAAGTGATATTGGCGGATCTGAAGAGATGGCTGCATCTACCCATATCCTGGATTGGGAGGACAAATCTCATTAAAATGAACATTATACCTCGGATACTATACCCGATGCAAATGCTGCAGGTGAGACTAATACAGAGGGATGTTAAAAGGTTGGAGAAGGGGTTTGTGGAATTCACATCTCAGAGAAGAAAACCCAAAATAAGCCTAGCAAGACTTAAGACAGATAGATCTAGGGGAGGGCTTAATTTTCCGGACCTGGGCGCGTATTATAGATTGGTGCAATTTAGGAGTGTAATGGATTGGATCCACAGGCCTGAGGTAGCTAGCTGGGTGGGGTTGGAACAAGAAGGGGCTCCTGGGAGATTATCAGTGTACCTACATAGTAAGGGACTACGGGCGTATAGAATTGTGAAGGTTAATCCGTTGGTACGGGAGACCTGGGGTCATTCATGGAGACGAAAGGGACTAGCTCAGAGGGAGACAATCTTGCTTCCAATTGTAAGGAATCCTTTTTTTGTCCTGGGAATGGAGGACAGGGAGTTTCTGGAATGGGAAAAAAGAGGAGTGGTATGTGTAGGAACCTTGCTGGAGAAAGGGGAGTTGATTGAGTTTAATAAGGTCAGTAGAGAGATAAAATTAGGGGCTTCACATCTATTCCGGTACTTTCAGATAAGAGCGTATGTCAGGGGGCTGAGTAAGGGGGGGGTAGTGTGGGACTATGCCCAACTAAAATAGAGCAGATGCTAAGCCTGACTAAGAAAGACTCGAAAGGGTTTATTGGAAAGGTTAGTAAGCAAGACAAGTTGAATTTGCCAGATTTGACGGGTCCCACAAAAGCCCTATGGGAAAGGGATCTAGGCTTGCAGATCTCGGAAAGTAGTTGGGAGATAGTACTGGGAATGCCAGAGGGAATCATGGTATGTAATAAATTTAAGGAGGCTTTCTTCAAATTCCTGCACAGAATTTATTGGCCACCAGTCGCACGGTACACTGTGTGCACCCTGGGGTATCGCTGAACTGCAAAAGATGTGGTAGGGGTTTGGGCACTTTCTACCATTGCTTCTGGGCATGCCCAGTCTTGGTTAAGTTTTGGGAGAAGGTAGTACAGGAGGTAGACAAGGGGATAGGGGGCCGTCTGTCCCATGATCCCCTGACTTGTCTGTTCGGGGTGGAGATGAAAGTAGGAGAAGAGGAATGGCAAATCCTACCTAGGTGGGTAAGAGTATTGTTTGTGCTGGCAAGGCACTGCATCCAGAACACTTGGGTTACTGGAAATGGACCCACAATGGCAGATTGGAGGAGGATGGTTGTGCGGTCACTGGGCCTGGAGAGGTTCACATGGGCAGTTAGAGATGGGGAGGAGAGGTTTATGAGGGAATGGGCCCCGTTCCTGGCGACTCTAAGCATCTCTGAAAACATAATGCTCCATACGGGTTGGGATGTCTAGGTGTAAAGAGGGTGCATGAAAATGAGTAAGGATGCCCCTTGGGAGTAGGGACACTTGGAGTGAATAACTGCTTATTGGTGCTGTTCTGTGATGTGACCTTGGCTCCCCTCCTGTACATTGAGAACAGAGTGAGTCCGGAGGGTTATCCTCTGTGTTTAATTGTGTGAAGAGCCAAGCTGGGAAGGAAGGATCTAGCAATGCACAGGATTTCTGAGATAAGCCCACACACTCGGTCGCACCATTACAAATTAAATTAATGTGATGTATTAATGAAATAACCAGGGTTATTTTTTCTTTGTTTATCTATGTGTATTTGTTGTCCGTTTATTATCAAATGCAGTGTGTATTGTGTCCTTTTCTTTTTGTTTGTGGTGGAAAACTCTAATAAACAGAATATACAAAAAAAAATGACCCACTGACTCTTGAACATGTGGAACAGTCCACACCATTAACCTCTGAGCTTAATACTTCAACAGGTACTCCCCCAAGATCAAGGGATGTTCCTATCATGTCTCCTTCAACAGTTGCCAGTAATTCAACCCCTCATCCAGTAGTCAAGATGGGCATAGTGGGCAGTGACCTTGGCTAACAGAGGAGGGTTTCAGACTTTCAGACCTCTTCTCTTCCCTTCCCAGCATGTCCCTGTACAGCAAAGGAACATGGTCAGGCTTTGGTACTACCTCCTGACCATACATACCTGGCCAGACAACTCCTAAAAGATTCCTTGGGTTTTTCTCAAGTGAAATTTATGCACTTATTCACATATCAGGTGACAACATAGATGACATCAGTTTTAAGGCACCCTCTACATTAGAAAGATTTTGGACCATATACAACAAACACAAATTCTCTGAACTTTTGATCCCATTTCAAGTTATTCCTATCACTAAGCACACACTCACACTATTACTGTCATGTTCAGAAATGAGGGGGCTGACATACACAACATCACTTATTGGCTCAGCAATAAATGTGAAGTTTTATGAAAACCAGAAGCCATCATGGATAGTGAACAAATCTGGACTGGAGGCTGGAAGTACTGTATAGAGTCAAACTAAGACAGAATAATTCTAGAGTCATGCATCTGCTAAATAGTTTTCACACTGTCCACGATCAGGTTGTATGCTTCTATTCTGGACAACTGAAGGCTTGTTTCAAGTATGGGTCATTATTGCACCTCAGCAATATAAGTGACCAGAAGTTTTGCATTATGTGTTTGGAATATGGCCACATCATCATACACTGTCCTAACGAGGTCAAGTGCAATCTCTACCAACCTTTGTGCCATTCCTTTTTGGCACATCCCATGGAGGATGCATAATAGGGGTGACAGGCCTTGACAAGAGGATATCCTGAACGATGCACAAAAGCCCAGTATCATTCATGCTAGAGTCACCTCATCACAGGAATTACCATCTCTGGTTGTGGAGCAGGATCTCCCAGTAGATGGAAGTACAGAAACTCTGGTAGATGAGCAACATCTACAAATGCATCCTCCTGCCATGGATGAGACTGAAGCAGTTACTCCAGCTTTACCTGCATCACCCCATATACCAACTACCTCTAGTAATGCTCTTTCAGAATCTGTTTCTCCTGGCATGGCCATACCCCCTCCTGAACCACTAACTGATGTTAAAAGAAGCTCCTTGTGTCAAAAATCCACCCACTCCTAACAACTCAGGAAAGATATCTCTGCTACTCCTGTTCCTACAAAAAATAGACTTGACCTTCTGACACAAAGAAAAAATGGGATGATATGGATGATGGCCAGGACTTGAAGGCATCTTCCACAGTATCCTATCAAATGTTGGTGAGACAGAGAAAGAAAATCAGACTGCACCAATCACGTGGAAAAGGAAAGATAGACTGTACATGATCACAAAAACAAAATCTAAGAAAAATAACCTCCAATTGCCTTGACTGTCTGTAATATGATGCTCCTTTTCTCTTTAACGTAATGTCATCCAACCTTCAAATAGCTACACTAAATGTTAACAGTATCATGAAGCCCACCCAGCAGATGTTAACTTTTTCCATTCCACAAACGTTGCTGTTTGATATATTCTTAATACACGATACCAGACTTAAATCATTAATGGACATTTCCACTGCACAACATCTCTGGACAGTTTGGGTTTCCTTTTTGTCTCTGGGCACTGATTTATGTGATAGTGTAGGGGGATGTTTAAAGGCATGTCACCATCAGTGGCAAGAGTTATTGATATTACACCTGGTAGAGTCTTATTTTTAGACTGTATAATATCTGGAGTTTGCTATCACATTATTGTAGTTTTATAAACCTCAGATCAAATTTGACAGTGTCTCTTTTTCAGCTTGTTCAACTGTATTTATACACATCCAGTACAGTTATTTTGGGGGGGGGGGGGATTTCAACTGTCCCCTTGCTGTAAATGACAGAGGTGTTAAAACATCTAAGCTATATTGTGATTCATGTTTTCTCAGAAAAATATATTTGGATGTAAGACTGGTGGATGTCTACTGAACACAATATTCTGAAGAAGATCATATATACTACAGATCCAGTTTGTCCACCAAGATTGATTTTTTATTAATATCCATATCCATTCACATCACTAATAATAAATTGATTCATATTGAAACATCTGATCATTTGTTGATAGGTTGCACAATGACCATGGCCTGAGAACATACTCCAGGAAGGAGTTATTGGCATATGAATAACACTGTTTTACAGCCCCCCTCCCCCCTTTACAGGAGGCAATGCAGGAATTATTATGGTCATGCACTATTGTGGACTGTGTGTTCACAGCTATGGCACTCTGGTGGGAGGATACTAAAACTGATATTAGTAGATTAGCAAAAGCAATTCTCCTGCTCCTCCAATTAGCAGATTTATTTAAGGTATTTGGATTTAGGACACCAACTGTATACATTTTTATCTTTACAAACCACTGAAGGTATTAACTTACATTCCCAGATACAAGATATTAGGACAGAATCTAAGTCTGTGCAGTATGATACAGCATATGGAGAAAATTATGGGACACAGGGTCGACATCTGTCTGGTGACATGTTTCAGAGTTGCTCTACAAGACTTAACAAACAAATAATGAATTCACTAGCTCACAGCAAGTGTGTATCTCATACCTCTAAGAAAGGTATGTTGCAAGTTGCCTAAGATTTTTTATAAACTTCAGTTGGGTTGGATTTTGCTATTGGGCAGGAAACTAAAACATTTCTTGAACCCTCTGGAGCTTACTCAGTTGTCCCATGAGGACAGAACTCTCCAGATAGCCCCAATTTGCCTCAGGAAAGTAACACTAGCCATTTAAGTTCTAAACAAACAGACGACACCAGGGATGGATGGTCTTATGTCTGAATTTTATTAACGTATATTGAGCACTTCCCTCCAATATTAGTATCTTATCTTTAATCAGTATTTGTCAACATTGTTTATGATGGGTTCAGTCTGTGAAGTGGTCCAGATTTTTCTCTTTAAAACAGGGACTCATTCTGACATAATCTCATCTATACTGATGCCACGATCTTGGCAAAAGTCTTTAGTAAAAGATTAATCTTTTACTGTCAAAAGTATTACACCATTCACAAACCTGCTCCATTCCTGGCCATAAAATACAAGACAATCTATTACTTCTTTGTGAAGTAATAGAGTTCTGTAGTAGATAACATTTGTCCCATTTTCTTCTCACTTTAGACCAAGAAAAGGCATACAACAGAGTATGTCATACCTTCATATTTTTGGTATTACAGAAGTATCATTTCCTGAAGGAACTTTTAAGTTGAAACATAGAAACATAGGGTGGGATATTCAGACTGCGCCAGGCTGTGGCGCAAGCCTGGGCACAGCACAACTGGGATGTGCCAGGACACTGACAGGGTGATATTCAATGGTGCTGCACCATGGCTCATTACCATTGAATATCGCACTGTGGCCACCCACAATGTGCATGGTGCAGTGGCACTGCACCAGTCCAAGTGGCCAGAGAGGGGCAGGGGGATGCGCTAGCGCAAGTGCCGTTGTGCTAGGCGCATCACCCATGATTTTCAAAAGTGCACATGTAAATGGGACCAAAACACATGCAAGGTACAAATGGGGCCATTTGCATGTCATTATGGCCCCATTTGCATGCAGGTGCACTGATCCCCAGCGACTTGTGCCTGGCACCCTCCTAGGCAGCAGCCGTCGGAGACCGACGCCCCCTGCACAAACGGCAAAGTGCCCCACTGCCCAATCATGGGCATATGTATTAAATTAAAGGTTTGATATTCTGGTGGTCCAGTGGATCACCCCAGTCGAACATGGGCATAATGACAATTTAAAGGTCCAGTATCCCTGGTGGTCCAGTGGACGCATTCAAAGCTGATACGGGCGCCGTTATAAAATATTAAAATACCATCTCCTGGTGGTTCAGTAGCTTCTTCCTTCCCCACCTACTTCACTGGAGTTGCCACCACCTACCTTCCCTCAACTCCAGTCAGTGGCAGGCGGGTAGTTACCACTGTTACTCGCCACTGGTTGAACAATGGCCAATGGGCGGCAACCTGCATTATATTACATAGTTCAGAAATGTGAATGGATCCCATTCACATTTCTGGACTGTATAGTACAGTATGGGCGTCACGTCCATTGGCCCACACTGTGGACCAATTGGCGGAGTGGCTTGCGGGTGGGCGGCTGCCACCTGCCACTGACCGGGGGGCAGTGGGGTGGTGTGGCTTAGCAGGTAGGTGGGGAGGAGGGTACCACTAGACCACCAGGGATGGATTGGTTTTTAATATTTTATAACTGACGCCCTCGATCGGGCTGGACGTGGTCCACTGGACCACCAGGGATATTGGACCTTTATTTCAATACTAATGCCCATGATCAGGCTGGACGCAGTCCACTGGACAACCAGGGATATTGGACCTTTATTTCAATACTAATGCCCATAATCAGGCATGGGGGGGCGCTACCATGAAGGTGCTTCCAGCGCTCGGGTGGCCACCCACAGCTGGCAGCTGCCGTGTTGTGCCCTGCAATATGGCAGCTCACCTGTGGGTGGCCAGCAGTTGTTCCTTTTATTTTTTGCTCAACTGTGTGCAGCGCAGGTATGGGTTGCGCCTGCATCTGCTCAGCACATCCCGGGCTGAATATCGGGATTTGTGGAGTATGCATGGGCACCCCCCCACTTGTGCCATATACATTACTGATGCACTCCAGTGCATCGGGGTTTGTGCTACGCACATTCCCCTTTTGAATATCACGCCAGGGCGCATCAGTGGGTTGCGCATGGCACAACTGTGTTGCGTCATGTGCAACCCTGCTGAATATCCCACCCATAGACTTTGACGGCAGATAAGGACCGCTTGGCCCACCTAGTCTGCCCATTTCCCTACCTACTGGTTAAGCTGCAGATCCTAGTTAACCAACAGCCTATTTCTTCCTACCCCCACAAGAATTGCCTTATGTCTGTCCCATGTATTCTTGAATTGCCCCACAGTTTTAGACCCCACAACCTCCGCAGGAAGGTGGTTCCATATGTCTGCCACCCTCTCTGTGAAAAAATACTTCCTCACATTGCCCCTGAGCCATTCCCCCCCCCCATCTTCAAATTGTGTCCCCTTGTTCTTGCACATCTCTTTTTCTGAAAGATGCTACCTTCTTGGACTTTGTGGATTCCACTGAGGTACTTAAAAGTTTCTATCATGTCCCTCTCCCTCCTTTCCTCAAGGGTATACATATTAAGCTCCTTTAGCCTCTCTTCATATGGCTTCTCTTGCAAACCATGCACCATTTTAGTTGCCTTCCTCCGGACTGCCTCCATCCTGTCTGTGTCCTTGCAGAGATGGGGTCTCCAGAACTGGACACAGTACTCCAGATGGGGTCTCACCAGCTGTCTGTGCAGCTGGATTTGGCTTCTATACACTAATATTTTCCAAACTCCAAATATCAATGAATGGTTAAGTTCCTGCGTATTATTCATGAGGGGTGTCCAACAAGGGTGCCCTTTGAGTCCAGCTCTGTACATTCAAACTTTAGATCCACTGTTGTAAACTATTTGTTCTAATCCAGACATTCATGGTATTCAGAATCCAATATCTAACTTGGAAGTTAACATTTTGGCACATGCTGATGACGTGTGTCCTTTTATTGCTGATATAAATTCAGGTATCAGTGCTATAAATTGTCTTATAACATGGGTGAAGAGGAAGCAGTTCTATTGGTAAAACAACATCAGGTGACTGTGCATTAAATGCCTGTACACACACACAGTCCCTGTGCTGCTCCCTGGAGCAGTATCCTGGGGCAGTGCAGCACTTGTTATTGAGTAGGGCATTCTAAAGTGCACATCAGCCATATTGAACGGTGGCTAAGTGAGAGTGAGCTGTAGCACATATTGGTGGGATATTGTGCAATGGACAGTCAATTCTGCCATCTGATCCTTTGTGAAGTAATCATTTTCCAGCACTGCTGTTCTTTTAGTCTGGTAAGCAGACCACAGATGTAGGAGAGACACAGTGACAGCCACAGTGGCAGCTGCAGTTCAGAAGCACTGCAGTGCTGTGTGTGCCTGGCAGGCCCCCTCCCCAGACACACAGGCACATCATCTAGGGAAGAACACACACACACACACATCATCCCAGACACATGAAGGCAGTGAGTGAGACCATGGGGTTCAACTGTGCAAGGCTAGCCGACCTGCCATAGCCTCACCCACAGATGTTAAAGTAGGGACACAGTTCCCCCATTTCATCATAGTCAGGCAAGACACATCACACAGTAAAAGTGGCCCGGACTGTGCAGTCTCTGTCTGTTTCTCTCTGTCTGTTGCTGTGTCTGTGTCCCTTGCACTGTGACAGGATGGTATTGTTAGTCTCGTAAGCAGACTGCAGATGTAGTTACCATACCAAACAGAGGCACAGTGACAGTGCGCGAAGTGCTACTGCCTCGCTCAGCAACACTGTCCGCCACAAATGCCCCTCAGTGTATGGAACATTGGCAGCACATCATGGTTTTTTTTTTTGGTTGGGGGAGGGGGGGGGCTTGGGAACATTTCATGAAGTTGGCCCTGCTGCAGTTTGTCTGCATCCCTCAAGGAGAGACATTGTGCCCAGTAATCACCCTGCAAGCATATGTGTCCCCACGGCGCAGTTTGCCATGATATTCCCACTGGGCATCATGACAGGGAGCATGATACAAGACCATGTCATTTGAAGTCTAGTCAAGTCACCCTCCAGATAGGGCAGTTTGTGAACAGCAGCGAGAGAGAGAGAGGGCCCTCATCAATGGTGTCCGGTAGCCATCCTATAGTCACCGACAGCGGGATATGTCAGTCATGACTGGTAGATTTCTGTGGAATGCCCTTTCTCTCTGTACTGTCCTTTGTGCCCACAGTCACAGCCACACAGAGGGAGCTATGTACCCCACACTCCAGGCCTCCCCCCAACCCCACCTTGAGCCCCCTGCCAAGCAACTGTACATAAGATCAGATCAGCAGTGGTGCAGAGAGAGAGTGACAGAGACACAGACACCCAGCAGTGGAAGACTGTGACTAAAGCACAGGTAAGAGACACAGATTGTCTATGTTGGTCATACCATGCCCTCCCGAAGCAGTTGGTGTGACAGCATTGTGGGCTGTCCCCCCCCCGGTCAGCTTTCCGGACACCCTCTCATGATGCATGACAGGAGAGGCAGAGAGTGAGAGACATCAGTGGGGCAAGGGATAGACAGATAGAGAGTGGCAACTTCAGGCAGAGACCACCAGGGACCCCCTCAATGATGTCTGGCACTATCCCCCACCATGGTCATTGAATGGAGCAGGAGAGAGAGAGAGAGAGAGAGAGCCAAGCAGTGCATAGTCCACTGAGACAGAGAGAGAGATAGAGCAGTGCAGTGAGCTGCAAAGGTGGCTGTGGGCTGGTTTTAGTGTTTTGTTTGGTCACACGAGGGAGAGAGAGAGAAACACAGAGACAGCAAAGTTCCCAGCCATGCTGGAGACAGAGAGAACTATGAAGTAAGCATTCCTGCCAGTGACAAGGAATGATTTCAGTAGCACAATGTTGTCCCCACTGTGCTGTCTCCTGAGCATCAGAAGAGCTGCCTGGAAAGTGTTGTGTGCCGATCACTGCTGCAGCAGGACAGTGTGGCACTCATTGTCTCCCTCCCTCTCTCTCTCTAAATGGCAACCACCAAATGTGCAATCTGTCTGTCCTCTGTCGGTCAGCCTTTCCCACACTGACAGCACTTGAAGGACTAATATTCATTTTATAATGGCAAAAAAGAATGCTGGGCCCTGATTGGTCTGTGCCCACCTTCACCAGTGAGGTTATCTCAGTATAACCTCACTGTATGAAGAACTAGCATCAAGAGGACTGCAGCAAATAGAAAACAAAAATCACTGTGCCCTTAATCTGGAAGCTGTCATGCACTTTGCGGCCCCCCCAATGTGTTCCCTGCCTGCCACCAGCCACGGACAGTTAACCCTCCATGATTTCAGCCCCCTGGCTCTTTCTCCATTTTTAATAGGCAGACACATAAAAAAGAAAGAAAGAAAGAAAGAAAGAAAGAAAGAAAGAAAGAAAGAAAGAAAGAAAGAAAGAAAGAAAGAAAGAAAGAAAGAAAGTTAGTTTTTGTTTCTTGCCACTTCAGACACTACAGCAGCAGTATGCAGTTAATGGTCTGTGAGCACGCATGCCCTCTCAGCCATCCATTTAGCCAAAAAGCCACACGTGGTTCAGAACTTAAAACGAGCAGTGCCAGCATTTAAAATATAAAATATTTATTCAGGTTAGCCAGCTTTACTGTATTCTCATATCTGAAACCACAACCCATTTGTTTCCACACACAGTCTGATGATTATTAAGCACTCTTTCTAACATGGCCAGACTCCTGAAAGCAGCAAAAGCAGGCCCGCTCCACAAAGTAATGGCCGACACTGCCCCGGTCCCATAAGTAATGGCCGAAAACACAGTCTCAAAATAAAAACAAAATGATGTGTTATACAGGGAACACAGGCTGGACATGGCGGTGGGGGGGCGCAGAACTAAAGAGATGAACGGGATGAACAAAACACAAAGTAAGGGAGCTGGAGGCACAGCATTACGCAACAGCTCCACCTACTGGAAAAATGCAGAATGGGAACTTTTTTTCTAGAAGAATACTTCCACACTGAAAAACAAAGTAAAAAGAATTTAAGAAATAATTGTTTTCTAATTTTTTTCCTCTATAAAAACTCAAGCCATTGTATAATAGCAGTTACGAATTGGTTGCTGACAATGGAGGAAACTGATTGGCCGAGAGGTCTTTGAAGCTGTGACGACACATACTCACAGCTTCAAAGAACCTCCAGCCACCAGCTTCCTAACTCACAGACAAGTTCCTCTGAGTGTAACGTTCTCCGCATCCCGTGGACTGGAGATTCAGTCCTTTGGAGTGCTACTGCTAAAACACACACACCAACTCCTCAGAACTGTACCAGGCCAGCTTGAATAAATGAGACTGCTGCCGACTGCAGCATAAACAAAAAAAAAAAAACCCTCAACTGAAAAGTGTTGCAACGTCACCACACCAGTTCCATTACTGAGTCTCTCCTGATCGCTGCAGTCCATATGGTGCAGTTGGAGCTGCTCAACAAACTCACTGTCAGCATTTGCACAGCACACATTTTTTTTTCGTGGTGGGGCAGCAGACACACACACAGGAAACCACTGCTTGTGAACACATCAGATTTGAAAAAAAAAAAAACAACCTCTCCACCCAGATCATGACCTGGCCCCAGAGCAAACAATGCAGAGGCAACATCTGGGAGCAGTGCTGGGACAGTGACACACAGTATACAGCTGCACCTCTTCACAATAGTGCCACTTGCTGGCCAGAGCCATCCAGGAAATATTTTCTGAACACATACTCCTCCGACATATAAAAAGGCATTCTCAAAAGGTTTTTAAAGATGTTTTTTTATTAATAAAAAAAAAAACAGTTCATAATAGCAATAATGCACTCCAGGGTGTGGTATATTATGTGATATTGCCACTTCATGAGGCCACAGACACATCCGAGGTGTGACAATATCCCATGATACACCATACCCTGTTGTGCATATTGCTTAATAATGTACTCCATGGTGTGGGTTGTGCCAGGATAACCTCACTTCTGGGATTTGGGACACATGGCCTGTGGACTCGTGCCCAACCACCCCAGGCGTAAGGTTAGCCCAGCACAACCCACACCCTGTGGTGCATTATTGCTTAAATATAGCACATGACTTAAATATAGCACAATGTTTCTATGACGGGGAAGAGAGCATGTAATTTGTTTCATAACTTCACAATGCCTCTGTGTGTGTTTGGGGGGCTCAGGAAAGTAAGAACCATTTTTAGTGTAACAAAGAATATTATGCACATTAAATGTCACAAATCTTGTCAGTACTGTATTTGTGACATTTGTATGTGCACTGCAGACCTGAGATATGCAATCTTTGTTAGGGACTATTTTGGAATATGGCAGGATACAGTACCTTTTTTCTTATTTAAACAGGGGAAAAAGCTGTTGCTGTGTTTTTTTCCCTTGTTTAAACATGACCCATGTTATAAGTGCAATAATCCACTCCAAGGTGTGGGTTTATAGGCATTTAATGCAAGTCTTGGATACTGTGAGGACACTCGGCTTGCGGCCTTGTCCCTCACAACATAATCCAGGCATGCATTAAATGCCTATAAACCCATACCCTGTTGTGGAATAGTGCTTACTAAATTATCTTTTTAGGTTGTCGGGTTCACAAATCAACATAAATAAACGTGGTGGCATACCCACTGGGGACCATATTTCGATTCTCATAGACATAGAAAGAATTAAAATTTCTTCCTACCCATTTAAAGTTTTGGGAATTTATTTTAGATCCAATAATTTGGATAATTTTAACTGGGGAAAATTGTTAGAAAATGGAACCGCAAAAGTGGCAAGATGGAAAAAAGTGGCAATTTTCTACAAGAAAAAGAATCAGCTTATTTAAAACCTTTCCAATTCCATTATTTTTATGTCAGTGCAATTTGCCCTGTACCTCAGCAGTTTGAAACCAAGTTGCTAAGTTTATTTTTTTTAAATGTTTGGGGCAGCAAACTGAACCCCATAAAAGGTACATACTTGTATCTCCTCCAGGACAACGGTGGTTTAAACATGGTCCATCCTGTTCTTTTCAAGCATTTTCTTTCACAACAATAATAGAGCACAGAAGAGCAAACACATAACCTGGAATGGGATCTATAATCAATAGAAAAGTGGGCACAGAACAATGGTATGTCCTTTAACCAGGAAAAATGTGTTGTTATGCATTTGGGTTTCAACAACAAAAAGCTTAGATACTACCTTAATGGTTACTGTGAAAATGATTTGGGCTACTGATTCATAAAGACCTTAGCTTCAGAAACCACTGTAAAAAGGTAATTGTAACAGCTAACAGAATCATGGGGTGTATCAGAAGAGCCTTTGTGTCTAGAAACAAATATTGTATAACTTCATTATACAAAACTTACCTAAGACCTCACTTGGATTACTGCTCCACTGTATTGAGCCCTCACCTTAGAAGGGATATAAATAACATTGAGAGGGTGCAACACACAGCCACAAAGATGATAAATTAGATAAAAGACATGATCTATGGGCAAAGACTGGCAGAGGTAGGATTATGCACACTTGAACGTAGAAGAGAAAGAGCTGACATGTTGCAGATGTATAAGATCACAGGGGATAGTGAACTAATGAATAGCATAGGCTACATTTTATTAATAGAGATGTAAACTGAAGGTGCCACAATAAAAAGCAAATTATGACTGAATTTTCAAAAAAGAATAATAGAAGTGGCTACTTTACATATAGAGCAGTGAAACTGTGGAACAGTTTGTCAAATGAAGTAGTGCCAGCAGAATCGTTAGACATTTTTAAAATCAAAATTGATAAATTCCTTTTACAAAATAATTAAAACAAGTGGCCCTGTGAAATCCCTGTGGGAGACAGGCTCAATGGGTTCTATGCCTTCTTCTATCTGACAACCAAATATAGAATCAAATATAGTATAGAGTATACCTTGGTTTTCTGTTGGAATGAAATCATGGATGGAGTGGGCCAGCACATGGATGGAGCTGTTGAAAGCACGATGGCAGGGACCCAGGCCTACCTATGGAATAATGTCATATATCCACCTTTTCTGGAAGCATTTAGTGAGATTGTTTAAAACAGGAAGATCCCATAGGATGTAGTTAAGAGTTAGCACTGTAAATAATTTTATGACACTACCTCCACCGTAGGTGGACGTGCTGCCTGGATTAACTGTTTCAACCAGAGACAGTGCCTTGACATATCTGAATGATGCAAGAATCCCAGTAAAGCACTGAGATACTGTTTGGTTGTGTTATGATGGCCATTTAAATGTTAAGGATAATATATTCAGAACTGATCCTGGAGAGGCAGCATCACAGGGAAAGGGAGTAAGACTTCTTTGAAGTCACATGTGCATCAAGCAACCTATCAGGTGGACACAACCCATGTGTAAGGAGTGTGGAGTGCCTCAGAGAGTATCCTCCACAATATGAAACATAAAAATATTGTAGAGTTGGTTCTGTCCCAGGCACAGCTGTATTGTCCAGTTTTAAACATTGCATCATTGCTTTTTGATTGCCCATACATTCACTCCTTCTGGTCCTTGTTACATACTAAATGGTTGGACCCCTTTTGGTCCAGATTCACTTATGATATCATATGGAGGCCTTCGATCCCTGCCCCATAAATATGACAGACCTATGATTCTGATCTTTCAGTCATGCGTTAAATTCATAATCTGGAAAGTGAAATATAAATACGTCCTGCAACAGATTTGTGTGGAGCAGACTGCTTTTTTTGCTATGATTGAATCTGTCCTAAATTTCTGTATAAATTGGAGTCTAAACATGTCTCCCATACTATAAGATGTAATAGGGAGAAATATTTTCCATGGACAATGTTCTAAACTGGGGCTTTCGTGATTTGTTTCCATATGTTTGAGCATGTTCTTTTTTAGTGTTCCTTCTTTCCTATATTCTCCTTTCTTCTTGTCATGATATGATGGTGGCTGTTATTTGACTCCTTACTAGTATTTGCTATTCTTCTGCTATTGTATTTATTATTTTCTGTATTGTATTTTGATATTATCAATAAACAGTTCCCCCATTCCACCTGAACAACCACCAGAAAAGGCAGATGGGACCTTGGCTAACATCTTATATGACAAATGTCGCAGCACCCCCTCGTGCTGCACTATAGTGCCAGTATTGGGTTTTCCCTCAAGGTCCAGATGGGAGGCTTGAACCCACAAGCAAATGAATGTCTGGCCTCACAGGTGGCCATACAACTTGCTGAGCCACTGATCCTGACTGTTGCAGTTTTGTTGCCACTTTTCAACTAAGTTGACCCTGAGTTATTTCTTTCTTAGTTGAAATGTTTAAGAAGAGTCACAAAGTACTCAAGACAATAGTATGCTAGACATCATGGATACATACTTTGTTGTATTATTCATTTTTACAGCACACAAACATTTCCATGCCTTATTAGCAACTCAGAATTTGCAAAGGAAAATAAATGTGATTCTTCAACTGATTTCTTTGTTCTGCTCCAGTGGTCTAACAAGAGAAACTGGAACACTGAATGGAAACAAAGCCCAAGCAACACAAGGTTATAAATATCACTGAAGACAAAAATAGAAGCATGTACATTCTGAAAGACAACTTGACCACAACCTTCATGAATGGGGGTAAAATGCAATGTTAATTAAAGAGAAGCAAATGGCCTTCACTTGGGTGATGTGCCACTGCATACAGTGTGGGTCCTGTGCTGCTTGCAGAAGCTTCTGCTGCTTAACAATGTGCACCTGAAATCTGGGCAATCATTTTGGTAGTTACAAAACCTCCAGGATCTGGTTAATGGCCTGTCTTCATCTTTCTGAAACACCATAAGTTCAGCTTATAGGAGGGTAGCATAACAAGCAACAAATGCAACCTGGAAGGAAAAAGAGATGTTTGGAAACTACAGCCATGAGAATGCTAATGTTTAATGTCACTGTCATGTTAGGCTAAACTGGTGCCAACTTTGACTGCAGCTGAAAATGAAACACTCACATAGAGGTGAAGGCTCTGGACAACTAGTAAGGGCATTGTTACAGAACTGAAGCATGCCAAAAGAGGGTCTGATTGGTATTACATGCACTGTTTGGAAAAATGTGAATGTGGCTAAAATTATATGGTATGGAGTGTCCCATTCCATGGTATTTGTCATTGCTCTCATTGTGAATTGTCCTGCCTTGTACTTTAGGACTTGGGCACCAAACGTTATATATATGTGGGGCTTGATTTTCAAAACGGCCCTTGATCGGTGCAAGTTGCACTGAACCCCTGCTTGCAGCAAACTGCAGTGCACCAGGGACCCTGCACCAGATTTTGGTACAGCAGTGGTCCCAGTGCCAAAGTCCCCAGAGTTACAGCAAGTGGAGTGGTGCACTGAACAGGTGGCACACTGGAGGTATTTGGCGGAGGGTACCACCAGCCCCTCTTCTCCATCCATTGCAAAGTCAGCCCTGGACATGCCTGTTTGGGGGGGGGGTGTGACATTGGAAAAGAGTGTTCTGTGCAGTTTCTGCATCAGGCCATGTGGGTAATGCCAACATGCTGCCAGATAGAAATGTGGCAGCAGGGGCACCTCACATCTGCCAGGGGGTCTGTCTCCTGGAACACAATGCCACCACTGCAAGGGACAGTGGTTGCATGTCAATGATATGTGCCACACTCAGGTTACATTACCAGCAGGTTTGCCTAGAAGAGGATCATGCAGCACTCCATGCCACTACTACTGTCTGCCAGTCTGTACCCAGTCAATGCACTTCTGCTTGCTGCCACCATCCTACCTGGCCATGACCCATACAACACTTGGATAAGGCAAATTCCTTTCAGCTTTTAGGGATCATACCCCCCGACCTGCACAGCCCATCCTGCAGCACTAGAGCTGGTAGACCAGCTAGGGCTGGACAGGGAAGGTTTATTTAAAAGTTTTTTTTCTAATTACAGTTTGTATTGTAGACCTATGGGGGCTATCAAGGGCCATAAGAGGAAATTAATATAATATGTTCACTGATGCTATTGTTGGACACCCTCACCTACAACAGATTACCATGGTAATGACTTTTTTTAATTGTTGGTAATCTAACAGAACTGCTATCTGTAATGCAATGGCTAGATAACATGCACTGGGATGTGAAAGTGGATATTTCGATGTGTTTCCTGACACTCATTCTGTCTAACAGTTAAAAATTAAGAATAAAGATTATTAAAAAAAAGAGCTAGCCACAAACTATGATGCAAGGTACCACTTGAATCATACCTGTTTGGTGCAGGCACATTGTGTCATAGTTTTCGTTCTGAAAATTGAGCCCATGGTCTGTAACCTCACATCTGTTCCATATTTTTGGTCTTTATTCATGCCACGTATCCTTTCTGTGTAATATTGTCTACGTTACCTTTGATCTTTTGATTTCTTGTGTATGTATTCTGCTTGACCTGCTACCATTGAATGCTTCTGATCTGCTGTATATTTTTGCCTGTCCTAATCTGGACCTCCTTGTAACACCAACAGTAAGGTAAAACCCATGGATGAGTAACTACTCTAACATTTAAAATAATAACTTGATCATCTGAGCTGAAGTCCTCACTATGTTTCTTTACTGGAGTCTATTCTCTCGAGCTTCCCTATGTTCACTTGTGTAAAGCGAGCAGATATCGGGAAGTTTATGGCTCTCCAATAGCATGCTCCCCACACACCAGCCTTAAGCTTCCAGCTATCTTCTCTCTTTACAGAAGTGAACATGGGTAAGCTTGAGAGGAGACTCGCACAGACAGAAGCAGTGAGAACTCCAACTCAGATGAGCGACTTACTATTTACCCATCCATGGGTTTCACCTTGCCATCAGTGGATTGGCTCACTTCAAATATCAGCTGGCATCTGAAAACTACAAAACCCCTTTTGAAAATCATGGAGTGACAAGAATGTGAGTGAAAAAGTAGAAACTTTAAAAACTGCAGGCTCCTTTTGAGCAAATTGGGGAAGAATGCACCAGATACTGACAATTGTTTAAAAAATGCTGCCCATTATGCCACAGTATAGAAAGGGTTTGCTTGAAAAGTTGCTACTAGAGGTTTTAGAAAAATGAGTATATAAGTATTATAAGATGTATTATGCAGCATGCTGAAAAGACTGTAGCATGGAGAAGGCTGATCACATACATAGCATATTTTGCAGTGTTTGGTAAGCTTGGAAATACTGGATGAGCTGATGGAAAAGGAGATTAGAAATAGGCAGTTTTCTAGTTTTGTCCTTGTTGTTGGATTGTCATTGTCTAGTATTGGCAAAGCTGTGGACTCTGGACACTATACCAGGGCTATTTTTGTTTACCTGTCTAAGGCCTTTGACATGGTGGATCATGGAATACTGACTAACAAATTGAAAGTGATTGTACCTGCACAAAAGAAAGCAGTATACTGTTGTAAATGGTCTTACTTCAGGAAATGTGGACATCTTAACTGGGGGTCCCTCAAGGGCTTGGTACTGGACACTTTGTTGTTCCCGGGTCGCACATGAAAATAGGCACTTAGCTGTCTAGTGTGCTTACCCAGTTAACAAAAGCAAATAAATTCATATATATCTAAAGAGTCTAGGGGAAAACATCAGGACATTGAACTACTACCTTTATGCATATGATAGTTATTTATGCTGTAGGGGTCCCTTTCAGATGTCCAGACGACCCTTCAAGATGGGTTTTTTGCACTATAAGCTTTCTTTAGGGATTCAAACTAAAGTTAAACTCAGATATCACAGTTAATGTTGTCTGCAGCCCTAGCCAATTTGAGAAATGCTCTTAATGCTCGGTCTGCAATTCATGAGGAGGTAGTGGAGTCAAGAACAGTGGGGGAATTCAAGAATGCATGGGACAGACATAAGGTAGTCCTAGTGGGGGGTAGGAGGAAGTAAGCTGTTGGTTAACTAGGATCTGCAGCTTATCTGTTAGGTAGGGAAATGGGCAGACTAGGTAGGCCAAGCGGTCCTCATGTGCCGTCACATTCTATGTTTCTATGTTTCATGCTTTAAATGGCCAATTACTGGAAGGTAAATAAATATAAATACCTAGGCCTTTGGATCTAGCCAGTTGGCTCCGGAAATACATGTCAACTTCTGACTGAAATAATAGTGTCAAAATACTGCTGAGACAGCAGCTAATAGAGAATGCCAGCTGTAACTGCTTCCAATAACTTCTTACGCATGTTCTCAGGACTTCACCTGACCTTATGCTAACCCACTCCTGCAGTGCCTTCTATTCTTGTGCCCCCCCAGCCTCTTATTATCTCACCCCTGCTCTCAGTTCCCTTCACACTCCATCCACCCCACCTACCCAACCCACTCTCTTCCACTCCCACCTACCCTCATCCATTTCTCTGATCACCCTCACCTTCCCCTTCCCTCCAGTTGTCCTATAACCTATACTCTGCCCCAGCTTTCACCCTCTGATTCTGTTTCCTTCTCTCCCTCACTCCTTTCCCTGTACTTTCAGCTGTCATCTCTCCTCCCAAGGTACTGCCTTGCTCCTCTTCTCCTCGTTCCTCTCCTCTCCCTATAACCTTGTAACAATGCCTAACTTAGTGTACTTGACCCCGGCCACTAACACAGCCTTTGTAAAAATGTCTACCTACTGTAACTTAACAGACTCTGGCTACTGTGATCAGCCAATGACCCTGTATGTGCTGTGCTTGCTCTACTTTGTCATTCAAGCACAATTGTGTTGTAATTTACTTATGTTTTACATTGCTTATAGCTTTTTTTGTCTAGACGCGGAACCTATTTAATGAGCTTATACTCAAAGGTACTATCCAAGATCTCAATAAATAAATAAACACATAGGGCTGGATATTCAAACTGCGCCATTCAAAGGTGTAAGCCCTTGCGCTGCGCAAATAGTTTCAGCAGGAGGTCTGGTGATATTCAAAGGAGTTGCGCTTATTGAGCAACTCCTTTGAATATCACCCCAAGTTACAGCCAATGTGCATGGTATAGTGGAACTTGCGCCACCGCAAGTTGACAGAGTGGAGCATTCAACTTGCGGTGGCGCAAGTACCATTGCGCCATGCGCAAAATCCCAATATTCAAAAGGTGACATGCAAATGGGGCTATAATTCATGCAAGGCACAGGGGGGGCCATTTGCATCTGATTATGGCCCCATTTGCATGCCATTAGCATGTAGGTGCGCCGATCCCAAGGACTTGCGCCTGGCGCCCTGCCAGGCAGCAGCCATCGGGGACCGATGCCCCCTGCAGCCCGATCGTGGGTAGCCAACTGTAAATCCTCCCCACCACCCCCCACTGGCCCGATCGTAGCATAGTGTACTTCCCACCAGCCCGATCGCGGGCAGCAATGTGGCCCCTGATCCATATCCTGGTGGTCCAGTGGACGAAATGCCGATCACGGCACGTCACGTTTATTACCCCGAACATAGTTAAGCGTGCCCTCACCTCACCCACTCACTGAGCCCCATCACCTGCTCCCCTGGCAGCCTGCGGCGGAGCATCCCACTCGCCTGCCGCCCGTACCGCCGACTGATTGCCGGTAGGGCTGCATGCCCATTGTGCAGAGCACGGCCAATCGCTGCCCATACCGCATATGACAGTCCAGATTTTGCACCTGGACTGTCATGTACTTGCATGCACGCCCATTGGCTCTGCTCTGCACCAATGGGCGGCCCCACCGGCAGTCAGTCGGGCGGGCAGCGGGCAGCGGTGTGGTGGATGCTGCTGCCCACCGCCGCGGGGAGCGGGTGGGGCCTTCGGGTGGTGGGTGGGGGACGCCAGCCACCAAGGCTATGTCCGGGGTTTATTAACGTACTGCCCGCGATCAGGCATTTCGTCCACTGACCACCAGGGATGACTGCGGAGGAGGGGGTTATTAAACGCTCTGCCCATGATCGGGCATTTCGTCCACTGGACCACCAGGGATGACCGCGGAGGTGGGGGTTTATTAAACGATTCTGCCCGCGATCGGGCATTTCGGTCCACTAGACCACCAGGGATACGCTCGGGGCACATTGCTGCCTGCGATCGGGCTGGTGGGGGAGTACACTATGCCCGCAATCAGGCCAGTGGGGGTGGTGGTGGGGATTTACAGTTGGCTGCCCACGATCGGGCTGCAGGGGGCACAGGGAGTGGGTTGAGGGGCCAGCCACAGGTGACAGCTGCTGTGTTGCGCGCCTGCAATGCAGCAGCTCACCTGGGCAACACCTCGACTTAAGCCTTTTTTGGCTCAAAGTTGCAGGCGCAGGTTGGGAGTTGCGCTGCAGAACTCCTGCACAGCCCTGCTGAATATCGGCTGTGCAGTTTTTGCATGGTACCTCCCACCAGTTCAGCATGCATTCATTTGCATTGCGCTGTTGCTCAGCCTGTTTTCAGTGGCGCAACTGCCTCCTGCTGAATATCGAGAATGGAGCAGTTCGACTCTGCGAGACAAGAACTCCTATTGCGCATGGCGCAACCCTTTTGAATATCTGGCCCATAAAGATTAGAGTTGCTTCATAGATATAAAAACATAGAAAACATAGAAACATAGAATTTAATGGCAGATAAGGGCCACTGGGCCCACCCAGTCTGTCAGTTTTTTTTATTAACCTTCGTCTTTTGCTGCAGACCCTGTTTGATCTACAGTACAATCCTCCCCCAACCCCTACAATTCCCTTCAGCCTGTCCCAGGCATTTTTGAACCCCACAACTGTTTATCCACTGAACTGAGGAAACACGATCATACAAACACAGCTGATACACCCATTTGACTATGCAGATGTAGACTTATTAACTATTCTTTTGAAAGAATGCACAAACTGGATGTGCTATAAAACCATTTAGTAAGGTTCATCTTGGACTGTCCCAAAACAACTCACCACTGTGAGCTGTATAAAATGCTGGGGTGGATGTCACTCTAAACTCACAGAAAAATACTTGAAACTATCTTTGCTGTTAAAAGTGTCTATGGGCTAGTCCCAGACTACTTAAGAGAGTGCTTAAGTGTCTGATCAAAAAAGCAACCCTGAGGAATGTGGAACTTTTAGAGATGAAGACTCCAGAGGTCAGAACCCAAAGATCCCCCTTTTTACACCGTTACATAATTCACCAGTTATGGAACTCCATGCTAGCAGCGTTCTGTGTTATTCAGGGTAAGGGTCCCCCATCAGGGCCTTGAAGGCATGGTTTGAGCAAACAACTCCAAAAATTGTACCAGTTGCCCTAGAGTAAGAGGGATTATGTAAAGATCAAAATAAGACAGAGACTAAGCTGTAGCATGTTGATGCGTGTAGACTAAATGTATAACACGAAGTGTATTTACTAACTGACAATGTATATATTTTGTACCTTTGTAGTTGAAACCTTTACATGTAACTTTTGTACTTGAAGGGACACCATTGAAAATGAGCTTGCCTCAATGGTTACATTCCCTAATAAAACTGAATTGCAGCAAAGTAATATATTTATTTAGTTTTTGTTAACCAGGTAAGCACACTAGGCAATTAGATGCCTATTTTCAGGTGTGACCTGGGCGATTACAACCAAATTTATATAATTAGGCTGTGCCTCAAAACCTCACCTCCAGCCGGGGGAGGGAGGAATAAATGTTGGAAAAGCTATCACACAATGTGAGAATGTATACATTTATTAATAAATTGTCACTGTTGGTGGTACATATTACTCCAAGGGTAAATATGTTTGTTCTATAAAAAATGGAGGCAGTGTAGCATAGTGACTAAAGAACAGACCCATGAAGCCAGAGTTCCAGGTTTCAATGTCACCAATCAATTACACACTGCAAGACCTTGAGCAAGCCAGTTCCTAACCCCCCCCCAACCGTTTTAGTTCTCTCCACTGTAAAATGGGATATAGGACCACACTGGAAATATGGTCTCTGTTAGGCTGTCCTCAGTAAATTAATTGTAAAATAAAAAAATGCTTAAAATTATAAGGACATCAAAGGAGATATGATGGGCTAGAGGATACACTGGTACAAAGAAGAGAACTGAAATAAAAAGCTACCATCCATGCAGAGTCTGAGAAAAAGATTCATGGAGAAAAACTTGTTTTCTTAACTGGCCCATCGGAAATGCAAACATTTAAAACACCATGCAAATAGTTCAAATGAGCCATCAAAACGTTTAGAATTGTAAATGTTGTATCTGATGAGACATGCCAATGAAAAACTTTCATGACACAAAGGAATGAAGACAAAAAGAGTTCTTTACCTTTTAAAATGCCAGCTCCTTCTGCTTTGACTTCTACAGACTGCATTGTTACCTCTGCTCAGCCCATGGATGTCATTGCACTGACTAGAGCTCATTTTGAGGGGCACTATGTATTTAAATGCAGTAACAAATAAGACCTCTGGGATTCTAACATTAGATCTCTCCAACATAGTGTGGGGACTACCAAAATGTTAAAGTGGGTAGCCTTATCAACCTTGCCCTTGATATCAGATCATTGTTTAGGGAAGCAGCTATTCTGCAACTGTACCAGATAAGCCATTCACACCTCTGTGAAGTTTGACAGAACTCTGCAGTATGGGTGCTCAAAGTATTCATCAAATGGTGCCACTGCTTTCACATTTTGGGATGTTACTTGTGTTCTTTATTCTACTGCCTTCTGCCCTTCAGAAGGGATGTTAATCCTGTTTGCCTTTTCCAGTGGTTGGCCAGATGGGCGTTAAAGATTCCATGGCACTTCTCAAAAAGAGCAGGGAAATTTCCCCCGTGTCCTGTCCATATTACCTCCATTCACAAAAAAAACACCAACAGCTAAATCTGGTTCAATTTCAAGTTTACATTGCCCCCCCCCCCAGAAAAGGCTGAAAACAGGCAGTATTATCTAGACCTTCTTTCCTGGGCAACAAAAACTAAATAAATACTTTCTTAATTTATTTAAATATGTTTAGCATGCTACCATTTCTCTTAGTTGGCAGTCTAGCTGTTTACCACACAAAAACAAACTTTTAACTCAGGGTGTGTAGGTGATGGTGGGGGTAATATACAGCATGTCCTTCATTAGTAATAATACAGGAACCCACTTAGCCTTCTGTAAACATGTACCATTTACTTTGATGCATTTAAAGAGAAAAAAAGCATAATTTATGACAAGCCTAATCAGAGGTTTGGGGCTTTGGTTAAACTGTGTACACAGCAATCACTGTTGAGGAAGTCCTTGTCTCACTGAGTACATTATTATTAAGCAATGTGCTGTTTGCCTAGTTTTGTCTGCCCCCCCCCCCAACCAATTTACATTCCCTTGATGGATTGCCAGGGTCGGAGGTGCACTACTTGGAAAACACTGAAGTGCCGTCTCAGCATTCGCTTAAGAGGAAGGGAACACTAATACAAGTATTTGTTCAAACTCCTCAAGTCTTCTTAAACTTCCATAGGCTATTCTAAAATCAATATTGCAGTTTGCTAAGCAGCTTTTCAACAGAACATTTGCAAACCTGGGCTCTCTCACAGTGTTAGCTTTCTTGTCAAGTAGACCACGCAGTTGGCTGTAGTCATTTGCAGCCCAACCAACATGTTTACTGGGAAATCTGTGCAAAATACTTTTAACGCTATGGATCCAATCCACATAGGTGACTGGGACACATTTGAATCAAGTGTACCCTGGCCATGGCTTTGTGTCCCCTAATGCCTGTCCACACTGGGTGGCACCCACAACCCCCTCAAGTAACACTCCACTAGTGCAGAGCTGCCTGTAGGGACAGGCGGTGGTGGTAGGAGTGGGCAGAGCCAGACTGGACCATGGCACACAATTTGATGCCCATGTTGTTCAGAGGATCTTTGCCTGTACAGGGTGCAGGGATTGACACAATGTAGTGGTTCTGCAGGACTGCCATATCCACAGTGGCACAGCAGTTACTATTCTGCAAGAACGACTCAAAACTGGTATAGCCATCCATCCCCCCTAGCAGCCTGGAGGGCTGTGTGCATGAGATCCGCCCACTGATTGGGCACTGCAGGTACTCTGGTGGCTGGTTAGAGGGAGGTGTAAAATCACTGCTACTGCCCTCCTCCCCACACCAACCACACTGTGGAATTCTGTCTCAAGATGGGGTGCATGCCTGCCCGGCCCCCTTGCCCAATCACTCTCTTCCTGGCCACCCACGTAGCTCCTTGCCCTGCACTGGATAAGGTTTGCATAGGGCATGCAGTAACCTGCCAGGATGCCAGGGCATGCT
Source organism: Neoceratodus forsteri (assembly GCA_016271365.2). Lineage (NCBI taxonomy): Eukaryota > Metazoa > Chordata > Ceratodontiformes > Ceratodontidae > Neoceratodus > Neoceratodus forsteri. Next base: position 180,722,416 of record CM028132.1, read on the forward strand.
CCATAGGCACACATTGTGTGTAATGGGGCACTCCATGGCTTTTCCCAGCCCTTCACCCTTGTAGAAGGGCTGGGTGACATTTATGGATCATGTCCTATGTGCTTCAGTAGCTATTCACATTTCTGCCAAGTTGCCTGGAAACCAACCTCTTCCATGGCACAATGGCACAGTTTGTGTAGCGCAGAACTGTAAACCTAGGAGAACTTGGTCAGACTTCCCACTTACTTTGTGACCCTGAGCGTGTCACTTAATTTTTGTGTGCTTAACTTCCTCACTCTTTTCTTTGCCTTTCTTGGCTTAACCTTTTTGAGGTTTCCTTAACCTTCCCTCTCTCACCAAGCATCCTTGTGCTCATCTAATGGCTGATACAATGATTAATTGTTTGTAAAGCATTTTGTGATTAATGTGTAAGACAGGAGCTATGTACAATGAAGATGAAGATCGAGCCTTCCTTCCTTCCTTCCTTCGCTCCCTATTCCATTATTAGTTGTTCCTACTCTGTGGTCCATCCTTCCTTCCTTCCTTCCCTATTCCATTATTAGTTGTTCCTACTCTGTGGTCCTGTATTTAAAGCACTACACTGTGAACCAGGATAATCCAGTTTTTGCCACTGGTACCCATAGTTCAATTAATGATTGGATGGATTCATAGCTCAATTAATGATTAGCTGGATTTATACTGTGCATTTAACCCTACTAGGGAATGACATGCTGACAGCACACAAGAGCCTACATTTATGAAGCCCTTTTTCTATTACATAGATTTTTTTTTTACCTTAAACTAGGGGTGTGTATGTCCCAAATATAAATTCCCAAATACTATGAATTAACAGGATACTTGGTACCCAGGACCAATGGCTGAGATCTGGGTAGTTTAGGCTATTTGGTTTTTTTTTGTTTCGGTGCTCATTCTCAGATAATCAAAAATAATATACATATAAAAAAAGGCTTCTACCACTCCCCAGGTAAACATGGGCTTGTCCTGTGGCCACTCCCCTTTCTAGCTATTTACCATCCTCCAGTCCCTTCCCCTGTTCCCCTACTGCGGTTTCATTAAAAAAAAATTGCCAGCACCTGGTACTTTCAGGAGCCAATGGCATCTTCCATGGCAACCTGGCCATAGCCTGCCCACCCTTCCCCCAAATTGTCTTTACTGATAGATGCTTCACTTCTGATGCTGGGGTAGGACAGTTACAAAGTTAAGTGATAAACAAGCTCAATCCTGTTTCATATATGGAGATAGAGGGCCCAATTCTGAAAGAACCCATAGATCACCACAAAGTTCCAGCAATCTATGGCTGTGGTGCACTCCCAGTGCATTAGGGACTGTGTGTCCAATACCGTAAAATTGGGGGCCCCTGTGCCAAAAAACCCGGGTTGCCACAAGGTAGGCTAGTACCAATAGTTAGGGTGCACCTGCTGGACCTGCCACAGATCCACCAGGTGCATGATGGAATTCAATGCCAGGGAGGTCCTGGGCCAGAAGTGTAACAGGGGATGCAATAGGGGGTATTAGGGAGTGGGTGGGTATGCCGGTGGGATGATCAGGCACCCGGTGGGGGTGCTCTTGTTGGCACCATTCACATAATAGTGTATGCACACCAGGTGCCTGATCAACTCCCCAGCATACTGACTTGCACCCCAACACCCCTATAGTGATCCCCTGTCCCATTTGGCCCTAGAATCCACATACAGAGCCCCCCACTAGCTCCACACCTTGAGAGGCAATGCCACAAGGGGTGTAGACCACCTCCTGGCTGGCCTAATGTGACCCCCCTTACTACAGACATGGCAGAGCTTTCAGAATCCCAATTAAGGGGAGGTTGCAGTCCCACTATGGCACAAGCCTCCTTGCAACCTGGCGTACATTGATGATGGTCACAAGGGTGGCACAGTGTCCCTTTGCTGCAGCAGTGTCCCTGTCTGGTGCAGACCATGTTCCAGAATAGAGATTGCTGCAATTTATGAAGTAAGGTGCATATTACGTCATTGATGTCTGGCACAAGCAGCTTGCATCAGTCATAATGCTTTTTGAATTGGGCTCATAATTGCATTTCTTATACATTTTTCTAATTTTGCAGGAGTGCTCCTGGTGTGTGGCCAAAATCAGAATTAAACAGCTATAGTACCAGTGCTCTTCCCACCCCACATTTAAGTTAATTCCATTTTCTTACTTATGGTCTTCATGCCATGTTAACATTTTAAAGGGGTACGTTAAACAACCAAGACAGGTGCTAGGGGGCTCACACTAGGCTAATGGTGTGCACAATACCTCAGAGTGTGAATTTCCAAGACACACAAAAGAAGGTCTCAAAAGACTTTGTGGTGGTCAGCACCATGTTTGTTACATTGAAAGACTTAGAGCCTAAATTCAGCAAACAACTTTAATAAACAACGTGTGAAAATTACATAAAAATGGAACAGCTCACCCACAAAAATGTCCTTAGACAGAGGCATAATGCTGGCGTTTGGAAAACAAATGCTGGTCACTTTAGGGTTCGAATCTCACAACAGTATGGAAACTTGCTTGCTTGTTTTCATCAGAACACTCATGCAGAAGTGAAAAACGATAGTCAGTGGAGAAGCGGACTGTTTAAAACATCAAAGCTACTGCTTTTTAATAAGAAATGTCCGTGTACAAACAGCCAGAAAATACAAATCAGCATCCCAAAATGCTCATCGAGCGTGCTGGCCAGCTGCAGGTAAATTACGCGATCACATATCTACTAGAGTGTCATCAACAGCACATGGGTAAGCTGTTCCATTTTTATGTAATTTTTATACATCCTTTATTAAAGTTGTTTGCTGACTTTAGGCTCCGAGTCTTTCAGTGTAACAAACATGGTGTTGACCACCACAAAGTCTTTTGAAACCTTGTTTTGTGTTCATTTTAAAGGGGTTCTTGGTCTCATCATTCAGCTGAATTATGATTAGTCTTACCACCAATGAAAAAGTGACCTCCTCATTGGTCAGCTACCTACACTTTAAATTTTAACATGCAAATACAAGCTGAGATCCCACTGCTTCCCTTCTTTTTTTGTGTGGAGACCTCTCTCTGTTTGCATCTTTCATTATAGTGTGTTCTGGCCCATAAGAGGCTCATAGGTGAGCAATAGGGAGCTTGCTAAGAACAATTATATCCGATATCTTCAGCTCGCTCAGTGTTCCCCCTCCATCAGCATGCATGCTCTCACTCCCGTAGCCATACATTTAGCATCTGAATAGTACAAGTGGGTCACAGGACCAGGATGTCAGCATCAATGATGATACAAAACAACTTGACTGGTCAGTCTTTCTAGCATCATCAGTTATGCTGACCCCTCCACACCCCCTCCAGGTTGTTCTCCTTGTTTTGCTAGTATACACTGGTGATGACTATATGGCTATAGGACTGGAAGCAGGTGTACTGTGGGAGGGACAAGAGTGACAGCCTGGAGATAATGGATGAAATTTCTGCCAATTATGGATGGGGATTGGGGTGATCTATCAATTAAGAGAGTTATTAGGATTGGGGGGTTGGGATAGGTAGGAGTGTCAGAAGTGTCATTGAAAAAAACACTGCTGGCTTTAGACAAGAGCCAGGATCCAGCAAGTTATTATTTTTATGAAAGCAAAATACTCTGGGGGAATGGTGAAAGAGACAAAAGAGGGAAATGGCACGAAGGGTTGGGGACTGGCCAAGGGACCAGCTTTGGCCACCTGGGGAGCAGTAGCAGCTTTTTTTGTATTATTTAAATTTTAGCCTGAGTAGGAAACCAAATACCAAGTAGCTGAGTAGCTGGGGGTTTGGCTATCAATCTACTTGCTTAGTAATTCAAAAAAAGCACTCAACTCACTCACCTATATTACAGCTTTTTTCACACAATTTTGATATTTTTTCCCTTCTTGTTTTTATTCACACCTGATTCAGGAATACCCCATAGGAGTTGAATAAAAGAAGTAAAGTAAAATAAAACATAATAAAGTCAAACGTCTGCACACATTTGTACAGCAGAAATGGTATCAAACTGTCCTGCCAGTGAGTTGCTTTTGTATTTCTCAAAGAGATGCATACATGTTCCTAGATCCAGCCCAATGCTTTACCAAAACTGTTGCCTGAGAGTTGCAACCCTGGTTTGCATTGCACATTGACAGACCTGCACATGCTGTCCAGATGAGCTGCAACAGCGTTTCATAACAATTCCTATTGAGCTAGTTAAATAAATGCTGAAAAACAGTGCCAAGCGGGTTGCCAAATCATTACCAACTTTAAAAAAACAATGCTAAACCAACTTATTGGCATGACAGATTGATGTGTACTGTACTGCACTGTTACACTGCTAATTTATTATGCTGTGTACATTAAACTGTGCACTGTGCTATTTATTGTACTGTTCAAACTTTATTGCACAACTTACTATATTAAACATTTGATTGTTATGCACTATTGCGTTTAGTTCTGGTTTTTTTTTCCTCACCTGAACACTTTCTATTTTGATTTATTACCAGGAGGTAGACTGGACAACAAATCCCCTTGAGGGCCACACCTGACAACTAGACGACATACATACAATAACAAAATAAAGTTACATTGTTTATACATGTTAATCCTTTCCACACAATGCCTCAGGAAACTATCTGTCCTCAGCTCAGTGGGCCTTGCTAGTGAAATGTTTAAAATAAAAAATAAATAAATAATAAAATGACACTGTAAAACTGCTTTATGAATAGCTGGGAGAAGTACAAATAAAATTCCATGTGCTCCATGAATAACAAAGGATCATAAGTAGAGACAAAGGGTGAACACAGTGCAGCTCACATAACCATTCTGAGCTAGGATGCTTAGAATCGTCTGAAGTACTTGGTTCTGGTTCTTGTTTAGAAAGTTTACCAATATTTGAAGGTCCTATTCTTTTTAGTATTTGAACCATTTGGTGCAGAGGACGGCAGACAGGAGTGGAGGTGAGACACAGGGGAGAAGGAAAAACACAAAGGATGTCTGTTGAGAATATGAAGGGGTGACAGTAAAGGGTGAGACTTTGCAAGGGGAACTAGATGTGAGGCATATTCATAGGGTGGGACATTCAGATATGTGCCAGGCATGGGCACAAGCCTGGCGCAGTGCAACTGGGATGCGCCAGGGCATGGCCCAGGCGATATTCAACGGTGCTGCGCCACGGCTCAGCACAGTTGAATATTGCACAGGGGCCACCCACACTGCGCACAGTGCAGTGGCACTGTGCCAGTGCAAATGGCAGGAGAGGAGCAGGGGGCTGCGCCAGTGCAAGTGCAGCTGTGCTAGGCACAGCAAGAGCGATATTCAGATGTGAGCATGCAAATGAGACCATTATGAATCCAAGGCACAAATGGGGCCATTTGCATGTCATTATGGCCCCATTTGCATGAAGGTACGCCGATCCCCGGTGACTTGCAACTGGCACCCTGCCAGGCTGCAGCCGACGGAGACCTACGCCACCTGCCCCTCAGTGGGCAACGTGCCCCAACGCTCGATCTCGGGCTTCAGTAACATAAATTATTCCCTGGTGGTCCAGTGGACCAGCTCCCCAGCCTAATCGCAGGCTTCAGTATAATAAAGTATTCCCTGGTGGTCCAGTGGACCTGATCCCCAGCCCGATCGCAGGCTTCTGTTGTAAATAAATGCCCCAGTGGCCATCAGCACCCCCTTCCCACCCGCCCACTCAGACCTGCCACCCCGCACTTCCGTCAGCAGCAGGTACAGCTCCCCACCCGTCGCCTGGCTGCCCGCCGATTGACAGAGATAGTATGGTTAAACACTATTGGTCTGATTGCATTGTTAATGGGCATGCAGACCATACTGTACTATTAGTCCTGAAATGTGAATGAACCATTCACATTTTGGGACCGTATAGTACAGTACGGTCTGCATGCCCATTGACCCACGCAGTGGACCAGTGGGCGTACAGCCGTACTGTACGCTGTCAGTTGGCGGGCGGCTGGGCGACTTGTGGGTGGGGAGCTGCCGCCCGCCGCTGACTGGGGGGAGCAGGGTGGCAGGTCTGAGTGGGCAGGTGGGGAGGAGGGTGCCGATGGCCCACCAGGGCATTTATTTACAACAGAAGCCCGTGATTGGGCTGGGGAGCGGGTCCACTGGACCACCAGGGAATAATTCATTATACTTAAGCCTGTGATCGGGCTGGGGAGCGGGTCCACTGGACCACCAGGGAATAATGTATTATATGTACAAAAAGGCACCACCAATGGACAAGACCGGAGCCAAACACCGAAAATTGTAGAAGAAATAGAACGAAGATTGCAGATAAACACACACTAATGCTGAATTGTAGTTAAAACAGTTTATTAGAGTTGAAGAAGCAGCATATAGTTATTGTTAGACGTCGCAGACGCTTTTCAATGTGAATTGAAAATTGAAAAAGCGTCTTTGCGACGTGAAACGTACGTCTGTGACTTTTTATATGCTGCTTGCTTCAGCTATCCGATTAAAGCTGTTTTAACTACAATTTCAGCATTGGATGTGTGTTTTATCGATTACCGGGTAGCCGTTCTGTGTTTCTTCTACAATAATGTATTATACTTAAGCCCGCGATTGGGCTGGGGAGTGGGTCCACTGGACTACCAGGGAATAATTCATTATACTTAAGCCTGCGATCGGTCTGGGGAGTGGGTCCACTGGACCACCAGAGAATAATGTATTATACTTAAGCCCATGATTGGGCTGGGGAGCGGGTCCACTGGACCACCAGGGACAGTACACAGTCTTTTTGCCCGCAATCGGGTGTGAGGTTAGAGTCCACTGGACCACCAGGGATATTGAGACATTATGCTCACATTCGGGCGGGGGGGGCATGACGCCCGGCCTGTGGCTGGGGTGGTAGGGTGGCCACCCACAGCTGGCGGCTGCCGTGTTGTGCCCTGCAATATGGCAGCTTACCTGTGGGTGGCCAGGACTTGCTCCTGCTTTTCAGGGGTGGATCTTTTCACCCCCCTGTGTGGTGCAAGACAGGGTTGAGCCTGCATATGTGCCACACATCCTGGGCTGAATATCAGGATGTGCTGGATATGCATGGGCACGCCCACCACACTCGCACCGCATACATTACTGGCGCACCCTGGCACATCAGGAATTGTGCAGCGCAACTCCCCCTTTTGAATATTGTGCTGGGGCACATGAGTGGGTTGCACATGGTGCAACACTGTTGCACCATGCACAACCCCTTTGAATATCCCACTCATAGTGTATAATTTGTCAGGACAAATACTGCCTACAAACCAACACAGTCATACAGTGCAAACTGCAAATGAGGAGCAGCAGCAAATAAATGAGTCTTATTTTACATATTTATTTAAAAGTTTAGCTGTCACAAGTAAAATTCATGGACAAGAAATCTGTTTACAAGACTGTCCCATGCCTTACTGGGGCAGTCATCCTACCCACGTCTTCCCATTTCCATTTATGCAATGCTAATTTGGAATCGATAACACACACTATTTTAGTGTCAATGCAAATTGTTATTATTATTTTCATTGTTCATACTGTAATTCTACAATATGTATGTTAATGGACAATATGAGCAGGGCTTTAAAAGCTTCTGATGCAGGAGCAGAAGTAAGATCTGCCCACATCTGCATCAGACTGCTTGTGCCATATCCATCAGAACTGCTTTTAAAGGCTGCTAGTGTTTCTGCACAATTGTACATAGTTTGAAGCAGGAGTTATTAAAAAATGAGGCAATTTGGGGTTTGCATCTTTTTTTATTGCAACTGCAGAAAATCCCTCTTCAAACAATGGGCACTGTTAAGAATAAGATAATCTAATATATTGTCTAACGGTACAGACATTAATCTACTTTGAAAATGTGCTGGCGGATCTGTGATGGCTTTTCTTTCAAAATGCTGCACTGTGTTTTTATGCCTCTGTAAGCTAAGATTTCAATATGCATACTATCGATTATGGATGTTTTATAATGTGAATTGTGTGAGCTTGTAACTAGAGCTAGTGTGGTCTGGTGCTTAGAGCACCAACTAGGAAGCCAGGAGATCACAGTTTCCAACCCTGCTAGAGTCATTAGTCAAATACTCTTTGTGTGACCTTGGGCAAGTCACTTAACCTCCCAGTGCTCCAGTCTACCCAGCTGCAGAAATGGGAATAAGCAGGTCTTCACTCTAAATAAGATGTTGCATCTCATCTGGGCTATTCTGTCTTAAAATACAATAGGACCTGCCGAGAAAAGGAGATGTGTGATCTCACTGGTCATATCCTGGTGTTCAAAATTTTACATAAATTAGTAAATAAAGTCTCCACCTCCATGAATTGCTGAGCTCCCTTCCATTCTTTTATCTATCTGTCTGTCTTTTATGAAGCTCATCCTTGTTAGAGGGAACAAATGTGAGTGTTACATCACAAAACCATTATGTGACAAGGCCTTTGTGATGCCATCAAGCACTGTGAAAGCTGATCTCCAGAACAGGTTACTTATGTCAATATTACATGTGATCTGTATTAATATAGTAGCATGGTAGCACCACTATAGTAAGGATTGAAAAGGCAGTTCTATGTTCAGCCTCTGTGTTCAGGCATTAATAACTCCAGTGCACAAGGTCACGTGATACCTTCTGAGGAGTAAGCAGCACTCTGGAGGAGCTCTATCGAGACAGTGAGCAAAACCTTCAAAGTTTAAAAATTTAGTAAACCTTTCACTGCCTTCTACCTCCCAGCATTGATATTTCCAGATACAGGGTGAAATGGCAGCAGAATTACAAGAAAATCTTACTGAAATGGGTCTTACCCTGGAAGATTCAAAAAGTGATCGGGAGGCCGCGGTGGAACTAGAAGCAATACGGCCCCGCATGAGCAGCTCACCTACCAAGATGACTCAGGATGCATCTCTAAATAATACCCCTGAACAGATACATATGGGTATACAAACAATCAAAACAGCTTTGTTTACTCTTGTTGCCGAGTTCAGAGATTGGAAGCCTACCGTATCGGAGTTGGTCCGGCAAGTAGCTGATAGACAGTTGCACATTTCATTGACGGAAGACTGTTAAATAAAGTAGAACCAGAAGTGGTAGTTCTTTGACGCTCCATCAAGAAACTAGAAGAAAAAGTCAACAATTTAGAGGGACGCTCCAGGAGAAATAACCTTGTTCTCTTGGAGCTCCCCAAAGGAGAGGAAGGTACATCACCTACAATCTTTCTGCAGAAATGTTGTACTTGTGTAGCCGGGCCAATGGGCCGACGTCCATTATAGAGAGGGCCCATCATTCCATCCATCCCAAACCGGGCCCAGGAGATCCACCTCGCCCTATAATATTCAAAGTTCTGAATTATTTAGACAGAGAACACCTCCTGAAAGCTGCCCTTACCACTGAGAAACTGGAATGGAAGGGAAAGATTGTGCTTGGTTCCAGATCTTTGCCTTTGAGGTTTGTCAAGAGTATATCGATAAGGGGCACATAATCAAGTTGTGGGGCTATGAAAATCAAGCACCGCATGCTCTACCCTTCATGGCTGGAAGTAACAACCACCTCAGGGACATACCAATTTGACTCAGCCACTCAAGCAGCTACGGAGTTGGGTAAGATACTTTCAGACCTTTTTGGAAAAGGGGGTAAGGAACTGGAGAAAAATTCAAGGCAGAGATGGATTGGTTAATCTGATCCATTGGTATCAAGGTCGGTGCTTTAATTTGCCTATTTGGGATGGACATATAGGATGTGGCAACCTACATTGGGGCAATGAGTTAAATTCATTTATGCTTTTAAAATAGTGAAGTACAGAACATGCTGAATGGGTGACAGGATATGTTGAAGGGATAATCCAGCGAGGAGTGGACTCACAACATTTGTGCTTATTGTTGATAGACTGATTTATATTCAGACTTTAGCTGTCTGCGGCTTCCTAGCACTATGGAACTTTCACATCCTTTTCGATAAAATAAAGCAGAGAAGACCAGTAAACTAAGTGGTCCAAGCTCTTTATAAAACATTGATTTATAGACTAAATAATGATACTTTTATTACATGTTGACTTTTTCTTTCTTCTGATAAGAGAAAGGCTTAAAGAGAGACTTTCAGCTTTTTCTTTCAATATTTGGTACCAGATTATTAGAATGCCTTACCATTAGGCAGCAGTTAATCCGTGCTAAGGATTGCGTAGGAGATCCTGCTTGGAAAGGATAACTTCAGTTGCCTGGGACCAATTTTCTTCCTGACAGTGGACAAAATTAGTTTGGTGTTACTTCAGTTAATTTTCCTTCGCTCAAGATGTATTATACTATACTAGCAGACGACAATGGGGTAGATCTCCCACTCCGATTTCTAAACCTTACTATTTAATTTATAAAAAAAAAAGCTTTTATTTTTATAAATTGGAATGACAATAGAAGAGATTGGAGTGAGCTTTATTAGCATCTAAGGAGCTAAAAAATTAAAATGGTTTTGGGTTTTACATTTTCGGGAGGTGTGGTGGGGGGGCAGCTTGGCTGTTGCTTTCCATACTGTTGGAGAGAACTCTTATTTCATCCCTTTCACCACCTTTTCTAGAGTTTTGGAACTGTGGGATGAGATATATCAGATAAAGTGACTTAAAGGTCTGGGGATGTACTTAGACTTCAGGACCGGTTCTTTATTTGAGAAAGAAGAGGGGATTATAAATTAGACATTTTATGCTCCTGCTTCCCGAGCCCTGATTTGTTTCCCCTTTTCTTTTGCAGACTAGGATGGGAGGGAGATGGCCTTAAAAAAAGTAGTGGGAAGGAGTCATAGATTCTGCATACAAGATGAGCCTGGCGGTGTCTGCTCCTCCTCGGGCATCATGGTCCAAACTTATAGGAGTGGGCATTCAGCCTGGTAGGTAAGTAGGAGAGGGGAGGATAGGGAGGAACAAACTAGTTATGGGGAATATATGGAGATGGGGAGTGGGGGGCTTAGGAGAAGGGATATGGTCAGGCTTTGGGTTGTTCAGGAAAGGTATACTAAAGCGAGACATACTGTATTATTACCACAATAGGTAGTTTAAACATCCTTTCATGGAATGTTAAAGGGGGAAAGGATAATGCTAAAAAATATTGTTTGTTGAGACATTTAAATCTTTATCATCCCCATGTAGTAACGTTACAAGAAACTCATATTCCAATGGATCAGGTTAATAATTTAAAAAAACTTTAGGGTGGTCAGGTGTTCAGGGTGGGATTAAGTCCCTAACGTGGAGGAGCAACACTTTTGATACATAAATCAACCCCATTTACAGTGCTCAGAGAGTGGTATGACATAGAAGGCCGATATATTATTATACATGGTAGACTTGCCAATGTGGAAGTTGTCCTTGGTTCAATTTATGGCCCAAATGTGGATACCCCTTCATTCTTTCCACCTTTGGCCATTATACTAGCTTCACTATGAGACATTCCCTGTCTCCTGGGGGGTACTGGAATCTTGTTTTTTTCATATGACTTGGACAAGTCCTTTCATAAACGAGTTGGACTTTCCCCAGCCCAATGACGATTATGGGAATTCATGTTAAATTTCGGCTTGGATGTCCCCTGGTGAGTATTCCATAAAAATGAGAGGGACTACATATATTATTCTCCATCTCATCATGTTTATTCTTGCATTGACTTTTTTCTTCTCAGTATTTCAAGCATGAAAGAAGTGGATGAGGTGGATATTCATCCTAGGGTGATTTCAGATCATTCCCCTATTTGGCTCAGTCTGACACTATCACCACATTCTCCTAAGACTGGCACTTGATGCCTCAACACTTCACTTTTGACTGAAAAGTATATTATTGATCACATGAAAACTTTTATCTGGACTTCATGTCAAGAAATCTCTCATTCGATACATTAGCTAGATGTGATCTGGGGTTCATTAAAAGCTGCATGGTGAGGGGAATTTACGCTTAGCCTCAGTACGGAAGAAAAAAACAAACATACAGGTTGAGGAATGGCTGTCCAGAATCAGGGACCTGGAGTCTAGCCTGTCCAGGGGGTCGACTGAATCCCTTTGTTCAGAACTGCAGTCCTTGTTGGCCAAGTATTCGGCATTTCTTCTTGGCAAGGTCGCATGTTTCGCATCACGGATGAAGGCGACTTACATCGGACAAGGGAAAAAGGCAGGGAAACTTCTTACTGCAAGATTGAAGCAGCAGAAGGCATCTTGCTGGATCACTGCATTGGTAGATCCTGATTCTGGATCATCAACCTCAGATCCATCTAAAACTGTGGAAATCTTCAAAAATTTCTATCAGTTGTTATGTACTGCCCTTCCATTGGTAGATAACTACTTAGAACCTCTGAGTGATTTTCTAAAGGGAATAGACCTGCCACAATTGGATGCCACCCAGCTGCAATCTTTGAAAGGCCCAATAACCCAGAGAGAGATCAGAGAGGCTATTGACTGCCTTCCAGTTGACAAGGTCCCTGGCCCTGATAGGTTTTCGCCTTCTTTCTACAGATCCTTTAAGTCAGAGTTAACCCCCATTTTGTGTGAGCTTTTTAATTATCTATTGCATCATGACATTAGAGAAACAGCCCTTTTTGAATCCCGTGTTATGGTATTACTGAAACCAGGAAGGGATCCAGCTTGTCCAGATAATTATAGACCCATATCTTTATTAAATACAGATAGTACATTATTAGCAAGCATCCTGGCATTTCATCTTGAACAGGTGTGGAAAAAATTAATTGGGCCTGAACAGGTAGGGTTTGTAGTGGGACAGCACTCTAGTGGCCATTTTCATAAGATATTTAATCTTCTCTCTGTGTCCGGGTAGGGGAGCACGGATAAGGTGCTTGTCTCCCTAGATGCAGTGAAAGCCTTTGACAGGGTGGCATGGGAGTTTTTGTTTGATATCCTGCCATGATATGGAATACCTTCAGAATTTATCCAATGGATTCAAATATTATATCTTTTCCCTTCTGCAAAATTATGGGTAATGGTGTGCTATCTCTGCTCTTTTTTTGACTCGGGGGGGGGCTCGCTAAGGATGTCCCCTTTCATCAATGTTATTCAATTTGTACGTCAAACCTTTGGCTAGAAAAATGAATAGCTCATCTAAGGTAAGGGGTATTAAAGTGGAACCCTATGAATGTAAATTATTGTTGTTTGCAGATGATGTACTTTTGCACCTGTCTAATTGGGATTCATCCCTCCCTAACACTCTGGACATAATTGCGGAATATGGTAAGCTGACAGGTTATAACTTGAACTACCATAAGATCACTGTACTAGCATTGTCACACTCTTGTTCTAGGGTGGCAGTAGAAGAATTAGGACTTAATTGGGCCTCTCACTCTCTTTCTTTTTTGGGAATAAACCTCACTTCACATCTACAATCCCAAAAGCTATAAATCTAAATATAGTAGCAAGACAAGTAGAGCAAGTTCTGTCCTAGTGGAAGCACCTTCCCCTAACCCACTGGGGCAGCGCTAATATTTTAAAGATGGTGGTGTTTCCACATTTTATGTATCCACTTTCAATGCTAAACATTCCTCTCCCGAGAACATGGTTTCAAAGAATCAGTGCAACATGGTCATTTTTCTATGGTTGGGGAAGAGTCCAAGAAGAGCTTTAGAAAAACTATGTAGACCTAAACGGACTGGGGGTTTGCAAGTCCCACAGCTACTTTTGTGCTATTTTTCCTTTCAGGGCTGCAAATGCTTTAATTGGTTGAAGGCACCGAGGAAGGGATCCTCTTCCCTGGCATGGCGGAACATTGAAACCTATAGGGCTAAATCCCATTACATTTCCTCACCATCACTCCTATACACCCCCACTAGTAAACTTCACGCCCAATTGAAACACACACCAATTGGTTGGTCTATACTGGCTCACCAGCAACTGTGTCACTTTTTTAAACTTAGTACTCAAAAAGATTCTGGACAGCCATTCTTTAATAACTTAAATGTTAAGATTGAGAATAAAGTGATTCAGCCTTCTACCTGGAAAGGTTTAAATGTGTTGTTTTTATCAGAGTTTCTTAGAGTAGGTGCATTTTTATCTTTAACACAATTTAGAGATACTTTTCACCTCCTTGCTTTCCTGGTTTTTGGATATGTTCAGTTTAAGCACTGCATTTACTCCATGTTGGGACCACCCCCATGGCCTGAGAGGGTCTCCATAATGTTTTCATCACTGGCATCTTTAGTAAATCAGGTAAGTCAATTTGAAAGATATATAAAGAACTGGGAATCCAGTATTGGAAACGCTGCTCTCTTGTGGCCTACTATTGACATCAAGTGGCTAATCTGTCATATGATGCAACCAGGTAGAAATCAATTTGATCTGACGTATACAAGTATGCAACGCAAGATAGACTACGTCTTCTACAATTTAGTATACTTCACAATTTGTATTATATTTCACTTAGTTTGCATCATGTGGGCAGCCGGACTGTTGCAATCTGTCACAAATGTCACCAGGAGACGGGTTCCCTGATACTTTTTAGGTTCCCTGATACTTTTCTTAAACTCCCTCCCTTATCACTGCTCTGAGCAGATCATACTATATGCCGATGATGCTGTTGTACTCTCCAATCACAAAGATCCTGCAACTCTTCAACACAACCTTCAACTTGGTTTCAGTTCTGTAGAGACATGGTTTCTTAATCATAAACTGGTCTTCAATAACAAGAAAACCAAATCTATGCTCTTCTGCAGTTCTCATAACCCACACAAGCTACACCACTTGGCTATCTCCACCACCCAGGGGAACACTCTAGATCAGGTGGGGTCCTTCAAATACTTAGGGATACAGCTTGACCCTAATCTCTCCTATGGACTTCATGTAGACAATGTAGCTAGAGCTGCTAATACACGGCTTGGTCTCCTCTACAAACACAGACCACACCTCACACCAGAAGCTTTGAAGTTTGCAATCCTGAGCTCTGTGATCTCTGTAATAGACTACGGTCTCTCATCATTTGTAGCTCGAGCCACAACCACAACCCTTAGACGCCTCTCAACTGCCTTAAATAAGGCATGTCAGCTCATCACTGGTGCTTACCGTCTCAGCCACACATGTGACCTGTACACTCAGACTGGCTGGCTCCAACTATCATACCGCATAAAGTTTCTCACCTGCTCCATGGCGAAAAAAATCTACCTTGGCCTTGCACCTTCTGGGGTCTCAACTCTGTTACAACACTGAATTAACAAATTATGCCTTAGGAGATCCACGCTACAGCTACTGAAAGTCCCCCACTGTCACACTTCACAGGGACAACACTGTTTTGCTTATCGAGCGCCACTCTGGTTCAATGGCCTCAGCCCAACCATCTCCTCTGCCCCAACAATTGGCATGTTTAAAACTAGGCTCCGGGACTATCTCACTACCAACAGCTCCTGTGACTACTCAACTTAACCTTGTTTCTCTACTTCTCTTCCTGCTCTAGTGGCCCCCCCACCCTCCTCACTGGATTCTACCCTCATATCTTGGTATACCCAATGCTGCACTTTTCACCCTCTCCCCCTCTTCCTACATTCCTTCTTCCCCTCCCTCTTACCTCACCCTATGACTCTGGCACTTCTTATCTGTTGTCTATTTTCTCTGACAAATGCCGCTGGCTGCCTTGTTACAATGCTACCCTTGAATTGTATTAATCTGTACTCTGTTTGCAATGTCCACATTGTTGTAATGTCTGTCTTGATGTTCCCTATAATTTGTATTTCTCTGACGTGGAACCTTTGCAAAAAAGCCAAGGCTCAAAGGTATTTGTAATCCTACAAAAAAGTAAAAAAAATATGGTATGGTCCTGTCTGGATGTGGCCTCGTTTTGGGGTATGATTGGAGATTTTCTTGCCTCATTTTTCAGTCACACCAATGATTTTTCACTGGAAATATGTATCATTGGTAACTATGCAGCTATTAAGTCATCACACCATAGAGCATATATGGCTTGTATTTCTGCAGTGGCCAAACTTCTCATACTCAGACATTGGATTAATGACCCCTTTCAGTAAGACGGGAATGGCTTCAAGATATGTTTTAAGCAGTTAATGCAGAGAGGGCCATCACTATTCAACACGATACTCTGATAACATTTCAGGCTTTATGGGAGCCCCTTTTGCAGTTTTTTGCAGGAAGGAGAAAAGTTAGGGCTGGATTTAACCCATACTTTTCCCCTTTTCAAGACAGAAATTATTGTTATTTGGCTAATGGTTCTTATATGGCAATTCTACTTTATCCTTCCTTTTTTTTTACCTTTACTGACTGTATTTGGTACACAGAGTAGTATTATAAGGGTTGGGGGTTGTGGTCTTGGGGCTTGGGAGGGTGGTAAGGGAGGGGATAAAAGTTGAGAAATCTGATCAGTCTATGTTCTGTCTCAGTCATCATTATATAATTATGTAATCTTCTCGGGGGAGGGGTGGTTGAGATGGTTGGGTTTCTGTATGGATAGGACAATATGTGACTGTAATTGTTGTATTTGGATAAATAATCAATAAAGTTTATTTAATTAAAAAAAAAATAACTCCCATGCCCATCTACCATTTGCTATGAAAATTGGCATGCACAGTATCCGGCCAAGAATCTCTGGGTATTGAAAATGTGGTACAGTTTGGTGTGACTATTGCAAAGTTCTGAAAGGTTGAAAACATGGCAAAATATGTTTTTAAGACACTTACTTTGCTCAGTAGCTAAGAAAAGGTTGAGAGTTGGAAGGTCAAACAGGTGCATTACAGCTCATGGTAAGGGTGACACTTAAACTGTTTTCCCCCCAGAAAAACATTTTGTTTTTAATGATCAACAAACTCTGTGGAGAATTACAGATTAGGGGAGAGTTGCTGATGTTCACCAGGGAAGAAAGGGATTTAGGGATAATTATCTCAGGTGACCTAAAAGTGGCCAAACAGTCTACAAAGGCTGTGGGGTGGGCCAGTGGCATCTTGGGGTATATAGGAAGAGGTATCACTAGCAAAAGAAGGGAGGTGGTAATACCACTGTACAAAACACTGGTGATACCTCACCTGGAGTACAGGGTACAGTTCTGGAGGTTGCATCTTCATAAGGACATAGACAGGGTGGAGGTGGTTCAGAGAAGGGTGACTAAGATGGTACAGGACTTGCACCAGAAGACATGTGAGGAGAGATTAAAAGACTGCAATATGTACACACCGAAAGAGAGGTGGCAAGTATCTCAATTGCATAAACAAAGTGCAAGTGGGTGACATATTACAGTATAGGAGATGTACAAGGACAAGGGGGCATGATATGAGATTGGAGGTGGGAATGAAAAAGGGGAACGCGAGGAAGTTTTTCTTCATGGAAAGGGTAGTGGAAGCATGGAATAGCCTATCCCAGGAGGTGGTGGGAGCTAGCACAGTGGGGGGTCTCAAACATGCATGTGATAGGCATAAGTTAACCCTAGAGCTAGGAAGGAGAGGCTAAAGTCGATGACCAAGTAGGGTCAGTGGCCACTGATGCAGGTGGGGATACAAACAGACTGGATGGTCCTTGCAGTTCTTATCTGCCATCAATTTCTGAACATGCAGTCAGGAGTACCAGAAGACACTTCTAGTCTAAACCGCAGAATTATTGCTCCTTCCTGGGGCTTTCTGAAGCCCCCCTCCTTCGGGCTCTCATGTTAGCCTCCTGTACCCCCTGTATATCCTGCTGCCATATTTTGCCCACCAGGATTTACCGAGCTACTGACCCATCCAGCACGCAGGAACTACCAATAGCCTGGGTTTATCAGGGGTGAAGGAGCAGGAACAGTGGGCTATAGGGCTGGGCACCATAGGGAAGCCTACCCAAGGTTGCCAACTGGTGCTGTGGGGAGCCATTTTCCACTTTTTGGGGACTCCACCCACCTCCCTCTTTCATGTGGCCACAGTAGTGTCTTGGAGGCTGGGGCATTCGCCGGCATGTGGTCACCCACAATGCTATGAGCGCCTCTGCTAAGCTGCTTCCAGGAGATGCTACTGCAGTGATGTGCAGCAACCCACCCTCTGGGAGGGTAGTGGCCAAGGGACGCGCTTAGCATCCTCCCTGTCAGACTCCACTCCTGTTGTCCAGGCTTGGGGTACAAACCTGGGTCACCAAAGTTTCACAGCAATTCCCCATCACTTGGCACTATGGAGCTGGCCCCCAGGGTGACTTTTTAATGTTTTTTGTAAAAAACATCTTCGTGTTGAATTTTCTCATGTGGTGTTTTTTGCTACCCCTTTTTCCTGACCCTTCTCTAACATGTTCAACATTAAATGCACCCCTACCACCACCACACCATACCCCCAATTAGTTACGTATCCCAGACCCACTGTTGGTTGGGAAATTTGATTTTGTAATTTTTTTTGGTTTCTTTTTTAAACATTAAAAACAGTTATATTGGGAGATGCTAGAGAGTTGACTTTGAGGCAGGTCATCTCCCACACAAGTTCTACCTTATAGCTCTGCATTTTCATAGAAAACCTAAAAAAAAATAATTCTCAAAAGACTTTTTTCAATTGTGCTACATGTTTGGATTCCTGTAATAATACAAACTGAGTGACACCATTCTTTATGATGAGGAGACCCAAGAATCAGCAGGCAGGTTACTCCAAACAATCAGAGCAGCAGCACAACAAGACTGGCAATGCCACAAGCAGCACAGCAGCTAAACCTCCTGGCTCAACTTCAGAACCTCCATTGCATCCTATGCTGGAGTCCATGAAAGTCATGGACTCCAAAATTGAGAGGACTCATAGCAAATTGGAAGCCCATGATGCTGCCATAAAAGAGCTGTCGGGGACCGTTTTTGGGTAGATAAACATACTATGACCACCCAAGTGACAGTGACAACCCCGACGCAAGGAAAAAACACAGAAGAGGGGAAGATTAGAAGCCCTAAAAAATGAAGTTCACTCAGGCAACTTACGGTTGGTGAGGATATGAAGGCACAAATCTGCTGGAATTCCTGAGGCGATGGATAATGGAGGCCCTTCAATGCTCTGATGACTTTTCTTGGCATTCTCTGATTTGGGCTTATAGACTGAATCCATGTGTGAGGCCTACAACTCCCTCTCAACTGTGCACTGTCCTGCTGCGCACTTCTGGCTCCAATGTTCAAGATGCCGTTCTGTCCGCAGCCAGAGCTGCATACCTCTTATGGGTTTATGATGCTGATATTAAGGTATTCCCTGACCTTTCAAATCAGGGCCCAGAGGAAGCAGTTTGATGTAGTCCATCAGCTTCTACAGGCCCTTGGCATAGTCCATTCTTTTATTTTACCGGCCAGGCTCCACATTATGTATGGCATCAAGTCCTGGCAATTCTCAGATCCTAAAGATGTGGGCAGGTGGACCATCAAAATGGAGGAAGAATTTGCTGCCAGAGCTGCCAGCACACTCAGAGAAGAAGAAGTTGATTCTGATGGGGGACTGAGTCGGTCTTGGGAGCTCCATAAATGACTGGTCTATGTTTCCCTTGATGCCGCATATTTGCTGACTTTTCCCCACTTTCCCTGCTGTTTGGGAGGGTGACCTTTTTTGTTTCTGTTTTCATTGGAATTTACTGTTGTGTTCAGGGGGGTTATATAATTTGCTTTCTCAGAGGGTTGCTAGGGTGCACCTCCTATCCTTGAGGCAGTAATCACCATTTTGAGACACCTCCTCACTGCCGTTCAGTGTCTCAGTAGTTTAATGGTAACCAGGGGCACTTTTCCAGCTACAGTGTGGGATTAGTTACAGGGATTCTGCACTCAGGGTCTTTATTTTATCTTAAATACAGTTGTTGTTATTGCTGAGAATTTTATGTGTTTTTGTTTTCTGTGGAGGATAGCAGGAACAGTGAGGAGATTTGGAGGGATACTTTTTTCTCCCTTCTTTATTATATGTTGTATATGGTTAACAGCAAAGCTTAGGGCTTGCATTTGATCTTTCAGTGTTATTCTCCCTAATTCCAGGACTTTACCATGACCACCGAAGAGGCTGGCTTTTTGGGACTTGTCGCTGGACTTAACTATTAAAGCTGGAGTCCCCAACTTCCTACTGTTCCAGAGTATAGGGTGGGTTGCCTTGAATATCACATTTCAGGGATATCGCATGTATGTGCGAACTTTGTATGTTCCTGTTACCCTATAGGAGAATGTGATTTTTTTCATGTGTATTACGTGAAAACAATAAATATAAAGTTAAACAAAAAAAAAACACAGTTATATTAAATAAAATATGGAGGGAGCATCAACTTTTGTTTTTGTTATAAAGCCAGTATACTTGTTGATTTGTGCTTCAGAAGCTGTGGGGCTGGACTTGATGGACCTAGAGTTCCTCCTGACCTTAAGTTACTATGCTACAGTGTATGTTTCCATGTGATAACCAGGCACATCACTTGAGCCTCACTCTCATATATACATAGACAGTGTTGGCAGATAAGGGCCTACGGCCCACCCAGTATGCCCATTTGAGCTTGTAAATTCACTTTATGTTTTCCTAGAAGTCTGTTGCCCCGTTACCCTTGACCTCCCGAATTCCTTTATGTCTATCCCATGTATTCTTAAATCCTGTGATTGTTTCAGCTCCCTCCACTTCCTGTGGCAGGGTGTTCCACTTGTCCACCACCCATTCTGTGAAGAAATCCTTCCTCATGTTTCCTCTGAATCGTCCTCCCTCCAACTTCATCCCATGCCCTCTAGTTCTGGAACATCTTTTTCACTTAAAAATAGTGTATTCCTGCACCCTATTCCTCCCTATAAGATACTTGTTTGTCTCTATCATATCCCCTCTCTCCCTCCTCTCCTCCAGGGAGTACATATTCATGTCCTTCAACCTGTCCTCATAGGACTTGTGATGCAATCCATGTACCATCTTTGTTGCCCTCCTCTGAACCTTTTCTACCCTGTCTATGTCCTTATGTAGGTAAGGTCTCCAGAACTGTACACTGTATTCCAGGTGGGGTCTCAGTAGTGTCTTGTATAGTGGAATTATGACCACCCTTTTCCTGCTGGTGATGCCCCTGCTTATGCATCCCAGCATCCTATTTGCTTTACCTGCTGCCTTGTCGCAATGTTTTCCTACTTTGAGGTCATCAGAGATGATAACCCCAAGATCCCTTTCCTGCTTGGTGCATGCTATATCCTCACCCTCCAACTGACATATTGTGCCAGGGTTTTTGTGCCCCATATGTATTATCTTGCACTTCTTTGCACTGAATTTCAGTTGCCAAAGCCCTGACCATTCTTCAAGTTTCTGCAGGTCCCTTCTCATTCTGTCTACACCCTCTGGTGTGTCTACTCTGTTGCAGAGCTTTGTGTCATCAGTGGACAGGGAAATTCTGCCTTCTAGGTCCTGTGCAATGTCACTGATGAAGATGTTGAATAGGTCCGGACCCAGCACTGATCCCTGTGGTACCCCACTGGTCACTCTTCCCTCTGTGGAGTGACAGCCATTTACCACCACCCTCTGTGTCCTGCCACCCAGCCAGTTACCTACCCACCACACTACTGTCCTACCCACACCCATATTCCTCAGTTTGTGCAATAGTCTTCTATGTGGCACAGTGTCAAAGGCCTTGCTGAAGTCCAGATAGGCCATGTCCACTGCCCTCCCCTGATCCACCTCCCTAGTCACCCAGTCGAAAAATTCAATGAGGTTGGTCTGATATGACCTCCCCCCAGTGAAACCATGCTGCCTTGGGTCCTGTAGTCCATTGACAACCAGATGTTCCACCAATCTCTCCTTCAGTAGTGCTTCCATGACCTTTCCCACTACAGAGGTGAGGCTGACTTAGTAGTTCCCTGCTTCCTCTTTGTTCCCACTTTTGTATAAGGGGACTATATCTGCTGTCCTCCAGTCTTTGGGTACCTCCCCTGTTTCCAGTGATCGGCTAAACAGAATTGCCAGAGGTTCAGCCTTCACCTCTCTTAGTTCTTTAAGGATCCTGGGGTGCACCCCATCTGGCTCAATTGCTTTATCAACTCATTACTTCCAGTTCCTTCAGGACTCTTTCTCATGTAAAGGGACTTGTGTCCATTTCTGTACCATTCCCACCCCTTGTACTCCCTTCAGATCCATTACCCTCCTCTTCCTCAGTAAAGACTGAGCAGAAACACCTGTTCAATATGTCAGCTTTACTGTTGTCACCCTCCACGTGGCCCCCATCCTCCCCCTTCAATCTCACTATCCCTCCCTTTGCCTTTCTTTTTTCACTTATGTACCTGTAAAAGGTTTTGTCCCCCCTGCCCAATGATTTTGCAATGCGCTCTTCTGTCTGATCTTTGGCTTTCCTTACTGACCTTCCTGCCACCTTTTGCTTCTCCTGGTACTTCTCCCTATCCCCTTCTGCCTGTGTCTTTTTGTATTGTCTGAATGCAACCTTTTTGGCTTTCACTTTCTCTGCTATCTCCTTGGAAAACCCTAATGGCCTCCTCTTCCTTTTCCTCTTGCTAACCTGCTTAATGCATAGTTCTGTTGCTCTTGTAATCCCCATTTTAAATACTGCCCACTGTTCCTCAACCCCTGATTCCTGCCCCATTCCCCTTAATGCCTCTTTCTAGCATCTCCCCATTTTCCCAAAGTCTGCCCCCTAAAATCCAGGATACGTGTTTTTGTGTGGTTTGGTTCTGCTCCTACTGTGATTTCAAACCACAATGATTGGTGGTCACTGTTCCCCAGGTGCTCCCCCACTGTTACCTCCATCACACTGTCCCTGTTTGTGAACACAAGGTCCAGTATTGCCTTCTGCTGAGATGGTTCCATGACCAGTTTCTTGAGGAAGGCACCTTGAAGGGAGTCCAGGATAAATCTGCTGCTAGTTGATGCTGCTGCTGGGATGCTCCAGTCCATGTCTGGAATATTGAGGTCTCCAACCAGCACTACCTCACCCTTTTCTGCTTTTCTTGGGATGGCTAGCATCAGCTCCCTATCTGTTTCTTCCTCTTGGGCTGGTGGTCTACAGACCACACCTGTGTGGATGGCTGGCCCCATTTTTCTTTCCAGATTAACCCACAGTATCTCTCCCCCATTTTGTTCCTCCTGTATCTCTGTGGCCCTTATGTCATTTTTCACATAAAGTGCCACTCCTCCTCCCTTTCTACCTGCTCTGTCTCTTCTGAATATGTTGTAGCCAGGTATGGCTATCTCCCAATCATGGTTATCATTACACAAGGTTTCTGTGATGGCCACAATGTCCAGGTCTGACTGCACCATGGCAGCCTCCAGATCCTCCATCTTGTTGCTAAGGCTCCTGGCATTGGCACACATGGCTTTCCATGATTTGACCTCCCTAGACTGTTTAACTATTCTACTCCTGCCCCTTCTCTGGTTGTCCTTTATCCCTGGTTCTCCCTGCTGTCTGTCCTTCTGTTGAATTTTTCCCCTTTTCTGCCTATCCACCTCTTGGGCGCTTATCTCCATATTTTGCACACTGCTTTGACGAGCGATAAACTCCTCCAATTCACTGGTTCCACTGCTAGCTGTGGGGGGGGGGTAAGCAATTAGGTTCCCTCCTTGCTGGCCTGCCACCCCCGTTGGCTAGTTTAAATGCTTGTCCATGTAGCATTTAAACCTATCATTGAGTGCTTGGATTCCCCTTCAGGATGGATGCAGGCTGTCAGGCTTGAACAAGCCTCCATCCCTCCAGGTACGTCCCCAGTCACCAATGAATCCAAACCCTTCCTCACAGCACCAGTTCTTCAACCATGAGTTAAAGTTCCTGGTGCATACACCCCTATGCTCTCCCATGCCTCTCGCAGGTAGTATTTCCGAGAAGGTGACAGCAGTAGGTACTTGCTTGAGACCCCTCCCCAATTTCCTAAACTCTTCCTGAACTTCCTTTGGCTCCCCATTTGCCAGGTCATTAGTACCTAGGTGGATAATGATTGTGATGATTTTTGTAGTCATCACAATCTTTGGATGTATTTATTTTCAGTCAGCCAAGGCAATGTCTTATTTATATGTGTTGTGTAACATCACAAAATGCAAAAACAGCATGTCAGTGGAGACAATAATATGTTTTATTTTCCTCCTCTGGTTTTACACCATATGAGCAAATAATGTGCTTTATTTGTCAGGTTTATTTCCCCTCACGTGCTATAACTAATTTGCATGTGTATATATATATATATATATATATATATATATATTCAGGCAAAAATTTCATTAATGCATCAGTTAGGGTTGTCATTACAGCAACAAAGTTTGGAAATTACGGATGTTAGGGTTACGAGCCCTACCCCCCCACCCACACTGTCCACACAACAGGCATTGGTGTGTGCTTTGGGGTTGTCTGCCCTAACTTTCACCCCATTCCATTTGTAAGGAAGCTGAGTGGTACAGTATAGGACAATGAGTTGAGAGTTAGGCCAGATGACCCCAAAGCATACCCCAATGCATGTTGGTGTGTAGACAGTGGGATGGGGGGTAGGACTGGTAACCCTAACATCGAACTTCCAAACTTTTGTCACTGTAATGACAACCCTAACTGATGCATTAATGAAGATATTTGTAATGAATTTCCCTTCTTTTTGAGAAAGTGTAATGT
Source organism: Neoceratodus forsteri (assembly GCA_016271365.2). Classification (NCBI taxonomy): domain Eukaryota; kingdom Metazoa; phylum Chordata; order Ceratodontiformes; family Ceratodontidae; genus Neoceratodus; species Neoceratodus forsteri. Next base: position 180,746,850 of record CM028132.1, read on the forward strand.
GCGATGTGTACAGACAAGATAGCTCAGAACTAAATTGGTGTAATTTAAAAGATTTACAAAAAAAGCCACCCCAGTGGCACTGAGGGCTGAGGCACTGGACGCCGTACCTCATGCTATACCGGCGACAGTTGTTCAGGAACGAGCATAGGTCGCCGGGGGTCGGCAGGGTTGTCGAAGGATTCAGCATCCTATGGATTGCTCTCCTTCTCTGGAGAGGGGGGACAACAGAGGTCGGCGCATGATTGGCCCCCGGGGGAGACTGGGGGGCAGTGCACCAATGCTGCAGAAGAGGGGTGGGGTTTGGCAGATGCCTGGAGGAGCGTGTGCAGACACGTGAGCACTCCCTGCACTGGCGTCATTGCACACCCCTCCCAAGAGGGGAGAAAATCAAAATACTCCTTGGCAGCATGAAGACTGCCCCAGTGACACTTCCACGATTGACCCAAGTAGGCTTCCTCACAGTCCCACCCTCCAGGTCTCCATGGTGTTGGGGTACGTACCTGCCATGACGTGACCTGGGGTGGCTGTGGCAGGGAGGTATGAGCTCTGGCCATGATTGGGAAGGCAGCCATGAAGACAGGCAGGACAAGTGGTGGAACCAAAGGCACAACCCCCCAGCCAAAGGATACAAATAAATAAAGCAAAAAAAAAAAAGATTTACAAAAAAGATGCAAAAAAAAAAATTAATACAACTGAAAAGAAATATGAACAAAGCTAGCATCTACAGCAAACAAATCAAATAGTAAACAGTTTTATGGTTACATAAATTCATTAAAAAATAATAAAGTAGAACTAACAATAATTATTAATCATAATGAGTGTATCACTGAGCCGATGCATATGGCAGACACTTTCAACACATATTTTTATTCAATATTTAATAAACAGAAGTCTATTTCGAACAAAACAGAAAAATGTATGGAAGGAAATCATAACTTTAAGTTAGAAGATATCATAAGAATTATTGATAAGTTAAAACCATGAAGTGCTCCTGGACTAGATAACATAACACCATCAATGTTAAAAATTATGAAAAATTATATTTGTATGCCTCTCAAAATCTTATATGAAAATTCTTTAAATACTGGTATATTACCTGAAGATTGGAAAAAATCTAGTTACACCTATCTTCAAAAATGTCAGTACGACAAGTATAAAAAACTATAGGCCGATAAGCTTGATATCAGTCCCTTGTAAAATCTTAGAGACACTATCTTTATTTTATTTATTTATTCAGGCGATCATCATTGAGCAAGGCTCATTTACACTAATTAGAGAAAAAAATCCGATAAGTTACTAAATTCCTTATTTTGATACTAATCAACATGGATTTAACATGGATGGTCATGCACAACAAATTTAATATGTTTCTATGAAAATATAAGTAAAAATCTTGATAAGACAATCCCAATGGAAGTTTTGTTACTGGACTTCAGTCAAGCTTTCAACTCTGTGACACATTAGACCATCCACGAGAAGCTTGTTAAATATAAAATTGAAAAAAACATAATTAGATGAGTAGACACTTGGCTAACAAACAGATCACAAAGGGTTTCTATAAGAGGGCACCTATCAGCAGAAGGCAGTGTTATTAGCGGCTATCAGCAGAGGCAGTGTTACCAGTGGAGTAACTCAGGGATCTGTCCTCGGTCCTATCATCTTTCAAATTTTTATAGCTGACATGGAAGATAACATAACAAATTACCTAACAAAATATGCTGATGATGCCAAATTAGGGGGACCATGCCAGACGACTGAACACATTGCATCTTTACAGAATGATATCAACAATATTGCCTTGTGGACCAATAAACGCAGGATGTCATTAAATTTTGAAAAGTGTTGTGTGTTGCATTTTGGAAAAAAGAATCCTGGTTATAACTACACCTTAAATAATCAAATAATACAGGAAAAAAGGCTAGGCAAAGATCTGGGTATTTTAAAAGACACAGATTTAGATCTGAATGAATACCGCACGGATATGATCGTTAGAGCAAATAATACTCTTAGATCAATAAAGAGAAATATAAAAAGTAAATCCTGAGAGTTGCTGTCGCCCTTATTTTTATCCTATGTAAGGCCACAACTAGATTTTAGCAGCCAAATCTGGAGTACATACAGTAAAAAGGATATCCTTCATATAGAAAGAGTTCAACGTAGACTCACTAAATGAATTAGGAACTTAAGGCATTTGTAATATGAGGAGAGACTCAAGAACTTGGATTTGTATAGTTTGGAACTAAGAAGGCAGAGAGATGATATTTTGTTATATTATGATGTCATAAATAATACTGTTTTAATGTCAGATATGAATATCAAATTTAAAATGGACATATTTACAACTAGGGGACATCCCCTAGAAATAAAAATGAGCATTACAAAACCAATAAGAGGAAACACTTCTACACTCAAAGAACAGCTAACCTATGAAATAGATTATCTGAATTCATTGTTATAAGTGAAAACAAAGATTCTCTCAAAAGAAATTTGGACAAATACATACTAAATGGGGGTAACGTGTTTCTATACATTTTCCTAGAGGAGATGTTTTTTGGGCTCTTGCCTTTTCTGTGCTCCTAACAATCTAAGTGAATCTACTTATATGTGGTTGTGGGAGCACAGGTCCCTCTGGCACTTTGCTCCCATCATGCATACATCATGCATACATTTTGTAATTCTCTCTTTATTTTCAGTGACGGCCCTGCGCTCCCATCTATACATACGTGTACTGATATATTAATGATATCACATCTCTGTGTAGGAGCACAGGGCTCAGGAGGGCCCTGCACTCCCACTACTACATAATGTAGTGCTCTGCACTCCCATACCCGTAAGTATAGAGACATAGTGCACTCCTAGAGCTATTCCAGGAAACCCATGTGCTACAAAATTTGCAATATCTCAGGAACCATAGCAACTTTGGAAAAAATTCCTCTACAGTTGTATTCATGGCCTAGCCACCTCCATACATGCTTAGTGCATAAGCTGCACTTAGCAAAAAAAATCAATATCTCGAACTGTTTTTGAGATATAGCCACGGAAAGGTGCCACAACCACCACAGTGTTATCCTATGGGGAAATTTGCAACTTAGAAAGTGCTGCAACTATGGAACAGGTGTCCATTTCTTCACCCAACCAGCAAAGGGCACATCTGTGGAGCAAGGACCTGCCCCTGCATTGTCCCATCTTTGACTCTGGCCCACTACACCAACTTCCAAGCCAGTCTATGAACCTCCCAACTGAAACCCCACAAGATTATCCCACTGTGGCTGGATCTGGACTAACCCAGGTACTGGCCCTCTAGGCTCCAGTTGTTGCTGAGAGATGGAGAGAGCTGTGTGAAACCAGGGCAGTGGACATGGAGTGGGGGACCTGCCATTATGGAGGTGTCAAGGGAGTATTTTTTCCAGATGTTTACTCTTTCCCTCCTCCCTATGCATTAACTTTATGTCCCATAGTGTGCTGTCCTGAAGGGTAAGGCTAAATATCATGTGGTCACTTATGGTGTCCAGGCCCTCCTCTGACTGCAGGAGGTGTTTGAGCATTGGGACTGGTCTCCCTCTCTGCCTGGAACTGGAGAGGACTGTCTTCACAGCATTCCACAGCTCCCCCAACCAGAGGTGGGTGGGCAGTTTCACTGGAGTAGGACATGCTCTGCTAGTGCCACCAGACCATGCTTTTTGCCAGTTCTTTTTCAGTAATTTATAATGGTTACATCAGTTACAAATGGTGTCAAAGTTAAGCAGCATTTACAATGCCCCTTTAGGATGCCTCCATATTACTGCTTAATGTGGTAGATGGTATCCATTTCAATATGTAACTTTCAAAATGCACTCTCAAGCAGTCTTTCCTCGAACTTCCCTACTGTAATTGCTGAAGGCCAGCTCTTCTGAATTTTACATAAGAACATAAGAATTTGCCAGCAGAAGGAGACCATGTCATCCATCTAGTCTGCCCAGGTTTTCTATCCCCCACTATCAATTTGTCTTGCTAAGGTTACTACTATCTATCCCATGCTTGTTTGAATTCACTGATGGTCTTGACTGCCACTACCTCCAGTGGCAGGCTGTTCCAAGGATCCACCACCACCATCTCCATGAAAAAGTACTTCCTAACATTTGTTTTGAATTTACCTCCCACCAGGTGCATGTTTTGTCCTCTAGTACGTGCAGCCCTGTTTTCCTGGAAGAGGTTCCTAGTTTGTACTGTGTTGATCCCTTTAACACATTTAAATGTCTCAATTGTATCTCCTCTGTTCCTCAACTGCTTGAGGGAGATGTTAGCTGGCTGAGCCTAGCTTCATACGTTTTGTGCTGCAGACCCTGCATCATTTTGGTGGAACATCCCTGCATGGTTTCCAGATTGTCTATGTTCTTTTTTAGGTGAGGTCTCCAAAACTGCACAGTAGTCCAAGTGAGGTCTTACCAAGGACCTACACAGTGGGAGAATTACATCACGCTTCATTACCAATACATCCGAGGATGCTGCTTGCCTTAGTGCCACTTTTTCACATTGCTTCTCTACCTTTAAATCATTTGAGATCATGACACCAAGATCCATTCCATTCTGGAATTATTCTGAAAACTGAAGCACTAGTAGGTTTGGATCAATTCTACTGAAAGAAATCATTAAAAAAATATCCCCACAAAAACTGAGTATTCTTATTCATTTGTGCTAATGGCCATGTAATATACAGTTTCACTATAAATAGTGAGAAATAAAGGTTAAAAATATAAAAACTACTTCAATTTTGTCTTGAGACCCTCTTAAAATTAGGTTAAGAATCAGAATTAGCCCATTCCTGTGTGCACTGTTATTTTTTAAATAAAAAAAACAAACATAATCTAAAACTTTTAAAGAGAGACAATGATTTGCATTTGTTTTACATATGTTTGGGTTTCATTGTCATATATGTCACAGTTATGCTAAATGATTCTAAGTAAAGCATATTTTCTATTGATTTAAAGGGACAGATTTATGCTATAGTAGTGCAGTTGTACTATCTTGGATCAACCTCCTTTAGAGGGCTGACATTATGCAAAACTAATTTATTATAAAATGTTCCTACTAGCTTTGATAAGTTAATGGTATAAATATGTCTGGCATGGTGGACTGGTTCATCATTAGTACCAGATCACCAGACAAGATGTGTGCATAGAGGGAAGGAAGTATTTTATATCCTGGGAGGGAGGGGTTCACAGGAAAGAAGTAAAGGGCTACATGAAAGCGGTAGTGCTACTGCTCATGATGCTGGTAGCCCAGGATCAGTAGTGAGCCCAAGTCATTAGAGGCTGGCCATGAGGAGGAAGACTGAGAATCCAAGGGGATGCTCTCCTGCTATGGGGTGGGTGGTCAGCAAGTTCCACTGCAACACTGCCATGTACAGTAGATGACCATAGGTGGTGGTACATGTGGAGCAGCTAAAGGGTGTAAGGACACTCCCTATGGAAGACATCAACATGCTGTTCATGCGCGCCTTGTCACCAACTGCACAGAGTATCCTGGGGGTGGAAAAGAGGAAAATCCCACCGGTTGGCAGGATGAAGTGGATGGCCCTCTGCAGACCTCACAACGCACTTGGCTCTTGGAGGGCTCAGCATAGCAAGGCTTCCAGAAGGGGAACTGGGGTTCTCCTTTTTGGCCCCACCCAAGAGGGAAAGCTGTGGGAACGTGAGCCAAGGCTAGAGGTATGTCCCAGAGACAGCAGGTGATGGGGCTGGTGAGGATGTTGGCAGAGTAAGGGCCAGTTGGTGTGCAGAGAGAAAAACAAAGTTAAAAATAAAAGAGTACATGTAATCTGAGGTCCATTTGAATGTTAGAACTAGGATGACTGTTTCGTCACAACTAATTGTGCAGGCAGTACTTTCCCTCTTTACAGACTGTAACAACTGAGAAGCTGAAGTTTTTAAGAAAAGAAGTTCAAGATTGTGTCTGCTGTAGCCCTTCAGTGTCAAGGCACTCAGACACTCCTGTTCTATTTGAACTCATTGCCAGGGTGTGCAGGAAGTAAGCTACATGTGTTACTCATACATCTCTGCTTATTTAGCTTCATACTTGTGTCTGTGCCAAAAAAAGTGTTTTGCTTTCCTCTGACAGTTACCAAACAAACTGTTGCAGAATTCTGACAATGCTGCTCTTCTGGTAGACTCTTTGGCTTTCTCATTGTGCCATGTTCACCACTCATAGAGAAATATTAAAAGTTATGATCTAGAATTTCTGCAAAAAAGGACCAAGAATGCATTTCAACCTTCTGAAAAGGTTACTTTTTTTACACAAAACTTGGCACCAGCTGATTGTACAAGATAAAACAAAGAATGGGAGAGTCATTACTTGTCCAATATGCCTTGAGTTACCATACTTGGTAATGCAGCTTGGATAGGTGCCTTATAGCTTGCTATAAAACATATCTGACTGAACCCACTCATGTCTCTGTTTTAACAAAATTCATTGTTTTGTATGATAGGAAACTGAATAAATGATGTGAAGGTTATTTAGTTACGGTTCAACTTTCCTTCAACGGCATGATGTAATGCTAATATGATGATAAGAAAGAAATGAAAATGAGCAATGCTGAAAAGGATTTTAAAATCTTTGAAAATACTTAGCTCTAATCATCAATGATTGTAATCTTACCAATTTAATATAATTTTGACTTATTTTGTGTTTGGGATTACATTACTATAAGGTCTGTTTGCAGTTAAGGTATACAAAGAACTGTATTCAAACCCTTTTTTTCTATGCATAAAAGTTAAGATTTTCATAAAGATTTAATTCACCTTGTTCCTAAAGTAGCAGTCTATTTTCAGAGAGAAGTATTTATACAATTTCTGCAGACATTCTACAGGCCTACAGAGTTACAATCTGCCCACCAGGCCAGTGTTTGGGGGGGGGGACAAATAAGATTCTGATATAGCCACTAACCTCTAGGTTTTCTATGCATTCTAAGGGGACATTTAAGAACCTCCCTTTATAGCAAGAGAGTAAAAGAATTTTATGGCTGAGTACATCAATAGAAAACTCAAAATTGCATGTTGATGTAGTTCAAGGATGAACTGAAGACTCCCTGGGCAACAATATGTTAACAGAGCACATTGTGGATTCTGAAACAAAATAGAAATGTCCCTTCTGGCCAAAAAACACAAATTTTAATCTTTACTTTAACACCACAGTTCAGTGGAAAGGGAGTTTGCATGGTGCTTGTAAAGTTTGCCTTGTTGTTTGTGCTGTTATTGACCCTCTTTGAGTAGAACGGTTAGCAAAGCTGTTTATTTTGCATGAGCTGGAGTAATAACCCAGCCCTAGGCTGAAGGAATTGTGAAAGGATGACAGCAGTTTGATTTAACGATTAGCCACCTGACCCTCATTGCTCCTTGGAGTCTTAACTAGAGAATAAACTCCCATTCTCCCAAGCATGGGCTGCATGTTAATCACTCCAAAGAAAAGCACTGAGAATGAAATAGGGCCATTGTTCAGGGGAGAAGTTTTGAAAAGGCTATTCGTCCCTGCTTGCTTTGTGCTGGCTTCATGCTGGGTTTTTGGACTCTCAAGTTTCTTTACTGCTTTCCTGGTACACCAATGGAAAAGTGTTTTCCAGTGAGTAGTGATTTTTTTTTCCTTGTTCTCTTGGGATACTCTGTCTTGTGTGAGTCTGCAAAAAAAAAATCTCCCTTAACTTTTTACTTTAAATATGGCTTCAGTGGTTTAGGTGCTAAGAATTAGATGCAATTTGTTCTCCTTGGTGTTTTCTGAAACATAATATAACAATGTGAGGCAGTGCTGCAGAGGACTCTTGAAATATATATATATATATATATATATATATATATATATATATATATATATATATATATATATGTATATATATAGCTAATATTTGATCACACATGGGTATGTAAATAAAAAAAATACGATATGCAGTTTATAATTTCATAAAAAAAAAGTATTTCTTAAAAATGAATAAAAACAACTGTAGTTTCTGAAGGACCCCAAAGCTAGACTGATTATTCATGATTGTTTATGTATTATTAACATAGTAATATAAGGTTAGAAGGGACTCTGGCTTCCGGGAATGCTGAATATGGCACAGAAAAGTTTGGAACAGGAAAATTCAGCACAGGAAAATTAAATGGCCAGAACTTTGGTCACACATTTCACTGGAGTGGTGATCCGTGGCAGCATGGTGTTGTAATAGTAAATCTACACTTAAACCTGAAATTTCACTGGAGTGGTGATCTATGGCAGCATTGACCAAATTTCCAGCTATTTAATTTTCCCTGTGGCGAACCTTCCTGTTTGAAAATTTCCTGTTCCAGACTTTTCTATGCCATATTTACTTGCACCCCTACATCCATCATGTCCACTCCCTGCTTCATTGGTAGGTATGAATAAGTATGCTGTGTAAACACGTACTAACCTTGCAATTTGGAAAATTCCAAACAATGTCAAAAGATAATACTATAGAAACTAAAATACAGTTTGGGTCCTTGGTGGGGGGGAATCTAACAGCCTACCAGTAGAGGGAAAAGGCATCCCTCCACCATTCATCACCTACTCCAAACAGTCCCAACCATTTCTTCTCTCCCCTATTCTTCCATTCATTTTTTTTTTGTTTGTTTGTTTGTTTCTTTTTTTAACTCGGTCAGTACCTGGCACAGTGCCTGGAGCTGAAAATTTAAATAAAAGTCTGAAAAAAGTCTGGGGAAGGAGAGAAGGGTGGACAGTGACTGGGCTTATGAAAAGGGTAGCCACATGACTAGTCCTTGCCACCAGGGAAGGGCTGCAGTGTTATTTGTTTAATTATTTGGCCAGTGGTTGAAGCAAACCAAAGTGGTCCAAAAGTTCAATTGGGGTCAAATTGGAGGTAAAAGTCCAGTATTTCAGCACATTCACATAATATGAATTTGGTCATCCCTAGTCCAATGGTGATTGTTCCATTTTCAGTTTTCCTTAGAGACAAGAAAGGAAGAATATTTTGCTTATGCTAGTAGCACTGTTTTTCTTCTTTTATATTGGTCGATACAACCATTAGGGTCTTTTTCCTTAAGGGAAGCACTTCCCTTTGGAAAGGAAGGCCTTGTTTGGAGTAAGCTGCCACAATGAGGTTAGGATTCTTAGAGATCAGATCTACAAGGTACAGATTTCTGTTCTTAAGCTTGACTAGGTTTATCAAAATAAGTAAATAAATTAACACCGGTTACCCCAGTGGCACTGGAAGAAGGTGGGGGGGGGGAGCTTGTAAACTTAAAAAGAATATTTATGGTTGCAGAATGCAGCTACTGCAAATTTGTTTTGGTAAACAAAAGAATTCCAAGCTTGAATATAAATTCAGATTTCTGAATCCAAACAAAAGATGCTGGCATCGAGAGAGAGCAAGAGAGAGAGAGAGAGAGAGAGAGAGAGAGAGAGGAGAGATAGAGAGAAAGAGACAGAAACAGAGAGAGAAAGTTTATTACCCATGCCCCACTTACTATATATGTCCTACTCTTCTGATTGTTCTATTCGGTACAGTGTTAGAACCAAAGACGCAATAAAAGTTTCTGTAATACAAACTTTAAAAATGTGCTGAATCCAATTAAATACAGATCTCGTTTACCTCTATGAGAGAAAGAGAAACAAGACAGCCAGTATTGATATACTTAAGTTAGGAGCAGGCTTATAAGAGACATGGAAACATAGAATTTGATGGCAAAAGGAGCTTGAAAGTGCAAGTCTGCCCTTACTGTTCTTATTTATTGGTATTTCTGGTTTCAATGAGGTTGTATTATTTAATAAGTTATTGGTTTGTTTTCAGTTATACTACATGTTCCTTGTTGTGTACAATTATGTAAAGCACTCTGAGCTTTAGGGATAGGGCACTCAACAAATAAACATTACTACTACTATATTACCTCATCCAACCAACCTACTATACTGGCAGGCTGTTACCCTCCTCCCCCTACTTCCCCACCCCTCCAACCCATGTTGTTCCCCTTGGGGACTATGAGTTCTCTTGCCCTGTCCAAACCATGCTTAGACCTGTTAAGGGGTCGCTGCCCCACCACGTCCGACAACAGTATGTTCCATGATTCCACCACATTCTCTGGGAAGTAGAATAGAACTTCCTCAAGTTTTTCCTGAACTTACACACCACCAACCTCCAGTTATGCCCCCTAGTGACTGCATCACTATTTCATACAAATACATCCTCACTAATCACCTTATTTATACCCCTGAGGAACTTATATGTTTCAGTCATGTTCACATGCTCCCGCCTGGCCTCCACTGAGTACATATTTTGGGCCTTTAGTCGATCCTCATAGGATCTGCCCTGCCCTGCTGGTCATGGGTTATCTTGGGGACTATGTGTGCAAAAGAAAAGAAAATAAATCACTCAACTCATCATTTGTAATCATTTCAAATGATTTTATTTACTGTATTTAAAGTGTCACTAGTAATGCCAATGTTTCACTTCAGAGAGCTTTCTCAAGGTGGGTGTGCCTCACTTTCCTTATGCTACTGTAAATCTCCATCTGGCAAGTTGGACATATTGGCACTCTTGGCAAAACTCTTCTTTTTTTCTCAGCAATAAGTACTGTGTCTCCTAATGGGCTCATTCAAAGATCTGAAATACTCAGTGTAACACACTCTCCTAGTATCTGGTTATTTTAGCTGCAAGGCATAGTTCATTAAAAAAAAAAAATTGGAAATATCATCTTATCTACTTGCACACCTAGTACACATACTAGGTTTCTATTTTGGAATATGCAATCTTAAAAAAATGGTCTGTAGGCTGATGAAATAGTAAGTGCTCTCCCCTCCTCTTAACAAACAAAGCCAGGGATTGGGCTCATTTATATGTGATAGTGTTCTCTCTTAAAATCCTAGCACCCCCCCGCCCCAGCTTTTAAAGCAAAACAGAACAAGTCCTTGAACCTCTACAAGATGGTCAAAGGACAGATACCCTACTAGGCAGTCTGATTTCCAGAAAACTCCCAACATGTCAACATGGACCAGGAGTACTGTCCATATCCATGCAGCTGCTACGCATTTATGTTTTACAAGAAAGCCTCTGACTGAGAAATTGTTTTTCCAGATCTCTAGAACACTGAAGCTGAGTTAGGAAGAAAGGTCACATTTTTGACCAGGGTGGGTATGTGAGGGGGAGGGTTACTGGCTTATTTCTGTAGAACTGCTTCAGCAGTTTGAAACTGTCTACCTAAGAGTAAGTAAATGAGCCATCAAGAAGCACATCAAACAATTCTGACAGCTTTTTTTCTTTAGAGGGGAAACCTGTAATGATTACATCATGAAGTAGGAGGTTGTCTTTGTCTTCAACTCAGAAAGCATCACTTGAACTTTTAAGGGGCCGTTGGGTGTTTCAATTACCCTTGTTCTCTTGTTTATAGCAGCCTTCCGGCACCATGCAATTCTGCTTAAAGTTGGACCAGCATAACATTCTGTGGTGATTTGCATATGCAGCCCATGATGCTTTGCATTGTGGGGGCATGTGTGATTTTGTATTAGCATGCATAGATGCTTCATCCACCAAGATTTAATTCTTAAAACATTAGAGGCTAGGCATCCGGATTAAACCCAATCTGATTTTACATGTAGCCTCTAAGAATACAATTAGGTATTCATTAAGGTAATAAACAAAGCATCACAATCCAAAGATAAGACAGATGTCGGCTACAAAAAGATATTACTATGTAGAAGAGCACCATAAACACTAATCTGTCTTGCAATGAAACTGTAGCACCCCATTCAAGGCAGCAAGTGATTAATAAGAAAGGGTTTTAAAAAAATGTAACATATTCAATATAATTGCAACTTTAGTGCAGAAGTTTACTTTTTTTAGTTTTTAATTATAGTGATGCCTGTTCTACTCTGTTCCATAACGACATACAATTTGTCCCAGGAATGCATCACTGCATCAAGAGTCTGTCTATGATTGAGAAGTTTGTTTACTCTTAAGTAAATACACAGATATACTTTTCAGTATGACATATCATTAAGGTAAATGATGGTAGATTACAGTTTTTTAAAAGAAGATGCACATTTAAAAAACATATATGTGTATATATATATATATATATATATATATACATATTCACAAAACTCTTGAATCAGGGCTTCTGAACAAAGTGTCATGCCAGTAGTGTGCATAATGCACATCGATACTGTAGTTTAAAGGGGAACAGTCAGCACAGAGAGCACCACACCCAACTATGGGGCTGGTTCCTATTTGCACTTTGTGTGGAAAAAAAAATGTTTTTACTTAATGTTTACTGCTATACAGTCGATTGCACCTGACTGATTCTGATGACTTTGTTGATATTTGTTGTAATAAATGCCAGAATCCCCTGCAGCTGATGTCAGACCTGTGTTGCAGCACTTGGAAATTCAATAGCCTGCAGTGCACATTACATTTTTATGAGCTCTGATGTTTTGTTTGCTGATCCTACTGTCTTCCTGAGACAAAATACTGTCACAGAGGACTCTATTTAGCTCAGAGAGAAAAGTGGGACTAACAAATATTTGATCTGAGTTTATAAAAGTTCTAACATGTACTGCAGGCTATTAAATCTTCCAGTGATGCAGCTCAGCTCTGACATCAGCTGCAGGGGATTCTGGCATTTCTGGTTACAGCAAATGTCACTTCAAAATTAGGCAGAATAAGCCTTATACAATCAACTATACTCAGGGCCCATAGTGCTCTGTGGGCAGAATTTTTTGATTTCTGCAGCAGGGCTCCTTGGCTTCTGTGCCAGTATTTTCTGATTTCTGTGGCATGATTTATTCATTGCTCTAGCAGAATGCAGTCCTGCCATTGGCTAAATATTATGTGATGTCACCGATGACATCACATGTTGAGGGTAGAGGAGGAGCTTCAGGATAAATGAGATGGTAAAGAACGCCTGACACTGCAGAAAAACAGTATATTTGAATGAAAATTCACCATAAACAATGAATTCTGCGGCACTATATATATTCTGCGGCATGATGCAAATTCTGCGGAAAATTCTGCAACCACAGAGTCGCAGAATTCCAGGGGCCTTGACTATACTGTGGCAAATAGTAAGTAGAAGTCCTTTTTGTACACAAAGGGCAAATTGGAACCAGCGCCACGGCTGGGTGTTGGGCTTTTAGTGCTGACTGATCCCCTTTAATGCAAGTTCCTATGGTCTTACTAAAGAGGAAAACAGATGCAACAATATATAAATATCCTTAAAGAATACAAACTTTGATTGCTGTCACAAAGTTTAAAAGTATTTTTGATCAGATTTTGCACAATTTTGTGAATATTATATGGGTTTATTTGATCTGTATATGCCATTGTGACACTTATGAAGTTATCTACCAGTCGTATTGACATATTTATTAGTGCTACTGTTTTAAATATAGTAATCATAATCGCATTTTGACCTCCTGGATGCAATTGTAAAAGACCATTCCACTCTCAATGTGTTCTCCAGAATAAAGTTGACATTTGTGTGGAAATTGAAATTAAACATCACTTACACTGTAGTTCCTAAAGTTCAAACAGAAGGTAGAAAACAGAAATCGGGTACAGCTGTCCAATTAATTGGAGCAATCTTCCATGTCTCATTGGCACTAAAACAAACATTGTTCAGTTTTATGCTATACTTTTATCACTTGCATTTGACAGGTGATTTTTTTTTTTTGTAAATTTAATTTTCATTAAACTTTTTTTCTGTGGTTCAACAAGTTGTCAAGCAGTTCTTAAACTGATATTGCATCATGGCTATACATTAGTATTGCAATATCACAGTCAATTTGGAGTGCAGCTCATTCACAATCCAGTAAGCAGCAGTGATGGTTTATCATGCTCTAAAGCACAGTTCAAGTGGGAGTCCTTGGGTAAATACTCATACTATTAGAACTAACCAGATAGCTTGGATACTGCTCACCAATCAGTTACAGCTGTTGGCTGGGGGTCAGGGGTCAACCCTGGGGATGTAAAAAGGGATGGGGGACCCAGGAGGAATGCTGGGGAGGAATTTATGAAAGAAGGGGTGTGGTCCCCTTCACTGTGTGGGGATGTGTCCATTTGGAAGTTGCTGTGATCTGTGTTTCTAAGGTTAGGGGGGATGAAACAGGTCAGCAGTCTAGGTGAAGCTATATTGGATTAGTCAGGGGCTTGAGAAATAACGTGTAGAAGCCAGTATTCCACTTAGAGGAGAAACTGTCACTGTGCCCATTGAGGGAGAAAGTAATTTTTTCCATGGTGTAAATTTGCCCAATAACTTTGCACCAGCTTTGATCTCCAGGGTCTGGGGCATTAGCCAAATGCGGGTGATTAATTTTTTTTAGCAGCAGTCAGCAGAATACTGAATTGGTGTCTGGAATTTGAATCCCTAAGTTCCCTTGGGAAGTGGGGAAGCAGAAATAATTCAGTGGTTAAGGGAAGGGGAGTACTATGTAATTCTGAGAGTTTTGACTCCAGTGCCTCAAAAAATGGTTGGGGGACCACGCAGGCTCACATTATAGTTCTGCCAGCAAGAGGTGGCATGAGATGTACTGTAATTACTGGAGTCCAAAAGTATCTTGAGAGTTGTTTCCAACCATACTCCCACCATTGATGAGAGCTTGTCACCTTTGAAGAGATCTAGCAGGTCCTCTGTAATGTCTCCACTGGAATTGGGGTGCCCAGTTCCTCTTCTCATGTTCAAACAATTTCCAAGGAATTCTCACCTGTGAAGTCCTTGAGGGCTTTGTATATCTGTGAGACCAATGAGTGGATGGGCCTGTTTTAAAGAAGACTAATAAGTGGTAGATAATTGTTGGTTAGGTAGCCAGGGAGCATACCCCCTGTGGTAGTGATTAGATAAAATGTTGAATTTGAAGGTATGTAAAGAATTCCTGTCTGTGCAGGCCAAACTTAGCCTGTAGATCTGTGCAAGAGGTGATCCCTGTGTCAAGGATCAATTATAATAGGTATTGTAGGGACTATCTCCCCCTGGTGTGGTATATGGGGTCCCACGGGGTTGTAGAAATTTCTAGAACAGTGCTATTGGGCAGAGCAGCATTAGGAAGGGGGTTACATTTAGGGATTTTCCAATCATGTACCTAATCCACTGCAGGTAAGTGAGCCAAAGGTTGCTACCTCCATGTAGCCCATGCGTTGCAGTGGATTGATACAGACTACGAATACAGTCTAGATTTGGGAGGAATTCCCTCTCCAACTCTATCCAAGCATTAGGGGAAGAGCCCCGGTGCCTGTATAGCATAAAGCAGATCTAGGAAGCCCAGTAATAGAGGTTAAGATTGGGTAAGGTGAGTCTGCCTGCCTGTTTCAGAAGGGTTAAGATCTTCATTTTGATTTGTGGTCTCTGCCCAGATCAGATGAAATGGTAGAGCTCTCTGTTTTACTGGCATCAGATTGTCAAGGTTAAATATAATGGGATTGTGAAAGAGTGCTGGTGACCCCTCCGAATACCTGCTATACTTTCTATCTTGAAGTCTGCTGCAGTAGCACCCCCCTCTGTTTTTTTTCCTTTCCTTTCTTTTCCTATCCATTTTTTCTCCCTTTTTCCAGGCAGATCACCTGGAAAATAGGCACTCTATCACTTTGCCTTCTGACTCATTTTCAAAGCAGGCATTCAAAAGGAGTCTCAGTTCTCCCCCCCCCCCAGTGAGGACACTCTTGAAAAAGAATAAATCAGGTATCAGATAATGTGGGCTATATGTTAGCAGTACCTGATATTGACAATGTCTGTTAAACACTCAGTATGTTAAAATTCCCAGAAAAACACCCAGAATAGAGTAGGGGTAAATCAGGAGCGCATATGCGGCAGCGCTGCTGGGGCTACAGTGTACAAATAGCCCCGCATGACACTCCATGTTGTGAGTGCAAGAAGTGCTGCATTTCATGCTGCTGTTTTCCCCTCACACTAGCGAGAAGTCGGGGAGACTTCCAAATGGAGAATCATTTTTTCTTCTCATTTGTTTGGGCTGTGGCAGACCAAGAAAAAGGTTTTAGAAAGTAGTCTGGCAGTCGCCCCATAACTTTCTGGGAGCCTTGTTGCCAGGCTGAAATTCTTGTGTGCCCCTGGTGACACTCCCAAATGATTTGGTTTTAGAATTCCTAATTTTAAATAAATGAAAGCTGTGAAATATATTTAAGCAAAGGTCACAGTAGTCCAGTGTAAAATAAGCAACAGTATCAGGGACTCACCTGTTAGTTGTCTGATTCTGTTCATCTGTGCTATGTGGCATTTTACCCAAATAAACCTAAAATGAAACAGACCTGAAGAGAATTTCTGCACAAATAATGTGCACAATATTGCAGACATTCTGAAATTTTAATTAATTTGTTTATCTTTTTATTATTAATGCCTCCTTTCAGGAAGAGATGTATTAAAGGTAAAGCTTACCACAAGAAGAGATTCTGTGCCCTCATTCTGGTGTTCTCTGCAGCTATCTGCTCCTTCTGCTCCAAATGTTTACTTAAGAGCCAGCTGGCCTGCTTCCCTCCATAGTTATGCTGTGGATAGGTAAAGGAAGGGGCCAACCCCTGTATTGTTTCTTTTTTTGTCTGTTTAATGATAAATTCCTTTTAGGAGCTTAGTTTGAGATGTTAGACTCCGTATAAAATATGATGGTGGTTACAGAAATAATAAAATCCATAATAAAGTAGATTTTTTTCACGAAGTGTTATGGATAGGAGCCTGAAGTGGTCACCTGATGGCTCCCATGTATAAAGGGAGCTCATCTGGGTAGCCACTTCAGATTCGTTGTGGGATCAGCCTGCTACCAATCCAAAGTGGGAAGGTCTGCGCTGTTCTTACAGACCTAGACTTTGTTTCCAGAGTGGCTTTTTGATATTATTGCCTGTGAAGACAGAGTATTCTGATTTATCTGGATTTATGTTTATTTTGCTTTATTTATTGTACCAAGTCCACTGTTAATTTTGTTTTATTTTTGATTCTGAAAATAAATATTTGACTTGGCAATCGTGAGCCTTGCCACCTCTTCAACTTGTGTCTGTGTACATCAATTCTTCCACTGCCTATGACAGGGATACTGTGAAATAAATAGGGCCCTGGGGAGGGTCACCATCCTTATAACCTCCACCATTCTGGGTAAGCTCAACAGGAATGTGCCTCAGTGGGTTAAGTCTTGGGTTAGTTGCTGTGTGAAAGTGTGGCAGATCTCTTTACTGACCACATAAATCTCCAGGTACTTCAGTTTCTTAAGCTCACAACTAAAGGGAAATTATGTGCGAAATGTTGAACTTGGTGTATAGTGGAATAAGCGCTTGTTCTTAGTTTTGATTTCCAATTTTTTCATAACTTTTTTTTATAATATTATCCTGTTTTTTTTTCTTGTATTGCAAACTATTATACACTGCTGCTGCCATCTTGGACCACCTGTAGAAATCGTTACTTTCACATCTCACAGGGCTTTCCTGGCTAACAGGATTTTACAAGGTTTTCCTTCACTAAAATATGACTGATGGTCCAATAAAAAGAATGGAAACATCATGGGATCAAGAAACAATTTAACTGTAAAATGTGATTTGTTATGCAAAAGTTGGGTGGAATGTAAATAATTCACATCTGCCCAGTTTGGCAGAACATGTAGCCACCCTTCCTGTGGACAGAACTACACAGTCTGTGAAAAGTCAATGGTGAAACACAGAATTATATAGGTTGGAACTCCATGTGATACAGAAAGACAATGTCATAGTTATTCCACAATTCGAAGCTGCAGTTTCCACCTGCAGTCCTTTTAATTTCACACTCTTTACATTCTACCAGACTTCACCATCAGAGGATTCCAGTATATTTATCAATGCTATGCATTAGTGTGAACTTAAAGTTGGTAAGCGTTAAGGTTGAGTGGGTGTTGGTTGTTTTAAGCTGGCAGAAAGCAGACCTTTAACCTAACCTACTCAAAGCTCTAAAACCTCATTCTACTTATTTTTGGGGGGCAGACTAAAGCCATTGTATTTCCTATGGTGGCAGTCAAACCTTTATGCATGATTTACGGAATTAGAGGTTAACCTACAGAAGATCATGTAACAGCCTCACTGGGGATATTGTTTCCACAGGATGCAGCTCTGTAGTTACAGTGTAATATATATATATATATATATATATATATATATATATATATTAAAGGCTATTTATACAGCTGAGATACATACAGGTGGTCTGAAATGATGCTACCTTGCATTTCATTTTCTTTACTTGGGACTGATCCTCAAAAGTACACTGCTCAATATAAGATTTTCTATTACATATTTTAAGACCGAGTTGGGATTCATAAGTGTTCCAGTTGAGGAAGCCCGAATCATTTGAGTGTACTGTGGTGGCAGGTGTAGGCTGCACGATAACTCTCATCTACCATCCACCCAGAGACAAGAAGTGATTCCTGCAGGAAGTAGCAGATTTCGTGGTCGATATGGTGTTGGAGTCGGCCAGAATGATGGTTCTGGGTGACTTCAGTGCCTAGGTCAATGAAGAACTCTTGCAATTTGGACAACACTTCCTCCAGCTTATGACATCTCTGGACCTTACACAGTTTGTTACCTCTGCCACCCATAAACATGGTCACTCTCTTGATTTGGTCTTCCTCCTGGGGATCAAGGCCTCTGACTTGGGGGTGGAACCTGTCAGTTGGTCTGATCACTAGTCCATGAGTTTCAACTTTTATGCCCCCCTTCGAAGGCCTGCCCCTGTGGAGATGGTCAGTTATCGTCCTTTACGGGAAGTGAGCCCTGAAGGCCTAGTGGCAGTGTTTGACCTCTCAGAGTTTCCTGTGGCTAGCTCAAGCCTAGAGACTTTAGTCATGGCCTATAATAAGGCCATCTCTGCAGCCCTGGACTTGATTGCTCCTATCCGTGTTCATCCTCTCCCTATTCACCCTCGGGCCCCTTGGTTTGATGGGTCTTTGAGCGAGCTGTGGTGAGTAGGACATAAGTTAGAGTGGCCCTGGCAGAAATCCACCCTGGATGTCGATCACCTTAGATTGGTTGAGCATTATCAGACCTACCAATGAGTGATCTCCCGTAAGAAGGCAGAATTCCTGTCCAGGGTGATCGCTGCTGCTCAGAACCGACCAGCACAGCTCTTCTGAACTGCTGACAGGTTGTGAAACCCAACTTGTCTGCAGCTCTGAAGACCTTTTTCGCAAGTAGAGTGCGATGAACTTGCTCAGTTCTTTGCTGATAAGGTGGCCGACATCAGGTCAGAAATTCGTACGACTCGCTCTATGGGGGCTGCGGATGATCAGTGTATGGCCACCTCATCCCGAGCTTCCTGGAGTACCTCTGCCTTGCCCAAGTTCATGGATGTCATGAAGATTGTCCAGGGTATGCACCCTACATGCTGTAGTTTGGATCCAGGCCCAACTTCCTTGATTATGGGTTGTTGGGATACTATCGGCCCGATTGTTGCACAGATAATCCGGTGCTCCATGGAATCAGGTGAGTTTCGAAGCTCCCTGAAGGAGGCAGTGGTAACTCACCTCTTAAAGAAAGCTTCTTTGGACCCGGATTCTCTAACCTTCCCTTTATAGGGAAGGTGATTGAGAAAGTAGTAGCGGTACAGCTGGATGACCACCTGACCATCCATAACATCTACGAACCTCTCCAGTCCAGTTTCCAAAAAAGGCCCAGCACCAAGACAGTGCTGGTCTGGGTGCTAAATGATCTCCTGATGGGGAGAGATCAGAGAAGCTGCTCCATCATGGTGCTTCTTGATCTCTCCTCAGCTTTTGGCCCTGTAGACCATGGGGTACTGCTTGGACATCTGAGGTCCATCTGCGGCCTGACAGGTACAGTCTTCAGGTGGTTTTCATATTTTCTCACTGGCAGAAGTCAAAGAGTGGTGTCTGGGATTTTTTCCTCACACCCATTCTCCCTACCATGTAGGGTACCTCAGGGTTCAGTGTTGTCCCCCATGTTGTTTGCAGTGTATATGCTGCCCCTCGGAGACATTGTAAGACAGTATGGGCTGAGGTTTTACTGCTATTCTGATGATGCCCAACTCTACCTGTCTTTTGCCCCTGACCAGGATGGAGCTGTCTCTGTCTTTAATAACTGCCTTGTTGAAATCCAGGATTGGATGAATGAGAGCTGGTTAAAGTTGAACGCTGGAAAGACGGAGGTGCTGGTAGTGGACCTGGGTCACCGGATAGAGGGGCTGTGGGCTGGTCAGCCCTTAGGGCTTTTTCTTGGGGGCTCCCAGATCCTCACCTCTGAAGGGGTGCAAAACCTAGGGGTCATACTTGATGATGGGCTGACTTTACGAGCTCAGGTGTTGGCGGTCATCAAGTCTTCCTTTTATCATCTTAGGAATATCTCCAGAATTAAGCACCTTGGTCCATCTGGGGATTTACCTACATTGGTCCATGCCTTTGTGACCTCGCGACTTGATTATTGCAACTCCCTGTACTTAGGGCTTCCAGGGGTTGATATCCGCCGCCTGCAGCTCATGCAGAATGCAGCAGCACGATTGTTGACAGGGGCTTCACGAGCATCCCATATCACTCCTGTGCTGCACGATCTGCACTGGCTGCCGATTAGGTGGTAGATCACCTTTAAAGTTCGTTTACTGACTTATAAAGCGCTACATGGACTTGGCCCTGACTACTTGAAAGCTCCTTGTGCCTTATTGCCCAAAGTGACAGCTCCGTTCGGCTGACGAGGGGTTGCTAGAGAATCCAAGAGTGTCACTGAAATCTTCGGGGGCCCATGCATTCATTCACGTCACCCCCACACTTTAGAATTCTCAACCCCGCCAGCTCTGGGACTGCATGACCGTGGGAAGTTTTAAACAATTCTTGAAAACTTTTTTATGATGTCAAGCTTTTAGCAGCACCAAATAATTATGATCCTCTGATATTTATTTTAACTACTGTTTTATTGGTTTTATCATGTTGTTTTATCTTTTTGTAAAGTGCCTTGATGGCCTGAAAGACGCTTTTGTGAAATAAAATTTATTATTATATTATTATTGTAACATATGACTGATTTTACCCTTATATACTACAGCTGTACAACAACTCTCTGAAAGTTCAAAACATAGAAACATAGAATTTGATGGCAGATAAGGACCTCTTGGCCCACCTAGTTTGCCCATTTTCCTACCTAACAGATAAGCTGCAGATCCTAGTTAACCAACAGTTTACTTCCTCCTACCCCCCACTAGGACTGCCTCATGTCTGTCCCATGCATTCTTGAATTCTCCCACTGTTTTTGACTCCACAACCTCCTCAGGGAGGCTGTTCCATGCATCCACAGCCTCTCCGTGAAAAATACTTCTCACATTACCTCTGAGACGTCCCCCCTCTATCTTCAAATTGTGACCCCTTCTTCTTGCACATCTCTTTTTCTGAAAGATACTATCCTCTTGGACTTTGTTGATTCCCTTGAGGTACTTGAAAGTTTCTATCATGTCTCCTCTCTCCCTTCTTTCTTCAAGGGTATACAGTACATATTAAGCTCCTTTAGACTTTCTTCATATGTCCTCTGGTGCAGATCCTGCACCATTTTGGTTGCCCTCCTCTGGACAGCCTCTACTCTGTCTATGTCTTTGTGCAGATGGGGTCTCCAGAACTGCACACAGTACTCCAGATGGGGTCTCACCAACTGTCTGTACAGAGGGATAACAACTTCCTGTTGTCTACTATTGATGCCTCTCCCTATGCATCCCAGTATCCCCCCAGCCTTCCTTACTGCCTTCTCAAATTGCTTGCCCACCTTTAGGTCATCTGATATAATTACCCTCAGGTCCCTTTCCATTTTTACTGTTGTCAGTATCACACACCCCATTGTGTACTCTTCCCTGGGTTTTTGTTTCCCAGGTGCATTGCCTTGCACTTCTTTGCATTGAATCTCAGCTGCCATACATTTGACCATTCCTCCAACCTTGCCAAGTCCCTTCTCATCCTTTCCACTCCATCTTGTGTATCAACTCTGTTGCAGATCTTTGTTGTCTGCAAAAAGACATACTTTTCCTTCCAGTTCCTCTGCAATGTCACTTATAAAGACATTAAAAAGGACCGGCCCCAGTACTGAACCTGTGGTACCCCACTAGCAACCCTCCTTTCTTCACTGTGGACTCCGTTTACTACTACCCTTTGTGTCCTGTTGTCTAGCCAATTTTTTTATCCAGGCTACCACCTTGGGACCCACTCCAAGGCTGGCTAACTTGTGTATTAATCTTTTGTGTGGGACTGTATCAAATGCCTTGCTAAAATCAAGGTAGGCCATGTCCACAGCCCCTCCCTAGACTACTACTTTGATGACCCAGTCAAAGAAATCTATTATATTCATCTGACACAACCTTCCCATTGTGAATCCATGCTGCCTTGGGTCCTGGGCCCCACTGGCCTCTAGGTATTCAACAGTTCTTTCCTTCAGAAGTGATCCCATCATTTTCCCTAACACTGAGGTCAAACTAACTGGTCTGTAGTTTCCTGCCTCTGTCCTGCTCCCACTTTTGTGAAGAGGAATCCCATCCAACCTCCTCCAGTCCTCAGGTACCACCCCATCCTCCCATGATTTGTTAAAGAGAGTAGTCATCGGTGTCACTAGTTCTACCCTTAGTTCTTTTAGAATTCTTGGGTGAATCCCATCAGGCCCCATTGCTTTGTCCACCTTCAATTTTATTGGTTCTTTCAGAACCCTTTCTTTAAATGGACTGGTATCGACCCCCATCTTCAGAGTGTTTCTCTTGTTTGGTTTAGGTACCTTCCCCTTCCTCTTGTTTTGTGAATACTGAGCAGAAATATTCGTTCAGTATCCCTGCTTTTTCACTACAGCGAACATTGTTGGTTGAACCAACAAATGTTTAAATGTGTTCTAATCAGTTGGTAAGTCTAATTTGTAATAATGGTTTGCTGTTTTTTGGTGCCACCCATTGGTTTCAGTCTCACAATCTGATTGGTTCCTAACAAGTCTGAAGTTTGTGGGATGCCTTATCCCCACAGTAAGAGTAAGCCAGTGCTGAGTTTGCATTTTGTGAAAATGCCAAAATGCAGCACTTTCACCTTCAGTTCAGGGCCATTCAGGTTTTGTGTTACGTTAGGCCTTTTTGACACTTTGGCAATTTGATAAAAAATACTCTAGCCATTTCTACATGGCATGGGTTTGTCCTGTGGTCACCCTTCCCCCACTCCAGTAGAAAATCCAAATCCTGGCACCGTGGCAGACCATGAGATGTCTTTTTTTAACAGGTAAATGTCTGGGAGAAAGGTGATATCTGGAAAGTGGTAAGTGACTGGGGTGGGGTTGTGGAGGACAGTCACATACTCCATGTAGCTTGCTAGACCCCCATACTTAGGACTTGAAGACTTTTAACCAAAATATCAAAGTATTACTGAAGTCAGGAAAGTGGAACCAAAGCCAGGCTAATTTGCCAATGGCCACGTTCTCTCACCCTTTTCACAAAGATTGTTAAAAGATTTTTAAAAGGGATCAAACCTTGGAAGTACGAAGTATAATTTTTTTAGACCATTCCAATTTACTCTACAATAGTATATATGAGATCCTGCTAGTTTGCACCTTATGCATAAGCCTGTCCAGCTACAGCTGGTGTTTGAGAAGTGTACAGAGTGATCAAATTGACATAGCAATGTGCTGAACAGATATACTGACTGTAGTTTTAAACACATTTAATCAGTACTTCTATTTATCTTACCTACTACTTGATAACAAGGCCATGCCTCCAAATAGGGATGAGCGATATATAACTTTACTTTGTTTGGTAGCTCCGCTGCAGCCAGAAATATTTACTGAATTAAACAGCCACTCTGTTGACTAATCAGTGATAACTGGCAAAGAAATGTGTCTGGAGTAGAGATATGGAAAGTGGATTTTAGGGGCACTTCACTGCCTCTCTAAGTCTCGTTAATAAAGTTCAGCAGCATTTAACTTTCTTGGCATTGCTTCTTTTCTCCTGTGTGTGTGGTGACCTGTGTGTTTGTCATAAGACAAGTGGCCATGGAAATGTCTGGCTGCTGCAACAGCATCTAATAAGAGATGGAAAGTCCAAGTATTTTTAACAGTTGCTAAACAGCCAATGTGTGGAGGAGATGGAAGAAACATAAAGCAAGAAACAAAATTGGAGAATAAGTCAAAAACAGAGAATACAAAGATAAATAAATAAGTGGTGCAGGACAGGAAAGAAAATAAATGGAATGGTGGGGAAGAGACTTCTGAAGTTGTTTTCTGCTAGACTCTGTAGACTGGACATTTGGGAATCAGGATGAAGAGAGACAATTATCTCCTGAAGGCAAGTGTTAATGGAGTCAGACTGGGAAGATTAGTTGCTTCAACCATCAACACTAGAACCTGTTACTTGGGAGCATGTGTTACCAGTGTTCAGTAGATGGGGCAAAGCAACCCATGCAGCTATTGCTGCATCACATGGGAAGTGCCCAGGTGATTCATTTTTGCCTCTATTACCTGCAGATCAATAGTCTGGGCATGGGTCGGAGAATTATGAACCTCTGGAGGAACTATCAGACTCACTGCCATGCTGTTCTTCACTAATGTCACTAGTAGTAGTAGTTTGACTGCTATTTTTCTTTTCGACAGGTGGTAACAGTAGGTTGAAGACAGCAGCAAGGCAAGGATGGATAGCAGAGGAGCTGGGGCATGGATAGAGTAGGGTCTAGGTTGGGTACAGAGTTGAACTGAAGAACTTGATACTGGAGCCTGGTGAGCATCCTATGTTACCGAACGTGTGTTCATTTTTTTTGTGCATCTCTCCAAACTATACACTCATGCCTAGAGCAAGGCATGATGGGTATGTAAATCATTGTGTAAGCTGGACTGATAAGGCTTCACCAGAACAGACATTACCTTTTAAACAGGCTTCTACGTCTGATTCTGTATGGACTGAGAATGACAGAGTATACAGGTGTGTTTCATCCTCTCTGAGACTCCTCAGTATACTGCAGTGATAAGCTCAACCAGAAACCTTGTAAATCCCCTAAACAAATTCTGTTTAGAACACTCAGTGTGACCATACTAGAGAGGGAGTTACTCAGTGTTGTTTGTATGTTGACATTTGAAGTGAATAGCTGGAGGCAGAGAGTTGTACTTAAAAAGCAACTGACGCCTTCAGGAGAACTTCAACAAAAACTAATATTTAGAGACTGTTCAGCTTGTATTTCACATTAATTCTGTATTTCTCCTCCCTACTATTTATTAATGAGGTAATTTGCAGAAAAAACAGGATATTTGCTCCTGAAGAGTTAATCTATTCCTGTTGCTTTCTCCTTACCTGAGGTAATAATGAACTGCTTGTGACACCAGAGTTGCTCCCATGGCAACAGCTTGTGATTTCACAACAGAGGATTATGACATACAGTAAAGAATAAACTATAGAGGCAGATGAGCTCTAAGGGATAAAGATCATGTATTCATGCAAATTTCCTCAGTTATAGATAATGTGGAGCAGAAATCTAAAGAATATATATGGAATGCAAGCTGAATTGTACACAAATATGTTTTTCAAAAATTTCTTTGAGGTGTCAGCAACTCTTTAAATCTACAGTAAATGAGAATTTAAAATAGCAAAATAATGTTAAAAACAGCAGTTAGTAGGTTTAACACTAGAGACTAGCACTATATAATTTCTTAAAATTTTAATATGGTTTTAGTTAATATACTCACAATTCCTGTTGAAGCTTTGTACAGACAGTTGCCATTACTATTCACCATCCATCATCTTTACCTTTACAGGAGGGGGTGAACCATGACAGAAAATGCATTGTGGCAACCTTCTTGTGCTGCTCTCATATAGGACACCTGCTACAGAAAGGTGGTAGATCAGAGAGCAGCAGGATGGGGGATTGGTTTATTTAGTTTTTGCTGACCAGGTAGGTGCACTAAACAAATACCTATTTTCAATCATGACCGGGGAGATTACATACAAAAATACAGACTATAATAAAGACAAGTAATGTTTCAAATTTAGGTAAAAATATATCAGCAAACATTAAAGCATAAGTAAACATGAGTCAGACAAAAATACATAGTAGGCAGAAAAAAAATGCAAAAAAATAGCAATAGCTCCCACATGGTACATGGGGAGATACACATTGAACATTTCATAATTGCATGAGGCAGCATGAAGAGGAATGCCATAATATAAAGGAGAGTTGCTACCGTTATTTCTGTTTTTTAAATTAAAAAATAACTTCAGTGTGTGTCTATGAACATTACTATCATCAGTGAATGACACAGAAGATGGTATTAAAGCAAAACAGTGATGACATATATGCTGCCATTACCACCGATTACTGCTTTAAGAATCTTAACAAAAAGGTCTGATCAGAAAAAAGATGAAATCAAATCAGATGAAATAAAAATATACAGTTTCTAACTCAAATTCAGAAGTGAACAGTAAGGCAAGCAAGATCAACAATCCCCAATCCCATCTGTGGGCGGAGAGTAGGGAATGAGGTTTCTTGGAAGAAATTTAATAAAGGCACTGAATAACACATACAATCCTGTTCAACAAGCAGTGTATGGACTTCAGTGTTTCATCACATCCTAAGGACAGCACCTAAACAACACAACTTTCAAAATAGCTTAACATTTCCCTTTACTTTTTTTCTCCAAATTCCTCATCACCCAGTCATTGCTTCTGTTTGTGATACTACTGCCTTGAAGGCTACTTATGGTTCTATTGACAGGACCCAGGTCAAGGATGCTGAGACAATCATCTTTCCTTTTGGTCCTTCTCCACCAGAAGGCACCACTCGGAGAAACAATCCTCTAGCCAAGCATCTCATGATCAGTATGTTTTATAAATTGCATGTGGTACTCAGCCCAGTAGACTATTGCTGCACACTAACGTCTGAACACACTTCCTATAAAGCGTAATATCCTCCTGCCAGAGGCAAATTCCAATTTCAATAAAATGTTTTAATTTCAACAAAAGAGTACTTTCCATTTTCAATATAATTTTTGTGTCTTCTAAGTCTTGGGGCCCATAATCACTTTGACAACATATTTTTTTAGTAATCCTTCAAGTGGCATGAGTAATCCTCTCTTTATTACCATGAAATTTTTTTTTCCTTCTTAGAGAGTGGTATGTTTTTAATGGCTCTGGGTCAAAGGATTTAAAGAACTCTGAAGCAGATATCTTTAATGGAACATGCCTCAGCTCTAGATGTCATTTATTATGGAAGGCCACAGGTCAAAGGTATCTTAACCCAGAGCAAAGGCACGGTCTGTGGGGACTGTCAAGGGGCATTAATGATAACTTCGAATGTGAGGCCAATTATTTACTGTTCCTATTGACTGGCAATTTTTATACTGAGTTTGTTTAGGACTGCTTTTTAAAAGAAGGGCAAAGATAATTGTATCTCTTACAGTGCTCTCATCCTGTTCTTGTCAGTAAAGTAGGGAAAAAGAAACACATGTGCTGAGGATAACGATAGGATAGTGGTGAGTGACATTATTAAAGTATCATTCTAAAAGCTATAAAACTGCCTGCCAAAGTGTTCATACTGTATTCTCTTTATACAGTTTGAAGGAGTGCTCCCAACCAACTGGAGCACTCCTTTGACCTATGCATGAGACAGTCTTATAAAATGTACTATATCTTACATGCAGGTTCCCTGGAAAATTGCATTTGGGGAGACATTATGTTCAAGTTTTTTTTGTTTTTTTTTAACTATGCTTAATAGAGTACAATTGCTAGAATAATAGGGGACTGTGTATTATGAGTCGATATTACCTTCAAGAGGTTCTGTTTACATGTGAACTTCGAAAACAAAGCTTGAGAGGTTGCAACATATCACCAGAACCTCAAGATAATAATATAGAAAAGAAATTCACAGTCCCCTATGTGTTGTTTTCTGTAATATATGAATCCAGACAGCAGTTACCTCCATGCTCCTGCCTGGAATTGCAACCATAACTACTCTGAGCAGCTTCTTCCGTGACCCAAACTGCATGTTTCTTCCACTTCCTGCCCTCTCCTGGACTGATGCCATGCAAGCTCTTTACACTCCCACCCCCAGAAAAAAGGCAGCAGTGGAGCATGGATGGACTAAACACAAGAGGGGGATTTCTCTGACGTTGACTGATGTGCCCTATGAGCCACTTGCTTACACATGCTTCCTCATCCACTTTGTTCCTTTGTGCCCTTTGTTTTACTGGTGTTTGTCAGGTCAGCAGAAGAGTAGGCCAGCTTTTGCTGTATGCCATGGTTACAGTAAGAGCCAGCGCATGCTCACCTTTTTCTTTCTGAAGTGTTTTCCTTTTTCTGTGTGCTCATTAAATGGTTTCCTACTTAATAGTATTGTGTGTAATGTGAAAAGCTGTGCTTTACCTGGAAGCTGACATATCTAGTTCTGCTCCTCCCACTACATCAGCAGCATGGGACTACACTTACTGTAACATAACAAGCCCTGCAGCCTGACTGGCAACATGTGTCACAAGTTACCAATCAAACAGCAGGAGACTGACTGTTCTTGGTTACTAGTAATGTCACAGTCTGTGACATCACAATGGTGATGATGCATAGAGAGGAATATAACTGACCATGTCAGTATCTGGGTAGAATACAGTTCCACACATCACACCTAGTACTGCCAGGTACAAAATCTTCCAGTCTGCAAAACAGAAATGGAAAAACAAATCAGATATAAAAAGCTATAGTGACTATTCTGAAAGTTACAATTAATTGCTTGCAGTACAGTAGGTCTTTAAGGGAATACTGCACTTCCTCATATCTTGCAAATTTGTTTCTTTGTCAACAGACAACTATTTTCATGTAGCAGTTGTGGATATGTGTTTGCTTTAGTTTATGTTCGGTGTTCATACTGGTCTGTGTAACAATCCTGGAGGTCTCCATTTTCTGGTTGTTGAAATATGATTGTCCCTGAGAACTGCATTAGCATATGAAAACATGATGTGTTAGTACCCTTTAGACTCCACAGTATGTCTGTCTGTCTGTCTGTCTGCTTACCTAGAGTCCAACAAAACAAGTTGCAGCAAAATATGCAATACCACATTTACCTTTAATTAGCTTTGCAAACTGTCTTAGATGTAATGCAGGGCTTCCCCTTAATTTGCATTTTCAGTTTGTGTGTTTCCAGAGTTTTTTTCCAGGATGTCTGTACTCTTCAGCATAAAGATACATGGTGTAAATGGGTACTGTGACATCATGTTCTCATATGCTAATGTAGCTCTTATGGACAATGAGATTTCGACAACCATAAAATGGAGACCCCCCATGATTGTCAAAGGTACTAGAATGAACAGTGAAAATAAAACTGAAGCATACACACACACACACACACACACACACACACACACACACATATATCAATAACTACATAAAGAGTTATCTGTTGACAAGGCAACAAATTAAAATTTACAAGACATGAGGGTGCAATACTCCTTTAAGAGATGGGGGGATTTTCAAAGCAGATCTGTTCCAGAGCTATCCACCCTATCTTCAATGCATACAGAAGTCTGCACAGGTCGATCAAAAATTAAACACAGATTTTCCTGTGCTTGCATCAGTAAAGGATGCAATGGGCTGCAAAGCCCAATCTGTGCATCATTTACTAGCACAATGTACCAAAAAGCCCACTTCACTGTCACAAGTTGCCTTCGGCCTTTGAAAATTGCTGCAGACTGCATGGGCAAAAACCTCTCAATGCAGATACTGTCAGATCTCATACCTGTGTCTGTGTCAGTGGCTAGGAAAATCCCCCAGAATATCCTAAGTGATGCACGTGGAGATTTTGCTCACCATGACAAAACCCTGGAAGCTTAAGAAGCACAACATTAGGGCTCCATAGTGACACCACATGCTGTAGCTGATGATGTCATCTGCAAATAAATAGATTTGTGATTCGTAGTAACTTTACATAACTGTTTTGTTTTCTGAGGGTTCACTGCTCAGCTTTTAGTTTTTAGTGAAAATACAACTGTTATCAACAATGTATAAATATAAGGTAGAAATGTAAAAGAAAATACTGTCAGATAAAAACAATACATAACTCATTACAGGATGACATAGGTGTAATTGTAGAACAGAAAATTGGGCCTTAAATGTATTATGTGTTGTGATGAGGTGTAGGGTACACTGCACCAAAACTGAAACAACGGTTCTTCTAAGTTGATGAAAGAGACTGGCTGTGAACCCTTGTATGCAGAGAAGCATTCCTATGTTGGGGGGAACTTGTTCCAGGAATCAGGGGCAGAATATGCAAAGGCCTTTTGACCATAACCTAACTTCATTCTGGGAGCGGAAAAGCTCTTCACTGCAAATGACCAAAATGAGTAGGCATTGCTCACTTGCTTAAAGTTAAGAGATAATCAGGAGTTCTCCCATGTACACAGTTGCAGAGCAAAGAGAACCAGTGACAGTCATGTCTGCTTGTGGGACATAACCAGTTAAGCTTTCAAAGAGACTACGCTGATTAAGGAGGTTGCTAAGATTTAATTCTCCAGCAATGTTGGCATGCATTCGGGAAATTCATAATTCATTAAGCATCATGAATTTCCTGTTGGGCACACTAACTTTGATGAATTTCTTTTTATTTCATAGTAAAAAAAAAAAACTCTATAATTTCACAAAATCCCTCCCCCAAGGTGTAATTCCACCTCTCTCACATCCCAAACACTTTTATATGTTATAACCTCCTCCCATTATGACCCCCGCCAGCACTCTCCTCCCTCCTCACCCCCTGCCCTGCCAGATTTATGTACATAACATCACCTATTTTGGTTATATTTACCCTTTTCTCCATCCATGCACCAAACACCCTCCCCTCACCTTCCTCCACCTGACCAGACCCTATGTTACAAGGAGATACCCAATCCTACCCCCTCTGGCCCCTGCCATCCTCCTTCCCCCGCCAGCACCCAGAAAATATATTTTACTTAATGCCCTGTAATAAAGAAAGCAGTCCCCTGGTATAGTGTGCCTGCCCAGTTCAGTGTCCCTCTCAGTAATGGCATCGGCACATGTCATGAATGAATGGTGACATCTTTTTTCCTGTAAAGTATATCACTTTAAATTGGGTGTTTAAAAGGGAAGTGACGTTACGTGTAAAGACACACCCCCTGTTGAAGGCCTGATTGTAGGGCCGAGGCGCTAGGGGAATGCTGCCTTAGTATGAAGCTCTGCTTCATGATGAAATGAAATAAAATCTTGTTACAGAATTCAAAAAGCCGGGGTCTGCAGCCTGCATTTTGATTGGCTGGAGTGCTTCTACTCATGTTTCTACTGTAATATACTGGTGAGCAAACCATTTACTAGCACCCTGGAATGATCCTGAACAGTACCATTATTTATGTGTTTTCAAAGTTTATGTACATAACATCACTTATATTGGTTATATATACCCTTCTCTCTATCCATGCACCAAACACCTTCCCCCCACCTTCCTCCACTGGACCAGACCCTATTTTACAAGTAGACTATTTTTTTATCGATCTACCTACTAATCATGCTCCCAACCCTCCTCTTTTGCCTTTTCCTGTTCCCACCCTTCCCTCTACCCTCTCATCTTCTACTCCCACTTCTCCCTCTCCCTTCTTCCCCCATTCACCACCACATTGCTCCCTGACTTCAGCCTCCCTTCTTCCCCATCCATTCTAGCCTCCTTTCCTCCCCCTCTCTTAATCTGGAGTTCCTCCACTGCTTCCTCCTGTCCCTTCCCCATTCATCCCTCCCTTTCTCCTCCTCAGTCTGTGGATCAGAAGTTTCACACCATTTTCCTCCTTCTTACCCTGATTATCTTCCTTGCTAGTGATATGGAACTCAATCCTGGTCCCTATCTCCCCATTCCTAGATGCCTCAATATTTTCCACCTGAATGCTAGATGTCTCCTCCCTAAATTCAATGATCTTACTGTATGGGTCTCTCAACACTCCTCAAACCTCTTCTGCATCACAGAATCCTGGCTCTCTTTCAAGATTCCTGATCCTAGTTTGGCTATTCCAGATTATCACCTCTTCTGGCAGGAGAAAGGTAAACATGAGGGTGGCATTGCCTTTTATGTCTGCCAGTGTCTGTCTTGCACCATCACTGTCAGGGAGGCTGCACCCTTCTCCCATGAGTTCATGCCAGCTAAACTTTCCATTCCCTTTTCATTACCTATTACAATTCACTTATCTTTTTTTAAGGTCCAGGGTAGTGGCAGCCCTTGACCTTGTATGTTCAGTGCTGATAATGTTTTTTAATCAGATCTGAAGGAATTCAGTGATACAAATGTCCCACATTTCTGCTGTGGAAGGGATCAAGTGGACTTCATCCCATTTATGGCAGACAGATCTGGACAAGACGCCTCCGGGTTAAAATGCCTATATGGTCAAGCAGTAATCAGTTTTGGAGAAATATTTTTTTGCATCAAATTTCCATATGCAGAGTGTGATGGTTTGGTTGCTCAGACAATTGGCAGGTATCTAGAATCTAGAAAATCTAGAAAAGTCACCCGTATGGTGAGGGGAGCAAATTCCAGTAAAGAGCAGCGGCTGGCACAGGGGATACATGGAGGAGAAAAGGGGTTCTTCCGGTACATTGGGGAGTGGAGAAAAACTAAGGGCCATCTCAGCAGATTGAGATCAGAAGGAGGGTGGCTGGAAGAGGCGAGGGACCAGGCAGAGGTATTTAACGAGTACTTTGCCTCTGTGTTCACTAGGGAGGGGATGGGATATCTACAAAGCAAGGCATGAAGGGATAGAGTGACAGGGAGTGGGATCAGGAAGCAACAGAAATGGAGCAAGAAGGAGGAAAGGTACCCCAGGGTGTCACATCTGGATAAGGATAAAAAGACCAGTAAGGGAAGGGACAGATGATGCTATCTCCACCAAAAGGTGTGGTTAGCCCTCAAGGCCCTAAAGAAAACAAATCTCCTGGGCTGGATGGCATTCATCCGGAGTACTATGGAATTGGCGGACACACTGGCTGCACCTGGCGGAGCTTTCGGCAGGTCACTTGAGACAGGGAGGGTACCTAGGGATTGGCGAGAGGCACATGTGGTACCAATCCATAAAGGGGGGTCGAGGGAAGTACCAGGTAACTATAGACCCATCAGTTTGACCTCGGTGGTGGGAAAATTAATGGAGAGTATACTAAAGGAACAGTTGGGGGTGTACTTGGAGGAGGTGGGAGGTCTGGATAGTCGGCAACATGGGTTTGTGCCAGGTAGATCATGTCAAACCAACCTTGTGGAGTTCTATGAATGGGTAACATCAGAACTGGACAGGGGTAAGCCTGTGGATGTATTATTCTTGGACTTCAGCAAGGCGTTTGACTCTGTCCCCCACAATGGTCTGGTGAAGAAACTGATGGGGTTAGGAGTAGGCCCTTTGATGGTCAGATGGATTGAAACTGGCTAGCTGGATGCACTCAGAGAGTAGTGGTCTGTGGGAGCTCTCGAACCCTAGAGAGGTTGGTAGTGAGGTACCACAGGGCTCGGTCCTGGGTCGATCCTGTTTAATGCATACATATCGGACATCAGGAGGTATAGGGTGTGAAATGAGTTTCTATGGATGACTCCAAGATGAGAGCAGTAGTTGAGGGAGAATAGGGAGGTGGCCCTGCAAGGACCTGGACACCCTGGAAAGCTGGGCTCACACATGGAAATTAAATTTCAATATCACCAAGTGCAAGGTGTTGCATCTTGGTCGGAAAACCCTAAACACAGGTACACCCTGGGAGGAGCGCTGGAGGCCTCAATAGGGAAAAGACCTAGGGGTCATGGTGGATACATGTATGAATAACTCTGAGCAGTGCAGGAGAGCAGCTAGCAAGGCAAACAGGATGTTGGGATGCATCGTGAGGGGATCACCTCTAGGAGCAAGGAAGTGATTCTGCCGCTGTACAATGGACTGATTAGACCACACCTTGAGTACTGTGTACAGTACTGGAGACCACACTTGAAGAGGGACATACAGCTCCTGGAGAGGGTACAGAGGAGGGCAACAAAGATGATATGAGGGCTAGGGGATTTGACTTATGAGGACAGACTTGAGGAGCTCTGCCTGTTTTCATTGGAGGAGAAGAGAGACAGGGGGACATGATTGAGGTCTTCAAGTACCTCAAGGGAATAAATAGGAGTAAACATGGAGGATCTTTAGACTAAAGCAGGGAGGTATCACCAGAGGCATGGTTTGAAGTTGGAAGGTGGAAGGGTGAGGGAAAAGAGGAGGAGGTTTTTCACCGAGAGGGTGGTGGACCCTTGGAATGCACTGCCTGGTGAGCTGGTTCAGAGATCCAGAGTGGAGGGCTTCAAGAGAGGGTGGGACAGACACAGAAAGTGGATGTATCAGATGATGGCCTGTCCCGGGGGGTGGGGATGGATGATAGGGGTTTCTGGAGATCAAGGGATGGGAGGGTCTCGGCAACCAACTAAGGATCTAGGTTCGAGCAGACTCGATAGACTGTAAGGCCTAATCTGCTGGCAAATAGTGTGTTAGTATGTTAGGTATGCCAGCAGCTCTGACTCCATCCAGGCAGTTAACAAGAATCCTCCAGTGAAGGAGGCAGTGATTGCCGAGAGCATGGTTGAACCTCATGGGAAGCATAAAGATTTAGAACAGGTTTGTATGCGAGTGGGTGTGTTTGTATTTGGATGAATCTTTGCTGAGCCAGTTGTATTTTTTTTCATAATAGTTTTTAAGTTTTCCAACCATACAGTACAACTTTGTAAAACCAATGCAAGTCTAAATATATATCCATATCCATACAATATTCATTAAATGTATTCCTATATTAGCCAGTTGTAGATGAGATCACCTAAGATGAAAGTCTCATGCATGAACTTACTAACAGCACAACCAATTGCTGCAGTTGTACCATCTGAGACATGAACTCTTTCAGAGGTCTGTAAATTCATACTACAATTATGGACTTAAAGAGCAGCCGACCTTCAGGACAACATTAACAAATCATGATATTTAGACACAGTTCAACTTGTGTTTCATGTTAAGTTCTGCATTCCTCCTCCCCATTGTTTATTACTGAGGTCATCTGCATTAAAACAAAATGTTTGTTCCTGAAGAGTTCATCTATTGCTGTTGCTTTCTCCCTACCTGAAGTTATAATGCACTGCTCATGATATCAGAGTTACTTTCATGGCAACACATTGTGATGTCACGAAAGAGGATTATGACTTGAAGTGGGGAGTAAGCTATTGAGGCAGATGAACTGTAAAGGAACTCTAAGGAATAAAGAGCATGTATTCATTTAAATGTACTCAGTAATAATAATGGGGGAAGAGAAATATATAGAATATATATATGGAATGCAAGCTGAATTGTACCTAATTATTATGCTTTTCAGAGTTTTCTTTGCAGCGTCAATAGCTCTTTAAAGGACTTAAGGTGGGCTTTCTTGAAGAAACTCCACATTAGCAGACATGACAGCTCATTCAGTTGTAACTTTTCATTTCTAAAGTGCTTTTTGTTTTTCCTTTTGCTAATTAGGATGTCTTCTATGTGATAATACTGGGTAGGATGTGTGTAAGAGCTCTTAGTCTGGCAGCTGACATAGCTATCTCTATCCTCCCCACTACATCATCAAAATTGTGATCTCACTGACAGTGACAACATAGAAAACTGACCTGGCAGCCAGAGTGGCTGTTTCCAAGCAGCAGTAATTTCACAGTCAGTGAGGTCACAATGCTGATGATGTAGAGGATAGAGTGCTGTCCCACATCTCACACTTATTAATATCAAGTAAACATAATTAACCAAAGAGAAAATAAGTACCTCGGATATAAAGGTAATGACCGACTGCTTTTAAAAACTAATATTAATTTTAACCAGTACACTGGCTCCTTAAGTTCCCATGGAACTACTTAGACCCAGGCCTGACATATTAAGTCTACCTTGACAACCTGGGCTAAACTGTTTAACTAAAAGGTTGGTCTCCTTTACAGGGTTAACATGTATGTATCTATCTACTAAAGCTTGGATAACAATTACTCAGCATATCCTCCTAATCCCCGCTGCTGGACTGCAGGGCTGCACTACAGATCTCTGTTGCAGCCAAAGAAATGAAATGCCTTAGGGTCTGTCTATAGCAGGATTGAATACTTTGTACTTAATGCAAGTAGGAAGGCCCAACACTGTCAGCTCTGCACTGACCTAAATTTGTCCTTTGAAGCAAAACAAAAATTCCTTTTAAGCAAAACTATCCACAAAATATTTCTCTCAGGCCCTCCAAAATGCCTAGCTAAACTATTGCAGCCACCAAAGAAACCTCTGTGCCTTCGGTCTTTCAGTGCTAACCTATTCTCCTATCCTTTTTGTAAGACTGCCAAGGGTCAAAGGTCCTTTCACAGACCGAGTACAAAATTCTCTACCTGTACCACTGAGGTAGGTGAATATGAATGCTGCCGTTAACTGTAATTGAGAGAAGCACCTTTATGAACCTTGTAAATGTATTTGTTTTCCTTTGTTCTACCTACACATTTCAGTGTATCTAAGTATGTCACTTAGACCTATACAATGTTTTATTATGTGTTTGTGATGTTGTGCTTCTCTGGGTCACCCCTGAAAACAGGTCTGGTTCTCAGTAGGCTTACCCTGTTACTAAAATCAAATGAATAAATCAGTACGAATGGCTTTAAAGTTAGGGTTTGTGGAGAACTGATAGTTTATGTGGATCCACTCCAGCAGACACATTTTGAACATGAGCATAACTAAGGCATACATACTGTACACTATATATGGATTTCATTCAGCATGTTTAGATTTACACACACAAGAAATTTTAATTAGGCCACTGCATTTTTTTTAGCTGCTTGGATATCAGTCCATAAATTAGCAGCAGGGAGGGTTTCTTTTTCTTCTTTATTCATACCATACAGCACCATCAAAATCAATGCAGAAATGGTAGAGGGATTATTGCATGTAATAATAAATATCTGAGCATGTTCTTTCTTGCCAAAATGAGTGAAATAAATTTCTGAGCATGCTCCGTGACCAGCTTCATTTATTTTGCTCATGTTGGTAAGAATAACATGTTTATTTTGTCGAATTTATTTCCACACCTTTTGTATAAATAGTGCTACTTGTCACTGGCAGCTATGGTACTATTGAAATACCAACTTTTTCAATTTATTCTTTTTTGATTTTTTTCATCTTTGCACCCCTGCTTTGTCTGGCATGGCAGATATGCCACCTTTTGCCTGGGTATATGAACCTTCAAGGAGCTACAGCAGGAGGGGGGATTTACCTTTATTTAGTTTCCCTCTTCAGTTCCCTGGCCTTACAGGGATGCTGGCGTTTGGGACTAGTCACTGGTGTCATGAGTGGTAGCCCTACTGCTGTGCTGATGGGTCCTCTGAAAGTAGCAACTTCAAACATTGAACAATGTATTTCACAGTCTCAAGTAATATGGACTGTATTTCCATATCACATAAAATCAGGTTTGTGTAAACTCACATACAGTACGTTCAGACCTCTAGGGTTTAAAGACAGACACTAATTATTAATCACCTTTAGATGTCTTGATCTTTGAACTTGCAGCCTAGCTAATAATGATTTGTTGAATCAACAGTGCCAACACCACAAAAAAACTGGTTGTAAGCACAACCTCTGCCAGTCTCCTCTATTCTGGGAAGAATTTCTTCCATTCATTCTCACTAAAGTTCTAATCACATATTGAAATAGCAGCATCAAATCTTGGGCTCTCCTAAAGCTATGAAGGAATCACTGATGTATACATACCTGTATGTGCTTGCATAGGTATGCATATCTATAACAAAAAAATATATTGTAATACTGTGGGATTTTTGGTTTAATTCCCATAGCTGGTAAATGAACACTTACTAGTTATGCATTACATAAAAACACCTTCAAGGCCACTGGGATGGGTATGTGTACTTTCAAGGAAACTATTGCCAACAAGGCAGTTGTTCCATGGATCTTACAATATAACAGAGTATTTTTTTTGTCTCTTTAGACAAGTGATAAGAGGACATTTCCAGTTGTCATCAATAGTCTGAAAAGATCATTTGTAGCTAATATTTGGAAATCCAAAGAAGTTTGTTTTGTCCAGCACCTTTCATAGAACACATTGTATGTTGACATGCTTAACAAGTCATGAATGACTGCAGTAGCCATTAGGTGTGCATAAAGACGCAAAGCATTTCAGGGAGGTTACACACAGAGGGCGATAGACAAAGGTAGTTAAGTATAAGGAGGTTAAGTGTCTTGCTCAAGGTCACACTGAGTAAGCAGTAGTAGAGTGGAATTCAAACCTGGTTCACAGCTCTGCACTCAAACCATTAGGCTACACCTCATTTCTTCATTGAGCACAATTTATTTCTGTTTTTGTTTGACTTTTGTAAATGAAAAGGCAATGTTCAAGCAAAAGAGAACCTAACATTGGTTGCATGGTGGTACAGTGGATGTACTGAGTACTGCTGACTGTGAATGCTCACTTGAGAAGGTTGGAGATCTACACAAATAGTATCCTTTCAACAACATTATTGTTCCATGTTTGATTGTGGCATCACTGTTTGTTTGTTTTCCTGCATTCTGATGGCTGTGCCCTTTTTTGGACCAAAGAGGAGGTATATTCCAATGCCCTTTGTCCTTGAAAGTATTTCTAAAAGCACAGTATTTTTTTTTTCAGTTCAGGCTTAGTGGGTTTTCCTCTAAATGTGATGGAACAGGGAGGTATCAGATTTTCTACATCCCCTCAACACTCTATATGCTTCAGGAATCACGCCAACTTAAACCAGGCTCATTTTCTCTATGATGTGTCTCACACTGACTGGTCCCCTGTCTACCAATCATCAAACATGGATGCTACCCTCCATGCCTTCCTGAGTAAATTCGTGCCCCTTCAAGATAAACATACTCTGGTCATCACTCGTCGAGTTCGTGGAAAACGCACCAGATGGCTGCATAAAGACCTCCTTGCACCACTCAAAAATCAGGACAAATGCTGGAGAAAGTTTAAAATCTCTGGTCTGAAAGCTGACTTTAACATCTACAGAGAACAGCGATCAAAGTGCAAAACACAAATTAGACATGCAAAAAGCCAATACTGTAAGGGCCTTCTGATATATGCGGCTGGTGACCCAAAGAAATTTTGGTCTCATATCAAAACCTTCCTTGGTTCTAAACAAACTCACCACAATAGTGACATGATACTGAAAGGATTTCACTGTAATGACTCATGCACAATTGCCAATGCATTCAATACTCATTTCTCTGGCCTCTCCGGATATACCACTGCTCTCTCTCCTGATAATTTACTCTCTGGATCCCTGACCTGGGAGAACACGAAAACGATGCCTTCATTCTACTTTAAAGCTATCTCAAAGAAAGATGTCCTTAAACATCTCAATTCTGTATTAGACAGTACTGATGTTGGGTCTGACTGCCTTGAACCAAAACTCCTAAAGCAAGTGGCCCTGTTCATTGCAGGTCCGCTATCCAAAATGCTCAGTTTGTCCCTGTTCAAAGGAGTGGTGCCCGATATATGGAAATTAGCCAGAGTGGCACCAGTTTTTAAAAAAGGCGACAAAAAAGATATAGCTAACTATAGGCCAATAGCTATACTGTCAGTGTTAAATAAAGTCCTCGAAAAGCTCATCACTGCACAGATCTCTGAACATCTCTCCAAGTATAACCTCCTGGACACAAACCAGCATGGCTTCAGAAAAGGCCATAGTACTCAAACTGCTTTATTACAGCTAACAAATGATGTTCTTCAGGCCATGGATCAGGGTCTTCAAACCAGTGCAGTATTTATCGATCTGACAAAAGCTTTCGAGCTTGTTAACCACCCTCTCCTGCTTGCAAATCTCCAAACCCTGGGTTTCTCAACTGGCGTTTAACCTGGTTTCGTAGCTACCTATTGAACAGAACTCAAACAGTAAAATTCAACTCGGCCATCTCCAAAAAAGCAGTCATCAATATTGGGGTACTGCAGGGATCTATCCTTGGACCCTTTCTCTTCTCAATCTTCATTAATAATGTAACACAAAACATATCCTCCTGTTCATCATTGCTATACGCCGATGACCTTGTTCTTTACACCAGCTCAAACAGTTTTCAGTCTATTAACCATAAGCTCTCTACGGACCTACTAAATATTCAGTCCTGGATCACCAGAAATAAGCTCATTCTCAATGTCGACAAGACACAGGCCATGCTCTTTGGGTCTTCCATTAAACTAAAACAGAGCAGAGACTTTTTCCGGGTCTCCTGGGCTGATGGTTCCCCACTGGAGATGGTAACTTCATTTGAATACCTGGGTGTCTGGCTTGATGAATCCCTCACGACACCCATATAACCACAATACGCAAGGCTGTAAATGCCAAACTGGGCTTAGCCTACAAAACAAGCCTTAATCTAACCCCTTCTGCAAGGTTTGCCCATTTCTAGAGGTATCCTACTACTGTCACTCTCATATGGATCCATTATATATGCTAATGCGTCTAAGGCTACTCTCCAGAGGTGGGACACAACTTATAACAATATATGCTGTTACGCCTCTGCATCCTCCAGGTTAAGACATCACTGTCTACTGTACTCAGACCTAAATTGGCCATCCCCTATTGCACACCGGCTCTTCTCTCTCTTGGGAACCTCCTGGACAGTATACTGCAGTCCCGTATGCCTACCTACCTTGCCTCCATGCTGACCCATCAGCCCATCTCATACAGCCTCCAATCTTCAAACCTTTCCTTGCTTAGCATTCCCAGATATAGAACTATCAAAGGGAACTCAGGTTTCTTTCACGTAGCTCCCACATACTGGAATTCCCTCCCCCTTGATGTACGCCTGGCCCCAAGTCTTGCTTCATTTAAGAAGAGGCACCATGCCCTCCTTGTTGCACGTGCCTGGTGTACCTGTTTCAACCCTCCATAGATCTTGACTCCTCTGCTTGCACTGCCTTGTAACTTACCCTCCGTCTTCTGTGATGTGAGCTGGCACTCTGCCCCTCTCTGTTTTTTTTTTTTCCCCCACAATGTCTTTCCTACCCCCTTCTTCCCATTCCCCTTTCCCTCTCTCCTCCCCTCTGTCGCTTACCTTTCTCCCTAACCCCTCCTAAAATAAAACTTTTTTCTGTCAGCTGATTGTATAATACTATTACACCATTATGATACCCTGTGACATTTCTGCACTTTGAATGTGATATTAAATGTGATATTACCATAACTGTTACCCACGGGCACTTAACTTCTATCTGTATAATACACACTACATGCCTTGGTCCCACTATTGTCTAAATCTCGTTTCACTTTTGATATGTGATGTATTGTATATTTCTTGATACTGTTTGTCATGTGCCTCTATCTCTCAGTGTTGTGACCTCCCGGGTCGTGCCTGAAAATAGTCACGTCTGTGTCTAGTGCACCTACCCAGTTATCAAAAAAAATAAATAAAATAAAATGCATAAAAATGGTCACAAGTATTGTATTGTTCTGATGGTATCCATGTTTTGAAAAAAAATAGATTAATTATAGAGGAGGAACTTGCAAATGAAAACACTGGGCATCTGGTTCATATCTTGTCTAAGGTCTAAGTGCACTTCTGACCAAATGGTG
Source organism: Neoceratodus forsteri (assembly GCA_016271365.2). Taxonomy (NCBI): domain Eukaryota; kingdom Metazoa; phylum Chordata; order Ceratodontiformes; family Ceratodontidae; genus Neoceratodus; species Neoceratodus forsteri. The sequence goes on from CM028132.1 coordinate 180,788,361, forward strand.
TTTTTAAAAGAGACTTAACTGATGACTAATGCTGTTATTTTATCTAATAAATAAGAGGGGCTTTGTTCTTTTGGAATGATGTAGGAGGTCATGTGGTGCCTTTTGAAGTCATTTATGGTATGCATGAGGCATCCATTTTGAGGGTATTCGTGTGAGTTGGATGCATCATAACATTTTTTCTTCTGCAGTTGTCGATTAAACAGGCAGTTACACGTTAAAGATATTACAGCCTAAGGTAAAGATCAGCTTTGGTCAGTTCCATTAATGTTATGTGAGGGCTGTTTAACTTTTGGTGAAACTATTATCAGACTATTTAACCATCACTTAAAGATGATGATAGTTTTAGTCTTCTGTGTGATAAGGTGATTTGGAATAATATCTCCTGTACTGTAGGTGGTGAATTCCTTCCAAGTTAAATCTCCTTTATAGGAGTCAAGATTTCAGCAACTAGAGAAATAAATCAACTTTCTTTTTGCATGTGTCCGAAAAGGATTTGTCAGCCCTGGGCTACAAATGGAAAACTTCTTTTAATGGTGCATTTTATGAAAAAGGACTCTGGAGTCCATTCCTTTTCAGATTATTGCAAAGTTCAGTGATGAATTGCTCTCTTGCAAATATTAAATAATAAGAACTGCAGAGCAAAGACAGTTTTTCTGTCCGTACAAGAAGACTCAGTGATTTATGTTGTCATCAAAATCTAGATGTTACCAGTGGCATCACATGTGTAACTATAACATTTTAAAAGGCACACATGTTTTGTACTATCACAAAGGTTCAGTCACCAACATAGCCTAGTGGTTAGGGCACAGGACTGTGATCCTGGGTATCTGGGTTTGAGTCCCAGTTGCTCTAATTTATTAAGGAAGGATGTGAGGAAGTTCTTTTTTGTGGAAAGAATGGCTGAGTCACAGAACAGCCTGCAGGCTGAGGTGGTGGGTGCCAAGATCTTTAGGGGTGGCAGCAAGGCAGGGAACATGGGGCAGCTAATGTGGGTATAAACCCTGTACAGACACAAGATCTTGGTGGTAGGATAAGGTATTAAGAGTACACTACATAGACCAATAGTCTTTCTGCCATCAACTTGTATGGTACTACAACTTCTGTGTTATCAAAAATGGGCATGCTTGAGCAACAATATTTAAAATTGTGTTGCACCAGCTCCTCCAGTACCAGCATCCCAGAGGAAAAGAAGAGGCTCATTTGCTTTTACTAGCAGGTCATATTACAAGTAGTGATGGCAATGCCCATGTACTGTGGACAACAGGATTTATGACAGATTTTTACAGACCTGATTCTACAACAACTAAACCAATCAGTCAAAAGGGGCTTTTAGGCCCCCTTTACATGATGGGCTCTGCACTGCATTGATCAGTGCAGAGCAACTGGAACATTACCTTTGTTGTCTACAAGCGAGGTTGCATAGCATCCGAGGTGAGCGTTCACTGTCCTGGTAGTCACTGTTTTTCTTGGTTCACCATTGTGTTTTGTCATTTTGTGCTACTCCTTGGGGCTGTGTAATCCTATCACAGTACTCTCATTGATTTGAGGATAGTCTGTCATGCGAGACTCCGTGATTTCCCAGGCTGCAGTTCCCCATACTCGGTCCCAAGGCTTGTATATTGACTATGGGATATGAACATGCATAAGCACATGCTCAGTATCACGGCTCCACTTTCAGAGTGCTTTTAAAGTACTTGTTAGCCCGCAGTTCTGAAAAGTAACTAGCTTCCTGAGTTCAGCTTTTTTTCTAATATCTGAAGATTTATTTATCTGAACTCGAGCAGAATATGTAAAGTGAATCATTCACCTCTACCTCAACACTAAAGTCTTGGGCTCTTGGCTGGCTGGAAAGACAGAAGAATATGCCAGAAGAGCCACAAGATTGGTTCAATCCTCTGTAGTGTAGCGGCACAAGGTAGCAGTGCAAATGGAGTGGAGCAAGCGGTTGGGAACCACTACAATGTGAGTGGTGCTCCGTGTAAAAATGACACTACTGGATCTGCACCAGTGCCAGCAGTGCAGATGAGTTGCACTGGTGCATATCTGGCAGTGTAAAGAACTGCTGGAGCATTGCAAGCTGCTCTGTTGTGGCCCAGAGCATTCCTTGGTTTGTTAGGAATATGGACCGGGAGTGCACCAGTATAGGCATTTTTGCAAGTGTGTAAAAATGTTGCTTTGCCTGCACCAGTGCCACTCCCATTCAGTAACCCCTCCACCAGAAATGCCCCCAAAACACAGGAAGGCCACCTGGAATTCTGTACATCTGTGCCATGTAAAAGAAGAGGGCAGTGGTACAAATGGAGTGGTGGAAGCCAATTCAGACAGCAATGCTCCAGGTGAAGTAATTATGTAAAAGCACCTAAAGAATACTTTACTCGGGAAACTAGGAGTTCTTTAAAAAAGAAAAACAGCAGGGGGATTGGAAACTTCAGATAAGCTATGGCATCACCAAATCACTAGAACTGCTGGGTGAGATTTTAAAGTCCAGTATATGTTTGGGAGCATTTAGGCCCATGTAAGGCTTGCACTGGCCCTGCTATATGACATGATGACATAACAATGGCCTCTGCTGCAAACAACACAGAGCTGTGAAGTCAAGCAGAAACAATTAAATGAAGGTCCCCCGTTCCAAAACAGCACCCAGTTTGTCCAAGTACTGCCATGGAACTGTCTAGCTGCTAAGATAAGCTGCTAGGATAATATCTCATTTTCTATAAACAAGGCCTAAAACTGGGCTCCAAATTACTGTTCCAGCACACCATTTGTTCTGTTTACTATATGTACAGTATATTCTGCAGCTCCCAGAGGGCTGTGCTGCAGGGCAGGATTGCATAGAGCCAGCCATGGGTCCCATTAAATTCAACTTGCTCAAGGTTACGCAGTATGCAAATTACATTTGTGGGATTCAAACCCAGGTCTGGTACTGGGTTTGCTGTTTCACAGCCCTATGTGCTAACCTCTAGGCTGTACTTCAACTAAATTGTTTGAGATGGTTTAGCTTAGCAATCAGCATGTGTCCTAGACACCCCCAAACAGCAGAAGGGACAACCGAGCCAGAGGAGGGGGGAGAGACATTTTTCCTTTGATGTCCAACCAGCCCAGAAGGGTTTTATCCAGCTGTAAGCAGTCTGATCTTTTGTGTCCCCCCGCTGACCCCAGCCATAACTGCTGTTTCTTGAAATCAGAATTGGGAGCTGTCAGAAAAGAAATTAACAAAACTTATTTTTAGGGGTAGTAATATATAAGCTAGTATAAAATGAATCATGGCCTCACAGTAAATTTCAAGAAAACAGCTGTTGAGTTAGCATTGGAATTCACAGCCATCCATTTGAAACCCTAAATGGTTGTGGATTTCAGTTCTACATCAACAGATGTGCTCATGAAATTGACAACAAGATCATTACTAATATTGTCCTAGTTTATTATAGCAGGGAATGGAAGATTTGTTTTTGGATGTTTTTGTCAGTCCTCGAAGATAATATTGATTATGCTGCTGATGGCAACAGCAGATTTTCTGCAGCTGCCGGGAACTGTAGTATGCTGTTTCTTATTTATTTAAGGTAGACTACGTGCTTGCTAACCTTTGTTGAAATGTTGATCATTTTTTCTTTTGTTTCTCAAAAAGGCATTGAACAGGTGTTGCTAAAGGGCAACAAGCTTCATTTATTTATAAACCCTTGTACATATGCTGCTTATTCGATGTACCACAAGACTGAGTTGGAGAGTTTATGGGTGGGATTTTCAAAGGTCCCGATGCAGCCCTTGTGTCATGCAGCTGAGTCACGTTAAATGCGACAGAATGTTTGCACTCTATTTTCAACCATCCTGATGCAGTCATGACACTTTACGGCAAAAAAAATAATGCATGCATTAGAATTTTGATGCATGTGACATTTTCAGAGCGCAATGTGCGGTAACTGCGTTAAGAAGTTAGATAACCTTTTAAGTGGTCTGACAGTCTTGGTGCATTTAGCGTACCTGCATCGGACTAATGATACAATTCTTTTGAAAATCAAGCCCTATGCCTTTCCATGATGATTCCCATCAAACAGCATCTTTGCTCATTTAGGGCTATATTCAGACAGCTTCCATACCTCTTAGGACATCCAAATTAAGAATTTACTCTATTTTTACATAAAAATGGGGTTTGTATATGATGTAGGTTCTCTCTAATGTACTGCACAGATCCCCCTCCTCAAAAGCAGCCAGCAAGAGAATGGTATCACATTTCAGAGTGCTTTTCCCATTTTTCCGGGGAAAAGATAGGAACACAGTTTTATATAGTGCATTTCTTACAAACTGCTCTGCCAAGTGCTTTACAATCCAAGAGAGGAAGAGGAGGAGGAGAATGTTTCAGCCATTTCAGGTTCCCATGGAGATTCAAACTGTCAAGGCAAGGCAAAGCTAATTTATTTATTTATAATTTCTGTGCACTGGGATATTCGCAATTAGGCTATACAAGTCTAGTTTTCAATAGGGTCCTAAGAAGACAGTTGCAGAAGCAGGCATTATTAGCAAAAGTTTTACAGATTATTTATATACTAATTGAGGCAGCACAGTCTATAATAACAAGTGGAATACAAATAATATGTTACACATGTTTACAGAACTTAGTTTTGTGTACTGTGATTGAGAAGGATAGCCTATTGATGGAGTTGTGACTGGTAGGCTGCGGTATCAATTGGGTGAGTATGAGGACAAATACATGGTGCACTGGTGGCTGTGTATGATCCTCGTGAAGGTGCTGATGGTCCAGGCTTATTTGGCTCTGATTGGAAGGGTATTCCAGGTAGTTGGGGCAGCCACAGTGAACGATTTAGATCAAATGGTCTTTTGTTTTCTTGGTACTGTACATGGAAGAGACTCATTTGTTGGGATTCTGATGTGTATGACTGGTTGGGTTTATGTAAGAGGCCACTGAGGTAATTTGGATATCTTTTACGCATACATTTATGGGTTGCCCATCATGACTCCCACCTTCTGTCTGGTGAAAGGAGGTTGGGATTGCAATAGAAAAGACAGTAGTCAGTGATTTTGCTACAAGACAGTGTAAACCTTCAGATGCTATTTAATGTGGTGATTTTGCACAGATAAAGTGCAGGGTCTGACCTGTAAACTTTATTGCCATATTCTAGAGCTGGGAGCAAGATTGTAGACTAATTAGTTTCCTTGTGTTTATCAAGAAACATGTGCAAGTGCAATATTGTGCATCTAGTTTTTGGTATACATTCTTGGTGGTCCTAGTGATATGCTGTGCAAAGTTTATCTTTAGGACCAGCTGAGGCCCAAGATAGTTGAAGGACTGTTCTGCCTCCAGAGGTTGTCCTGAATGAGTTTGGATTTGTATGGCATGTGGGGGCGAGGTCATGGCATTAGTTTTTATATGATTCAAGGGCAGTTTGTTTGCTTCCCTCCCAGCTGGGGACTGTACAAAGACTGGAGTGCCTTGCTAAGGTAATGGATGGATTTTGGTTTAGATTAAACAAGGGTGTCATCCACATAGAGATGAATATTCTACTAGTACTACTGCAATTAACTATTAAGAGTGATTATACATTTAATTATTCATGACCTGTACTAGCTCACTGATTGGCTGCCATGCCAGTCTGAAATATCTTAGAAATGACCAGCACAGCAGCAACACTGGGTTCACGCACTGTTCAACGACAGCACTGGTGCCAAAATAAAACTGTTTTCAGTGCTGAAAAAACAAAGAAAAGAATTGTCATGATTGTGATTAGACTTATAATCGCAATAATGACCTCACAGCTGGTCATTTTTCTTTCACTAATGACCAGCTGGGTGGGGTTAGCCCTCGGCTGTGCCTCAGGCCACCCTTCCACCCAGCCAGTCGTTAATCAGCAGGAAATGACTGGCTGTTTTGTTCATTATTGCTTAAATAAAACCTATCATCTGTCATGTTCACCCTTCCACTATGTCAGTGATGGTGTTCCCAAACATTTCCCTCCTTAACATATTTATCCAGTCTAGATTCAAAAACATTTTCATTGCAATCAAAGCAGATGGAGGGGAGCCACTGATGAAGAGACTGAAAAGCAGTGAGCCAAGGATTAATTCTTGTAGGACACCAAGATTGAGTGAGCATGAAGGAAAGACTTTCCCACTGACCTTTAATATTTGTGACCTGTTGGTGAGGTAGGATCTGAGCTATGATAGTACATCCTGTGCCAGGCCCAGTTGTTTCCATTTGGAAAGAAAGTTGGTTCACTGTGTCAAAGGCCTTGGTAAGGTCAATAAATATTGTTCCTGCATGGAGGCTGGTACTGATGGTGGTTGATATCTCATTTGCGACCTTTAGTAGTTCAATGCAGGTAGAATGGTTAGACTGGAAGCCTGAGTGTGCTTCAGTGAGAAGGTTGTGGAGCAGAATATGGTCCATCAATTGCTTGTGCACTGGCATTTCCAGGAGTTTACTGAGAATAGCTAGATTAGAGAGATGGGCTGATAGTTATTGGAATGTGAAGGGCGGCTCTTATTTGAGCAGAGGGGTCACAGTTGCTACTTTCCAGGCTGCTGTACTTGTCCAGTGCTGAGGGAAGGAACAATGAGGGCTGTAACTAGCTGCGCCAGATGAGATGGTACCATTCAGAACTCTGGGTCTGATGCAAAAAAAATCAAGTACTCTTCATGATGGCAAGCTACTATAGTAACTTCAGCAAATTTCTTTGACTGATATCCACAAAAGTGGAAGTAGTAAGCTGAATGGTGGATGTCTGCGGGAGGACAGTGGGGGTGTCATGATTAGGAGGCTGTGGGGGAATGCTGGGAGGAAGGTTGAGTTTGTCATTATTTGTATTGATGTTCACATTTTATTAACCCTTACGCCCCATTCAGGTAGTTCTGGGTCTGTTGCAAGAAACAAAATGACACAACACAAACTACAGATGTAACTTAAAGTGAGCAACAATAAATACATTTCAGCAGTTAAATAAATACAATTACAAATCTGGAAAAACAACTGAAATAGGTGAAAAGAGAGGGAGAGATTGGAAAGAGGGCATAGATGGGTTTTTGTTTCATATGTATATACTGTTTTAATTTGCTTTGACCTTTATTGTTACTTAACATGTATGTTACTGACTTTTCACTGTTAAAATTGAATGCCTGCATAGCTTGCGACCTCCTGGGTCATACCTGAAAATAAGCATTTTTGTTTAGTGTGCTTACCTGGTCAATAAAATATGAATAAAATAAAGTAGAGGGAGGTGCAGAGATTTGCTTGGCGTGACACAGTGAGTAAATGACCATTTTGATATTCAAACCTGAGTCTCCAAGCTCATAGCTTTGCATTCTAACCCCTAGCTCACATTAAAATGTGTTAGATTTTCAAAACGCTTGCATATCAAGTCAAGTCAATTTTATTGGTAGGAATAACTCCATTGAGCAGGCTCATTTACAAGGAGGTCCTAAGCATACATTTAGAACAAAGAAGAATAATACATTTATTTATCAAGCGCAGTTCATAAATGCCAAAGTGCTGTACAATCTTGAAACTTTAAAACATTTTAAAACACTCTAAAACTTATTAACAAATATCAGTAAATATACTCATTCAAATACCACGTCAGAAATACCAAATCAAAAATCAGGGAAGGCCAGCTGGAACAGGTGTGTTTTAAGAGCAGTTTTAAAGCTCTCCACTGTCTGGCACTCTCATATCCAGTGAGGCAGAGAATTCCACAGAGTAGAGGCAGCAAAGACAAATGCCCGAGCCCCTAAAGTCTTCAAATGCACCCTGGGAATCTCTAGCAATCTCTCATCGGCTGAGCAGAGCGATCGGAGGGAGCAGTAGGGATGCAGAAGCTCTTGTAAGTAACTCGGACCCAAACCGTGTAGGGTTTTGTAAGTCAGTAATCCAACTTTAAAGGTGGTCAGCCAGTGCAGAATGCACAGCACAGGGGAAATATGGCTGGATTGAGTTGACACAGACAATAACTTGGCCACAGCATTCTGCACCAGCTGCAAGTGGTGGATATCTACCCCAGGAAGCCTAGGTAAATGGAGTTACAGTGGTCAAGGCACAAGGTCATGATAGCATGGACCAAGGTTGGAAGATCACCAGATGGAACAAGGTGCTTAATCCGGGCAATGTTCTTCAGGTGGTAAAAAGAGGATATAACAGTGGCTGACACCTGAGAATGAAGTGTCAGCCTGTCATCAAAAACCACCCCAGATTTCGCACCCTTTCGGAGGTCAGCAGCTGGGAGCTAACAATCCACAGCCCAGCAGGCTGTCCAGCAGCTGACCCCTCTATCTGGCAACCCGGCTCCACAACTAACACCTCCATCTTGGCAGAGTTTAGCTTTAACCAGCTGGAGTTCATCCAGTCTTGGATTTCTACGAGAGTTGGAAAATACTGAGAGCACACTATCCTGGTCAGGCGCAAAAGACAGGTACAGCTGAGTATCATCTGCATAACAGTGAAAACTCAGCCCATACTGTCTCACAGTGTCTCCTAATAGTACCATGTACACTGCGAACAACATGGGGGACAGCACTGAACCCTGCGGGACCCCACACAGCAGGGAGAGAGAGTCAGAGAAATAAATTCCTGAAACTGCCGTCTGTGACCTGCTGGAAAGGAAAGAATGAAACCATCTGAGGATTGTACCAGACAGACCGCAGATGTGCCGCAGGCAATCAAGCAGCACCCTATGGTCCATGGTGTCAATAGCTGAAGAGAGATCCAGAAGAACTAAGATGGAGTGACTCTTCTGGCCTCTAGCCATCAGGAGATCACTGAGAACCTGAACCAGAGTGGTCTCAGTACTATGTCTCTTACGGAAACCAGACTGGAGATGGTCATATCTAACATGGATTGTAAAATGGTTCTCCAACTGTAGCGCAACAACTTTCTCAATAACCTTCCCTATAAAGGGAAGGTTAGAGATTGGTCTGTAGTTTTCAGGAGAATCTGGGTCAAGGGATGGTTTATTGAGAAGGAGGGTTACCACAGCCTCTTTTAAGGAGATGGGAAACTCCCCCAACTCTAGTGAACACCAGATTAACTCTGCCAGAACCAGACCAATCACATCCAAACACCCCATTAAAAGGCGAGTGGGGCCCGGATTTAAACTATAGCTAGTTGGTAGCATACTTCAGAGAAGCCGCATGATATCCATGATCTCTAGCCGGTCAAACTCGGCTCAATGAAGCAGAGGAGTCACTATTCCACTCCGACCACCAGTAACCCCCAAAGGGTGAGACAGGTGAATCTCTGACCTGATGTCGGCAATCTTATCAGTGAAGAAGCGAGCAAACTCGGTGCACTCAATTTGCAAAAAAGCTTTCTGGACTCGTTGACTGGCTGGATTGCACACTATGTCTACCATTAGGAATAGCTGAGCTGATCAGTTCTGCACTGCATCAGTCTCCCTGGACAGGAGCCCTGCCTTCTTATGGGAGATTGTTGACTGGTAGTTCCTATAATGCTCCATCAATCTAAGTCTGTCGGCATCCAGGCTGGACTTAACGCCAGGCATGCTCTAACCTTCGACACACTTGCTTCAACTCCCTCAAGGGCCCTTCGAACTAAGGGGCCCAAGGGCAGAGGGTGAGTGGGCGAACACAGAAAGGAGCAAGGGTATCCAGAGCCCCCACCACTGCTTGATTATAAGCCTGAAGTCGGTTCTCTGGACCCTCGCTTGCATCTGGCATTCCCGATAGGTCCAGTACTGCCAGGAGGCCTTCAGAGGTCACACCCTGCAAAGGGCAGTATTGGACCATCTCCACGGGGCAGGTCTATACGGGGGAGCCAAGAAATTGAACCTCATGATGTGGTGGTAGGACCATCCAACTGGTTCAACCGCCAAGTTGGAGGTCTCCAACCCCAGGAGGAAAACCAGGTCCAAGAAGAGACCGTGCATGTGTGTCACAGAGGTAACTACCTGTGTGAAGCCCAATGAACTCATAAGTCAGAGGAAGTCTTCTCCAAACTGCGAGAGTTCATCGTCGACCCAGAACATATGCAATATAAGCGATACACAATAAATAGAAAAGAATAATAGAGCATTATACAAGGTATGGGATTATTTAAAAACTATTTACAGTAAACAATCTAAATATGTCATGGCAAGATTGATGATATATGGCAACATTGTGCAGCAATCAAAACTATTTACAGTGAATAATCTAAATATTGCAGACAAATACAATGATACATGGTAAGTATTGTGCAGCATACAAAACCAATTGTCTTATAAGAGATCCTCATATAGTGGCAATGATTAGGTAGGCAGATAGAGGAGGTTGACCAGGTACTGAAAATAGACTGGGTGGAAGGCAAATGGCAATAGAAGGTGAAGTAGGTGAATGAGGCTGGAGGGAGGTAGGTAGGGTGGAGAGTCAAGATGGCAGAGGGTGAGAGGGATGGAAGATGGAGAAGGATGCGGTAATTTGGGTAGGAAGAAGGTAAGGGATGGAACTGTAGGGCATAACATATTTGTGTATTCAGGGAATAGTGGGTGAGATGACGACACAAATTCAGCGGCAAACACAGGAGTCACATAGCATATCAGTCATTCATTTTTTTGAAGATATTTAGAGGGATTAGACATTGATGTTTGAGTCTAGCTAGGGCTTGCATCAAGAAAAGCATGACTTATAACAATGACTCTGAAGTGGGAACGGGAACTTGGGATATCTAACATGATGTAGGAGTTGCTGCGTAAGGAGTAAAGGCAGACAGTCTGTCGAAAGAGATTAGAAATATGGGGGGGGGGCTTTGATAGGAGAGCTTGGTAGAACAAGGTGAGAGAGTGGATGAGACATCTAGTTGTTAATGATGACCAACCTAAAGAGATATAAAGGTCACAATGGTGAGTATGAAGATGGGCATTAGAAAAGCGTAACACCTTATGGTAGAAGGTGTCCAGGTGTCCAACTGTTGAAGCAGATAGTCTGCGCATCGGCCATACAGTATATCAGCATAGTCAATTACAGGGCTGAAGGTTGTCTGAACCAATCGAAGTCTGGCTTCTGTGGTAAAAAGGGATTTGTTTCTGTAAAAGAAGCCAATTGTTTGCTGCAACGTTTTGGCAAGGGAGTTGATTTGAGCCAAAAACGTTAGGTGTTGATCTAGTTCACAGCCTAGGTATTTGAATTTGTTGACTACCTCGAAATTGTCTTCAAGGACAGTCTTAATGGGGGGGCAGAGTTTTGAGCACATTTGTAATGGCTGTCAGTTGATTAGTACAGAAGTACATCGCTTCTGATTTTTTAGCATTTAGTAGCAATTTGGACTGGACAAGTCTGTGTTGGAGAAGATCAAATTTGGACTGTAGCTCCAAGCGTGCTTTGGCTAGTGATGGTTTTGATATGTGTATCACGGTGTTATCCGCAATGTAGGCTCCCTTTACTGATGTTATTACCGATGATGATGTAAATCATGAAAAGGAGAGGTCCAAGGATCGAGCCTTGAGGTACTCCTTTCTTGAGAGGAAGGAGTGGGGAGAGGGCACCTTCTGCCTTAACCTGTTGGAGTCTATCTGTCAGGTAGCTATTGAACCATGACAGAGCTGGGCCAGAGATGCCATGACAATTTAATGTGTCAAGGAGCAAAGAATGGTCGACAGTGTTGAAAGCTTTGCTTAAGTCCAGGAAGACAGCCCCTGTGACATGTTTCTTATCCATTGCGAGGAGCCAGTCATTAGTAACTGAGACTAGAGCTGAAGTAGTGCTATAGGCTGATCGGAATCCAGATTGGACTGTATTTATCAGGTTATTTTCATTGAGATATTCCCTTATTTGAGCATTTACCAATTTCTCGAGGAGTTTAGAGAGTATGGGTAGAATGGATATAGGGCGGTAGTTATTTAGATCCTTAGGATCACCTGATTTAAATAGTGGGAGTACCTGAGCTATTTTCCATGCACCAGGTACAGTACAGGAGCTGAAGGACAGATTAAATAGGTGCAAGATGGGGGCCTTTAAGTACTGAAAACCTGCTTTAAGAAAATAGGGTGCTATCCCATCAGCACCAGCACCTTTGTTGACATCTAGATGGAGAAGAATGTCTTCCACCTCCTTGTACTGGAATGGGGTGAAGGAGAAGGCACTGTTAGGTGGTGGTGGTGAGGAATGTTTAGGCAAACTCAAGATGAGGGATATGGCTTTGAAGGTATCAAATATGAGGCCTATGATAGAGAAGTGATCATTAAAGCCACAAAGGATGTCAGATTTGTCAAAAATTGTCTTGCCATTGAAGGATATCATGCCGGATAATGGAGAAGATGGGTTATTGCCTTCGACTGCTTTAAATATCTTCCAGAATTTGCTGGAGTTGCCCTTTGCGGACTCAAAAGCAGAGAGGTAGTAATTTGCTTTTGAGGCCCTGATGTTTTTTGTGCAATCATTATAGCAAGCTCGAAAGGCTGTCCAGTCTGAGGGGAGTTCAGCCCATCTAGCAGTAGCCCAGAGTCAACCCCTTATATTTAGCTTGGCCTTAAGTTCATCCAAGAATCAGAGGCAGGAGATCTTCCATGATCTATGTTTTAGCAGGGGGGGGCATGTCTGTTGTTGATGTTGATTAACACAGTGTTGAAAACAGAGATTGCATTGCCGATGTTCATGGACAGGTAAAAATCAGACCAGTTTATGTTTCTGAGGTCAAACAGATAATGGGAGAGGTTGGATTTACAGAAGCTCCATGTCCAAGTGAACCTACCATCTGACTTGGGGGGGGCTTTCCTCTTACACAGGCCATGGCACAGTGATCACTGGTGTTGTTGGGAAATACTGCTGTGTGGGAGATCTTATGGGGTCTGTTAGTAAAAATCAGGTTGATCAGTGATCCATTTGAGGGAGATTTAGGTGAGTGATATCGGATACCAGTTGGGTGAATTCGGCTTTGTCGCAAACATTTTGAGCTATAAGCTTTTGTTGCAGGTTTTTACAAATCAAGATTTAAGTCACCAAGTATGATTTCATTCTGTCTTGCATCTGAAATATTAAGCAAATAATTTATGAGTTCCAGGCCCCCAGTACGCAGCCTATAGCAGCCTATAATTGTTAAAGTTTCCATAGTGGATAGTGATATGTTTATCATCAGGGATTCAAATTCCTTCGGCGTATTGGCAGGGGTTATATCAGATACAGTGAATCTGTCTTTTATGTAAATGGCTACACCCCCACCCCTAGTTGGCCTGTCACTACGAAAGAGATTGTATGATGGGAAAGCAATCACAGTATCGGGAGTGGATTTTTTCAACCACGTTTCAATTAGTACTAAGAAATCAGGCTCCATGTGAGAAATCCAGGCACGGTGAATGTCTAACTTTTTTTAGTAGACTGCAAACATTAAAGTGCAAGCACTTCAGTCCTTTAGTGGCTATGAAGACAGCTTGGGAGGCTAGTACCTGTGGCGGTCCTGGATTTTGCTTGACATTACCTGCGCAGATCAGCAGCAGGACGATTAAGGCCTTAATCCATCTGCAGAGCAATTTTACTCTGATTGGGTTTGTGCGCGTGCGTGATGGCTAGGTAGGAGGCTGATGAGTGCCAGTATAATGTAGGTATGAGGGGTATAAGGAGTATAATAACTTGGTTGTGCCAGAAAATCTTAAAACACTTTTTGGGGCAGAAAACAACCCATCCAGAATTTCTGGAGCTATTATCAGACACCATCATAGCAAGAGTTGTTCATTCTGTTGATGTCCCCTAGAAATTCTAGGAAGGCAGTTTTCTGCCACAAACTGAGTTTTAACATTTGAAGGGACAACCAAGCTACATTTGCAAATGCTTTGAAAATGCAGTCTTACATAAATATTTCAAAATATTGAAAGAAGGTAATGGGAATGTGCACCATCCAATCATAAATATATTACTGTCTGTAATTCAATCCTGTCTATATACTGTACCCTTGTCACCCTATAAGGGCAGCCAGCTTTCACATTTTTTTTCCAAGGCCATAGGACTAGGAGTGCTCCATTCTTAGGCATGGCAGTACAGCACCATCTTCAGAAAGCATTGGTGCTCTCTCTAATATACTGTGGTGTATACTGTGGGGGTTTAGGATGTTAAAGGGATGTGCACACATGGTAACCATCCTCTCACTTTTTAGTGATAATTAATTATAATGAGGGGGCCCTCAATAAATAATGTTCTCTAGGTTGCCAGTGCTTGAGAGCATATCAAGACATGTTTTAAAACTCTCCCCATCACTATGACTCCCACTATACATTGGGTCAAGAATAATTTCCTTTATTTCTGAAAGGTTTGCTTTACAGTTTCATGTAATGCCCACTAGTCCTACTGTTCATGCCTTGCACTGACACGCCCAGGTTGGTAAGTATGTTTTTGCTCTTTGCAATGCTGCGCATAAATATTGAGTCACTCCTAAATCTCCCCCTCCTCTCCAAGTTATAGAAGCCCAGACTGTTTTGTCTCTGTTTGCAGGATATGTACTCCATGCTCCTGATCATCCTAGTGGCACTCCTTTGAACACCCTTAAATGTGCTTATGTTCCTCCTGAGATAAAGATTCCAGAACTGGGAGCAGTAGTCTGTGTGGACTCACTAATGCTCTATACAATGGGAGATTGATGTCCCTTTTGCTACTCACAAAAGGACATTTAATTGATGCCATTACTAGGTTAACGTTATTGATAATATGTTTACAGTGTTCACTGGGTTTGAAGTTTTTAGTTATTCCACCCAGATTCTTTTGAGTTGATATCATATTTGTTTTTCCCCATGAGAAGTATATTCATAATTTGAGTTGTATATATCAAAATGCATTACAACACATTTGACTTCATTTAATGATAGATATTTCTTTATGAGTTGTCCATTCATATATTTTGTCCAGGTCCCCCTGGAGTGAGTCTGCCTCTACCTTGTTGATTACTGTACCCCACATCCCCCCAAGTTTGCTGTCACCAGAAAACCTCATGATGCAGTTATTTATGCCATCATTTAGCTCACTAATTCATTGCTTGAACAGCAATGGTCCCAGCACTGAGCCCAAGGGACCCCATTGGTCAAACTACCATGTGAGGATGAATCACCCTTGATGATGACCTTTTGAGTACTTTTGGATAGCCAGTTTGTAATCCATGTTATCATTGCCTTGTTTATCCCAATGGTGCATAAATGTCTGACCATGGTTAGGTGAGGAACTATAATAAAAGCCTTGCTGAAACTGAACTATATAATATTGGCCATTTTTTCTCTATCCAATGGGTTGAGAACTTTTTTGTATAGTTCTACTAAGTTTGTTAGGCAGGACATGTCTCTTTTGAACCCGAGCTGCATGTGGTCCCCTATTCTCATTCACATTATGTGGGCTTCAGCCTGATCTTTTCTAGTAGATTTCTACAATCACCTCCACTATCAGTGCCTGGCTAATTTGTCTAATTATAAATCAGTGTTTCCTTTTTTACGTTGGCTTGCGTGTGCATGCGCAAGGAACATCTTGCGGTAGTAGCGCTGTAGTAGCACTTTCAAAGGTGTGTCAGTGTTGTGGTGAATCAAGGGGATGCTTTAGTTGGTGTGTCCCTCAACCGCCAACCAGTGAGCATACTTCCAATGACAGCAGTTTCAGACAGTGCCACCAACTTGAAACAAATCCACCGCTGCAATGAGAGACAGGCTCATCACTGCAGCGGCAGATCTGACATGCCTCCATTACGTGCCATTCCTGGTGAAACATTTCAATAAACATGGTGGCAGCTCTCACCGTCCACCTCTCACAATCTCTAGAAAGCTGACTTTGGGGGTGCCCAGTCCCCCTGTTGGCATGCCCCCTCCCCAGTTCAATTTGTTTGCCAATGGGGGTGCCCAATCCCCATTGGCATACTGCACCAGTTTCATTTGTCTGCCAATGGGGGGTGCCCAATCCATCTTGGCATCATGCCCCCCAACATGGACACTCTTTCTTTGCTGACAGGGTGCCCAATCCCTGCTGGCTTCAGTCTCCCCACCAAGAAAAACAGGTGGCACACTGAGAGCCCACCCCAGTGTGCCCAAATGTATTTATGAAACCTATAAAAAATTAAAAACCTTCCCCCAACATTTTGCTTTTGTTTTTTTTTTTGGCTCTGTAAACAAGAAAACATTCACTTGTCATCATGAGCCCTCTTCCCCAATCTGCACCATTCTCTGTACCCACCTCCCTGCACCCCACCCCATACTACCTCCGGAGCCAGTGCAGCTGTCTTTGGTGGAGGCGGAGGCGTCTGAACTCTTCAAAAGCTGACCTCAAACTGAAGAAAATCAAGGTAAGCTGTATAATGGCATAAATGAGGGAAGGGAGGTTCAACTTAGGTGGATATCTCGCCCATTTTTTTTTTTCACTTTTGGGTCAAGATTTTCAACATGGGGTTCTTGGGATCCTACCTCATGAAATCAGTCACTGTCATTTTGTTCAGTCCTGAAAGATGATTTTTATGGTCACTGCACGGAATCACCTTTTGGGACCGAATAACGAAATGATAGTGCAACTGTTCATGAGGTGGGCTCTCAAAAAGCCTATGTTGCAAATCTGGTGAAAAAGTTCCAAAAACTGACTGTGTTACAAGTGTGCATTGCCCAGTTTCCATGCATGCTTGTAACTTCAAGAATTTTTTATATTTTCACTCCAGATTTTCAACACTGTCATTTGTTCACACCTCCTTATGAACAGTGCAGCTGTCATTTTTCACATCCTGCCCAAAATGTGTTTTCGCACATCTTGTGCACAATGGCGCAGTAGCTGTGGGAAATCAATGATCACAACAGATTAAGAAAATCACAGTAACAGTGTTTGTGAGGAGAGGTCCCAGAAAGCCATGTTGCAAATTTGGTGAAAAACTTCCACAAAATGACTGCATTACAAGCGCCTGTTGCGCAGTTTCTACGCATGCTCGTAACTTTGCCAATGTTTTTATATTTTCACTCCAGATTTTCAACATTGTCATTTTGGCACACTTCCTTATGAACAGTAGAGCTGTCATTTTTCACATCCTGCCCAAAACATGTTTTCACACCTGTGGCGCACAATGGACGCAGTCATTGTCCTAAATCAAATTTCGGGATAGAGTAACAAAATCACAATGCCACTGTTCATATGGAGAGGTCCCAAAATGGTCATGTTGAAAATTTTAGTAAAACAGTTCTTAAAAATGAGTGCATTATGGGTGTATGTTGCGCAGTATCTACGCATGCTCATACATTTGCAAAATTTTCATAGTTTCTCTCCAGATTTTCAAAATTGCCATTTTTTTACATCTCCTCATTAATGAATGATACAGTTGTCATTTTTGCCATCCTACCCAAAATGTGCTTCTGCACCTGTGGCTCCCAATGGAGCAGTTGCTGTGCAAAATCACCTTTCAGGATTGAGTGACGAAATGATAGTGCCACTGTTCATGAGGTAGGGTCCCAAAAAGCCAATATTGAAAATTTGGAGTGAAAATACCAACAAACACCCGGGGCATTAAGGTTTCCAACAATACACCCACCTTGTAGAGACTGACAGGTGTCAGGGACGTAACCTGGGTTTGTCGGCCATAATGTTCACAGAATTCTACCCCCACTCTCCCCACCCTACAGCCACTGACAGGCATTGAGGTTTGCCTTGGGTTCTGTCACCCTAATGTTCACCCCATTCTCCTATATTGCAGCCACCTCAGCATATTTCCTTATGGAATGGAGTGAGCATAATGGCCAAAGACCCCAGTGCACACCCAGACACCTGTGGCTCTGTGCAGGGTGGGGTGAGGTGGAATGGCATAAGTGTTATGACCAACCCAAAGCCACACTCCCAAGGCCTATCAGTCTCTATGAGGGGTGGGGGGTGTTGGCGTTATTTCAGTACTTCACTGTCATTCCTATTTTGCATTTCTAACTCCTGCACTACCAATGCCAATGGCAGCAAGCCAACATTTGGCATTGGCAAATGCTTGTTTAAAGCTTGATATTACCAGTATTTCTCTCCAGTCATAATGCCAGACCCTCTCCTTCCAGTCCTTCAAAATCTAGACCTACTTGCACTCATATAGGAGACAGTATAACACAGTGGATAAGGGCACTGAGCTGCAAACCTGGAGACCTGGGTGTGAATACCATCAGCCCCCACTTGCATACTGTGTGACTCTGAGCAAGTCACTTAACTTCCTTGTGCTCCCAGGTCGCACTTGGAAACAAGCTCTGGCTCAGTGTGACTTTCCTGGTTAAACAATGTCCCCTTTCCTTTCCCTTTCCCTATATGGTGCTTGCACAGTCTGGCAAATGTGGAATTTCATATTGAATGTTAAATGTGAAGGTATGCATTCCCTTTAAGGAGAGCAGCCTGCCATTTGCAGATTTCCCCCACCCCTAGTTACTTGTCGAAAGGGGGCAGTGCATCCCCCAGGTTCTTTTGACTTGGACGGAAAAATGCTTTTTGATTACAAGCTTGCAGTCTTCCTTGTGCTCCTTCCTCAACAGCCTGCACATTTCTTTGTACACTAGTCCCCTTCACCACTGTGTTTTCAGGTCTCCACACCACAAGGCAGTGAGGCACTGGCAGAGAGGATAAGTTCCATTGGTTTCATAGAAAGAGGTTGAGTTCTGTGAAAGTAGTCAGTACCAGGTTCTGCTGCTTCAGAGAAGGAAAGGAAGAACCAAGGGTGTTCTGGGAACCTACTTTCAGAAGGAAAAAATGGAGTTGAACAAATAAAGAATAGGACCACACAAACAGACAAGAGAGGAGAGGAGAGTTAGTAACATTTTCAGCTGTGTACATACAGGAGACAATGCAATGAGACTGTGTAATGACACAGTCTGACAACTGAGCCCTGTAGTCTGTGGAAGAAGACATGAGCAGAGCCCACCAAAGCCACACCTCGTGAAACATGGACCAGGATTCATACTTGAGCTCTATATAAAGAAAAGGCTGGGCATTATCCTTTACATTGTATAGCCTCATTCTGGCTATGACTCATGACTATGCAGGGCCATCGCAGATCTCCGTGTGGGAGCAGGACGCAGGCTGTTGAGGAAAAAAAAATCAAAAACAAAAACATTTCTAGCAATGGGCAACACTGTTTTTCTCTTGTACAGAGAAGGCTAGTGTCTGTAGAAAGCATTGGGTTTTGTCCATCTCTTCAAACAACACACATACACATACACAGTACAGAATATGGTGACTCCTGTGGTAAGATTGTGGACTGCTTCAAAGAAATTGTGGTGGACTAGAAGAGCTTTGATAGAAGAATTCGTATGTTTTTGACCCGCTAGGTTTAGTGTTACAATTTTGGAAGAATGCACCGGTTATTAGTACTCAAAAATATATTAGTCTTTTTTTCCTTACTAGTTCATGCAATACTATTGGTCATGATAGTGACTGAAAAAGGTCTTTTCTAAAGATGCAGTCTGAGCAATGAAAAGACATACTGTTAGTGTCACCTCATTTATTCAAAATAAAAATATTGTCAGTGTCAAAAGGTCTCACTCCCTGTAACTCAGGCTATCCGTGAGTATTTATTTATAGTCCGCAAAGGTCACGTTTACAGAAATGGGCAAAGAAAAGTAGCAACCACAAAGAACTTGAAAGGATAGCTTAACAGGGGTATAAAGAGTGTACTGCTTGATGGTCCATTCTAAACTATTGGAGTCATCTTGATTTGTATGAGTGTTATCATGGAGAGAAAAAAGAAATAAAGAGTTTAATAGAAGTCTACAGAATATTTTTCCCCTTCCCAAACAGTAATATGTTCACCTGTGTAGTTTAACACTTATCAAGACACTTACTCACAGTTCTACCACAAATGGCCGAGCAGGCGAAAATAGGTTTGCTTTAAGTCAGGACTGGGGAAACAATGTGGAGAATATGAAACACATAGGAGTCAACCTATAAAACAATTTACATCATGGCGGAGACTGCGTCTCTCTGCTATTTACTAAGTTAATTTAGAGGGCTGAGTCATGGCTGCTAAATCATTATCATAGAAAACGTATGATGTGGGCAGTGTTTAAATAGTTAGTCATCTACTTACTGAATACAAAGTCCAGCTTTAGCAGTAGCCAGTGTCTGATCAAAACACAGCCACTTATACAGAGGCATGGATAGTTGGGTGGGGGTTCTAAAACTGACTCCTCCAGCTGGCTCATCAGTGCAGCAGTAGCATTACTGCTCACAACACTGATGAACCAAGTTCAGGAATGAACCTGAGTCATTGGTGGCTGGCTAGGGGGAGAAGGACTGAACATCCCAGAGGACTCCCTCCTTCTCTGGGGAGGGAGGGTTCTGTCCCCCACTGCGATACTGACCACAGGTGGCAGTGTGACTGGAAGGGCCAAGGGAGGGTGGGAACATTGCTGATATTGGGTGGACATGTGCGTAGCTTGTGCGGACCCACCTAGACATCCATGCATGCAACATCTCAAGAGGGATGGGAGAAATATCAAAAAAGCACAGCCCCAGCACCTCCGTGATGATGGCCACAGTCCATCCAGGTTCTCTGCCTCCCCAGTACATGGCACCACCTGATGAAATGCAGCAGTTTGGAGGTAAGGTCCCCACCTTGACCCCACCGGGAGGGCACATCCAGAGCTCCACAGAGGTAGGTGACTGTGGCTGGGGGACGTTTGGGGATCGGGAAGTAGCTGGGAGGTCTTGAGAGCCAGGAGGGGCTGGAGAGGAAGATGGCATAAACAAAAATTAGAAAAACAAAACTGACCCTTCCAAAAGAAAAATAAATGTATTGTTTATCTGATAAATGTGTATTAAGCAGATGGTGGGAGGGTCACAGGAGACCTGGAGATAAGTGTAACATTTTTTGTTGGTAACATTGCTTTTTTCTTATTACAGTTTACTTACTGTTATTGTTCCTCATGAGGGCCTGTTGGATAAGCTGGGAGAAATGGGGGTGGGGAACCAGATGATCAGATGGATAGGCAATTGGCTCCAGGACCAGACCCAGTGGGTCGTAGTTGGCAGTATAGTCTCACCCCAAGGAGGGTCATTAGTGGGGTCCCACAGGGATCAGTCCTTGGGCCCCTCCTGTTCAACACCTATGTCTCTGACATAAGGACAGGTATCAGGAGTGAGATAAGTCTCTTTGAGGATGACTCAAAACTGGGGGTGGTGGTGGATGGGGAGGAGGAGGGGAGGGGAGGGTGGCCCTACACGGGGACCTGGAGGCTCTGAAAAGATGGTCTAGAAAGTGGAAGCTGAGGTTCAATGCTGGGAAATGCAAGATACTGCACCTGGGGGCCAAGTGTACACCCTGGGGGGGGGAATGCTACAAGACTCAACGGCTGAGAGGGACCTGGGAGTGGTGGTGGATGTCAAGATGAACAACTCGGAGACTTGTAGGAGGGCAGCAGCCAAGGCCAACAGGATGCTGGGATGCATCGCTAGGGGGATCACCTCCAGAAGGAGGGAAGTGATACTCCCTCTGTATAACTGCTTGGTGAGGCCACACCTCGAGTACTGCATGCAGTTTTGGAGGCCACACTTAAAGAGGGATATCAAACTCCTGGGGAGAGCCTCCAGAGGAGGGCAACCAAAATGATTTGGAGCTTTGGGGACAGGACCTATGGGGAGAGGCTCAAAGAGCTAAATATGTACACATTGGAAGAGAGAAGGGACCAGGAGGACATGATAGAGGTCTTCAGCTACATGAAGGGGGTAAATAGGGGAGGAACAGTCAGGGTGCTTCGAAGGAAGGAGGAGAGGGCAACTAGAGGGCATGGGTGGAAGCTGGAGAGGGAAGATTCAGGGGAGAAAGGAGGAGGTGCTACTTCACTGAGAGGGTGGTGGAGCCATGGAATGCGCTGCCCAGGGGGCTGGTGGAGGCAGAGATGGTGGAGGGGTTGAAGAGGGGGTGGGACAGGTACAGGGGAAGGGTTCTAGAAGCAAAATCCAATGCAGCGAGAATATCCGGAACTGGGAAGGGAGAAGCCAGAGAAGGCAAGGGGGGGCAGCAAGGTCAGCTCCCAGGGTGAGGCTGACCAAACGAGCAGACACAAAAGACAGTTAGGCCTATTCTGCTGGCATTTTAGTATGTTAGTAGTATGTTAGTCCACTTTGTCCCTAACTCCCCCTTCTCAAGGATGCACATGAAAATTCTGTCCCATTCAGTGTGCCTTTCCTGACCACATTTTCAAACAAATAAATAGATTTTTTCCAAAAACATCTACTCAAATTTATTTTTTTATTAAGAAAAATTAAACCGAAATTATATTTAACAATGGACACCTTTT
The DNA here is from genome assembly GCA_016271365.2 of Neoceratodus forsteri. Lineage (NCBI taxonomy): Eukaryota > Metazoa > Chordata > Ceratodontiformes > Ceratodontidae > Neoceratodus > Neoceratodus forsteri. The sequence goes on from CM028132.1 coordinate 180,810,548, forward strand.
TCCTTTAAAAAGAACTGGAGACCCGTTTTCCTGTAAAGGATAATTAGTGCCAGTGCATGACACCAGAAGACTCTAGTGACCCCCTTCCCCCGGTAGATACTGGGAACAGAAGTGCAAAAGTTCCGTTTAATTTCATTTATTTGAAAATTGATTCCGATGATAGAACTCCCCCCCCCCACACACACACATGTAGCATCTTATTCACAACTGGATCCCGAGGACCACAACAAGTTTCATAGACATGGATCTGATTTTCAAATGCCCATTAGAGCAACGCAAGTTGTGCCAACCCCTGGCTTGTGGCAACACTGGGTGCACCGGGGTCCCTGCACCAGATTATGGTAGGTTATGGGTCCTGCCACCAAAGTCCCCACAGATGCCGTAAGCAGAGACATGCCCCAAACAAGTGGCACATAGGCAGGGATTGACAGAGGCTGCTGGCCATTCCTGGCCTCTAAAGCACTGGCCACCTACTGTCACTATAGACAAACAGTAGGTGGGTTGGCATTCAGTAGGTGTGGACCATTGTAAGTCACCCTCAGGAGATAGCCTGGTGGTGGATTGCGAAGTGGCCCATACTGGCAACACTGGCTGTCACAGAATACAAACTACTAGGACAAAGGAATATATTACGGATGAACACATTCACCACAGGAAAATGAAATATATCCACAATCCCTTCTAGCAATCCCTTCTCTCCCAAAACCATGAAGTAATGGTCCACTGTTATGATATATGAGAACTCCTTACCTGAACAGGAGTGATGGAGGCTGCTGTATGCCCATGACCCTTAACAAGCTGACACATAGCGTGGTATAGCAACATGGCATGGTAAAGATGCCACATTGCTCAGTCGTTCAATAAGACCAACACAGAACTATGTCCTGTGGGGAAGGGGAGTGAAGAGGGAAAAAGAAAACAAGGACCAAGGTATGGAACTGGGGAGGGGGAATACAGATGGAAGGGACACATGGGAAGGGGGGAGAGGCACCTGGTACCACAGAGAAACAGTGTCTCAATGAGTACTGATCCCTGAGAGCAAGACAGCATGCACATCAATAGAGAATTGTAATAACAGTTAGACATCTCAATCCCCTGCAGTTGTTCCACACGCTAAGTCCAATAAATGTATCTGTCTCTTATTCCAGTGTCATCCCATGTGCCAGTTACAATCCAGCATGGCTATGAAACACTCTAGTAGGAAGGGGGAGATAATGACACACATTGATTAGCAACATGCAGTTGTAATACATTATCTATTTGTAAGTATTTGTAGATATTTTTAATCCTAAATTTCAATAAAATAAAAAATAAAATCTAAATCAGCTGTGGGTTCAGTTCCCACATCTGGCACTTGGGTTAATATCCCAATACTGACACTGTAGTGCAGCATGAGAGGGGTGCTGCACTTCTGAGGTGCTGTCTTTCAGATGAGATGTTAAACCGAGGTCCCATCTGCCTGGATTGGTGGTAGTTCAGGTGGATGTTAAAGATCCCATGGCACTTATCAAAAAGAGTAGGGAATTTCCCCGGTGTCCTGGCCAAATTTTCCTCATTCACTAAAATACCACTAACAGCTTAATCTGGTTCAAATTCAATTGCTTACCATCTGTATCCCCAGTCGCCCCTGAAAAGGGACTTCTAGGCCCAGTGGGCTTACTGGGTCAACAAAATAAAAAAAAAAAAACAACAATATACAGCACTGTTTAGCCCAGTAACATTAGACCTCAGAAAAGCTTAATCACTATACACCTTCTGCTGTCAGACACACAAGAGGTGCAGATGCCACTTAAGGGGCATTTATCAATGTACCGGCCATAGCACCATATGCCAACTGATGCCATGTTGTTCCCAGACACACATTCCTAACCCAGGAGATTGTAGTAACCCCAAGGAACTAGGCATGTGTGCATGGCACACATACCAATAGGTGCTGTAGGGTGTATCTGGGAGCTGGCATACCAAGGGGTCTGAATGGGGTCAAGTACACTGTGGTGCCACAGTGCTTGGCAGGTACCATCATGCGAGCTGCCTACATTAATGACCCTAAGGGACATGCACACAGATAGACACACCCACCGGCTGGTATGTGCCTCAGTCTTTGGTACATCCATGTCTGACCTGGTCTGTGTGCCCAACCCCTCCCACGACATGTATGTTGGGGTGCATAATGTGTACCTTGGCCGGTCCAAATGGTGGAGATGCTACCTCGGGGCATTGGACCTGTTCTGGGCTACACATTCCATGCTGTGGGCGTACCAGTGTGCACCAGGCAGCCATCCAGTGCTGCAGGATCTCGCTGGCCATCCTGCATGTCCAAACTGTGGTGGTGCACAGGGCCGTTAGACTAGTTCTGACTGCTCTAACCATTTGTGAGGCTTGTGGCTAATGCGGTGATTTGAAAATCCCATGGGTAGGGATACTGCATTCAAGTAGTGGTACAAGGCCGCTTAGCACCATGACACTGCCTGTGGATTGCTGCAAGCCTGGTGCAAGGCTGTCAGATGCAACCTGACCCTCCAGTGCCACAAGCACCATTTAAAAATTGGGCAAAGTGCAGTGCAGAGTGCCTCTTGCATCATGTCTCGTTGATGGAAGCATCTTGCTTTGTTTCCAATCTTTTGAAAATCAAGACCTTACAATCACAATATCAGCCCAATTACAAATAATCTAATAGATGATCATTATTATACTCTTTCAAAAGGCTCCTGTAAATTAATATGTTAATAGTTTCTTTAACATGGCTAATGATGAAACAGGATAGATAGGAGAAGGTTAAGCATTTTGCAGGACACGGGTCAACTGCAACAAGAAACCAGAATGTAAAGCCATCTCTGAACTGCAACACATATTGATATGCCACTGGAAAGAATACATATGCCAGTTTGTTAGTTTTACATTTTAAATCTGATTTTTGTTTGAATATTTTAGTGTTTCTCTTTGATTTCACTTGCTGGTTTTCGAGCGCTGCACACAATTGTAACATCATCAGCATTGTGAAAGCCACTTTTTGATTGGTTCAGTATTCCACTGTGATGATTCTAACCTTCACGATATCAATTATGCCAATGCTTACAGCAACGTATTTTCACATGTTGCGGTTCATGACTTTAGCCCTTTTTATCTTTTGATTTTTTTAAGTAAATAGAAACATAGTTTGCATTTAATAAGTGCCCGAACCTTCCTTCTTCAAAAATTGCATTTTAGATAAAGAAATGTTTCACACTTTCTTAGGTTTATAAAATAGGCAGAGTTCGATCAGCCCCCTCCCAATCAGTTCGGATGGTTTTGGCTCAGTTTTCTAATTAACAGTTTAGTATTACATGCGCTCATGGGGCAAAAACCATATGCAGGTAATGTTGCGTCCTCAGTTTATTACATACCTGCTAATCACCTACCCCCACAATGAGTCAGATGAGTTAATTGTTCCCTTTTGTTATACCAGAAATATGAAGCTTGCTAAACAGTATTAACAAAGTGCCTATTGTCTGAGGAGTGATCACACTCTCATAATGAGGTGCTTACTAGCAGGCACTGACATATCCTATTAATAATGAAGATTTAAGCCTCTGCTCTTAATTGTCAGCCATTACATCAAAGGCGGAAGAAGCAATAAAGGAGCCACAGAAGGACACTCCAACACAGCAGGGCTTTTTGCAGCACCTTCCTTTGTAAAAAAAAGTGTTGCCTCCTCTTGAAGTACTATTAAGAATAGTTAGTGGTACTAGCTTATTTAACTTTTAGCAGAAAGCGGTAAATGTCATGCAAGCTTTTAGAGCCACAGAGGTTCTTTCTCTGGCCTGAATGCTGTAGGAATTTATTTATTTGTAATTGTTTAACAGGAAAGGCACACCAAGGTATTATAGCTTGCTTCCCAGGTGTATTCTCCTGTGGGGTGGACTGTACTGACCTGTTTTATTGACAGGAGGAATATTGGCCATGACACCAGGGAAAACTCCACTGCTATTCTTCAACAAGTGACATGGGATCCTTTGCTTCCACTTGGATAGTAGCAAGAGTTAGGCAGAAGAGACTGAAATTTAACATCTCATCTGAATGATAGTACCTCACCAGTGCATACCCCCCACCTTGTACTGCACTACAGTCTCAGTTATGGGTATTACCCCAAGGACTTGGTGTGGGGCTAGAACCCACAACCTTCTAGCTCCAAAGGCAAACATGCTACTTACTGAGCCACTGACACTGATCGTACAAAGCCATGTCTGTTACAACAAATAGCATCTTTGGGTAACTGTCAATCATCCTCCAATACTTATGAGCAGTCATGATCCTGACTGTTCCACAAGACAAAAAAAAGAAGTCTCTGTCCTGTTACTTTGTGTCTTTCCAGGAATTGTGTAGTATATATTCTCATCCATTTCTTTAGTTTTAGTCAGGTACAGTCCACTTGGCTTAGTCTCCATCTCCTTTTGGTTACCCTTGGCTCAATGTTCCATAGCGGATGATACAAATGCTTGCCTTTCTTTTTCATTCTCTTCCCCTCTTCTCCCAGTTCTTGGGGTGTACACAGTTATCCCTGCTACTGCAAACCACACATGCATAAGGTTGTAAATCTCTTGACTTCTTAACAACAATAACAATAACCTTCTGAACCTGAATTCGCTGACTGTCTGAGTTGGTTAAGTGAAACCCTAATGGGTGGCCAAGGCAAGGGTTTCAGCTGGGAGACTCATGCTTGGTTCCTAACCATCCACAAGCTTTAGAATGATGTTTTGGTTTTAAAATGTTAGTTTCCAGTTAAGAAAGGAAACTTATGTCTTTAAAATAGTGACTTAACCAGGAAGAACAGCACTCAAGTAAAATGGGAAGAAAAAAGATTTCTAAACCGCTGCTCTACATGGAAGGGAGGGAGTTAGGATGTTGGTGTGGGGTTGTGAACATCTTATTCTCTCTGTTGAGCTTTGCAAACTCACAAATTAAAAAGTTCTAGTGGGAGCAGTCAGCCCTTGTCCACACTAGCATGAATTCTGGAAAATGTTTCAAAACCTTTTTCATCACCATGCTTGAACATGGTGGCCAGGGCATCCACATTACACTCTGACACTGTGCCTGCCATCTTGAGTTTCCAGGCATGATGGTAGCAGTACCACAAAGCATTGCAGGTGCCATAGTTCATGCTGGAATATTCATGACTGGGAGTGGCAATGGATCTGGTGGTGAATTATATTGTTCGGTCTAGGAGGTCATTACGAACTTGACACCGCCTGCGAGTCTTCTTTTCCATTCATGGCTGCCCTAAAAATGGAGATTGCAGCGTGGTGGTCACCTCCTTAAACCATGTCACAACACGGATTGTATCTGTACTGCTGTTGACACAGTTTAAGGTATCAGTGTTGGTAAAAAAAAAACATGCTAAACCCCTGCTTCGAGCAGGCTGACACAGTTTTTGAATGCAAATCTGTGCTACAATCTGGACTCAGTAATTTAAAGTGTGTTTAACAGAGTTAACAGTTTAAAGCATTGACAAAATGTTAGTGTGGACAGGGTCTTAGAGAGCAGGACAACCCACAACAAGGCAGTTGTCTCTGCCCTTGCCACATTGGGTGCAGGAAAGTTTGTTGAAAGGCTTTACTCTGCTCTTATATTTTTGAATCTGTGTGTATCTTCCCTCTCTGACCAGGCCACCATCATGCTGGCCTTCTGAGCCAACCAGCTTCTCGTATGACTTACCTTCACCTCTTGTTCCCCAAGGGTTGCCCCCCCCCCCCATCCAGGCAAGCTCACTGGGGCACCTCTACCTCTGCCGCATAAAATATCTGGCTGGAGATGGTGTCTGGGTTAGCAGTGTTGAGACTGTCGGAGGTGGGAGCAGTCATCCTGCCTGGTTGGGGCATTTCCACATATTCTTTCCCAAACTTCCCAAGACTTTGGTAGTGATGGTGTGTATGTGCCCGCACACAAGCATGCATAGTGCAGCACCAGCCAATATCCTTCCTCCCTCTAAGCCACTGCAGACTGCACTACCACCGGTGGTCAGACAGATGGCAGTATGGCAGCTGGGCAGACTGCCCACCCTCCCAGGAGGAGGAGACCATCATCTGGAATTGTTCAGTTCTCCTCCTCCTCCTCCCAGCCAGCTCCCGACTTCTCAAGCTTGTTCTGAACTTGGGTCACCGGCATCATGAGCTGCTACCGTCGTGATGATGAGCCGACTCACTCTGCTGCTAGGAAAGTGGTTAGAAAAAGTCTAGTACTGTGATGGATGATCTAACCAATATGACAGTGGTGTGTTCCACATTGTATCATGAATACCTTGACTCCTGCAGGAATGTAACTCTAAATATTCAAAGTATGATACTTTTGGGGCAGGGGACTGAGGTGTGCCAACTGAGTCTGTCAATTACAGCATCAGTAATTTCCACCTCTCATCTGTGCTATTCCTTATGCTGTGTCTGAACTTCTCTGCTGCCAGTACTGGTACTAGAGCAGATAGGGCACTCCAGACAAACGATTTAAGAGAATTTCTGTTTCCAGACTCAAATTAATTGTTTTTAAAAGGATTTTTCAACTACTCTATAAACCCTGAGATTCTCCAGCTGTAGCAAGAGAGCATGAGGTGCTACTCCAACACATGCATCTTTCGCTGGATGCATAAGATTTGACAGGCATGGCCATATTCTGCAGGATTCGAAATGCCAGTAAATAAGAGTAAGGTAAATTAAGTTCTGTACACCAATGAGTTTATGTGTTGTATACCTTCTTTATGCTTGCTTGATTTTTCAAACTTGTTACTACAGACAGTGTTTTCGTTTTTGCCAAAGCTGCAAGGGTGCAGTGCTCTGGCAGACCCATTGTTGAACAGCCTGTCTTGGAAAACATAATGCATATTAATGATTTCTTGATATAACCATTGTTTGATTCACATTAAACACTCACAAGGCAAAATCAGACTTATTCCGTTCTTGTTCTGTGTGCATTAATGTTTTGGAACACATGACTCATTCTTGTGACTCAGTGAGGGGAGATGGCACAGTCCTTAACCAAGCCCTTAATGTTTTCAGTTTCACATTAACATCTGGAAGAACATCTTCCTCTGATTGTGCAGTAATAATGTCAGGAATGAAGGAGTTCCACTTTTGGCATCACTACAGTAAGACTCTAACAATGACACATAGCACATTCACTGCTGGAACACAAGAAGTAGTTCTTCAGTGCAGGATGTCCCCAGTGTAGAACATCATAGGAGGTAGCACTATATAAATTACTGGGGTTCAGCATAGCTGATGCGACTTGAGAAGAACCAAATGTTGCCTGTAATAGGTTTCCACTGTACTTTGCCCACTGTGATGGAGAGAGCACTGAAGTGTAAAAACTTGTTCCCAGTAACTTTTAGTCCTTCACAGAAGCCTTGGCAGTGCCTCCCCCCAACAAACACACACAGTGTTTTATACAGTACACTGATACCCATTGTGCTTTACACAGTGGGCTTCCTGTATGCAAAGCATTTCTTCTGTATCGAAGAACATGTTTGAAATCATAATATTGAGGCAGCTTATATACATATTCATTTAGTTATTTCAAAAGTTTTACCAGGAAAGACATGCTAAGCTGACTTAACCACTCATTTCCAGATGTATCCAGAGGTACGGAAGAGAGTACAAAAAGGAGAAAAAATAGATAGTACATTAACAGGTGTGCAAAAACAATAGTCCTTACAAGGAATACAGTTCACCAAAAAGGATCATGATAATAAAGAGTGCCGTGGAAAGCAATATAACAAGGCATGTGTGGTAGACAAAAATTGAGATTGGAGAAAAAAAGATATACATTAAAAAAAGTGATCAATATTCTGTATTCTTCTACCCTTATTATTGATTAATAAGGACATATGCATGAAAATAGACTACCCACCCCTACCCCCACCCCGATGTCAGCTGCACCTCCTGATTTTCCTCTCTTGGAAGCCACAAATTCTGTGTTTTCGACATCACAGTCTGTTTGCTGGGAAAAGGATTATGATGTCTCAAACAGAAGAATGTGAGTCATGGCATCAACAGAGAGAAAAGCAGAAGGATGCAATGGAGTCTGGAGACATAGGCATCCTGTGGTCAAGCACTTATTAAGCTGTCCTTCAAATGAGGTGTTCAAGTTCAAATTTTATTATTTGGGGAATGATGAAAGCACAGCCACTTGATCCAAGGTTCATTACAAAAGTAAAACCAAGGTCCTTTTTGACCATCTTTGGTGGCTCTCCAGGTGGATGTTAATGATCCCAGGGTACTTATCCTAAGACATGGGGATTTGCCTCGGTCTCCTAGCCGACATTACATTCCACATGTCTGTAAAACAGGACCCTGTAACTCAATGTCCAGGACACTCCAATAAATGAACTGGCATGGCTCAGGGGGCCTTTCCTGGCAAAAAATTACAAATAAATTAATTAACTAAATAGCAGTAACACATAAAACAGGGAAACAGAAAGATGCAATTTGCTTTCCAGGTTTTAGTGTCTGATAAACTATTCAGGTTTTGCTATGATGTCACACAACCCCTCAATGGAATGTCATCCCTGTAATACCATGCTGGGCATTTATAGGTACCAAAACACTTCGCAATGTGCTAGCTATAACATGGGTCAAATGTGGTCACATGACTGTGCTTTATTTCATCACAACAGCCTGGGTCACAAATGTCTCGCTTTCATTTTTTTTCTGTGTCCCATTACTAGAGCTTCCCTTCCTCAGCTTGGTTTGCTCTAAGACCATTCCTACCCTTCTCTGGTACTCACCCCCCATCTTCCTTGGGGAGGGGGGGGTTCATAGAGCAGCCAAGGCAAAACTGAGTGCACTCTGGGAAAAGAGACACTGAAGGCAATTTGGAGTGCCAAAAAATGTTTTTTAATGTGCAAATTCACAAAAAGAACAACGTACAGCATTTAACAGTGAAAATGTCTGGAGAAGAAGTCTAATGTGCTTTAGTTGTATGCCATCATATTTACATTGCAAGCGAGGGTTGGTGCGCAAACAATCGAGATGGCAGTGGCAACTCTATATAAATATTAGTAACAAGCTAACAGCAAAGTGGATACAAGATGAGAAAATTAGCTCATCGACTTTATAGATGAACAGATTTTCCGTAATCCACTGGGGTTGTCATTTGAATGAAGTCATGTTTAGTCATCCAGTCAAGGTTAGAAGTAGTGCCCTTACCCTTCACTGTCTGCAGTATTGAACTCTTTGCAGTACTGGGACAGTGAAAGGGGCAGAGTCTTCTGTGATCTGGATACTAAGCAGCCACGAGTAGCTCTGATTCCACTGCCACCAGTGGCCAGCCAGGTGGTTGTATAGCTACAGAGTCTGCTACCTTCTAAACAGGATAACAGCCTGTAGGATACTCAGTCTTCCTCACCCCACCCCTAGCAATGTTTACCTTTAAAACATCATAAACTCACTAAACTCTGTTTTGAAATGACATATCAGCAGAGCCATTGCATAGCCACACAAGAAGGCACCCCAGGTGGGCAGAATTGTGAGATAGTGGTACTTCTCTGGTATGTAAAAACACTCAGCTTTGCCTCATTTCTCACTTCCTGAGGTGTACTGTTACCCAACCATAGCACTCACCATGGCATACCTTTTTGGTGAAAGATAAAATGAAACATTGGTGCAGTATATACTCATTATTTTGGTGACCTTGAAAACATAAGAACATAAGAAGTAGCCAGAAGAAGAAGACTACCTGCTCTATCATGTCTGCTCAATATGTATTGGGGTTTTGTATTTTACACCTACACCAGTGTTGGTGTCCCCCCTCTTGTTCTCCCCCTTTGCATTTGTCCCACGACATCCCTCTCTGTGTGTCCCAGGCTGTTTTGAATGCTCCCACTGACCTGGTTGCCACAACCTCCTCCAGCAGCTCATTGCAGGCCAACACCACCCTTTCTGTAAAGAAGTATTTCCTCACCTTCCTCCTATATCCCCCCCCCCCAACAGCTTCAGGCTGTGTCCTCTGGTGGTGGTATTTTCTCTCTTGTAGAAGAGACCCTCACACTCTACTTTGTTTACTCCCTTCAGGTTCTTGAAGGCCTCTATCATATCCCCCCTCTGCCTCCTCTCTTCCAATGAGTACATCCTCAGGGCTCCCAGCCTCTCTTCATATGACCTGTCCTGCTGTCCTCTGATCATTTAGTCACCCTCCTCTGCACCCCTTCCAGCAATTTAATGTCTTTTCGTTTGAGTGCAATTTTATCCTTACTCCGTACTCCAAGTAAGGCCTTACCAGAGATCTATATAAGAGCAGAATAACTTTGCTGTGCCTGCTACTGAACCCTCTTGCAATGCATCCCAGCATCCTGTTGCCCTTTGCAAATGCCTTTTTACATTGTACTGACCGATTCAGATCTCAAGTAATTACTACCTCCTGGTCTTTTTCTTCTTCTGACTCGGCTATCTGTACTTTTCTATTTAGTACTGTGCTCTTGGGTTTCTTGCCTCAATGTGCATCACCTTGCACTTTTTGGCATTGATTCCCAACTGCCACATTCCTAACCATTTCTCCAGTCTAGCTAGCTCCTCCCTCAAGTCTTTTATCCCCTCCTTGGTGTCTACCCTCCCACAGAGCTTGGTGTCATCAGCAAATAGACAAATTTTGCCCTGAATCACTCCCCAATGTCGCTTATAAATATATTAAACAATACCGGGCCCAAAACTGACCCTTGTGGAACCCCACTGGTGACCTCTTTTGTACTGAAGCACCCCCCCACCACCCTCTGTGTTCTGTCCTCTAATTAGTTCTCCACCCATCTTACTAATTTCTCCCCCACCCCTAGCTCCCTCAATTTTATCAGCCTTTTGTGTAGCGTGGAATCGAAGGCCTTATTAAAGTCTAGGTAAATAATGTCTACTGCCTGACCCTTGTCCACAGATAGTCAAAGAGCTCAATTAAATTCATTTGACAGGACCTTCCAGCCACAAATCTATGCTGCTTACTATCTTGCAGACCATTCTTCTCCATGTACCTTACCAGTCTCCCCTTCAGTATGGTCTCCATAAGTTTGCTTACTATTGAGGTCAGGCAGGCCGGCCTGTAGTTTCCTGGGTCCACCTTGGGGTTACTTTGGTGGAGTGGCACAACATTTGTTGTTCTCCATTCCTCTGATACTATACCTGACTTCAGGGAACTGTTAAATAGAATTGCCATCGGTCCTGCCAGCTGCAGAGCCGATTCCCCTGAGTACCCTGGGGTGTACTTCATCCGACCCTGGGGATTTATCCACTTTCAGTGCCCTCAGTCCCTCCCTCCCTCACTCTTTCTTTCCCAATTACCCCCCTTGGGTCTGGCTTGGTTCCCTCCTTTCTTGTCCCCGCCTGTGGCATTGGTCCATCCTTTTCTTTCTTAAAGACAGAGCAGAAGTATTTGTTTAATACTTCCGTTTTTGTCCTGTCTTCTACTATCCATTCATCCCCTTTCTTAAGCCTGACAATGCCATCCTTCTTGTCCCTTTTTTCTTTTATGCAGTTAAAGAAGGCCTTCTCCCCTCTTTATCATTTTGTCTATCTGGAGTTCTTTCTGCACCTTGGCCTTCTGTACCTTCTTTTTTGCTAGTCTGGCCAGCCTCTGGAATTCCTCTTCATCCTCTACCCTGGCAGTTCTTCTGCTTTTCCTGTAGGCTGCCCTCTTTCCCCTTATTGTTCTAGTGACCTCCCCACTGAATCAACTAGGCCGTCTTGTTCTTGCCTCCTTCTTCTTCCCTCTCATTTTTATGCAGCTGTCTATAGCATTTTTAATGGCTCCCTTGATGGTTGTCCATAGTGTTTCCATCTCCATCCCCTCATCTATGATCCCACGTTGCTCCCTAATCATTTCCCATATTTTGTTAAAGTTTGCTGTACTGAAGTCCAGTGCCCTAGTCCGTGTTGAGATATCTTCCTTTCTCATATCTATCTCAAACCACACCAAACTGTGGTCACTTCCACCCAGGGGTTCTTTGATATCACTTTCCTGAACATGCTCCCCATTAGTAAGCACTAGGTCCTCTCAGATCTCTAACTTTCCTCATGTTTGTTTGTGGTCATCACAAAATCCAAGTGTGTAAAAATACCATGTTACACATACATGCTATACATTACTGTATAAATATTGTTTGTTAATGAAAGTAGGAGTCAAAGTCTAGCAGTCTAATATCAAAACTCCTTTTTTATTTTTGTTTTTCTTCTGCAGCTTTTTTTTAACCCAGATAATCCAGCTGAGATGCAATATTTCATTTTCAGTTCCTGCTTTCATTTATAGCTGGGAAGTATTAAGAGGTTATGTGACTTGCCTAGGGCATACATTGCTCTCTAATCAGTGTTCTAAGGCTGCCAGTGTTCTAATTTAACAGTTATATGTGTAAGCAATAACACATAACAGGGCATTGGTTGTCTGGTGTTAGAAAATGGGCTTTTTATTTCCTGGCATCTGATTGGCTAGTACCCTTGCCAGGGGGATACATTAACTTTCAGGAGATGCCCAGGAAATAAAAAGTACCAGCCTATAGTGCCCTTTCACTCAGTGACGTATCTTGGTGCCCAACCTGCTTCCTAATTGACTGAAACCAGTTAATTTGAATTTCAAATTGCCATTTTTGTGTCACCTACCAAGAGATACTACCCATAGGAAGTCAGCCCTACCACAGACACACACAAGCATGGCACAACTGAAAAAAAATTCTAAAAGTACTTAATTTGAAAGTGCCACACGAACATCATTTTAAGCTGCCCGTTATACTTGTGCACCCCTCCCACCTAGTCCAGGCCCCTGTCCAGTCATTGATCCTTGACTAATTTCCAGAAAACACCATCAGAATGTATCAAATGTACCTGCTTTTTGTAGGTTTGTTTTTTTTTTTCTTCCTGCCACCTCAGTCGACCTCCTCCTCCTACAAAATCTACAGACCTTCCATCGATAACTGGCTTCTCCACAGCAAGTCCGCCCGCTCGTCGCCTCCGTTCCTCTTCTGATTTCAAATACATTCAACTGTCCACAGTGTGGTTGCCTGCCTGCCACCTCAGCTCATCTCACAATTTCTGATTCATCCAGCTTTGAAACTTCATCCCTTCTAACTAAGCTACCTCAAAACCAAACATAAATTTGAATGCAAATCATCACAATTTACCTCTATACAGCAGGATTGTTTCTTTTTACTCAAAGCTCACCCAACTGCCACCACTGCTCCTTGGCCACATCCCCCCATGAAAAAATGAGTGCTGTAAACATGTAATGACTGTATAAATTAAAATCAATGCACAAATAAATATTGAAAAAAACTAAACTAAGAAAACAACTATAAAACAAAAGCAATTTAACCGAAGTCCTGTATAGTGTGTGTGTGTGTGTGTGTGTGTGTGTGTGTGTGTGTGTGTGTGTGTGGGGGGGGGTGGTAACCATGACAACTAGCTGCAAAAAAACACACCATTCCAATGCAGGCAGAGGAACTATTTTATTACAAACTAATCAAACAGCTAAGAAATGTAACAGTTACAAAATAAAAATTATCTTTAAAAAAAAATATTTAATTCAGTTGCCCATTTTCTAAGTGCAATAACACCCTCCAAGGTGGGCGGTATGGGCAATACTGGACCTTCCAGGGGCCTCATTATGCCCCTGGGTGATCTAATATTGCTCAATACCTCCCACACTGTCAGGTATTATTGCTTGCTTAATGCTGACCAAATGGTGTTGTCAACACCTGGAAGTACTTTAACATGAAATAATGACTTCTCAATTGGGCTTCCGATTGCTGAATGTATGCACAGCATCATCAGCATGCTATAATCTTTGTTTATTTGTGTTCATGAGTAACATGAAATGAGTATATTTTCAGATATATACAATGCAGTGACATTTTATTCAAGAAATGCTATAATATCAACAGCTGTGATGATGTCTTACCAGAGTGATGTAATCACTGTCAAGAACAACATTTTTATTCTCTATGAAGAATCATAAATTTTCCCCTTCCCCATCCCCCATGTCACACCTAGAAACAAGCTTCAGCTCAGCGTGCCTCTCCCGGTTACCAACTTTAAACAAATAAAATTACTATGAAGCCCTCAGCCAATCAGAGCACGAGCCTACCATAGATGTCTCCCCTACATTCACAACATCTCTTACTCCCGATCCCCATAGAATCTCATACTCCCAATCATGCACCATCAGTTTAAATTTACCTTTTCCATGTTGTGGCATCAGTTCTACACAAATTCAAAAACTAGAATTTAGTAAGTTAGTTTTCGATCTCTGATCTGGTGTGCTTCAGTGCTTTGTCCCTTCTCCTGCTTGCTCCTTCTAGCTTCCAGCACAGACCACGCTTTCCATGTGAGAGTAATGTATGGACAAAACCAACTGCAACCATAACTGAGGAGAGGTATGCAAAGGGCATAATTTTATTTTTTATTTTTATCTGTTCAAATAAAATATTTAAATATTACATTATTATGTTATAATTCCTAGTGATTTGTTATACAGTTAAATATTACTTGCGGCTGTTGCTTATTGATTAATAATGTTATCTTGTGCTGTTTGTGCTGACATAATTGCTCATCTTTGCTTCACAGTCCACTCACCCTAATAGCGCAAGGCTGCCATATTCAGTAACAAACACCCCTAAGCAGGGCCGGCTTTAGGTTTTTGGGGGCCCTCAGCAGAATTAGTAAAGTCATGGGGCCCCTCTACTTGGCCCACCTTTAGCCCATGGGTTTTACTGTAGCCCATAAGTGCATGATTTTATTTGTGGTGATACGATAGGCAGGGAAAAATGGGCAGACTAAGTGGGCCAAGCAGTAGTTATCTGCCTGCAAATTTTAAATTTCTTTGTTTCCGTGTATAGCTTTAATATAACCAGTAGTATTTTAAACATTTTTTTAGGAGGCCACAGCAGTGTCAGTTCTTGGGGCTGTTCTTCCCATCCCATCCACTGCCGCCTATCCACCTCATATTGACTAGATCATAGCTTGCTCAGGTATTTCATAACATAACCAGAAGGATCTGTACAGTCCTTTACTGATGTTATAAAAATATATTAAGATAAAAAACGTTTAAAAATGAATAAAGTAAACTTCTTTGGTTGGGGGCCCCCATGAGCAGGGGCCCCCAGCAACTGCAGGGTTCGCTGGTGCCTAAAACCGGCTATGCCCCTAAGTACAGTATACATATAAACATGTAATCCAGTAAGGATAAGTGCTGTCAGACCTGACCAACTTGAGTCCTATGTGCATTGTGATTTGGCTAAATATCTGTGGATTCCTTCTAAAATTATAGGGCCTTTTTCCCACCCTGACATGGGCTCATGATGCTCAGCAAATTTTGTTTCCATTAGTAGTTTGTTTACCTTGCTGCCCCAACCGCCTGCTTCAGACCACCCATCTCCCAGCTTTTCCAGGGCTTGCCTTGCTATGATGTCCTTTGCAACATGACTTGTATATGTGCCCAGTCACCACTGCGGGGCTTGCAGGGGGGTCAGGCTGTCATCTTGCAGCCAGAGGTGAGGGTCAGTGTTTCTGTTCCCTAGGCCCCATCATGTTCAAAGGCATGATATGTGAGTTCTTCCTCTGGAGATGCCCCCCCAGCACCTGGGAGTGGGGTCACTTCCTTACATGGTCCTGCTGCACTGCCACCCAGATCCCTCTAGGAGTCAGGTAAATGGTGGGACATGTTAACCCCCTCTCTGAGGGAGGAGTGCTGTCCTACGGATGCTCAGTCCTCCCTCCCTCCCCTGAGCAGTCCTCATGTGCCCCTGATCCATTCCCAAACCTGGGACACCAACATGATGAGGCATTCAATAGCTCAGCCCTCCATGTCACTGGGTTAGTTGATGCTTATCATATATAGTGACTTGCAGGTGGTTTGCACATTTTCTCTATCCAACTGGTGAAATTCCATAATCTTTGTATCCAGAATTGTACTGTCTAAACTTTTATACTATTATTTTATTTTTATTTTTTTTATTTTGCCTCTCTGTTTCCAAAGACTTAAGTTTCAAATTTGCTTCCTGTATTGTGAAAGTTTCTGAATGAACTAATGTCTCTGGGCACAAAGCAAGGCTTCGTTACAACAGCCAAGTGGCTTTGCTCCTACTAGAAACAGCTTTGT
Organism: Neoceratodus forsteri; assembly: GCA_016271365.2. Taxonomy (NCBI): domain Eukaryota; kingdom Metazoa; phylum Chordata; order Ceratodontiformes; family Ceratodontidae; genus Neoceratodus; species Neoceratodus forsteri. Next base: position 180,826,637 of record CM028132.1, read on the forward strand.
TCTGTATTCTGACTGAGCAGCACTTCCTTTCCCCTCACATTGGAAAAATGTGTGAGTTAATATAACTTTAGTATCAAGCAATCTAAAAGAAGGGAGAGTGCCCAGGGCTGGGGAATGTGAAGCTTAATTTCAGTGAGCTTTTTGTGAACCGTCATGACCCACAAGTACAAAAGAGCAAGTAGATGATGATGATTTATACTTCGCAAGCTGAGAAAACCATATATTTCATTGTCCCAATGGTATGGTGCTGTATTGGTGTAGATTGATAGAATGAATAAATAATGGGTAAGGGTGGTATACAAGGAAATGAATAAATAATGGGTAAGGGTGGTATACAAGGATGTATACCCATTGAGGGGGCTAATTAGATTTATAAGGCATAAGCCCAAAGGCAAGTTGCTTTATTGTCATAATTAGCCCCCAAAATGGGTATACTTTGAGTCTTCCACCTTATCCATTGTTTGTTGAATATAATACATTAGGATGGTAACTGTTAAGGAGATTGCATTTGCAATCACGTTATGGTACCTAAATGTATCTTGCAGCAAAAGGGAATGGTGTGTAGTAAGTGCAGGTGGGAGTTTGGGGTATTTCTTGTTTTCAGAGGGTTTTGTGTGTCTTTTTTCCAGGTTCGTTTGCAACTTGTTAATTGGTTTGGCTACCTTCTTAATTATGTGTTATATGTGTTACCATCATTGTCCCATTAATTGTTTGATTACACTGCCCTACGCACTTACACTCTCACTCTTACTCATTTTTATTCACTCCTAATATCTCCCTTCCCTTCCCCCTCCTTCCTAAATAACCTACGCTCTTCAGCCTTACTCACAGCTACTAACTCCCCTCTCCTCCCCCCCCACCGCACCTAAATGACCCCCCACACACCTAGGCCAGATATTCAAACTGCACCAGGCTGTGGCACAAGCTTGGGCACAGCTCAACATGGCTGCGCAGGGGTGTGGCCTGGGCAATATTGAAAGGAGCTGCGCCATGGCTCAGCAGCTTTGAATATCACACCCTGGCCACCCCCAGTGTGCATGGCACAGTGGCACTGCACCAGCACAAGTGGCCAGAGTGGATTGGAGTATGGAGATGCTCTAGCGCAAGTTCCATTGTTCCATTCACAGCACCAGCGATATTCAAAAGGTGACATGCAAATGGGGCCATGATTTATGCAAGGCGCACATGGGGCCATTGCATGTCGTCTTCATTGCATCCCATTTGCATGCAGGGTGTGCTGATCGATGTGCGCCTGGCGCCTGCCGAGCAGCAGCAGATGAACCGACACCCCCTGCAGCCCGATAGTGGGCATCTGTCCAAAAATAGAATGATACTATATCCCTGGTGGTCCAGTGGACCGAGTGCTGCCCCATCGCGGGCATCTGTTATAATAAGAAAATACCCTCAGGCCAATATCCCTGGTGGTCCAGTGGACCGAGTGCTGCCCAATCACAGGCATCTGTTACAATAAGAAAACATCCCCCGGCCAATATCCCTTTTGGTCCAGTGGACCGAGTGCTGCCCGATCGCGGGCATCTGTAACACAGAAAATATTCTATTACCCTGGTGGTCTAGGGTACCCCTCCCACACCACCACTGAGCCCCACGCCCCATTCCTCCCGGTCAGCGGTGGCAGCAGCACCCACCGCCTGCTGCCCGCGCCCGCTGACTGACACACCTCGTGGGGCTGCGCGCTCATTGGTTCTGGCGTGAGCCAATGGGCGTGCAGCTAATGTCGATTGATGAGCTACGAGGCGGCAGGCAGGTAAATGCTGCGCCCCGCGGCTGCGGCGAATGGGGTGGTGGGGCTCAGTGGTGAGCGGATGAGGCCACCACAGACCACCAGGGTAATAAGCTGTTTTCTGCATTACAGATATCACGATTGGGCATTTTCGATCCACTGAACCATAGGGATATTGACGGGGTGTTTTCTTATTATAACAGATGCCCGTGATCAGGCAGAGTGAGGTCCACTGGACCACCAGGGATCATTGACGGGGGTTATTTAAACAGATGCCCGTGATGGGGCATGGGGGGGCATCACCAGGTGTGGCCGGAACTCGGGTGGCCACCCACAGGTGGCAGCTGCCGTGTTGTGCACTGCAATGCGGCAGCTCACCTGTGGGTGGCCATCAGTTGTTCCTTTTTTTTTGGCTTAACTTTGTGCTGGCACAGGTAGGGGTTGTGCATGCATGGATCTGCACATCCTGGGCTGAATATCGGGCTGTGCAGGTTATGCATGGGCATGCCCCCCTACCTGTGCCTGCATACATTACTGATGCGCTCCGGCGCATCGGGATTTATGCAGGGCACTTTTCCCTTTTGAATATCATGCCAGGGCACATCAGTGGGTTGTGCATGGCATAACACTGTTGTGCCATGTGCAACCCTTTTGAATATCTGGGCCATAGTGTTTACTAGTCCACTCCTCCTCTACCCCCTATCTTCGCTCTCCAACTCCTACTGTCAACTTGGTGCATCACGCCTCAGCTCAAGTTCTGTTACTGGCACTCAAGTTCTGTTACTGGTACTTATGTAATCATGTATTGCCCTCGATGTGTACCCATGATATGTATACCACTGTCCTTGAAGATCATGTTCTGTACTGTTATCCTTATGTAACAAGTTAAATGTAATCCCACCCAACTATGTACATTATCTGTATTGCTCTACTTCTAAATTCAACTTTTGTATGTATACCTGCCTCCACTGTAACCTCTCCCCCCAGGTCGCACCGTGAGATGAGCATCTTTTTGCTCAGTGTGCCTTTCCTGGTGAAACATTTTCAATAAATAAAATAAATAAAAATTAGTGTAGGTATATAGCTTTAATTAGAGTAGGTAGATAGCTGCAATTATCTGATTAGTGCAGGTATATAGCTGTAATTGTTTGATTAGTGCAGGTATATACTTTGATAGGTTAGTCACAAGTATACAATGAAATAAATGATGGCCTTTTCTATGGGGAAAAATCCCCATCAATGTAGTATATTCATTGCAAAAAACTCCATTAATGCATCAGTTAGAGTTAATAGTGCAGTGACAAAAGTTTGGAAATGTGCTGTTAGGGGTTGAAACCCAAACTCCTGCCCCCCCCCCACACACACACACATGCAAACAGGGGAAGGGACAAGGCAACACAACCAATCAGAGACAACCAGCATCAGGTAACAGAAGTAAGGTACAACTGTCTAAATGTACCGCAAGACACGTCCATCATCATGGTCCACCAACTGTATGAGTTCTGCCACCAACATAGTGCCTTGGAGATAGACACGCATGCTGGGCAACCATGGGTGATACCCCACAGTAAGCATTTTTATGTTACAAACAGCAATAAAAAAATTTAAGCAGATGCCTATCTTTCAATAGTGAAAAAGTGATAAAACACACAGTATGTTATCCACAGATAGTTTCTTGCAAATGAGAATTAGTATAAGCCTACCATCAGTCATTGGATGCTTGCATTTATTTTTCTTATAGTGTGAGTTAGTCCTGATAACAAACGGTAGTAATAATAAAAGTATTCATTTGTAGTATAGTTTACAAGTAATATGTGAATGCAACAGTTGTAACATCCAAAACTAACAACAACATGCTGCTAATGAGTATTTCCAGGTAACGCAGCAGTATAACAACTTGTGATCATGCTAGTTTCATACCTGAGCTGTATCTTAAAAGTACTATGTGTCATCTCTATCTTTCCTGCTACCACATGCCCATGTGGTAGCAGCAATATCTGCAGCAACCTTATTGTTGAATAGTGACACATAAAAATCAATATTTTGGAAAAGTGTACAGACTAAATCTCATTGTATGAAGAAGAAATGCCAACAAAAATGTGTCGTCATACTGTGCTGGCAATATACAGTCGATGATGCTATATTTGGTTTTTCATTACATATTGTTATGTGAAATGAGTACAGTGTTGTGATTATTGTGGTTACAGATGTGACGGAGTTGTACAGTGTCTTACAGTCTTGCATGTGTCTTGCATATGTGTGTGTGTGTGTGTGTGTGTGTGTGTGTGTGTAGGGGGGTGGGGTGGGGAATGCAGAGTTAGGATTTTAAACCCTAATAGCACATTTCCAGACTTTTGTCATTGTACTATTAACCCTAACTGATGCATTAACTGAGTTTTATGCAATGAATTTCAGTTATTTTTAAGAAAGTGCAATGTAAGTGGTATGTGTTTGTGGGAGCATGGGCCCTCCGGGCCCTGCACATCCTTCACTTGTCCATTTTTTGCATAATGGTATGCGTATGTGGGAGCGCAGGGCCCTGGGCCCTGCGCTCCCACTTGTACATAATTACAGAGGTGTACAGCAGCCCTATAGGGCAAGGAACCCTTTCAACAGCAATGTGCCAATATCTCAGCAACCATAGCAACTACAAAAAAAATTCAAGTGCCGTTGTAATCATGACAGTGAGATGTCTACACGGGTTGAGTTGACCAAATCTGTATGTCACACAGTTAATGAGATACGGGCACCGAAAAGCACTGAAAAGGCACCCTTTGAACCCTTGGAACATGTTTTTGCCAATATCTCTGTAATCATAACAAGTAGGAAAAAAATTCCACTGCTGGTGTAATCCATGATTTCCAAACTTGTTTTTGCAGGTTAGTTCACCTGTGGGTGAACTAACCTGTTAGTAGGGAAAACTCCATATCTTGCTTTGTTTTAGAGATATGGGCACCAAAACGTATAACGGATGCCACAATGTTATCCTATGGGAAATTTCCCAACTTCAGAACACTGTAACTTTGGACCCCTTGAATGTTTTGGCACCAAACTACCAAAAGGCATGTCTGTGTGACCAGGGCTTGCCACCCTGCAAATTTCAGCCCAAAAGACCCAACCCTTTTGTTGCAGGAGAATGGCAAAGATTAGCATTTTAAAAAATACTTTCACAATTCACTAAAATTTAACAAAATGTAGCACGAAAACGTTAGCATTTGCAAAAGTATTTCAGCAATTTATTTCGTGATTTGCGAAAGTATTTTTTCCCCGATGTTTAAAATGGCATTTCTGGGAGGTTTTACCCCCAAAAAAAGATTTGGCTTGCATCCTCAGGACCCAACTAGGTAAACCAAACAGTCAGTGTTTAGCTAGAGGGTCCCAAATTTAAATGCCAGGCATTTTTCTCTCTCACTAACTGAAAACAAGATGGCTGCAGCATGAAAGTGAAAGGGCCATTTGCGAAAGTAAAAAGTGCATTTGAGAAACTTTTGTGAGACGTGTATTTTTTCCCCCTTGACTATAATGGGGAGGGTTTTTTTTAATAACTTTTGAACGGTTTAATATTTTTACACTAAATCTTCAAAAGGCACATCGGTGACACAGACTGCATCTTCCCTGAAGATTTTGGAGCAAACTGCCACATCGTGCGGGTTGTGGGCATGAGCAAAGAAATGCGCAAAAAGTCTGTTTTTTTTGCATTTTTTGGTGTTCTGTAGCTCAGCAACCATACATCTGACCATAATGCAAATTGCCAGATCCAGAGATCTCTGGTACTAGACCATGCCTGCAAACATTCAGGCAAATCTGTTGTATGGTGGCAAAGTTATTAAGGTACAAAATTTGAGGTTTAAAATTAAAGTGCTTACTCAACCATAACTATACTGGCATTACCACGCTAGTATAATATGTGTGTATATATAGATATATGTGTGTGTGTGTGTGTGTGTGTGTGTGTGTGTGTGTGTGTGTGTGTATATATTCATGGCAAAAAACTCTGTTTAATGCGTCAGTTAGGGTTGTTCCACAGCGACAAAAGCAAGGAAATTAGGTGTTAGGGTTGAAAACCCTAACTGAGCATTCCCCCCCACCACCACTACAACCGCAACCACACACACACACACACACACACACACACACATGCAAGTAGGGGAAGGACCAAGGCAACACAAGCAATCACACATAACCAGCAGGAGGTGTATATTTGTGTTACCTAGCAAGTAGGTAGGAAATCTAACTTCAGCTGGCAGTAGCGAAAATGGTGTACCTCACTTTGTTTTTGAGATATGGGTGGCGAAAAGGCGTCATGGGCGTTGCAATGTTAGTCTATGGCAAATTGCTCAATTTTGGAACAGTGTAAGGTTGTCATGCTTAAGTATTGTAGCACCAAAGCAGAAAAAGACAGATCTGTGGGATTAGGGCTTGCAACCCCACAAATTTCAGTCCAAAGGACCCAACCATTTGTTTGCAGGATGATGACAAAGATGTGCAGTCATCAGGAGCATACTGTCACAAAATACTTCTGCAAACATGAAGGTGTAGCAAACGAAAGAGATAAAAGTGTCGGATTTACAAAAGGATGGAAAATAATGTCACAGAATACTGTCGTAAAGACGGAAGTGTCGCAAGTGCATATCACAACACTGTGACATTAGCGAAAGTGATTTTCGAAAGTATATCAGGGAATGTGTAAAATCCTGTTTTGGATCTTGTGAACCCAAAATACCATATGTGTTGTGTGTGTTATGTGTTGGTGGTAGTGTGTGGCCGAGGATGCCCAGTTGTGCATAGTGATATGTGTTTTGTGGTGCTTGGAATGTCCGGGATCAGAGTTAGCAGTGACAACCCCATGCCGGAGCCTGACAGGAGCATGGGTGTGTGGTTTTGTGGTTTAGATAGTTGTATGTTAGTTCTGTGACCTGCTGCTGGTTGTGTGTGATTGTGTTGCCTTGGTCCTTCCCCTACTTGCATATGTGTGTGTGTGTGTGTGTGTGGGGTGGTGATGGGGGTGGGAATGCTCAGTTAGGGTTTTCAACCCTAACACCAAATTTCCTTGCTTTTGTGGCTGTGGAATAACCCTAACTGATGCATTAAACAGAATTTTTTGCCATGAATTTCTCTTCTTTTTGAGAATGTACACTATAAATAATGAATGGAAAGTAGCAACGGTAAAGCAAACACAAGTGCAAACGGTAATGCACATGGTGACACAAACATAAACGATAACCCGAACAGTAAAAGAAACAAAAGCGCAAATGTTACTGAAAACAGAAATGGTATTGCAAATGATAACGGTAACAGGAATACAAATGGTAACAAAAACAGTAACGCAAACACTAATGTCAATGGAAATGCAAACGGTAATGAAAATGCTAACAGTAAAAGAACTGCAAACAGAAATGCAAATGGTAAAGGCAACGGCGATGCAGAAGGAAACAGTAATGCAATCGACAATGGAAACTCTACCGAAAACGCAAATGTTAAGGCCAACAGAAATTAAAATGGTCGCAAACACGCAAACAGTAACGGTAAATCAATTGGAAATGCAGACAGTCACAGTAACCGCAACGATGATGCCAAAGGGAAGAGTAACAGAAATGGAAACAGAAGCACGTACGCAAATGCTAATGGTAACGTACACGGTCAGGGTAATGCAATTGGAAATGCAAACGTTTACGGTAACACCAACTATGATGCCAAAGGAAAGAGAAACGCAAACGGAAATGCAAACAAAAGCGTGCATGCAAATGCAAATGGTAATGCACATGGCGATGCAAAAGGAAATGCAAACAAAACCAGTAATGGAAACGCAAATGGTAACAGTAATGCCAACGGAAGAGCAAACGCAAAGGGTAACACACACAGTGCCATAAACGGAAATGCTAACTGTAACAGAAATGCAAGCAGAACTGCTGACTGTAATAGTAATGGAAAAGTACACACTTTTTTCCCCAAAAAGGTGCATTCAGAAGCACAGTGAACATAAAGAATGTATGCATAATAATGGCCCTTGCCATTAAAATAAACACTTGGAATACTAAATTGCTTATATCTCAGAAACTGTACTACGTGGAAAAAAATTTTATATCTCATTATTTATGACTTTTCTGGCTAGTTTTGCACTAAGAATGTTTCCAATGAAAAGTCCATATCTCGAAGCGTTTTCTAATACAGGCCCCGAAAGGCGTGGCAGACGCTGTAATGTTAGCCTATGGAGAAAATTGTCAAATATGGAGTGCCATAACTTTGCAGCCCTCTAATATTTTCTCACCAAACCACAAAAAGACACATCTGTTGCATCTTGGCTTTCTTCCCTCAAAATTTCAGCTCAAAAGACCAAACTATTCCTCTGCAATAGGGTGGCAAAGATTTCTCGTTGTTTTTGGCATAATATCGCAGAGCAGTGTCGTGATTTTCAACACTTTCACAAAAAAAATCATGACAGTGTCACAAGTGTGACACTGCTTTGTGACACTACAGTTTACAAAAATGTAAAAAAAAAAACATATTTCTGGGGTGTTTAAGCCCCTCAAAAAAGACATGGCTAGCATCCTCAGGGCTCGACTAGGTGAACACAAAAATAATTGTGTCCCTAGAGGGTCCCAAATTTAAATGCCAAGCATTTCTGTGACCACCAACTGAAAATAAGATGGCAGATTTGTGACACTAGAGGGGTCATTTGCGACACTAAAAACTGCATCTGAGACACTGTCGAACTTTTTGTTAACTTTTTCCATTGACTATAATGGGAAACTTGTTTCTGAATAACTTTTGAACCATTTAATATTTTTTCATGAAATCTTTGTAAGGCACATTGGGGTCCCTGGCTGCATGTTCCTTGAAGGTTTTGGACCAGTTGTGCAGACTGTGCGACCTGTAAGCAAGAGCAAAGAATGCGCAAAAATGAGTAATTACCACAATATCCCATGCTATGTAGCTCCGCAACCATATATCCGACCATTACAAAACTTGGCAGATCCAGAGATCTATGGTACTGCTCCAAGTATACCAAATTTCAAGAAAATCCATCATACAGTGGCAAAGTTATTAAGCTGCCAAATTTCAGAGTTTAACCTTAAATGGGGTACTCAACTCTAACTATAATGGCACTACCGTGCTACTATAATATACATACATACATATACATATATATATAATATGCATATGTATATACGTGTGTTTGTATGTATGTATATGTGTGTGTGTGTGTATATATATATATATATATACTGTGTGTATATATACAGATATATAAAATTCTTGTCAAAAAACTTTGTTAATGCATCAGTAAGGGTTCATATTAAGGCAACAAAAGTATGGAAATGTGGTGGCAGGGTTTCCAACCCTATCACCCCACCCCCACCCTCCTCCACACACCAACAGGCATCGAGGGTGTGCCTTAGGGTCATCAGCCCTAATGCTCACCCCATTCCATGTGTAAGGAACTGAGATGGTACAGTATAGGAGAATGGGGTGAATGTTAGGGCTGATGACCCCAAGGCACACTCCAACCCCTGTTAGGGAGGGTGAGGGTGGGGGTGGGGTGGTAGGTTTGGAAATCCTAACATCACATTTCCATACTTTTGTTGCTTATGAACCCTCACTGATGCATTAATGAAGTTTTTTGACAAGAATTTACCTACTTTTTGAGAAAGAATAATCATAGTCTTATTTGCCTGTTGGAGTGCAGGGCCCTCTGGGCTCTGCCCTCCCAACATTCAATAATTCTTCACAGATTGTAATTGTAATCATATCCTTATTTCCATGTGGGACCCATCACTCTGTAATACTATACATTTTTGCATGTGGGAGCAAAGTGCCCTCCTGGCCCTGCGCTCCCATCACTCCTTAATGGTATCTGCATTTGCATGTGGGCCCCATACATGTATATATGTAGATCTGCAAGAGCAGGGCCCTTTGTATGGCAAAGATGATTGAACTGTCAGCATAGCCATGTTAGTACCCCACCTGATGTACCCTGCAAATAAAATGTTTGAATCCCCACCAAAATGTAATTCTATGCACCAGGAATGCCATTCCATGCCACAGGTGCTAAAAAACACATTTTGGCTGAGATTTGAAAAATGGCAACTGTGATATACAGTTGGTGGGGTAATAACATGTTGAAAATGTGGGGTTAAAATATTTTCAATTTCCGAAGTTACGAGCATGTGTAGTGAAATTGCAACAAATGGTCATAACTCTGCCATTTTTAATAATTTGACCCCAAATTTGCAACATAGCCTTCTTATGACTCCACTTCATGAATAATATGACAGTCATTAGACAAATCCCACCAGAAAGGTGATTTTGCCAACTGACCACGAAATCACCTTTCCAGTGGGATTTGCATAATGACAGTCACATTGTTCATGTGGTGGGGACCCAAAAGGCCATGTTGAAAATTTTGGGTCAAAATCTCAAAAAATGCCAAAGTTATACATAAAAGTTAAACCCCCTATTGAAATACATTGAAGCACATTTACCTTAGTTTCTCAAATTGCAGTCGTCTGTTCCAGCAGCAAGAAGTGTCTTCAATCGGGAGAGCAGATCTCGAACCTGGGACCTCTTCAGGTGAGTGAGAGTGTGGGGGGAGCATCATGGAGGGTGTCAGGAGATGGGTGCACAGTGGGAGGTCAGATGGGGTGTGTGGGTGTGATCAGCGATGGACTTTTTTTTTTTTTTACAGATAAAAATAAATAAAAAAAGACATCAAGGGAAGGTTTTCATATTTACTGCATTTGACAAACATGGGAGGGTGGAGGGTTGCCCACTAGCCACCAGTGAAAGGAATGGATGGGCATCGGGGATGGAGGGCCACTAGAGCACCAAGAAAAATAATTTAAAAAAAGTTACAAATATCAGAGATCGGAGAGGAAGGGCCACTAGACCACCAGGAAATGTAGAAATACAATATAATAGGCAGTAAGTAAAAATGGGCATCAGGAATCGGGGAGGGAGGGCCTCTAGACCACCAGGAAATTACATCCGTGGATGTTTGATGTACAAACAGTAAACACCAACAATTTTGTTTACCTAATCAGTGGCCAAGGGATCTGATTTTGTGGTCACTGTTCCCAAAAATTGGGCAGAAATATGTGTATTTTTTCTGCAGAAATGTTACTGCTGCAAATTGCAGCACTATTTTCATGAAATAAGGTTGGGGGAAGGGGTTCTGCCACAATTTCCGGCAAAACATCTTGTTTTGTGGCATAAGGAATGGTGTTTTATGAAAGTAGTGCCACAATCTGCAGCAGTAAAAACTTTGCAGATAAAATAAACATATTTATGTACATTGTGGGGGAAAACTGACCAGAAAATCAGATTCCTTGGACCCCGATTAGGCAAACACAGCTGTTGGTGTTAACCAAGTGGCAGTGATTTTTGAAATATTTAAGTTTGTTTATCTCGCTAACTGAAAGCAAGATGGCGGAAGCTCGACTAAACTTTCCACATTTGCAGCAAAAATACTTGCATTCACGGCAAAAAAAAGTTGTTTCAAGCAGGACATCTACCTTTTCCCCTTAGGAAAAATTGGGAAACTTTGAATTTTAATAACTTTTGAAAGGCATCATATTTTTTCACCAAACCTTCAAAAGGCACATCTGTGACCCAAGCCTGATATACCCTAAATATTTAAGACCAAAACCCCAAGCTGTTACTGAGAAACGGCATGACAAAGAATATACACAAAAATGGTAATTTTCACATTTTCTGACACTCTGCATCTCCACACCTGCACCTACGACCAGAACAAAACTTGTCACATCCAGAGACCTTTGATTGCCGATGGCCATGCGAAGTTTCACACAAATCGGTGAAATGGTTGCAAAGTTATATAAGTACAAAATGTTGAGCTTAACATAGAAGTGACCATTGAACCCTAGCTCTAGGGGCACTTATAATATACTATTCATTACATTTAATACACACATAATCATGTCATTACATTTAATAAACACATAATCATGTAATTATCTATTACAACCGACCATATGTAATCATGAGCTGTCAAGTGCACAACTCTCAGTGTGTGACACAAACTCCACAGAAGGCGAGCAAGGTCCACACTCTTCCTGCCTTACTCACTCATACACTCTCACTTGACAGGCAAGCAGTGACAGACTCCACACTCCTCTCAGCACAGCTGGTACTGTCCTCCTTCCAATCTATGATAGCCTCCCTGACCAGATGGCTGCTGAGTGTCAGGTGATAGCTTTAGTTGGTCAGTGGGACCAGCAATTAAAAAATTATAACATGGGTGGGTGGTGTTCACTCTTGGAGTGTGCCTCAGCCCAGTTCTCATTTCAGTTTTCCTAAATGATCTTCCAGCTGCCTACACTTCAGTGTTCAGCACACTGATGATGCAGTCCTATTTGCCTCTGGCCCCTCCCCCACTAATATAATGTCCAGACTCCAGCTTGACTTTGATAATGGTCAGCTCTGGTTCCACTCTAATCAGCTGGCTCTAAACACCAAGAAAACGGTCTCCATGACCTTTGGCTCAAGGCAAAAATTCACTAGGTTTGCTTGTCCGCACCTTGGTTGGTTCCACCATTGAAGATGTCCCTTTCTTCAAATACCTCCAGGTCTGGCTTGATAGGCACCTCAACATTTGTGAACACATGGATGCCATTCGCAAAAAAACTGCTCCCCAAACTAGGAGCACTGTACCACAACCATGTCTGCATCCCTCTGCAGAGCCATTGTTCAGAAAATGATCCTTCCTATATTCAACTATGGTGACATAGTTTGCAGTTCTGCACCTAAATCCACCCTATCCAGACTGGACTCCCTCTTCCATTCATTCTGCCATTTTGTGCTAAACTGTACATAGATACATAGATACATAGATACATAGAAGGTGATGGTTGAAGGGGACCACAAGGTCCATCTAGTCTGCCCAGGATATATAGATTCTTACCCCCCTCCCTGATTACCCATTCTGGATAATGATGTTCCTATGCCTGTCCCATACTCGCTTAAAGCCCCTGATAGTTGTGGCCTCTACAGCCTCCGGGGGCAGGCTGTTTCAGGTGTCAATCATCCTCTCTGTGAAGAAAAACATCCTGACATTTGTCCTGAACTTGCCCTCAAATCATGCCCCTGCATTCTACTACCTTCTTTGAATTGAAAAATGTCATGCACCTGAACTTTGTTCACACTACTGATGTATTTGAATGTCTCTGTCATGTCACCCCTCTCCCTCCTCTCTTCCAGGGAGTACATGTTTAAATCCCTTAGCCTTTTCTTGTACAGTTTCTGGTGCAATCCCTGAATAATTTTTGTTGCCCTCCTTTGTACTGTTTCAGCCTATCTATGTCCTTTCTAAGGTGTGGTCTCCAAAACTGTATACCGTAGTCCAAGTGGGGCCTGGCCAGTGCCCTGCACAGTGTCAAAACCACCTCCTTCCTTCTACTTGTGATCCCCCTCCTGATGCAACCCATCATTCCACCAGCTTTTAGTGCTGCCTTTTTGCACTGTCTTCCCACCTTCAGGTTGTCTGTTATGATCCCCAGATCATGGTCCTCACTAGTTTTTGCTGGTCTTTCTAGCCCAGATAGTAGTCACTTTTGGGTTGCTCCTTCCTAGGTACATAACCTTGTACTTTTTTTCGTTGTATTTCAGCTGCTATGCTGTGGACCATTTTTCCAGTCTCTCTAGGTCTGACTTCATTCTCATCATGCCTTCTGTAGAGACTACTCTGTTGCATATTTTGATGTCATCTGCGAACAGACACACTTTTCCCTTGAGCCCCTTTGCAATGTCAGCTATGAATATGTTGAATAGTAGAGGCCCAAAAACAGAGCCCTGGGGCACCCTGTTGGTTACCTCCCATTCTGCAGATAATGCACCATTTACCTGTACCTCTGTGTCCTATCGTGTAGCCAGTTTTATACCCACATTACTACCTCCTGTCCCACCCACATGTTATCTAACTTTTTTACCAGCCTTCTGTGTGGGACTGAGTGTGGGACTGTGTGGCTTTGCTAAAATTAAGGTAGAGCACATCAATGGCCCCTCCCTTTTCCACAGCCTTGGTCACCCAGTCGAAGAACTTGATTAGGTAAGTTTGGCATGATCTTCCTGCTGTGAACCCATGCTGTCTATGGTCCTGTTGTCCACTGGATTCCAGGAATGCTGTTATCCTCTCCTTAAGTAATGATTCCATCACTTTCCCAACTACAGAAGTAAGACTTACTGTGTGGTAGTTTCCTACCTCTTCCTGGCTTCCAGATTTGTGCAGTGGAACCACCGTTGCCCTTCTCCAGTCTTTGGGAACTTACCCACTCTTCAGTGATTTGGTGAAGAGTTCTGCTAGGAATTCTGTCAGTTATTTCCCTAGTTCCTTCAGGATTCTCGGGTGCATGTTATCTGGCCCCATGGCCTCGTCCACCTTCAGATTGTTTAGTGCTTTTAGGACTTCATCCACTGTGAAGGGACATGTATCAACCCCTGTACCTGGGGGGTTGTTCCTTTGTATTGCTGGTCCATTTCCCTCTTTTTCCTCAGTAAATACCAAACAGAAGTATCTGTTTAGGATTTCTGCTTTTTCTCAATCCCCCTCCACTATAGACCCCTCTTCTGCTACTAGTCTTACTATATCTCCCTTAGTTTTTCTTCTTTCTTCTATGTACCTAAAGAAGATCTTGTCACCTTTCTTTACCCCTTCCGCAATCCTCACCTCTGTCTGGGTTTTAGCATTCCTTATCACTTTTCCTGCTTTCTTCATTTTCTGTTTGTATGTTTCTTTGTCTTCATTTGTCATTCTGGGCTTCTTGTAGGCTGCTCTTTTCTCTTTCACAATGGTTGCCACCTCCATGGAGTACCATAGCGGATTTTGTTTCTTTTTTGCCTTACTTATTTTTCTGGTGTATTTGTTCGTGACCATCTCAGTAGCTACTTTAATGTTCTCCCACATTTATTCCACCTTCCCTCTCATCTTACCCTTTAAGATTTCTGCTATTTTGCACCTCATTTCCCAGAAGTTTGTTGCTCTGAAATCCAGGACCTTAATACTGGCGTGAGTATTGTCTTTTTTGTAGTGATAGCTTGTAATCCAATCATACGATGATCACCATTTCCCTGATGGCTTCCTATTTCTACATTTTTAACACTCTGTCTGCCCTTACACTCACCACTGTGCTGTATACACCTCTCTCTCTCTCTCTCCTTGCCCTCCCTTGAGGGCAGGGGCCTAGCTGATTGCTCCTCTTTCTTAGCCAAATACTGGGTTGGATTGCTCCCTTCCTACCTCTCTGCTATCCTCTCCATACCCCTACCCACCTCCTATGCCCTTCGCATCTCTAACTTCTATTCCTTTGTTCTCCTACCCCCCTCCCCCAGTACCTACTCAGCAGGCCAAGCTGCCATCTCTTATCACTTTCCTAAACTCAATAGCTCACTTCCTTTACACATCTGGTTTGCACCCTCCCCCGCTCACTATTCTCCCTTCTGTTTAACTTCACCTCACCCTCCTGTAATTGCAACTGACCTGTCTTTCTTCTCCTCTGCATTCTCTTACCTTCTCTCTACTCTGGTGCCTCCCTCTTCCCTTTCCATCCCCTCTGCCTCCTCCTCTCACCTCTCTGTCATCCATATTTCTCATCTGCGATCCACTACCACCCCCCATTTCCTCCCTTGCTTTCCTGGCTACCCAAGATGTGGACTGGGTGTGCATCGAGCCATGTCTGGCCCTTGTGGGGTATCCATCCCAAAGAGTTGAAGGTCTGCAACACTATCTCTGCTTATCTCTCCCACCCCTATTCCCCCTCATTTCCCTCTCTACCTTCCCCCTACCTATTTCTTATCTTCCTAACTCACTCCCAACGAACCAATTCTCTCCCATCCTCTTCACACTATCTCAGCTCTATCTCCAGGTTGCACTATATGCTTACTCTACCAACTGGTCTCACGCTATGCCAGCTCTATCCTCCAGGCTTCCTCTCTACTCCTTCCACAGCCACATATCTTCCAGTTGCACACTGATGTCCCTCTGTGCATGTTGTTCATCCCTCATGAAGTATATAATGTAAATGTATATTGTTAGTGTGTATGTTAGATTTATACACTGTTGTGTAAAATAAACTGTATTCCCTTCCCCTTCCCCTCAGAACACATCTAGAAATGAGCTGTTTTCAGCTCAGTATGCCTTGCCTGGTGAAACATTTCAAATACATATATATATATATATATATATATCCTCTGAGAGTGAGGATCATTGGAGTATACTCTGAGAGCAAAGACCACCTACTCATGTTGTAATTTTATATATAAAATATAGCTTATATATATATATATATATAATTTGTCTGGTATATATTAACAATACAATAGAACTGGATTTTCTGTAGCTTCTTTTATACATTGCATATCACAAAATGCTTAACAGGATTATGTAAAAGCAAGTCAAAATTAATTGGTATTGAATGTTTATTTTACATGCCTCTTGCACTGGAGATGATGGGTGACACCTGGTGTCATATATCTGCCCCTGGTAGCTGGGGGCGCTCATGTGGACAGGGCTCCAGAAAAGAGGGTGGAGTCCTGCTGCTGATGGCATGCAGAATGCTGACCGTGCCAGTTAAGGTGAGTTTACATGGCGGCTCTACTCGTGATTTTGGACTGCACCTGTGGTGCCATGAACTCCGTGTTGACTCTGCTGTCTGTTTACACTGCCCCCCTCTGTGCCAATGTGTGTTGTGCTGGAAAGGGGCAGTGAATGGGACAAATTCTATCATCTCGAGCTGGGGGATGAAATCTCTCTTTGCTGTGCAGCAGAGTGAGTGGTACAGCTTGTCCACATGGCTGCTTAAGCCGATCATTCTGGAACATGTCCCCACTCCTATGTCAGCTCAGGGAGAGGACGAGAGTACAACTTACCATGCTATGGTAAGTGTCCACATGGCTGCCTTTGCTCTGCTGCAACCCATGCACTTGGCTTGCTGTGGTGCAAAGGTGGCTGTGTAAACATGCTTTTAGGGTGTGGTGGGTAGAGATGGGCAAAGAGGCCAAAATTCACTTCACAAATGTATTTGCAAAGTTGGCAGAATTCCGAAGGGTGAAGTGCTGACTTCACAAAGTTTTCAGCAGGTGAAGTGACTAGTTTTCTATGTGGATAAAACTAAATTCCTCAGCAAAGTTATCATTTCATCATAACTTCACCTGACATTGCCTAAAAAAGTGCCACTTTGCCAGGAAAACTCATTGCAAAGTGGTGGAGTGACAAAATTGGAACTTCACAAAGTAATTTACAAAGGTGAATTTTAAAACTTCACCGGAACTTCATCAGTGAAGTAAAACTTCCCAACATCTCTAGTGGTGGGTGAGCCCCAGTTGAGTGGAGGTGGGATATCATTCAGTGGGGGAATGAAAAGCAGGTGGAATAATGTCACTACACACATTCTCTCCTTGCTCAGCATTGGTACCTTAATCTCCGGGTCCCCTTACCCTTTCTCTCTCTGTCCCCTTTCTCTGGTTCAGAAATGGGTAGGCCATGATGCCAGCAGTCACAAGGCTACTTACCTATAGCTGTCAGCATGCAGGGAGGTGCATACTATATGCCAGGGGACTATGCCATAATGGCTATGTGTCCCTTTGCCATGCCCTATTATCCAGTTGTCCCCTTCAACCAGGATGCACCTGAACATGAGTTGTGCTGCTCACTTTGCCTTTCTTGTGGCCATCTCTTTTAAATAGATTGCATACACCAGGGTGGACAGCACCCCCACATCCCAAATCCAACTAACGCCCAGCCAGTCTCTTTGGCAGAGTGGGCTGTGGGGTTGGGGGTGGCATTTAATCTCAGTTCAGGACACAGACAACCTTCTCTCATGATCCCCTGCCTCTGCACAACAGGGGATTCACTTCCTGGCTGGACCTGGCCTCCAGCTGGAATTTTTAGGCTGGATTTATGAATGCCTGTAATTGGTCTTTGCCCTAGCAATTCCGGTTGTGACGCCCCTGGGTGCAGTTTTTAGTGGGTGAGTGTACTACACTCCAGCACATGTCCACATGTTTATCTGTGGACACTGGACATTATGAGTAGATCATGTTTTAATGGTCTAGCCTCTCAGCCCCTAATAGCACATGCATCTATTAATGCAGTTCTGAAAATAGCACCCATTGCACCCAGACAGGTGACTGTTACAGTGAATGCCACTAGACACAGATGTAGTGTTCTTGTGTTTTAAAATCCACCTCCTCACTGGCCATTCTTCACATCTCGACCTCCTGGGTTGCCCCTCCCCCATGCAGAGCTTCACAAACTGGCAATACATGAATTACACATATTCCACCCCAGCAGTGAAAAGGGTCCCAAAACATATGAACTAACAACAAGCTACAGTATGCGGGAGCTGGAGGAAGGGTGAGTAACCCTGCCAGGCTTTGTTGGCATAAAATGGCAATGTATAGTACTTTTGGCCTTGTCCAGTGTTATTAGAGTATGCTTGCTGGGACAGTTGTACGTTTGTGCAGTCTTGCTGTAGCAACTCCAATAAATCAATCTGTGTAGAACACTACAAGTGGGACATTCCCAGATTCAGCATTACAATTCATCAACTTGCACTAGTCTTACTGCAGCACATGCAACCAGATGCAATAAAATCTGCACGCAATATCAATGTAAGTTAGTATTAACCCTTAGAAAACTGTGGGCTTATGTATACATCCAAAATCTACATACATTCAAACCTACTCATGAACTGAAGCCATAGCATTTTTGTAAACTAGGCAAGGCATATACAATGTTTTTCTAACTCTTACAGCTTAGCTTGTGCCACAAGTACCTTTCCATAGAATACCATTCACTGGTATACAAAATAGATGTTGCAGAACATTGTTGTTGTACCTGAACTGTGCAAAGTTCTTGTTTTTCCTTATCTTGGCCTACATGGTATGATGTTACCATGTAGCAAATTATTCTTCCAATTTTCAACCGTACACACATTGTGACATTTGACCCTAAAAGTAGCGAACTGTTTTGTTTCTAATTTTAAAATACTAAGAAGGTATTTTTTCTTAAATTCTTAGATCAATGGGTTTTTAAAAAATGCTTGACTTGTAACCTTTTATTCAAAATTATATATAACACCACATAGATATATTTTAATACATATCATTCTTTACTACAAAAAGCCCTAGTCTTTCTTCCACACGTTTTTCCATGGCATCTAACCGTTTATCATCGTGGTCTTCTTAAAGATAATAAACTTTTTGTTTTAAGGCAATTACTTAATCTCGACAAACTCCTGTGTTAAGCAGGGCCATTAACTGAGCTGGTAATAAATCAGTACATAGCCAGGTGGGTGATTATTCTGAACTGTAATCACTCTTTGGGACCTACGCAAGACCCTTGCAATCTTAAGTACCCTAATTACACAAACAGCATGCTAACAACTATCACTTTGCATGGACTAGGAAGGGAAGCAATGCAAACTGCGCCGGGCCCATTTTTAACGCCAGTCAGAGAATTTTCATAGCGAGCAGGATGATGCATGGGGGTTATTAGCTAGCACCAACAACACAGCTGCGGAAAACAGATAACTTGCCATGCTCAGACTCAACCTACTGCTTTTTTTTTAAAGCTGCCTCATCTCCCGCATCTTCTTCAGACACCATCAATGGTTTTGGGGGGGGGGGATATTCTCTCATCTTGGAAAAAGAGAAATTGTAGCATGTGCTTTTGTACTGCCAAGTGTTTCTTGAAGTGCCCTAAGGAGCAGAGGGTCATAACTAATATGCTTGTGAGTTTTGGGCCATGTTTATAAAGTAAGATGAGCACACAGACAAAGAAGGGGGTCCGTAAAATGCCAGTGTCCCAGAAGAAAGCATGAAAAATATTGTATCTGTTTAAACCATTTTCAGTCTGTTGGTAGGCCTCCTTGAAAAAAAAATCACATTCTGGACCCATCCTCGATTCTGACTATGACCTGGATTTTTTAAACAACATATTTATCACATGGAGCCCAGCTGAGATGCAGCATTTCATTTTCAACAGGGTCCTGCTTCTACCTGATTTTAGAGCTGAGAGGACTGATACTTCGGGAGGTCAAGTGACTTGCTCAGAGTCACACTGAATAGTTGGTTTTGGTGAGATTCACACTTGGGATCCTCTGTTTTCCAGTTGTATGCTGGTGGACCACACAGCCTTTTCATTCTTCCCTCCAGAGCTTCAGTGTTTTTTTTTTTGTTTTGTTGTTTTGTTCAGCAAATGGCCTTAGTCCCAGTACTGGATACCCGTTGATGTTCTCAAATGGGGCAAGGATAAACTGCTCTGGTTCCCCTGTGGGGATATTTAAAGCCTGATTTGACTATGCTCCAATGAGATTTGAGATGTTTGTGAATAAAACTTACGTAAATTTCTTGCATTAAAAAAAACAGTGGAGATACAGATCTTGGGAAAAGACAGAGGAGTCTTTGTTTCACAGCAGACTGTGTGAAAGGAGATTTGTTGTATCATGGGCAATGGGGGTGACAAAAACAAAGAGTGAGGTCACCAGTATGATCTTGCACCTAGCCCATGTCTGTTTTGTATTCTCTTGTATCTGAAGGGTATGAGGAGATTAAAAATTTGGTCATAAGGCATGAGCTAAGTATTGTATTATCAACTATGCTGAGATTGTACCTGAAAATAGGCATCTGAATGTCTGGTGCATTTATCTGGTTCCGAAAACAAAATAATCAAGCATTTGTCAATGCTGAATGTTGTCTTGCTGACACTGGCATTGGTAGTGCAGGAGTTAGAGAGATGCATAATAGGAATGGCAGTGAAGTATTGAACTGAAGCCAACCCCACTCTCACCCTACAGAGACTGACAGGCATTAGGGTGTGCCTTTGGGTCGTCAACCATAACGTTCACACCATTTCACCTCACCCTACCCTGCAGACACCAACAAGTGTCGTGGTGTGCCTTGGGGTCTTTGGGCCTTAGGCTCACCCCATTCCATAAGGAAATATGCTGAGATGGGTGCAGTATAGGAGAATGGGGTGAAGTTTGGGACCGAAGAGTTCAAGGTACACCTCAGTGCCTGTCACTGACTGCAAGGTGGGGCTGGGGGTGGAATGGCATGAGCATTACAACCGACAATCCCAAGTCACACCCCCGATGCCTGTCGGTCTCTACAGGGTGGAGCATTACCACTGGAAACCCTAATGCCCCAGGCTTTTGTTGGTATTTTCACTCCAAATTTTCAACAAGGGCTTTTTGTGACCCCCCCTCATGAACAGTGGCACTAGCAGTTCATTAGCCGAAAGGTGACTTTGCACAGCGACTGCACCATTTGGCGCCATAGGTGTGAAAACACATTTCGGGCAAGATGTGAAATATTACAGCTGTACTGTTCATGAGGAGGTGCAAAAGAATGGCAATGTTGAAAATTCAGAGTGAAAATATGAAAAATCGGTTAAGTTATAAGCATGCGTAGAAACTGTGCAACATACTCCCGTAATGCAATTATTCTGGGGATTTTTTTAACCAAATTTTCAACATAGGCATTTTGGGACCTCCATTCATGAACAGTGGCACTGTGATTTTGTTGATGTGTCCAGAAAGTTGATTTACCACAGCGACCATGCCATTATGACCTGATGTGTGAAAACACATTTCAGGCAGGATGTGAAAAATGACAGCTGTACTGTTCATAAGGAGGTGTGAAAAAATGGCAATTTTGAAAATCTGGAGTGAAAATATTAAAAATTGTAGAAGTTATGAGCATGTGTGAAAACTGCACAATGCACGCTCGTAACACAGTCATTTTTTGGAATTTTTTCACAAGATTTGCAACTTAGGTTTTTTGGGACCCCACCTCACTAACAGTGGCACTGTAATTTCATGAATTGGTCCCAAAAGGTAATTCCACGCAGTGACTGCAAAATGACCTTTCAGAACCCAATAATGACATGTCAGTGCATGTGTTTATGAGGTGGGGTCCCAAGAACCCATGTTGTAAATTTGGAGCCAAAATTCAAAAATTGGCTGAGATATCCGCCTAAGTTGAACTCTCTTCCCTTGATGCCATTATACAGCTTACTGGTATTTCTTCATTTTGCAGTTTGGCTTTGAAGAGTCCAGACGTATTCCTGCTCCACTGAAGATCGCAGCACCTGACCTCCAGAGGTAAGTATGGGGTAAGGTGGGGGTGTGGGGAGGTGGGTTGCACAGACAGTTGGTGCGGGTTGGGGAAGGGGGTGCCGCGGACAGTGAGGGACCATTTTCTTTGTTTCAGGTACAGGAAAAAAATGAACATTGCGGACGGTTTTCTTTCTTTACAGGTGAAATAAAACAAATGTTGAGCACACTGGGGTGGGCTCCCAGTGTACCCTTTGACTTTCAGGGGGGATGTTGTCCATACTGGGGTCTCCCAGTGTGCCAAACAATGGGCTTGGGGGGAGACATGCTGACATGGTTGGCTTTGTGTGAGCGGCAGCACCCTGGGGTGGGCTCCCAGTGTGCCACACAATGTGGGGGGGTGGGGACATGCTGACACATGGATTATACCCCCTATGTTGGCTTTGCTTGGGAATTGTGTGGTGGAAGCTGTCTGAAGCCATGTTTATTGAAATGTTTCACCAGGGAAGGCATGAACGCGAGGCGTGTCATCTGTGCCACTGCATGACAAGCTTGTCTCCGATTGCAGCAGCACATTTCTTTCAAGTCGGTGGCACTTTACATAATTCTTGTGTCAGCGCTAGCATGCTGACTAATTGGGGAATGAGGGATGCACCTACTAAAGCATGCCCTGCATTCGCCAACACTGACACACCTCTGCACTTCTGCTACTACAACAAGATGTTGCTTGCGTGTGCGCAAGACAACTTAATAAATAAAAAAAAATCTGAACATGAAATTTGCTACAAAGATGCAAATCAAATTACATTTACTTAATATGAGAAAACACTTATTTCAGCATTTCAGTCTTTGTTGCTTCTCGGAGTGAATTGTAAGATATGTATTGCCAGATTCAACTTACCTAGCCTGGAGTGTCTCAAACTGAGCCATTATGGTTACGTGCAGCCACTAGTACAATTTTGTGTCATCACAAAAATTTTTAGAGTACATGGAAAAATATGACTGAACTAACAATTGTTTCTCTTAAAGAACCACAGGAGATCAATTTCTTTCAGAAAAAAAGACAGAAGGGACTTGATTTTACTGTTCACTGTGTGAAAGGAGATTGGCTATACAGGGGACGGGGTGAACAAACAGTGATGTCACCTGTAGGTCCTAGATCCTATCCCATGCCTTTTTTTGGGATTTGCATCTAATGCCCCTGAGGAGCATTTTTTTTTTCATTTATTTTATCAAAGCATTTTCCAGTATCTAGGATAACATTTTTCAAGTGTAATAGTCAGACACAATTAAACCTGTATGTCTTTACTGTTCTGTATTTATGTCTCCTTATGTTTCATTATTGAGACCATTTGCATAATACATTAATCACTATACCTCTACACTTCATTATCCTTCTTCATGCCCTATTTAAACCACAGTGGTCTGTTTGTGACATCACAACATGTTGCTGTGGAAACAATTATGTTTTTTCAAACCAAGGACTGTGATTTCAACGAAGATAAGAGCAGGAGGATGAAACAAAATCTGAGATGCAAAAATCCTGTTTACATACATATGTTTTTAGTAATAATGATACACAATAATTGATGAACTATAAGCAAAATGGTGTCTGAATATTACATTTTAAACAGTTTTCCAGAATATCAAAAAGTCACTTCAGGCTTTTTACCCCAACCTGGAACACCTCCCCTGCATAGGAACAGAACTGAGCACAAATTGTTTGCTTATTAGAGCAGTGCTTAGAGTTCTGGTCACAGGTGCAGTGACATACAATAGTCAGACCTCTAGAATACTGGGTGAATGAAGAGAACTGTGAAGAATGACCTCTATAAAAAAATACAAAGCACCATTTTTTTTTAAATAAACAAGAAATTGTTTGACTGTGCAATGTAGGTGTTTGGTGCACTCAGAGGAAGCCTACTGAAGAGGCAGTTTGCAAGAATGGCAGTGTGTACAATGCATAAGAGGACACATGGGGAGAAGAAATATCTACTTTTTTTTTTTTTGTGGAGTTCACCAAACCACACACATTCACTGTAAAGACTCAGTCCCAGTGCAACGCATCATGGCTATGCAAATCTTAGCTTGGAGTAGGTAGCCGAGGCTTCATCAGAACAGAAATCCCCTTCTAGACAGGTTTTTACAGCTGATCGAGTAGTGGCTGAGAATGACAAACTACAGATGCATAATTTGTTCTGTTGGGTCTCCTCCATGCAGTACTGTCATGCATCTCAGACAATTAAGTGAGCTCCAGAGGAAATCAGAGTTACTTGTCACCTTTAACTTGTCATATTGCCTTACAATTAATTATACAGTAATCACAATAAAATACAGAAAAATGACAAGAAGTAGCTTGTAATATTCATATCTGTTTCCATGTACCACTGTATTTTAATATTACATGATAAGAAAATATATTCTGCTATGCTTGTAGTGCTGTGTAATAAGAACTATTCTGTAATAAAATGTGATATATTATGAGTTACAGTAGTATGTTACATTGTAAGGATAATACAGTTTGATAACAAACCTATGCCATAAGTTATTACAGCTACTATTAATAAAGTAAATAAGAGATTAGGAGTCCTAAGGAGAACAACCAAATGTTTGAAATTGTTTGATAGAAAGAAACTAGCTGAACAGCTGATATCACCAACTTTAAGATCTGGTGAATTAGTATACAGAACAGCTAATAAATCACTATTAGATTGTTTAGATAAACCCATTATAATATAGCTAGATTTGTATTGAAGGGTAGTTTTTGAACACATCACTGTTTACTTTTGAGAAGTCTGGAGTGACAACCCCTGGAAATAGGTAATACCAGACATTGGTGAACACTAACACATAACTTGAAAACTTCTTTTCCACACCACCCCATCTCAAAACTCCTCTTTCCAGTTAACACTAATAGCTAGAGGGTATTAACAAGATCAGTTCATCAAAATAAAATAACACCTGGGAAAAGAACCAACAAATTTGGAGACAGAACCATAGTTCTTAGGGCCACTGCCATTTGGAATACACTTCCCCAGCCATTCATGAAATACCAGACCATTCATCATTCATACAGGCCATCAAAGACTTGTCATTTTTTACCTGTAAATGCTTCTAAAATAATTGTATCATATTTGTTCATGTAAATTCATTTTGTATTTATTATTGTCTAGTAATATACATCTTATTCTGATATGTATAATATGTCTTAATGTTTCCTGTTTTCGTAACTTAAGAACAACACTTACACAGGACTGTCTTGTAAACTGGACTGTAAAGTCCAAATGACATGTTTCTTCCTGTATGAAAATAAAGTTTTACCTATCTACCTACCTAACTACATCTGTTCTGCAGTCTGGTTATATCTGCGAACACCTATTATGTTCTGTAAAGATTTCAGAATTCACTGTCTAGTTTCCAGGGATCAGAACATTCAGCTCCAGATCCAAAGCTGTGACCAGAGCTTAACAAAGGATAGGATACCCTACAAAGAAATCAGCCAAGGGCCCTAATAATAAGCAAGTTATTTTCATAAACAGACAAGAAACACACTTGCAAGGATTAAGAAATGTAAGCCATCTGACGTGAGAAACACTGCCTGTTGCTTTATAAATACAATAAATTGTCCTGATTTTTTCCTAAACATAGTAAGAATCAAGACAACTAAACTCAAGATAAAATAAATATTAGCTGTTTATAAGTTCTGATTTCGCAGTTGAAACAGATGCTTTATATGTTAATGTCATATGTTTATGCAAGAAACTTAAGGCTTCGCAGCCGTCATTGTGTCTCAGCCACATAAATATGTTGGTGTATTAATGCTACTTAAAGAATTAATATTCTGTTGATCAGGTTGGAAATTTGAATTATAACACTCAACTACTTTTTAGGTATTCGTGTGCCAAGCAGATAGAGTGATTATGGTCAGGGGTGGGGGAGGAAAATTGGCAGGACTCAAAAGTTCCACCACTTATGGGTTTGCTATTGTTTGTCCTGGACCACTGTAAATAAACTTTTCTGGTCCACTGGACCAGTGATGATTGGGGAATCATTAGAAATGGCATCAGACTCTGATCATGACGAAATACAATGTTGTTTGTATTAAGGCTAGTAGATTTATATTTATATTCAGAAAAATGCAATTGTACATTTTTATAAATATTTCTAATTCCTATAATGTCAAGTCTTTTTAGTTTTCAGTATGGACAACTGAATGCATTTTTAGGACTAGTGATGTTTGCTAGATAATGGTACCGTACTAGCTACAAAGTAAAAAAATTCTGGCCTCAGATCTTATTATATCACAGTATAGTATAACTGAGGTGGCCCACGCCTCTGGATCCGTAGCTACAACATGACTGGCAGGGCAACACCGTATACATTTCTGTAGTTCTGTCACTACCTGTGGAAGTTGCTGTGCTCTGCTCCAGTACAAGATGGTGGGATTGAAATATGTGTGCAGCTTGTCTCCATCATCTCATAAGTCATCCAGAAGGTCTCTTGATATGTCTGCAAAGTGACAAAATATCAATATTTTACAGTTTGTAAAGTAGGCTTTTGCCCACACTCCCTACCACAGTTACAATTAATTAAATGGTATAATGATGTTGCAGTGTCAGAGATCCTTTATGTTAAAAACAAGCAAACCTAGATACCATAAATCTCCAATAGTCTAGTGCTGATCTTTGTAAAGTATTAATGTCTAACACAGATGGAAATGTTCATAAAGTGGGTTAGGAAGTTTGGTATAAGACTTAACTGTGAAGAACCAAGGGTGACCCCCAAGGTCAAATTGTAGAGACATTTCTAAATAGTCAAAAACAAAAGGATTACAAGACTAACCTCAATCAGAAAGGTTAATTTAATTACTGAGTTATTGTTTGTTGTGTTTATTTATTATGCTGTTTAATACAGGACCTTGTCTTATATGCTTTTGAAAAAGGAACATAGTTCTGAAATGCGTCAGGCATATATGGAGCTAAATAAAATATTATTTTTATCTATATATTCTGAGTGGTGCTTATTAGCAAAATTGAGGTAGTAAGTGCCTGATTGTTGTAAGTTTTACTAATGTTTTTGTTTTTATATTGAGAGCACCCCATCCCAGAGCAGTTCCTCTTGTTTTAAGTTCAGGAGAAAACATACAGAGATACATAGGAGCTCTTGTTTACAGATGTGTTCTCTGTTTTCTTCCCAATGGTTCCCCTGCCCCACCCTGACGATGAAGTGTCCACAACTAAACCCATCCTTGGGCTGTAGGGTGGTCAGTGATTGCCTTCACAGCTGATGCCAATGTGGCTCTGTGATAGGCCTGCTAGAGTACCCAAATACTAGGCAGTCCCACCAACTCCCACTCCCCAGTAGCTGAGCATCTCACTTCTGTGATATATCAGCCATCAGCGGTCTCCAGTGCGGGATTCACAAGTAAACCACAACCTCCCAGAAGGCTATATAATGTGCTGCTGCCATGCCATGCAACCTGTCTGGACTATGGGCACCTTTAACAGAAGTGCATGGAATGCGCTCAATGACTGTAGTGGCACAAACACATGGATGTGTGCTACTTACAAAGAATACTAAGAACAACAGTTTTTAAAGCTTAAACCCGGAATTTAATTCTGCGTTACACAAGAAATTAATGCAGCATTCCTTTTATGAAATGAGGCTAATTTCATCTGTCTGGGTAAACAGTGTCCCATTAAAATCAGTTCAGAACTGCAGTCTAAAGTGTTGCTACCTATATGTAATGGAATATCAAAAAAAGACAGTTCCTTTTATGCACAGTCCTACTTTAAAGGTGTTACCCTACTGTAGGACCGCCCCTAGGTTTTCTTTTTTTTAATGTTTCTTTTCACAATGAAGTCTTAGCTTTGGAATTCAGTGGAGCTTGAAGATACACACGGTGCTGACACACAACATTGCAGCTTTAACTGACAGCATCTGAATGGTGAGAAAAGCATTATTGTGTATTTTTAGTTTATAGCATGCATTAACTAATGATGTTACTATACTTTGAGTTTGCCATTTGGAAATCCTTTGTGCCTCTGTCATGTTATTTATTTATTTAGTTATTTATTTACTTTTTTATGTGACATCTCATTTTTGGTGAAGGTTCTTCTGATTTGTTTTATAGCTACTGTAGAAAGATTAAAGTAAGGTGAGCTACAATGACTTGCTTATGGTCTAACAGAGTATGTGGCATGATTCAACCCTGAGACCTCTTGGGTCACAGTTCTGTGCTCCAGCCACAGAACCATATTGCCTCCTTTTAACTTTTTTGCCTCTAATCATAACTGTTCTTAATAGATTTTAATTTATTTGAAAGGCAAGGGCCCTTCCATGCTTCCATTTTTGCATCTATGACAAAGGGTGCAGGGGCCCTTCCATATTTTCCTTTTGCATCTATGGCATTGCAAGGGCCTTTCAATTTTTCCATTTTACATCTATGGCAAAATACCCATGGGACCAGGGCCCCAAGAAATAGGTTAGTTTAGAAACTAAAGCAGTTTGCTCATCCATAGGCACACTACAAAGGACTTCCAGTGTTGCTCAGTCCTCCAGTGAACCATCCTCCTTTAATTCTGGAGAATAATTCTGGTTTCCATATTCATTCAAGCTTCTTTCTTGGAACCTGGTGGCTGTCTGTTTGCTTTAAGTGTGCCAAAGTATATGTGTGTGTGAGACAGATAGAGAGAGAGAGAGAGAGAGAGAGAGAGAGAGGTGTGTGTGTGTGTGTTTGTATATGTACAGTACATGATTTCTGATCATGATGTGAGCCACTACCTACCAGGGACTGTACTGGAAGGATTATTTTCCTGTTTGTTGTGAGTTGGGTTATTTCTGAGTTCTATGTACTTGAGAAATATGTAGGTGGGTCATGGCAGTTTTATAGTTAGGCCAGTTGCAGACCCTTTTTTGCTTGCTCTGTTCATTATTCAAAGTATTTCTTTGCCTAAAAAAACCCTCAAGAGCTCCATCATTTTGGAGGAGTCTGCTGGGTTTATGATTTCTTCCAAGCATTGCCCTCTTGAATGGTGCTATTTCCAGGCACTGTCATACAGCTTCACTCTTAACCAGCCGCTGGTGATGATAAACAGTTCTAAGCCAAAGGTGAGAAACACAGCAAGAGTAAAAGACCTGTAATACATTCCATGCATAATGTTTATTACCATTCATAATAAAACTGCAGGTTGAAATTCTGCACTATGAGTGGTGGTTTAGCTTCTAACTGTGACATTATCAGAGCATAATAGTACTGTTGCCAATTTCATTCGTAATCCCATCTTTTTTGCTGAACACTAAAAATCTACTTAAAAACAACACTTTGAAACTTGCATTATGGATTTACACAGTGCCTGTAAATGTTTGCTAAAACTTTGCATACCACTATGATGTCAGTTTTGCAACACTACTGTAATTGCCACCTCTTTGTTTGCCCCAGTACTCCACAGTGTTCTATTAGGGAAAGGGGAAATTGTTTAACCAAGAAAGGCACACTAAGCCAAAGCTTGTTTCCAGGTGCAACCTGGTAGCACTAGGATGTTAAGTGACTTGCTCAGGGCCACACAGTATGCAGGTGGTGGCTGTGGGATTCAAACCCAAGTCTTCAGGTTTGCAGTTCAGAGCACTAAACCACAGCACTATACTGCCTCCTCCTATTATGCTAAGATAATATAGCACTTGGGGTGAAACAACCTCTGACCTTAAGTCTTGATGCTCATTACACCACAGGTGTGCAATGACATTATCTTTACTTTACTCAGAGGGTGGTATGAAAATACAAACATACGAACATATGGAAAATGCTAGCAGATACAGACCCGAAGGTCTAGCGAGTCTGTTCAAGTGTGCAGCTATCAGATTTTACTCTGTAGTTGCCTCCCCTCCCTTTCCAGATTAACCCTCCCCCGATCCAATCCTGTGTGTGGAATGGATTACCCCAGGAATCAAATGAATCAGATTCATGTTTTTTAAACATAAACTGGT
Source organism: Neoceratodus forsteri (assembly GCA_016271365.2). NCBI lineage: Eukaryota > Metazoa > Chordata > Ceratodontiformes > Ceratodontidae > Neoceratodus > Neoceratodus forsteri. The sequence goes on from CM028132.1 coordinate 180,856,433, forward strand.
TACTGCCCTGTGGAGGAATCACATCACAGCATCAATTGCTAGGACAGCAAGGGGATGCACTTCATTGACCACTGGTTTTCATCCATCCCGTAATATACCTGTGTACCTATGTAAAACATTTATCTCAGCTTAATGGAGAACTGCAAGTCTTTATTTTTTTTTTTATAGCAGAGGTGTTTCAAATATAGTTTCCCATCCTGCTGTTTCTCTATCCTTACCGGCCTTTAATTAAACTCAATAAGTGCTTTTATTAGCTTGTGGTAATGAATCTTATAAAACTGTATGATGTATAGTTTGTGTCCTTCTGAGGCTCATACGTAGTCCTCTTGATGCATTTGTATTGTACTATGCAACTCTGTGGCTGAAAGAGACATAAACTGCCTCAAACAGTCCTAAATGGTCTTTACCACCAGTATACAAATCAGAATCACCCACTGAGTTTACTAAAAGGCCTTTACAGCTGAAACAGCAGCCATGGAACCACTTTAAAATAAACAAAAAAAAAACAGCCTTTCCTGGAAAAAAATGGCATGCTGGTTTTGTGCAGTTCTATACTTTGTACAGCTGCATAGAATTTGGTTTGCATGTAAAATGTTCTGAATTTCTAGCTGGCCCAGTGGCATGAAGGGCTAAGGCATCAATGCCTTGCCTCCTGCCACGCCAGAGACCTGTGTTCATGGTGCGAGCAAGTTACCAGGGGTCATCCTGGGTGGAGGACTGAGCATCCCCAGGACAGCTCTCCTACAGGGAGGGAGGGGGGAATAGTGGTCTGTGTCAGTCTAGCCCCTAGCAGAGGCTAGGGGCTAGCACACCAATGTTGTACAATGGAGGGGCAGACATCCAACATGCCATGTACGGGAGTACGTGCAGCACCACCATTTGCATACTTGCTTGCATTCTCTGCATCAGGGGAAAAAATGGGAGGAAAACACCAATGGTTGGATAAAGGTGGGCACTCACAGGCCCCGCCCCTTGACCAGCCAGGCTCGCCAGCCTAACCCAGATCCTACATATGGTGGGGGTCAAGAACCTCCCCCCACCAACCCCATGGGGCAGGCCAGGGCAGAAAGGCTTGCAAATCCCGTGGACATCAGGGGGATAGGGCTCGGGTGCCCTCCTGAACATAGACCGACCAGCAAAGGAGGATAAAAAAATTCTGAATTTCTAGATTCCGTACTAATGAAATACCATAGAATCTTACTAAAACCTGACACAATTTTTTTTTATTTGCACGTATGTTATGTTGTCTGGTTGTGGAAAAATCCCTGACGTTAGGAATGTTTTTCACATTCTGTCAGTTTGCTCCACATTCTGTAATTACATTTTTAAGTCTAATTAAATTGTTTACACATTTACTGCATTGTATTCTCTGATATTATTAATACTGTGTGTGATATTATATAACGTATTGCGTTTGTATCTATTGCCCTCGGCATTGTATCATTATTTTGTATTCCTTATCCTTTGTACCTTCCCCCAGGTCACCCCTGAAAAAGGGACTGCATGGTCTCAGTGGGTTTACCCGGTTACAAAAATTAAAATAAATAAATAAAGTTGTTCTGGGGGAGAGTTGCACTGCATTAAAATTCATCTAAACTGGTTGAATACAGATGAATATTTATGCAGGCATTCCACATTTAGTAAATTTTTTCTGTGAGCAGTGAAATTCATAAAAATGTACAGTTCTGAAAAAAGAAATCTCAAAATGCGAACATTTTGAGATTGTTCCACATTTTGCAAATTTAGATAAAAAGCAATGTGTTGATCAGAACTTACACTTTGTTTTTTGTTGTTTTTCTTTTTTGCATATAACTGTTTGGCCTCTATGCCACCACCTGTACCTTTTTACTCCGGTCTCATGCTGCTTGCAACTACTTAACCCTATCTGATGCTCCTCCCATTGTTGCAGCTGGTGGGGATCCACGCAAAGCAGAGCCCAAGGGTCCTGGCGACTGTTATTTATACTCATTGGTACAGATGTCTTTTTCCTGGTTTTCTCACTGCCTGATGTCCCTCATGCCTCCACATGGCATGAGCAGTGCCTCTGTAGGGCTCAAATGCCAGAGCAAGTACCCTGGCCCAATCACAGTTGTGGCTGTGCTGCAGGAACTTACCACCAACCCACCCCCAACTGAGATGTACTGCTTTGTGGCAGCTACCTCAGCCTAACCTGCCTCCCTACACAGTGACCTGTGTCCACTTCCAAATCAAGGTCACCTTCACTATTGTGCCATTGGGGTAGCTCACCATGTTTTTTTTATTTTTTAAATAAAACAGGAAAGATGGATTTAGGAATGTTAGTATGTAAACAGCATGTGAACCCTTTGTAAATGTTACACCATAACTAGAAGGGTCAGGGGAGAGCTTTTTATCCACTCTCCTCCTGGAAGTGGTAGGCCTCTTATTTTTGTACAAATAATGCCTATTTGTCATTTTCCATTATTATTTCTGCAGCCATTTTAAAAGTACAATAAGACGCTCCAAGTTTGTGTAATTGTGACCAGTAATTATACTTCTAGAATGCACTGAAAGAGCAGCTGACACCTTTAAGAAAGCATTTGAAAATGTAACATTTATACCATCCTGTTATAATTTAAGTATGTTCTGTATTTATGTCCTTTGTTCTTTCTCCTTCAGTATATTTGCATGTAAAAAGTAGATTTTTGCATTATATTTCATCTGTTACAGCTGCTTATTCCCCACCTTGCTTGTGATGTCATGGTCATTTTCTTAGCAGCAGATTGTGATGTCACAAACAGTGTTGTGACTTAAAGTGAAGGGAAGAATAGCATTTGCAAATGAGCTCTGAGGTTCAAGGACCCTGTTTTCATTCAATTGTCTTTAATATTTGAGAACCAAGGAGAACATTAAACTCAAAAATTATTTGATTTATAACCATTATTTTGTCTAAATATATTAGTTTTTCTTCAGATATTAGTTGCTCTTTAAAGGCATTTGTCTACACCTCATGCCTAATATTATAACCAAGGCATGTAGTTATTGGCTCATAATTACATGCCCTGACATTTTATTATTGCTTGCTTCCTTTAAAGATACTTATACCATGCTCTATCAATACTCATCTTTCCCATCATGGACTCAATGGGCCTTAACTTATGGGGGTAGGGGGAATTGCTCAGTAGTTTGTGATCTTCAACTTTTATTTCATAACTCAGTAGAAAATGTAAAAGTTCTGCCCTTGTTTCTGTATATCAGGAATATCTATGTGCCAGGTTCCTGCCTGTCAAACATCTGTATGAAATTCATAGCTGCACTTGGGACATTTCCAGTCATTACAGACTATGAGTACACGGATTTCATTAGGAAAAAAGTCACCACGTAGGTAGTAATTAGTCTGACAGGAGTTTGGTATTACACTACCTGTGTAGCAGCGGTAATGTCATTTTGGCTCACATTGATAGGGAGAGCCACATCTCTACCATTGCAGTGAACTAGGCCAGGAAACCATACCATCAGAAGGCAACACTTGACTCTTACTGCCCCAGTGAGCTGGAGTTCATGTTATATTCGTGGACTCTGAGCACTTCCTGCAGCAGAGATCACTTGCAGGCAGCCCATTAAAGATTATAGAGTAGCTATTGTGACTGTGACAGTTCAACTGAGGGTTACGAACAGCATTTGAAATTAATGGGGGGGTGCTATTCTGATCATTTGTCACTGCTGGTTTTCACGTGGTTGTGGTGCTTAAACACTCCACGGACACTGTCTCTGAGGTAATTTCATTAGTAAGGACTTCTTTTTCTTTTGGTCTATCCACATTGGCTCTGGGTACTGAAAATTGCATGTGTCAATCAGACATGGAATCCCTTTCAGCCCTCTTCAGCGGCAAGTGCAGAAGCAGTGAGCCTGGAACTTTGTGCTGATGTTTTCACTCTCAGCAAAGCTGGAGAGCACTCAGTAGTCCATGTGGGGTTGCTGTAGTTAAGGGTTTTGTTTCCCCTGCTGCAGAACCTGGCATGGGACTATGTTATTAGGACACAAGCCAGCTTGTTCTAGTGGAATTTCCTGTCTGATTTCAGTTCTCCCCCTTCTTTCTCAAAACGAGACAGACAGGCTTTTTAATTACACTGCCATGGGTTAGTCTTTCAGGATATTATTATTCTTATTAAGTACTTCCTGTTTGAGTGAGGCACATGAGGAGAAGTAACTAGTGTTTTGGTTCAGTTGGGGCTTGAGGCCTTATTGTTTGCAAACCACTACTAGATTTGCAGAGTACTTCAAATGCATTTTGTCATGTCTGCACCTGGCAATTAAGTACTTTACAACAACTTTACTAAAGTTATATTAATTCTCCCCAGCTTAGGAACCGTACAACCAATGATTCTGGCTGTCTGTGCTTCCTAAGTTCAGGAAAGGCAGCACACTTCAGAAATACATATCAAAAGCAAATAAAATCAAATGCAATCACTGGTCCCCTCTCCTTGGTGTAACAAGTGTGAAAAATGTTTTTGCTACTGTTAAGTGGCAATAAATAAGACACATGATCAGGTCAGTTAGTATTGTAAAACTATTTATTTATTTATGCAGTTTTTTGTTTATGTGTTTTGGCAAATGGAACTGAATGACTTTGTGAAGCCAGGCTTAGTAGTTGTTGTGAGTTGGACTGTCTGGCTGGCAGTCTGACCAGGACTCGGAGGACTATATGAGGTTGGAGACACTGGTGAGCAGTCGGATTGTTTCAAGACTTACAGTAAATGCATAAAAAATGATACTGGCAGATTAGAGCAGGGTGATGTCACTGAATAGTTTTGCTCTGGCTTTGATTTTGTTCTCCTCTCAAGAAGCAGCATATAATCTTTTGATTGCTGTAGACTATTAAGAGTAACAAAAGTTGAGCATCTTGGGTAGCAGTGAAACACCAGAATTCTAAGAGTGTCCTGCAGTATGAAGAGCTCCTGAAACACCCCCACTAATGACAGCATTTCAAACCCAGTAACAGAAGCACCTAGGTAGGTAGGTAAACTTTGTATCAGCTTCTTAATTTTCCTGTGCTGTGAAGCTGGGACTGATGAGTTGGGAAATGCTCATGTAGTTGGATTTTATGTCATCTTATTCACAGTATGTGTAGTACTATTGTTGTTTGCATTGTATGTGTTTGATAATTATTTTAACTGTTATGCTCAGAATGTTAATATTTACTATTACCGGTACACTTGATGTACCTGGACCACTCACATGCAAGGGGAATTCGTTCTCCAGCAAGATAACTAGGTTGTCCCTGCAATGATCACTTTTGTATACCAGTACTGTTTGTTAAAGGGACAGCAACAGCTCCTTTAGGCCTCAGTATCTCTAGTTTAAAAAAACATGTTATGATTGGTCACATTCTGCAGAGACTGCTGATGTAGCTGACAGTTTGATCTGGATTCCTTTTTTTCTTTTTAAAAGTGAAAAACAGACTGCCCACTATATTTTTTTATTTAGTTGTTTAACCAGGAGTAGCACACTAAGTTGAAAGCTTTTTTACAGGAGCGACCTGGGAGCACAGGGAAGTTAAGTGACTTGCTCTGGGTCACACAGTATGCAAGTGGAAGCTGTGAGATTCAAACCCAGGTCTGGTCTGCTGGATGTCACCAGATTTGTAGCTCAGAGCCTTAAACCACTGGACTATACTGCCTCCCCAATATTAGTGTCACCACACAAAACTATGTTTGTTTAAAGTTCTTGACCAATTCACAGTGTATTTTCCCTGAACTCGGAGACACCCCAACACAGTCTAGCCACTCATGATGCAATGACAAGATGAGATATTGCCTTATAAGTTGCTGCACTGTTTGGGGTATTCCTAATGTTTAGGTGGTATACCATCAGGGTAGAGTAAGGATTTGAAACGTAGCACAGTTGGGTATGATTACATCATTAGCATGCATCTGAGTTCTACTAAGAAAGCAAGCAAATAACACAATAAGCAACATTCATGGATTTTAAAGAAGGTAAGCAATCATAAAAAGTGGGTTTTCAACTAGAAATAATAGGATTCCAAAAGGGTTGACAGGATCCCTTTAAGGTGTAGATTTGCAAATGTTTCTTTCTAGTTAAGTGAGGGGTGCAGCTCATGCCTCTTTTAGGCTTACACTGCTAGCTGAGCCCCATCTCCGGTACGAAATACAGGCTATCTTAATTGCATGACTCATTTCATCCAAGCTGCAGAGGGTCTAATGTCGGTTAAAAGAAAATGTGGCTTACCAAGAGTGGGTAAGCCTAAACTAACCTCTAACCTCTGGCTTGCTCCAGGAAGCATGAAACAAGGCTGAACACTGTCAGGGTAATGCTGCAAGTACTGAATAATTATAAACTTCAGACTAACTTACTGGCTGTGCTGTTCCTTATTTTTCAGTCTCGCTGAAATGAAATTGCTGATAAATTTGGAATGCTTGTGTATGGAGTTGTACCTCCATGTTCTTTGAGCTCAGCCCTTGCATAGTGCCATGCTGTAATTCTCTGTTGCAGATGAAAACTCCTTGTGAATGGTGGTTTTATGAACTGCAGTGTCCAATTTTTTTCATCATCACTGCTGATGGATCCTGATTTGTGGTTACCTGGTTCCACACTTCCTTTAAGAGTAAGACCCCCATCTCCACTATCACACAACACAATAGAGCTATACAATTATGTGTATAGTTGTTCTTCAGGTGTTGTTCTGTGTAAGGATGAAAACTGATATATAATCACAGGAATTGGGGACCCAACTGAATTTGCAGAAGTGAGAAGATTCTTAACTTTTATTGTTCCAAAATGAAAATATAGAGAAGTAGCCAACGCTCCTGACTGAATGACCATTAAAATTTAAGGTGTTGGTCCAGTCACAGAAAATGATTTCCCCAAAAAATAATTTACATAAAAAATGTAGTTTCCTTGGTATTTTTTTTTTCATGTTACCATTAAATAGCTGGAAAAAATCACTGGTGGCACCTACCTCTGTGACCAGTCCATTTACTCCCATTAAGACCATTTGCATCAGCAACACTAATGAAAAGTTCACTATCAAAAACTAGCATAGCTTCAATTAATGTGTTGGCTTCAAAATCATCGCAAACACATATCCGAGTTGCTGTAAGTTCAAAGTGAAAACAAATGTTTGCAGCTGAAGACAAATAGATGTAAGTACTGGAGTGCAGCATTCCAGTTCTACATGCCTGTGGGGATTTGTCCTGGTAAATCAGGTAAAAGCAGCCCTTGAACCCTCCAGAGCGCTTTCCTTTTGTTCTTCCCTCTGAGCTCAAACAATAGAGCTGTCTCAGTGATGGAATAAACCTGCCTGGTCAATCCCCTTATTGCAGTCTCAGCTTACTAAGCACAGACAGCCTTGTACCACTGCTGCTTCAGGGAAGCTTTAAAGAGACAACTGTCTCTTTTTTTTTTCAATTCAATTCTGAGGCTCCTCTTTGGGGGAAGTTACATTCTTTGGTCAAGCTACATTTATAAGGACAGGTCCTTTTCTACTGTAATTTTCATATTCGCACAGAACTGTACTGTTAGATATAAAACTATTTCCCAGGATCCCCACAGAAATGCAGGTGAAACAGTACAGTCCAAGTACTGTACCTACAACAAGTCCAGTTCACTGTTATGTTCAGGGTAAAGTTTTGTGCATTCTGCAGTGTAAAACTGCAAGATATTATATATGTAACTGGACCAAAGGAATGAAATTCCCCATCTAATATAATGACTTTATGTTCCCATGTCAACAGCCCACACAGTAACTGGGGCCCCAATGGGACAACCCTTCAGTGTGCCCTCCCAGTCCTATTCAACAAGGATGGAAGGAGCAGCAGGACATTTTGTTTTATTTGAAACAACAATTGCCTCCTGTTACACCGCAGACTGTTGTATCCCATAATCCCCAGCTCACTTGGTGCAGGAGATCTGCTAGGTGATTGAACCAGGCTTCTCTTGTATAATCTGGTCTTCAGCCCAGCTCCATCACCCAGAATGCACCCCCAGTCACACCTAAGGACCTCCACAGCAGAGGATAGATGAAGCCGGGGTCTGTGACTGCTGCTCACCACCTGAACTGGGAGAGCAGCATTGGGCATTGACCTGCACATGTTGGATAAGTACAAATTGTGGGTATGCCAGCTCTTTTCTATAGCAGGTCCTAAGTAAGTTTGTCTTTAAAAAGGAACGAGGAAAATTGTTTAACCAGGAAAGGCACACTAAGCCAGAACTTGTTTCCAGGTGCAACCTGAGAGCATATGGAAGTTAAATGACTTGCTCAGGGTCACACAGTATGCAAGTGTGGACTGTGGGATTCAAACCCAGGTCTTCAGGTTTGCAGCTTAGAGCCTTAAACCACTACGCTATAGTGCCTACAAAAAGAAGAACTTTAATGATTTTTCACTTTTTTTTTTTAAGTTTTTCTTAGCATGCTATATGGTGAAATGTAGAGACAAAATAAATAATGATAGGAGATAATAGAATTGGGTTTTATACTAAAACTTCCATATAATTCATAGATAAAGTGTTTATAATGCAATAAGTTATAAAATAGTAGTATAGTGAGTGTATATAGACCAACAAACATCTGTTATGTACAGCATCACAACACATGGCAGCTTAACTAGGAGCTGTTTCAGTGTAGGAGCGAATGCTGGCCAGAAAAGCAAGGATATTCCCTAGCCCTTTGAACAATGCCATGGGGTAATTAAACAGCTAGTACAGCCCCAGAAAGTGCCATTTGTGTTATAAAGAAGCTAGCTGTTACTTTTTCATCTGAAGTTCTGTTTTTGTTTCTTTAGTTAATTCTGAGATTTTCTGCATGATTCTACTATGTATTATGTGAGAAGAGTACTCTACCATAGAAACATAGAAACACAGAATTTGACAGCAGATAAGGACCGCTTGGCCCACCCAGTCTGCCCATTTCCCTACCTAATGGATAAGCTGCAGATCCTAGTTAACCAGCAGCCTACTTCTTCCTACCCCACCCCCTATAATTGCCTTATGACTGTCCCATGCATGCTTGAATTCCACCACTGTTTTGACTCCACAACCTCCTCTGGAAGGCCGTTCCATGCATCCGCAACCCTCTCTGTGAAAAAATACTTCCTTAAATTACCTCTGAGCCACCCCCTCTATCTTCAAATTGTGCCCCCTTGTTCTTGCACAACTCTTTTTTGAAAGATGCTACCCTCTTGGACTTTGTTGATTCCCTTGAGGTACTTGAAAGTTTCTATCATGTCCCCTCTCCTCCTTTCCTCGAGGCTATACATATTAAGCTCCTTAAGTCTCTCTTCATATGTCTTCTGGTGCAGACCCTGCACCATTTTAGTTGCCCTCCTCTGGACAGCTTCCATCCTGTCTATGTCTTTGCGGAGATTGGGTATCCAGAACTGCACACAGTACTCCCAGATGGGGTCTCACCAGCTGTCTGTACAGAGAGATAATAACTTCCTGTTTTCAACTGGTGATGCCTCTCCCTATGCATCCCAGTATCCCCCCAGCCCTCCTTGCTGCCCTCTCACATTGCTTGCCCACCTTTAGGTCATCTGATATGACTACCCCCAGGTCCCTTTCCATTTTTGTTGTTGTTAGTATCTCACCCCCCATTGTGTACTCTTCCCCCTGGGTTTTTGTTTCCCAGGTGCATTACCTTGCACTTCTTAGCATTGAATCTAAGCTGCCATACATTTGACCATTCCTATAACCTTGCCAAGTCCCTTCTCATCCTTTCCACCCCACCTTGTGCATCAACTCTGTTGCAGATCTTTGTGTCATCTGCAAAGAGACATACTTTTCCTTCCAGTCCCTCTGCAATGTCGCCTATAAAGACATTGAAGAGGACCGGTCCTAATACTGAACCCTGCGGTACCCCACTAGTAACCCCCCTTTCTTCAGAGTGGACTCCATTTACTATTACTCTCTGTGTCCTATTCTCCAGCCAATTCACCTTCCATCATCGTGAACTTATGGTTTGTGATATCACAAGTGACCAAGAAGAGCTACTTCTTCAAGACTGGTCCCTCCTGATATCATAATAAGTGAGGTCATAAAGTTAAACCCAACTTTTTGAACCAAGTTATATCAGTTATATGCTAATGGCATGCTATTTGCTCATTTGCAGTTAAATTACTCCAGCAGTTGTGTTATGGGATAGTGTTTAGACCTGTTTGACTGTTATAAATGTAATAGTTTTAAAGGGCAACTAATGTCTGTAACAGAACTTTGAAAAACATATTATTAAGATACCATAACATTTGTGGCCCTCCCTTGAAAATGGGCATCTATGCCTCTGGGTTCTTACCCAGTTAATACATTTTAAATAAAAATGAAGATACAATTCAGATTATAGTTCACATTATTTGTTTTTTTCCTCCCTAATATTTATTACTGAGTTTCTCTGTGTTAAAATTGAGCATTTGTTCCTTAAGTTACACACAAGCAAACATATATAAAAACTCAGTAAATTCAAATCTGGGCTCTGCTCATACCTTGCACTCGAAAATGCTTGTTCCTGCAATACATAACTCTAGCTAGCCTAAAGACTTGCTATTAACATGCCACTAGCTATCTTTGGCCAACCCCATTCCATCTTTACCACACCTCCCACACCTGACCTACCCCCCCACTTTCCTACCCCCTCCCCATCCATCCCACTTACCCACACTTCTCTGCCCTGCCCATTTGACTATACCATGACAATGCCTTCTCTGGCTGCTCTGGCTCCTCCTTCCACTTTACCTGGAGGCCCCTCCTACCTTAATACCTGGCACTTATGCAAGGGCTGTACCACACTGATTAAGTATTGTTTATTGCTGCATCCTTCAAGTGATAACTCTGCATTCATTTGAAATTGTGTAATATTCTCATTCATTGTCAACAACTGTATCTCAGCAAGCATATCTTATTTGATGATTATTCCTCCTGTTTGATCTGTAACCTATGTATTGTATTTTATTGTACTGTCTGTCTCTCTCTCTGACTTGGAACCTTTGCAAATGAGCCCTGGCTCAAAGGTATTAATCTGAATCTGAAATAAATAAATTATAAATATCTATAAAATAAAATAGAGCACAAAACACAATATGCTGCAATGGCAAAAGTTAATTGGGGGGGGGAGGGTGAACTAGTGTAAGAAGACCAAAAGAAAGAGGTCTGGAGACAGTGGGCAAGTACTGGGAGGCTTTAAATGGGGACTGGGGGAATCCATAAAAAGGTGGAGCAAAAGAGACAGAGGCCAAGAAAGCAATAAGGAAAGGAAATCCCACGCATGTGGAAGGGGAAAAGGAAAGGAGGAGGCAAAGATTTTGGTGAGGCAGAGAATGAGACGGGGAGAGGAACAGCAGGAGATACGGTAAAGGCATAGAAAGGAGTGAAGTCCCATAGGAACCACTTAAAAGAGGAGCACTGTAGGAGGTCAAGAGTTGTATGTGAGTAAGAAGGTTAAGAGTGTAGGGAGATGGATGGAAAACAAGAAGTTCAACCAACTGAGACTCTGCAGCGGGGGGATGTGAAAGGTACAGGAGTCAGCAGACTGGAGGAAGTAGGAAGAAAGGAGAGATAAGGAGAGAAGGGAAGGGAAGCGAAATAAGGGGAAGAGAAGAGTACCAGTACTTTGAAAGGAATGAGGGGCAGTTGGAGAGCTGTTAGAACACAAATGACAGCAGTGAAAGGTTCAGGTAGAGGAAACACTGATGTGTAAGGGGAGGAGAGCTGCAAGGCAAAGCAGCACTGGAGGTGAAGCAGAAGATGGAATGAAAGAGAGTTTAGCCTCACTAGGGAGAACATTGGAGTGGTGCCATAAACCACATCTGTATAGTCTGACACCAGCAGGATCATTCTGAGGAAATTCTCATGGAGGATTGCAAGAGTAGGCAAGCTTTGCTGTGGAAGAGAACATCGAGTCTAAGGCAGAGATTTTTATGCATGGCATCAATTTGTGAGGTTCTATCTAGCCTCTGACCAAGGTACTTGAAGTGGGAGATCTCTTTAACTGGGGCACCATACAGGGTTTTAAAAGTGAGGGTGATGGTTAACCTAGCAAGTGTTTGCCTAATGCCAAAATAAATGAATACTGAATATGAAGTATTCAGTGGTTGTGCCTGTTTTGAATGTGAGATTTATCTGCTGTTTGACCATCTCAAGTCTGCATACATTGCCATTTTGAGAATAGTGCCGATACACCTCAAATGGATCCTTTGAAAATCCCACCCCATTTGTTCACACAAATCTCCTCCTTAATAACAAACTGAGAGTAGTAATCTAAATCTATGTGATATATATATATATATATATATGAAATACCTGTTGAATTGCATCTAAATATTATGGGCAGAATTTTCAAACAATACGAACAAAAATTTAAATGTGTGCTGCATGTTGCCTGCATGAAAGCAGCTCTCCTGCTATTTTTCATTTTTTTTCAACTTTGTGACCAATGTCATTTTCATTTGTACATTAACTGGAAATTAAATTCAAGGTAGCTTGGTATTTACCAGTCATACATACAAAACTGAATTTTCCGTTATACAAAGTAGATATTCAGTACAGTATCATTAAGTTTCAGGGAAGGCAAGCCCAACATACTATTCATATGTTTAAAAATAAGGCATCCCAGCATAAACCTAGTACAAGGTAACTCTCCGTACTGAGTTGCAGTGTACCCATCATATCTCAGTGTGCCTCGGGGCAGCCCCTGCTAGCTTGGTTAAAGATGGCAGGCAACACAAAAATATAGATAAGTTTACTTCATTAAGACTTTAGGCCCCTTAGCAGAGTCTGTGCAGTAAAGTCACTTGAAATTTATAGAAAAGCATTGCAAAAGGGCAGAAAACATTCCATTGTTCTAAAGAAGACAACGTACTGCCTGTCAAAACGTCAGCTATTACACTGTTCAGTTTCAGGAGAGTGGATGTTCATGCAGCAGGCTGTTCAAGTCCAGTTGGGGTAGAACATTTATTTTCAGCATTATGCACTTCAAAGCACATGTGAGCACTTCAGTCATTGGTATAGTTATTTTTGCTGCTTTTTGCACATTTCTGAATGCTCTTTAGCTTAGATTACCCAAAATGGACTTGTACTGAATATGTACCATCTCCTGGTACATCTGTGGGATTTCATAAGGAATTGCTGCCTATGGATTAGAATCCCTGCTGCTTGAGTTGAATTGTTTTTCTTGGCATGTGAATGTTGTGGCTAATAAAATTAATTATCCATAATCTGTTTACTCTCCATTTTCTGGATGAGGTGAAAAAATATTTTGGCAGTTTTTGTTCATTTTGGACATTAGTCACTGTCAGTGGCTCAGCAGGTAGCACACTCACCTTTGAGGCTGGGAGATCAGAAGGCTGTGGGTTCTATCCCCACACCAGGCACTTGAATTAAATCCTAATACTGACACTGTAGTGCAGCATGCCGGGGGTGCTGCACTCCTGAGGTGCTGTCTTTCCAATGGGACATTAAACTGAGGTCCCATCTGCCTGTTCTGGTGGTAGTTCAGGTAGATGTTAAAGATCCCATGGCACTTCTCAAAAAGTGCAAGGGAATTTCCCCGGTGGCCTTGCCAAATTTCCCCCCATTCACTAAAATACTACCAACAGCTTAATCTGGCTCAAGGTCAGTTGGCATTCATCTGTATCCCCCTCCCCCAGGTCGTGCCTGAAAATAGGCAGAATTTGTCTAGTGCACTTACCTGGTCAACAAAACTAAATAAAATAAAAATTTTCTTTGCTGAGACACTTGCACCCACATTTGCAACTTTCTGTTCAGCCTCAGTATCTGTTAACATTTTTGCATGAGCTGGAGTTCTTTGTGTGGTCATTCCATGGTTATCAGAATCAAATAATCAAAATCAAATTAATTTATCTCAGCCCAAATCAGTTTTCATAGATATTATTTTGCCAAAATTCCAATTAAAGTACCAATCAACAGTTCATCTCAGTCAATCTCAGTCAATTATAAAGTCCTAAAGTCTTTTAAAGTGTATGTATTCCTTTAAAGGATTCTCATCCATGGACATCAAGTACTGCAGAGACTGCACTTCCATAGAGGATGGACGATCAGCCAATGAATTAGTGGCATCTTCAGGAGAGAGATTTCCTTGGACTTGTTTATTTTGAATACATTCAAAGAGTTGAGCAGTTAAAAAAAGTTGTAGTTTTCATTACAGTTCTATATTTTGAAGGTTGCAAAACTGTAAAGCTACCTCCCAGTTCAAGAACATCAGACCTATAATTCAGAAATCTTTTTTTTTACACATCTGTGTAGAAGTACACAAGTCTAGGAAGATGCAGAATGGTCTCTCTGCATTACAGTGCCCCACATAAGATCAATTCAATAGAGTGTGTCTGAATTGGACTCAAAGCTAAAGAACAAAACATAATTTTTGTGGCTGAAATATGTCTGTCCTTTGACCTCTAAGAGTGCAAATTTTAGATTCAAATAGAATTTTTAGCTTAGTCAGGTAGTTTTTTTTAATATAACATGCTATATGCATTATCAATAAATGGCAGATTGTCAGGAGGTAGCAATCAAAGAGGATTGACAAAGATTTTTTTTCTCAAATCTTGTGTACTTTGAAACTGAGAATCTAACATATGAGGGAGTCACATACACATACTGTAGATTTTTGTAACAAAGCTGATTTTCCATGTTTTCAAGCTTTCTCCTCATTGCGATATTGTGCTGCATGATGGATGTTGCAAGAGTATTCTCTGTAGAGTGTACAGTATAGACATCTTAGCTTCTAACTTTACTTCTGTGGCTTTCAATTTAACAATCTCCTCTTTATACATGCCCAAATATTTCCTCAGAGAGTCAGTTTTGGTCATCAACAAATCTAATTTATTGCTGTTTCTCAGGCATGTAACTTTCAGATCAACTATTGCTGCGTTGAGATCTGTAGTACCACCTTGCTGTCTCTGTTCTTTAAGTGTACTTTGCTTTGGGAGAGCAAGGGGTTTATCAGGGTCAATGAGGTTGGAGTATTCACAGAAGACACAGTCATTTCAGTGGTTTACTCACCCAGACCAGTAGATGTGTGAGTCAGAAAGACATCCAAAAGAGTCTACAGATGGAGTTGATGGAGTTGAATCATCGGAAGTAGATCTCTCTATGCTTCTGGGATTTCATAACTGGTTTTTGCTGAGATGATCTCATTTTCATCTTTTTCAAACATGGTGAGTCCAGGCATCAGAAGCTGAAAATACAGGTTTCAGTTACCTGGGGGCCATTTTGCCTCCCCTTAAAAAATTTGGTATTTTCAAAAGATGCATCCATTGTGACAAAAAGTTGTGATTTGGGGATAAAAATGACATGTGGTCATCAGCATTTTTTGTCAATATTACAGTTTGGATGTCAGACCATGTAATAGAGGGTCTAACAGTTTGGATATATTTGCCATATGAAAATAGCAGGGGGTGGATCTCAAACAGATCCTTCAAAGAGAATCTGTGCCATGTTTTCAAAGTTTTCCCTGAGTGGTCTTTTTATTGATGCCCACTCTGTAATAATGCAGTATAACACCACTGCAGAAATAACTGAAGTTTGTTCAGGTTGGAAATAAAATGCATAGCAGGTGATCTGCCTGCAAGATTCCTGTTCCTATCGTCATCACAACAGTCTGAGGTTTCATTGAGGCTATATCCAACTGTTGCATAGTAAAATGCAAAGTGATACTACAGGTTAGCTCTAGTAGTTGAAAATGTTTCCAGTGTCAGTTCAATCGTCTGCAAAATTTCAAATTTTCTGCAGTTCAAAGAGCTGCAGTTTGGAAGATGGTGGGAAATTGCAGTTTGCATTATATAATGTTTTGCTCATGTGCCTAAAAACACCTCACAGAGGACATGAATTGCACTATCATACACAGGCAAGGCAAAATTATGCTTATGGCACCCTGTCTCTGAGGCTCAGATCACCGTACAGAGAAACAACAACAAAATAACAATGAATTTAAATAATCAGTAAATACATATGCAGGTGGGGTACTACAGGGTTCAGTACTGGGGCTGGTCCTTTTTAATGTCTTTGTAAGTGACATTGCAGAGGGACTGGAAAGGAAAGTATGTCTCTTTGCAGATGACACAAAGATCTGCAACAGGGTTGATACACAAGGTGGGGTAGAAAGGATAAAAAGGGACTTGGCAAGGTTGGAGGAATGGTCAAATGCATGGCAGCTTAGATTCAATGCAAAAAAGTGCAAAGTAATGCACCTGGGAAACAAAAACCCAGGGGAAGAGTACACAATGGGGGGTGAGATACTGACAACAACAATAATGGAAAGGGACCTGGGGGTTGTCATATCAGATGACCTAAAGGTGGGTCAGCAATGTGAGACGGCAGTAAGGAGGACTGGGAGGATACTGGAATGCATAGGGAGAGGCATTACCAGTAGAAAACAGGAAGTTGTTGGCCCTCTGTACAGACAGTTGGTAAGACCACATCTGGAGTACTGTGTACAGTTCTGGAGACCCCATCTCCACAAAGACATAGACAGGGTGGAGGCTGTTCAGAGGAGGGCAACCAAAGTGATGCAGGGTCTGCATCAGAAGGCATATGAAGAAAGACTAAAGGAACTAAAGATGTATAGCCTTGAGGAAAGGAGGGAGAGGGGGGGACATGATAGAAACTTTCAAATACCTCAAGGGATTCAACAAAGTCCAAGAGGGTAGCATCTTTCAGAAAAAGAGATGTACAGAAACAAGGGGGCACAATTTGAAGATAGAGGGGGATGGCTCAGAGGTAATGTGAGGAAGTATTTCTTCACAAAGAGGGTTGTGAATACATGGAACAGCCTTCCTTAGCAGTTCGTAGAGTCAAAAACAGTGGGGGAATTCAAGAATGCATGGGACAGACATAAGGCAATTCTAGTGCAGGGTAGGAGGAAGTAGGCTGTTGGTTAACTAGGGTCTGCAGCTTATCCATTAGGTAGGGAAATGGGCAGACTAGGTGGGCCAAGCGGTCCTTATCTGACGTCAAATTCTATGTTTCTATGTTAATATATAAATAACTCAGATTAACTCACATTGACTCAGACAGAGGCTAGTGGGAACAAATAACATTTTAGACTTCCCCCAGCAGCATCCACCATTGGCAGAACAAATATGGAATGTCAGTGAATTCCAGAAGAAAGTTGTAGCACAGTAACTGCAAGCAGGCAAATGCAGCAGCCATCACTGGTTCACCATCAAACATGTAAGAGTGTTGTTTTGGGTCCATTTTTTCATTAATTATTAGTTATGCTGCTGCAGGTCACTCAAAATAGTGTAAAAACAATTTCACCGAGGAAAACAGCCACACAAACATTGGAGCCTAACTAAACTGTGCAGCAGGCAATTCAGCCAGGAGGGAGGGAGAGAGAGACTGAAAATATGCCCATGCAATACGTGGTCCCACAAGTCGGAGACAGCAGACAGACATCAGGGGACCTCCACCGACCCCTCAGGAATAGTCCCCTACCATGTATGTAGTTGGGGGGGCTCCCTCACATCACAGGGGGCTATGCCCCCTACACCCCCCCAAACATATACAGTGGGGAAGTGGAGACATACTGCAGGGGAGCAGGAGTGGATGCGGGTCACACACATACCCAGTCACAGCTGACGCACGCATCACACATCCACACTTGCCGCAGACACACTTCTCCATCAGCACAGCCACACTTGCACATGCTCCAAACATCAGGTCGTGCATATTGTGTTCGTCCTCATGCATTTGGTCACATCACCTACGCTCGTTCCTCCACTCTGTTGATGGGATACCATGATGGGACCAGTGGCTACATTATATTGAGCAGAAGTCACCAAACTCACTCCCTTAACCCCCTGGCTACATGCCCTTTTCTGTTGTAAAAGAAAATAATTACAGCCCCCATGAGGCAAACAACTCATGTTAATTTATTGAGACTTGGGAACCGGAGAAGGTACATTGAGCCGAGGCTGATATCCAGGTGTGTTCCAGAACTCCTAAAGATAATTCAATATATTGCAGTGCTCAGGAACATGATGACAGTAATCTGTTATTGGCAAAAAAGTTTAGGTTTGTCTATGTAGATATCTGAGCACATTGTTTCACACTGTATAAAATTTATTTTATTCACATATAAAACATACAAGGGGACCAATTTAATTTAAGAAAGTAAATAATGATTGTAAAAGTACTCAGTAGTACATACTTATAGCCCATTTCTTTTTATGTGTATAGGCTATTTCATAACAAAAAAAAGAAAGTTTTCTTCAACATATTTTTCCACCCTGACTTTCTCCATGGAAACACTTTTCCTCTTGCTTTCTCTAGGCCATGTGGTAGCTTCAGCTCTCAGTTAATATTCAGTTCAGTAGTGCATGACTTCAGATTGAGAGAATTCCTTTGGGGTACTGATGTGATGTGCTCTGTCATGTTCCTGTGACCCAGTTCTCCCTGCTCTTTGTCTCAGACCCTTGCAGACCCCTTCCCTATTATCTTCCCTGATAATTCACCCTGACTATTATTAATGGTGCATTAACTCTGACTGGACTTTCAATAAGGCTGTTTTGCTTAAGTCCACTCAGCCGCCTGACTCATTTAAACAGCAGGGCCATTATACTGGCTACTTCACATAAACATGAAGAACGTCTATTTCACTGATCTTCACAACCAGGTCAACATGCTAAAATGTAAATGGAACTACCCCATTTTAAAAAGCTTGGTGTCTGGGTTTAAATAACAAAACTCTAGTCATCAGTCCTCAGGGTGCAGTTTATTTAATGCAATGCATTTTGGGGCAGACACTCATATGTAGAATCTTTAAATAACACAGACATATATAGCAATATAAGTAGGGTAAAAATGTGTCTTTCCCCTTCTGTGGCAAACATTCAGTAATGTTGCTCTGGTAGCCGGCATCGGATTTAAAATCTGCTTACAAAAATAAAAAATGCTGTAATACATCAAACTTATAACATGGCTTTAATTATTTTATTTAGTGATTGAATCCAATATTGGAATTCTGATGACCTTCAAGTTTCTGATTCTTTTCTTAAACTTTAGCTGGCCAGAAAGGCAAAGGCAATAGACTTTCTTCAGGTAGATAAGTGAGAAGAGGAGGGATGGTAAGGATAAGGAGGGCAGTAGGGGGACACTGCACAGAAGTGGATCCAGAAAAATCAGACATCCTGAGCAGGTACTTCTGTTCAGTCTTCACAGTGAAGGGAGAGGGGGTGAACCACCAGGGACCAACAAAAACAAAGGGGGGGAGGAGGACTCCATTCCATTTTCAGTGGAAAGAGTCCTGATGGAACTTCCAGCTCCAAAAGTGGACAAGGCCATGAGACTGGATGGGATACACTCAAGAGTACAAAAGGAATTTGGGGAGCTGCTAGCTGCCCCACTGATGGCCTTACTCAACAGATCATTGGAAACAGGCATGGTTCTGGAGGATTGGAGTAGAGTAGATATGGTCGGTCGCTCTCCATAAGAGATGCTGCAAGTGGAGGCTAGCAACAATAGGTTGGTCAGTCTCACATCAGTGATATGAAAATGAATGGAAACCCTGTTAAAGGAAAGACTGGTAGAGTGTCTTGAATCCTACTGGATACAAGGTACAAGGCCAAAGGCATCATGGATTCATGGGGGGTGGGTTATGCCGTATGAATCTTGTTTGATTTTTTTCAACTAGGTGACCAGGGAAATAAACAGATCAGGGTAGGGCAGTGGACATGGCCTATCTGGACTTTAGCAAGGTTTTGACACTGTGCCACACAGGACACTGATAAAGAAATTGAGCAGCCTAGGGGTCGGATCCAAAGTGGTGAATTGGGTAAGGAATTGGTTGATAGATATGCAACAGAAAGTGGTAGTTAATGGCACACACTCTAATAAGAGGAAAGTGACTAGTGGGGTACCGCAGGACTTAGCACTGGGACCAATCCTCTTCAATGTCTCAAAAGTGACATTGCAGAAGAACTAGAAGGAAAGGTATGTCTTTTTGCAAATGACACCAAAATCTGTACTAGGGTGGATACTCAGGAGGGAGGAGGAGAGAATGTGTAGGGACCTTGAGAAACTTGAGGACTGGTCAAGAGCATGGCAGTTGGGGTTCAATGCCAAAAAGTGCAAAATCATGCAGGTAGGGTATAGGAATCCATGAGCTGAGTATAGAATGGGGGGGGGGGTAATGTATTGACAGTCAGTAAGCAGAAAATGGGTCTTGTAGTTATTTCTGATGTTTTCAAAGGGGCAGAACAGTATGGCAAGGCAGTGAGTAAGACCAGTTGGATGCAGGGATGCATAGGGAGAACTATGTATAAAAAACAAACAAAAAAAAAAAATACAGCTTACTCCCAGACCATGGTTGCTCAGGGTCCCTACCTTTTGTCATCCTAAAAACCCCTCTCACTAGAGAAAGGAGGCATGAAAGGGCCAAGGTAGCATGGCAGTATCCACAAAAAAAGAACAGGAGGAAGCAATAGGAAACTGCTGACCTGAGGAAACAGCACCAGAAATGGAGAAATACAGTACGTGGGAGAACAGAACCCTGAGAGTTAGTTGGAGCTTATGGAGCAGTCACAGAATGTGTGAAGCAGCTCCTTGGAGAGCCTCCTGAGTGACCGCCATAAGAAGCTAGACTGGAGGATGGGAGAGGAGAGGAGGGAGCCTTCAAGGGAAAAAGAACAAAAACGCTGCTTTAAGACTCTGACCATGCTCGGTGTAGAACAGGCATCCACGCAGCCAAAAACAGGCATGCATCAATCCCCAGGAACAGAATTTAGTACCGTATATAGCAAAAAGATGGCAGGTGACAGCTTATTTGATTTTAATGTTACCTGATAGTCCAGAGCTATCGCACCATATCTTGATGTTTCTCGCTGTATCGAGTGCTTTAACAAGGTATGGTCTGCCCCTTGTGTGTAGCTGCTGTATAGCCATCAAAGGAGCCAGCACTAAAACTTTTAATGGTGCAAACCAAAATGACACAAACATTCAGCTGCAAAAGTGATTACAAAACTTAAAGCGTAAAAAGATAAAAAAAAATATTGATGCTATGAAAGGGATTAAAAACAATGGAGTTGAAGATACAAAATGCCATAATGAGATTTTAGACACGGTCAAAAGGTTCTTAAACAGAGCCATTATATTTGTTCATGGGAGTGTTACCCCAAGCTGATAAAAAGAGAAATTGTCAGCCGGCCTACTTTTACACTTCTACATTAAAGCACCCATCCATGTCAGGTGTGGACAACTGAGACAGATTCCTCAAGAGACCATTCCAGCAAGGACAGCAAAAGGAACTCTGAAAGAAAAATAGAAAAAAAATCAGGATATACAAAACAAGCAGCATACATCAGTAAATACTGTAGTTCCCTAAACAGTATATTTTAGTCATCTAAACATCATTTGAAAATATTACCTCAAAATGGACACATTTCAAACCTATCATCGAGACTAGGATGTTTACATGATCCCAGCTTCTTTCCAAGAGATAACCACCCATCCAAGTGACAAAGGATGCATGGGGGTAGGAGAAGAGCAAGAGCTGAGAGTGTCTAAGGAGAGAGGCAGAGGACGGGGCAGGCATGAGCAGGGAGGACAGGTATTCAAGGAGGATGCTAGACCAGAACCTAAGGAGAAAGAAGGTCTATCAAGTCTGCCCATAGTGCCTCACCCCACCAAAATACAGGCCAGTCTAGAGTGGAATCAAGGTCAGAGAGGTGAATATGGAAGGGAAAATTAAGTGCAAAATAGGAAAAAGCATAATAGAGGGGGTCAAGTCTGACTAACAAGGTCTTAGAGCAGCAATATGGACAATGTCACCATATTTAAAGACAGGGAGTCCCATTTTCTGAACACTCTCATGTCTGGTAGCATCAGAGAGGCACACTTTATTTCTATGCTGCATACCAAACTTGGGGAGGAGCTTTGAGGAGATTGAGTCTATATGGGTAGAGACATCCAGGGACTGGTTTAACCAGACACGAAGGTACTTGAAGGAAGTGACATGGTCCCAAGAGAACCATCACAAGTCTTGGATAGTGGGTGTGAGGAGGGGATTGAATGTTTGAATTTACAAGTGAAGGTTGTTGCTCTGTTTTGCTTAAAACTCTTTATAATTTGATCATCACTAATGGATTTTATTATTTGTGGAGATACATTGAAGAAGAAAGTGTGATTAGCTACAAATATGCTAAGGTTATTAAAATTACCTTGCAAGATTGTGCCAGGCAGGTATATTTTGCTGAAGCTAAAGTATCTTGGCTTGCCAAGAAGTGAACATTAATGAGCATGTGCTAAAACACTATTTGTATATTCTTACTAATCAAGAATACCATACCATTATCATGCTATATAAGTTTGAATGCTTTCCCAATAAAGATTTAGAAAAAAAGTTCAATAAACAGAAAGAGCGGTCAGTTTCTGAGGTATGTTACTGTAGCCAAGGCGTTGAGAACTTATGTCATGTTGCAGCATTTTGCTAGTGGTGAATTAAATCGGCATAATAACCTGGGACCAGTTGTGGCGACAGTATTTATTTCCCCTAAATTTCTATTTGCTCAGCATTATAAATCATGTTTTCCCAGTAAAGGTTTAGAAAAAAGGTTCAATAAGCAAAAAGAGGGGTGGGTTTCTAAGGATATGTGACTGCAGCCAAGTTGGAGTACAGAACTTATATCATGTTGTGGCATTGCCTGTTATGCATTAAACAGGAATAAACACCTGGCACCTTTTCTGGACAAATTGTTTATTCCCCCTGAATTTCTATTGGATCATCTTCATAACTCAGAAAACCAGGATATCTTGCAAAGCCTAGCACTCTTCCTAACAAAAGCCCCCACCCCCCCCAAAAAAAATCAGCAACTAAAATGCACTAAAAACAGAAGGCTACTGTGCTATATAAGTAAACGTGAGTCATGTACTAAGGGACTTCTGCTACAGCACTTTGTTTCACAATGTTTTTGCCTGCTGATTGATATTTGTTATGATGAACAACAGATTCTTTATTACATTCAGTGGCTTATATTTGAAATTGTAATATTTGCATGAGTGTTGTATCAACATTGATGAAAATAGTCTTTTCCTTTTTTTAAGAAACATTTATTTTCTTTTTTTAGTCTGTATTTTGTAATAGATTTTTTCAAAATATGCTGAATAAATAAACTAAACTAAACGGAAGGCCATGGCAACTGTTTTCTTAGTATTCATGTTTACTGACTTGAGTGAAACCACCACTTCCAAGCATCCATTGCAGACTGCATTTTAGATTTAATAGAGATGATCTGTGTCACTAGCATACAGCATGGTATCATCAGCATAGATGTGGATAAGGGAGGAGGTACAGACTGAGGATAGGTTATTAAGACATTCTGTGAACAAAAGGTAGGAGGAAAGTCCTAGCAACCTTTCAGGCTTGAGAAACTGCTGAGGCGGGGGAAAGACAAGTTTAAAAGGGAAGAGATTGGAGAAGCAATAGTATGAACCTATGAAAATGCCAGCAGAAACAGGCCTCACGGTCTAACGAGTCTGCTCGAGTGCTCAGCTAGCACCTTATAATGCTGCTGCCCTTCCCTTCCCCCATCCTATTACCCCTTCCCTTATCCCAACCCCTCTTGAAGCTGTCTACCATCTTGCAGGCCACTACCTCAGCTGGCTAGGAGTTCCACTTGTCTACCACTCTTTCCATGAAAAAATGTCTCCTCATCTCCCTCCTGAATCTATCCGCCTTCCAATCTCAGTTGGTGTCCTCTCGTGTCCGTCCCCTTTCTCCTCTGAAAAATCCTTTCTGTGTTAGTCTTGTTTATTCCTTTCAGGTACTTAAAGGTCTCAATCATATCTACCCTGTCCCTCCTCTCTTCCAGAGAGTACATATTCAACTCCCCCAGCCTTTCCTCATATGGCTTGCCCTCCAATCCCTAGATCATCTTTGTAGCTCTACGCTGTACCACCTCCAACAATCTGATGTCCTTTAGGAATGGGCACCAGTACTGCATGCGGTACTCCAGGTGGGCCCTGACCAATGACCAATACAGGGGCAGGATAACCTCCCTACTTCTGGAGGAGATCTCTCTAGCTATACTCCTCAGCATTTTGTTGTCTTTTGCCGCCACCCTTCTGCACTGAACAGAGTTGTTCATGCTCCCTGTTATGATCATCCCTAGCTCCTTCTCTTCTGTGGAGCAACCCAGTTGAACCCCATTTAAGTGATAATCCCTCCCCTGGTTCGGGGCTGTGAAGTGCAGAACCTTGCACTTCTTGGCGTTGAACCCCAGCTGCCATTTATCTGCCCACTCCTGCAGCTTATTCAGGTCCTCCTGCAACCCCTTCCCCTCCTCCGTGTCATCCACCACAGCTCCCATCTTGGTACCATCTGTGAACAGACTGATTTTGCTCCAGATCCCATTCGAGATATCTGAAATGAAAATCCCAAACAGTACTAGTCCCAGCACAGATCCCTGTGGTACCCTGCTCATCATTGCTCTCGGTGATGAGAGCCCACCCCCCCACCACCACCCTTTGCTGTCTCCCCCTCAGCCAGTTCCTAATCCAGGTCTGCCCCCACATACTCCTGCTTCCACCCCAGTCTCCAATGCAGTACTGAATCAAAGGCCTTACTAAAGTACAAGTACAGGACATCCTCAGCATGGCCCTTGTCCAGTTACCGTGTCACCCAGTCATAGAATTCTACCAGGTTTGTCTGGCACTATCTTCCCACAACAAACCCATGTTGCTGGTTGTCCTGGATGCCGTTTGCCTCCAAGAAGCTCACTAGCCTCTCCTTTAGGATGGTTTCCATGAGTTTGCCCATGATTGAGTTGAGGCTCACTGGCCTGTAGTTCTCTGGTTCGTCCTTTGGCCCACTTTTATGGATGGGAACCTCATGGGCCATCCTCCAGTCCTGTGATACACATCCTGTGTTTAGGCAGGCATTGAACAGGTCTACCAGCAGGCCCATAAAGACCTCTGCCAGCTCCCTCAGTACTCTAGGGTGAATGCCATCTGGCCCAGGTGCTTTGTACTCTCTTAGTGCCCTCCACCTCTCCAGCACCCTGCCCTCTGTAATCCCTACATCTGTCATCCTCTCCCCTCCTTACCCACCCCTCCACTTGCCTTAGGTATTTTCCCCCACTTCTCCTGCATGAACACAGAGCAGAAGTACTCATTCAGTGCTAGGACCAGCTAGCAGAAAAGCATTTCATCCGGGCCATCAGAGATGTCCTTCCTAATTTGGTCAAGGGCTAAATCTTGAAGGTGTCAGCAGAAGGAACTGGGGAGAATGCAGATGAAGGGGAAGAATCAGTGGGAGTGGAATACAGTTGGATTCTGAGATAGAGGAGCCATTATAAGGGATTGGACACTGCTGAAATACTTATTAAAATTAAAGGCATTAGAAACCTGTAGAGGGTGGAAGACAGGGAGACAGCAACTCAAAGGGAATGGATGGCAAATTGTTTGGCACATCTCAATTTTTACATAGCAGCCAGATCTTATGGCTGTCATATCTTGTAACTGCCTTGTTAGTGTCGGAGTAGTTCCTCTGTAGGTCGCTCAACTGATACTGTATGTTTATGCCATCTTTATGGTCTGAGTTCCTGGGATCAGTGCACCTAGTTGGTGAACAAACAAAGAAAAACAAACCAACACACAAATAAATAAATATATAAATAAACAAATAAATAAACAAACTGTGAGATGAGTCAAACATGTTGTGGACCACCTTCCAGAATATGGGAAGGCAATTTAAGTTTGATTGGAGATAGAATCAAAGTGATTGGCCTTGGTTACCCACAACTGTTTATGGCAGGTATTCAGGAATTGCTCATAATGAAGGTCTGTAGAGGAGCCTGAGGCCTTGTGAGAGGCCCAGGCTGCATCCTGGACCTTATCTAGGGTTTCCAGGTTTGCAGAGACCCAGGGAAAGTGATACCCTTTACCTTTGTTTTGCAAATTGGGGCATGAGAGTCCCAGACCTGAAAGAGGTTGTAGTGAGTATCCTTAATTGCATCACCAACAGAAGAGGCATTAGTGATAGTGAACCAGTAATGTTGACAATCTCTGCCAAAATAGAAGGAATGTTTACCTTATCAAAGATCAGTAGAGGGCAGTTATGGTATGAACTTTGGGTCTTTATGTTTTCTTCACACAGTAAGTGGATGATGATCACTGAAGATATTTAGTAGGACACCTACAGAGATTATCCTGTGAAGGTGGGAAGTAAGGATCCAGTCAATTATGGAATGATTATAAGAAGTAGAGTTTAGACAGAAAAGCTCCTTGATAAGTTAGGTAAGGGACAGAGCTTTGATATCCGAGGAGAAGTGTTTAGAGGAGGAACTCAGACAGTTGGTATTAAAGTCACCTAGGAGCACTAGCTCATCAGAGGCCACAGAGTCTTCAAACTGACATTTTCTGTAATTACAAATCTTAGACTTTCTTACAGCTGACATCAGAGGATGGCTACAGCAGTAGGAGATTCGGTAGTCTGCAGTGCATCTAAGAGTTTTTATAAGCTCTGATTTTTTTTTTTGTTTCCTTGTCCCACTGTCCTTGCTGGGCTAAGTACAGTCCCAGAGAAGTATACTTAGCCCCAAGAAAACAGTGAGACCAGCAAACATCTTATGAACTCTTATATATGTAACCCCCGACTCCTGCCTTTTTGCAAAATGACAGGTGGCATGCTGTTGAAGCTGACAGCAGTACCTGGTGGGGACTGGGTTCAGGGAGGACTAGGTTACTCGGCACAGGGGGCCTAGGTTTGGCTACTCTGCACAGGGGCACGCAAGTAAATCCGAACACAGGAAGCAATAACTGTAATGTCCAAAACCAGGAATGGGGTTCTACAGTGTGGCTTTTATTCACATCCAAACTGAACAAACAAAGCATAGATGGACCCCCACGGGGCTACATTCTTGGTAATGCAGATTAGAGACAACAGAACACTTCTTCACATTTCAGCCTTCAGGCTCTGAACCCACCAAGCTCACAGCCTGGACTTGCATGCAGCTTTGGGTACACAGCCCAACTTGTACACTACTTGGGTTTTCCCCACTGGCCCAGCTCCCCAACCGGCCACTTGATCAGTGGTCCATTATGGGAATGAACCAGTTTTCCAATTGGTGGCTCCCCAAACCACCTTAGAGCCTTCAACTCCTAGAGGGAAATTTTCCTTCCAATCCCATGTCTGGGTACTTCCCTCACCACTGGCCAAGTGCATGAGGCAAAGTAGAAATCCACAGAGCAAATCTGTAGAGGTGGACCTGGTTACTAAAGATGGGGGGGTCTCCCACCTCCAGCTCCCACAATCCATACTCGGCCATTTCTCTGGAAACTAAACAATTCTTTTGAAAGCTTGGCAATGTAGATTACTGGGTAGATGTATGTCACATCTCCTCTACATGTCTTGAATTCCCCTATGTGCTGGACTTGAACATACTTTACTTTTCGCTAAGCCTATTACTCTAGGCCTCACACTACTTCAGTAGTCCAATCCCCACTATAACACAAGTCCAGGGTGAAACATGGGCCCTTTAGAAAGAGCAGAACTCACCCTCCAGTTGCAGGTGCCCCACAGGCGAATCACAAAATCTTCTTGTTTCCCAGACTCTTGGACAAAATAAGGCAGCTTCTCCACTAGCAGTAGCCGGGGGGGTTGCCCCTGGAAATGCAGGTAAACCTTCCTGCCCCATCCCCTGAGGGGTGGGGCTCAGAGACCCGATGCAGCAGTCTCCACCACTTTAAAATAGCTCACTGTGTCTCTCTTTAGGTGGAAACACACACCTTTCCCTAATGGTAGCCCTATTTCAGGGCTGAGGCTCCAAGAGCCTAGCACAGAGCTGCTGTGCTCCTCTCACAACAAGCTCCAAACTCCAACTGCCTACTGACTACTGTTCAAACCTCCCAACATTCTACTCCAACTCCCTGCTGCAGATTCCAATGTGGCTTATGCAGCTGTGACAGTTCTATTGGTGATGTCATCTCTCAGTCTCAGCTGAGACTGAGAACAGAGTGAGACAGTGTGAAACCCATTTAACTGGAGTTTCACAAGCTGCCTTCCCTGCCTACCACTAGGTCTTACTGGGATCCTAGTAACCCCAGGTAACAAGAGGGTTACATATATGCTCTAACATGCACTGTAGAATATTGAATCTCCTATTGCTGCTGCCTTCCTCTGCTGTCAGCCAAATGGAATTCTGGGATTTTTAGTTACAGAAAATGTTAGCAAGTCAACAGAAACAGCCTGATGCAATTTAATGTACTGCAGTAAATAAACAGTATGTTAAAAAAATGTTTTGTGGCTAGCTTGCTGGTACAGCAGTTGGATTTCCACTTGCAATGCCAGCGGCCTGGGTTCAGGAGGAGTCCCGGGGAACCAGAGGGCTGGCCGGGGGAGAAGGATTGAGCATCCTATGGACTGCTCTACTTCTTCAGGGGGAGAGAGGGGTTGTGTGCCTGGTGCTCAGGGGACTCCTGGCGGAGACTGGGGGATCCACAGGTGACCGGCATCTTGAAACATGAGGGGCGGGGCAGATGCTGGACATCACTGCACATACCCGCCCCTGCTAACCGGGTTAAAAAATCTCATTGGCTGCCATAATGAAGCTCACCCACCACCTGGCCTTCATTGCTCCTCACCGCTCCGACGACCTATCTCAACTCTGCCTCACCAACCATTCCCGAACTCCACCCTGGGGGAGAATAAAGGGAGGCAATGTTGGTCGCTGCTGATACCTTCTCCTGGCTTAGATGGGCTGGATCGAAGTGGTTGCCCCACCTTGAATGGTAAGTCGGGGGTATCGGTGGGGATATGGCAATCGGGGATACAAGGCATTTGATGGGTATGAGCTGATGGCAGGTGGTAGGTGGCAAAAAGCACAATAAATAGAAAAAAAAAATGTTTTTGCACACAAAGAGCAAATTGGGACCAGCCCTACACTTGGGTGTGTGGCTTTTAGTGTTAACTGTTCCTCTTAAAATGGAAATAAGATCAAGTGGTTAGAGCAAAGGTTTAGGAAGGAACTAGTGGCTTACAAGTTATACCCCCCACCAGAGCCCACTACTCAATGTGGGACCATTAATGAGTTAATGCACATCCTAGTGCTGCAGTCCAATCTACCTGGCTGAGGAAACTGATTGCAGCAGAGCACACTGAAAAGGAGATGTTGCATATAAGCTAATCACCCTAGGTAAATAATTTGTTAAAAAGAAATTAAGATAAAGCAAAAGTAATGCTGTATATATGCTTTATGAATAGCAGGATAAAAAAAAGGTAAAACAGAAAATGTTTCCTGACTATAAATATAGGCCTTAGTTATCAAAAATATATGAAGTAACCAGGCCACAAGAGCAACTGCGGGAGCTGCATGGATTTTTATATCTGTACAGATTCAGGTTTTGCAGAAAATGTTACATTTAAAATGACCGTCATGTGCAGGGTAGTACAGATAACTAGTATATAACTGTCCTCTAAAACCTTAGGAAGGGAAATGTGCTATGGGGTTTTCTTACTTATTCCTCTGTTGGCAGTTTTGTAGGATGCTGGCATATATAGAAATATAGAATCTGATGGCAGATAAGGACCACTTGGCCTTCCCCGTTTGCCCATTTTTCCCTACCTACAGTACCACTGCAGACCCTACTTGATCTCTGCCCCATCCCCCATTTGGCTAATATTCCCTTATGCTTATCCCATGCATTCTTGAACCCCACTACTGTTTTTGCCCCCACCACCTCCGCTGGAAGGCTGATCCAGGAATCCACCACTCTTTCTTTGAAGAAGCACTTCCTCTCATCTCTCCTGAAGCTACCCCCTCCAGCTTCACAGCATGCCCATGTGTTCTTATGCATATTTTTTGGAAAAATGCTTCCATCCTGTACCTTATTTACCCCATGAGGTATCTGAGGGTCTCTATTATATCCCCCTTTTCCTTCCTCTCTTCCAGGGTGTATATACTGAGGTTCTTTACTTTCCTCATAGGACTTCTGATGCAGATCATACCTTTTTAGTTGCCCTTCTCTGGACCACCTCTGTCATAAGTATCTTTCTAACTGAATTTCAAAGGGCCACTCACCTAGTCCTCTATGAGAAAGTTCATGTGAAGAAAATGTCCTGCAAGAGATCACTAATAAGCACAGGCATGTACAAATGAGTGGAACACAATCTGTAAATCATGTGCTGACACAAAAGAAAACCCTGTGCATCTATGCTGATGGAATACAAAGTTTGTGAGTGGGACACAGATATGTGCAGCTTAACACTTAGGGTTGTGTGGATCCCATCCCCATCTGCACTGTCTCAAATAGTTTGGATAGTACTACAAAACTGTGAATAAGGAGAAGCTAGAGTACAATTTGAATCAATTATCTCAAGTAAATTAAATGATTTTTTTTTATACTTTCTCTTTATGCCCCCTTCTCGCTGTACTGGATTCCTTTCTTTGGGGATCCCTAGGCTGTGTAATCCCGTAGTCCCACCTCAGATACCTCCCTCTGGGTGCTGGTTAGCCTTTCCCCATCCTGCCTCGGTTTACCTCCCGGGCGGGGAGGAGAGGCCCCCCCCCTTTAGTCCCCCTCTCACACCTCAAGTACGCGTCGGAAGGCATCACCAGCCCCATCTATGGAGCCTGGTTAAGGGTTTTCTCGGGACAGTCGGGTCCCATCTACAGGAGCCCAGCACCGGGTTTTTCCATTTTTCCTGGTCCCAGCCCACAGGACTTCTGCACGAAGTGGGGGCCATTGAGTGACGCACATCATGACGTGCTAACACTCTGGCTCCCAGCAGATGTCCTCCTTCCCCTTATATGCTGTCTCACTGCACCTCCACCCGTGATCACCCAGGTGGCGGTATCGCAGCGGGACCCACATCCCACCCCACCCGGAGGAGGAGAGCAGCCCCTGGGTGCTCAATCCTCCCCCCCCCCCAGCCAGCCCTCCAGCCGTCCAAGTCCATTCCCAAACCCGGGTCGCTGGCGCCGCAATCGGTAGCCCTACCACTGCGCCGGCGGGCCGGCAAGTAAATTAAATGATTTTTGTCTGAGGTTGTGTATAATTTCAAAATAATGCAGTGATGAGATTTCTGCATGAGGCATGGTCACAGTGTTGCATTTTGCACAGTTTCAGAATGCAGCATGAACATACAGTTTTGGAATATGACAGGGACAATTTCAGAATGTGGGCAGACACAATTAGGAATGAGTGGCAAGCAGTCTCAGAATGTGGTGAGGAGACACACACACTTTTGTCTGGAAAACACTATCTCAGAATATGGTGGAGATACACCCTTTGGAATAAGGGATTTTCAGTCCCAGAATGTGGTGACGGTGTGCAATCTCAGTATGTGTCAGGAACAACATTTTGGAATGAAAGACATGCAGTCTCAAACTGTGGCAGGGATTATGCATCTCAGAATGTGGTGGGGACATGCAACCTTGGAATTTAGCAGGGACAAAAAATATTGGAATGTGGCGGGGACACATCCAAGAATTTGGTGAGGACAGACAGGCTCAGAATGTGGTGGGTATGGGCAATCTCAGAATGTAGGGGGGATGAGCTCTGTCAGAATGTGACTGAATGCACAATTTTATTTCGAAACTGCTAGTCCCTACCACATTTCAAAACTGTATGCACCCACAACACTCCAAAATTATGCATCACCGACACATTCTGACACTGCATGTCCGTACCACATTCTGACATTGTGCATGACTGCCACTTTTTGACATTATGTGCCCCTGCCACATTCTGAAATTTTGTGTCCTCACCACATTCTGAAATTGTGTCCCAGTCACATTTCAAAATTACATGTCCCTGTCCCATTCTAAAAACGCCCACCCCACCACATTCCAAAAATGTATGTTCCCATGATGTTCCAGAATTGTACATCCCCACATTACAATACTGTGCGTCCCCACCTCATTCTGAAATTATGCATCACCGCCCCAATCCCAAACTGCATATTCCTGACATGTTCTCAAATTTCATGTCTCATGCAAATTCAGTACCTCATGCCATAATTGTGCATTTCTAATGTATTACCGAATGGTACATCTGTGCCACATTTTGTATCTATGTGTTCCTGACTTTCCAAAATTGTACCTGCCCATTCTAAAAAATTAGTGACATTGCCACATTCCATATTTCATGCCTGACACATTCCAAAACTGTGTGTCCCAGCTCCTTTCTGAGACTGTATCCTTGTCGTATTCCAAAACTACAACGTGGTAGCATTCTGAAATCTATTCTCTGCAGTATTCTGAATTTGTGCACAACTTTGGCATTACAAAGCCACATTTGCCACTGCATTCCAAACCCATCTCCCCTGCCACATTTTTAAGTACCTTGCATCTGTAGATTCTGGGAACGCATGTGCCATACTCACTCAGTGTCAGCTTTTCTTTGTTAAATGTTTACTACAACTACAGTTATATTTAACTTGACTGATGTGGAACCTTTGTAAATGAGCAGTTCCTGCACAAAGGTATTTGTAATCCTAGAGTTTAATAAAGAAAAGAAAAAAATAAAATAAAATAAATAACTTGGGAGTAATAAATCACATAAGATGACTCACAGGGAGGAATAAGTTGAGCGTTCTGGAGCTGACATAATCAGCTCTTCAAGCAAGCATCGAAATAAGGGTTACAAAATAACATGTAACATTTAAACAAAGTAACAATAGACATATTATGTTTGTGTGTGTGCATGTGCAAGAAACCTGTTGTGACAGCTTGCTGGAGTAGCAGGTTGTGGAGGTGCAGCTGTGTTGTGGCCAATGCTGCCACTGCTTTTTAAGGCTTGTCTGTGTGGCACCAGTGAATGAGCACACTGTCTATGACAGCAGCTCAAAAGCATGCCTCCAACTTGAAACAATTTAGCCGCTGCAATGAAGGAGCGACCCGTCATTGCAGGGCATGCCTTGCCTGGTGTAACATTTCAATAAACATGGCAGCGGCTGTCGCTGTCCACCTCTCACAGTCCCACCTGAAAGCTGATGTAGGGGGTGCCCAATCCCCCATCGGCATGCCCTCTTCCCAGATCATTTGCCAATGGGGAGCCCAATCCCCATTGGCATGATGTCCCTGTAGTTTCATTTGTATACTGAGAGGATGCCCAATCTCCCTCAGCATCATGCCCCCCCCCCAAACACAGACCCATTTTCTTTGCCGATGGGGTACCCAGTCCTCGTCAGCTCCAGTAGTCCCAAAACACCCAGGTGGCACACTGGGTGCCCATCCCAGCATGCCAATGTACCTGTAAAAAAGAAAACCTGCCCGTAAAGTTTTCCTTTTTTTTAACCAGTAAACAAGAAAATGATCCCTCATTGTCTGTGGTACCCCCCAACCTGCACCCACCCTCTGTGCACTCCACCTCCCTGCACCCCCCTCACCCCATACTTACCTCTGGAGCCCAGTGCAATGATCTTTGGTGAAGCGGGAACACATCTGCACTCTTCAAAGCCGACTGCAAACTGAAGAAATGCCAGTAAGCTGTATAATGGCATGGGGGGGGTCAACTTAGGTGGATATCTCAAACATTTTTGTGACTTTTGGCACCAAATTTTCAACATAAGGTTCTTGGGACCCCATTTCATGAACTCAGTCACTGTCATGTCGTTATTCAGTCCCGAAAGATGATTTTGTGGTCACTGCATGGAATCACCTTCCAGGACTGATTAATGAAATGACAGTGTGACTGTTCATGAGGTGGGCCCCCAAAAAGCCTATGTTGCAAATTTGATGAAAAGATTCCAAAAAATGACTGTTATGAGCATGCATTGCGCAGTTCCCATGCACGCTCATAACCTCGAGAATTTTTAATATTTTAACTACAGATATTCAATATTGTCATTTTTCCACACCTCCTTATGAACAGTATAGCTGGCATTTTTCACATCCTCCCCAAAATGTGTTTTCGCACATCTGGCACACAATGGCGCAGTCACTGTGCAAAATCAATGTTCGGGACTGATTAAGAAAATCACAGTGACAGTGTTCATAAGGAAAGGTGTCAAAAAGCCAGTGTTGCAAATTTGGTGAACAAATTCCCAAAAATGACTGTGTTACCAGCGTGAGTTGTGCAGTTTCTATGCACACTCGTAACTTTTTTAATTTTGTTATTTGTACTCCAGATTTTCAACATTGTCATTTTTGCATACCTTATGAACAGTACAACTGTCATTTTTCACATCCTGCCCGAAAGATGTTTTCGCACCTGTGGCACATAATGAGTGCAGTCACTGTGCAAAATCAACATTCCGGACAGATTAAGAAAATCACAGTGCCACTGTTCATGAGCAGAGGTCCCAAAATGCCTATGTTGAAATTCTGGTGTAAAAAATTCCCCAAATAATTGCATTACAGTGTGCATTGTGCAGTTTCTACACACGCTCATGACTTCATCAATTTTTTTATATTTTCACTCCAGATTTTCAGCATTGCCATTTTTTACACCTCCTTCCTCATGAGCAGTACAGCTATCATTTTTCACATCCTGTTCAAAATGTGTTTTCGCACCTGTGGAGCCAAATGGCACAGTCACTGAGCAAAATCACCTTTCGGCTAACGAACTGATAGTGTCATTGTTCATGTGGTATGGTCACAAAAAGCCCATGTTAAAAACTTGGAGTGAAAATACCAACAATCTCCCATGGCATTAGGGCTTCTGACTATAATGCCCTACCCTGTAGGGACTGACCGGCATCAGGGGTGTGACTTGGGATTGTTGACAGCAATGCTCACGCCATTCCTCCCCTACCCTGCAGCCAGTGATGGACATTGAGGTGTGCCTTGGACTCTTTGGCCACAACTTTCACCCCATTCTTCTATACTGCACCCTTTTCAGTGTATTTCCTTATGGAATGGGGTGAGCGTAAAGCCGAACACCCCAAGGCACACCTCAACACTTGTCGGTGTTTGCAGGGTAGGGTGAAGTGAAATGGCACGAGCGTTATGGGCGACTACTCAAAGGCACACCTCAATGCCTGTCCATCTCTTCAGGGTGGGAGTGGGATTGGCATCAGTTCAGTACTTCACTGCCATTCCTGTCCTGCATCTGTCTAACTCCTGCACCTCCAATGATGATGCCAGCAAGCAAACAGTCAGCATTGACTAATGTTTTTTTTTGGTATGAGGCTTACTGGGGTATACTGATTCTAATTCTGAATGAATGAATTTTATACATTTTTGGTAGGGTCCTCTCTTTAATACACAAATTAGACTTTTTTTAAATAAATGAAATCGGCATAGATCAAGGGCACACCATCTCTCTCTCTCTCTCTCTCTCTCTCTCTCTCTCTCTCTCTGTCTCGCTTCACTTGCATTTTGGCAAGTTTTATGAAAGTTACTAAAAGAGCAAAATGCATGTCATAAACTAAGCAGGGGCATTGGCTGTTTGCATGTGAGTAACTGTATGCGTTGAAAGATGGCTGGGCACCATATAAATATATGACATTACCACATCACTACAATGGCACTGCCAATCTAGAACCGCTAATTACTTAAAAAATCATGGTGGTGAGTTGAGTTTGTCAATCAATATGCTGTAAGGGATGTCTTGCTTTTTATCATCAGTTTAGTGCTTGGGTGTTAGTACCATTCAGACTTCACAATAAGGACCTGATTTTCAAAGCATGTCCAATTACACTGATCAGTGTTGGAATTTTCTGAGCTTTGGAAACTGTGGAGGCCCTGCCATTTAACAGAGACTCATCTCCAATGTAGATAAATGGCAGTGGGGCATGCACTATCAGGTCTCACCTCAGAACAAGGAAGCCCAAGCCACTGAAGACTCCCTTCCCTCATAATTCCAACAATGGTGTTTGCTTGCACTTGTGAAATGGGTGACCACTATGTGTGCGTTGATCACCTTTTTGCCGAGTTAAATTGAGGATTTGTATCCATTGAAAGAGATATTGCATAAACAGTATTGAGTCCCATTAGGGGATCATCACCACCTAATTTGTGCTCCTGCAAAGTCATCTTACTGTGTGTGAGAACAGCTGTTTCAAAGTACAGTAAATCATGTTATCGAGCCATTCTAATGGTGTGAAATGAAGTGTTTTCCATGTTAACCAGGAAAATGTTTTAAAATATAATATACAGGCACAATTCAATGTATACTGCATTCATTTTCTGTACATATGTTCCCTCATTCTCTAATAATGAGGCCATTTGCAGGAAAACAGGATCATTGTGTCCTAGACTTCATCTCATTCTCCTACACCTTCTGCTAAAGTAATAATTCTGTTTG
Organism: Neoceratodus forsteri; assembly: GCA_016271365.2. Lineage (NCBI taxonomy): Eukaryota > Metazoa > Chordata > Ceratodontiformes > Ceratodontidae > Neoceratodus > Neoceratodus forsteri. The sequence continues at coordinate 180,892,598 of CM028132.1, forward strand.
AGACATCATAATGTCTTGCTGGGGAAACAACTGTGATCTCACATACTGAGGATAATGACATCAGTGGAAGTTAAAGCATAAGGATGAGATGGTGTCTGAGACACAGAGTTCCTGCTTTCATGTGATAAAGAATGCAGTGGCATAGATAAGGACAATGATTAAAATAGAAGCTTAATTGTTCTAGAAAATTCTATTTTAGAATGTTTTCCTGGAACCTGGAAAACACATTAAGGTTTCCAATGGCTCTGTTTCAACCTACAGTAATGTGGTTGGGGGTCCTTTGTATCTAAAAAGGTGGAAAAGGGCCAAGTGGCCTAATGAGTCCTTCCCCCGTCATGTCAGCAGTCAATCACACTGCATTCTCAGACTGGCATTTTGAGATAGCAGGGCAAGGCTAGATTATTTGATACCTCTAATATACATATATAGCTGTTGCTTTTTTTTAGGATTTGAGGCTCAGAAAGGTACATTGAGTCAAAGCCAATTTGTAGGTGCAGGCTGGGAGCACAAAGAGGTTAGGTGACTTGTTTAGGGTCACACAGTATGCAAGTGGTGGCTGTGGGTTTCAAACTCAGGATTGTTTGGTCTTAGGTTCATAGCTGAGTACTCAAACCTCCTTGCTATACTCATCCCATGATTTCATACTAGAAATAACTTTACAATTCACCCAATTGAAATGAAAGGGTCATCCAATGGCAGGCCTGCCAGTTCTCACTTATTTGGAGTTTATTTGAAAAACAATGTAAAATGTTTTTTTATTTCACTTAACCCATAGGTCAAGTGGTTGTGTAGGATAGTAATCCTCCTTTTGGCTAGCTTTCAAGCCTGTGTGTAGATGCCATCCCTCTCAGGAGCAATTTGAGTTCATCCACACAGACAAAGGGACACATGTCTCTCAAGTTCCCAGAGAAGCTGCCAACTCAACCAACGAGAAGAAAAATGCAGCAACATCAGAAAGACAGGACACATGAGACTCAAAGCAAAAATAAGAAATTTATTACAACAAAGTGAATGAAATGGTAAACACAACTGCTGGCTACCAAGTCGACCAACCATGCTTACATTCTGTCTCACACTGTGGCTTCAACTAAAGACTTCATACTCCTCAATATGAGTGAAATAAAGGATCAGTTTAGTAGTCAGCACTGCATTTGCCATTTTGTGCACTTAGTACATTTCTTACTTTGCTTTGACTCTGCTGAATGGGGTCCCTGCCCATCTCTAATGGTTCTGGTTAGTGTGTTCACATTAATTGTTATCATGAATGACAGCAACTCCCTGAACATCTGAACGATACAGTGCATGCTACCACACTGGATACTGGAGGCATGTGCAGTTTGGGCCACTTATAGATATTTCCCAGTTTCCAGCAAACAAAATCCCATTTGGCATCAGCAGAACCCAGTTATTTATTCTACAAATTTTGTCCAGAAAAGGCATACTTAGCTGACGCTCATTTCCAGGTATGCCTGGGAGAACAGACAGTTATAAACATGTTACTTGCACCTTTTGTCCACACTACAGTGGTCTGTCTATGAGTGAGAATCTCAAGAGCTGTACACAGACCTCTACTCTCCCCCAGTGTTACTGCAAGGAAAGATGCCTAAAAGGGGATACATAGATGTTGTTGGCAGATAAGAGCCTTCGGCCCACCTAATCTGCCCATTAATGCTAGTAACTTTGCTTCTTCAAGCTTTCCTGGAACCAGGTTGTACCTCTCCACCAACTATCAAAACCCCCCTATGCCTATGCCATGCTTTTATCCTGTAATCGTTTCTGCCCCCACTACTTCTTCTGGCAGGCTGTTTCATTTGTCCACCACCCTCTCAGTGAAGAAGAACTTTCTCACATTCCATCTGAACCTCCCTCCCTTAAGTTTCATTCTATGTCCCCTCATCCTTGAGCATCTCTTTTTTTTGAAAAATTGCATTTTTCTGCACCTTATTCTTTCCCGTGAGGTACCTAAATGTCTTGGTCAAATCCCCCTCTCCCTCCTCTCCTCCAGGGAGTACATATTTAAGTCCTTCTACCTATCCTCGTAGGGTTTGTGATGTAATCCCTGCACCATCCAGGTTGCCCCCCTCTGAACCACCTCCATCCTATACAGGTTACGGTATTGCTTTATGTGACTGCACCGTACAAGGATTTCTAATGCAGATCAAGCCACATGGACAATAATGGAGAGAGCATAAGCTTTTCCTCCTGGACACCAGTTGAAATGTTATGCACTATCCCTGTGAATTATGCAAAAGATTGTTTTTCTTAATTTCTGTATAAATCACTTAAGGCCTGCTATCCCATCACATTGCAGGATGTGAAACATGCCCCTATTGTTTATCCTGTGTATAGCTATGCTTCTTATGCAGACTGTTGAGCTATTCTATCTTTAACCACTGAAAGGGATGTAAAAAATCAAGGCAAATGGTTTTAAATAAAGTCTCTCAAGTTTGACATAAAATGTGTTTATTTTCCTCTTACATTTATCAATTATTTATAATAAGTAAACAGAGGTAACAGGCATGTTTCTTATGGTGTTAGAGCACCATCTCAGATGAGCTTGGGCAGCCAGACCCAAAACTTGTAAAATATTTTTAATTTATTTATTATTTTCTTCTTTGGTAATTGAGTGAGGCTCACTGGGCACAGACCCATTTGCAGTGGTGAGCTGGGATCACAGGGAGGGTAAGTGACATTATCTGGGTCACACAGCATGAAAGTGGAGGCTGTGGGAATCAAACCCTGGTCTGCTGCATGTATCAAATGAGTTCATAGCTCAGTGCTCTAAACTCTAGGCTATACTGCTAGTCCATTTAATAACAAAAAAACACTAGAATTTGTATCTGGTCTCTGATGACTCTCCTGCCTCCATGCCTCTTTTTTATATACCCCTATGTCTATCCCATGCATATTTGAAGCATCCCACTATTTTAGCCCCAAACAGTACCACTGGCAATCTGTTCCAGTCATCTACCACCCTTTCAGTGAAGAAATATGTCTTGCATCTCTCTTGGACCCCCTTCCCCAGCTTCATCACAAGCCCCTAGTTCTGGTTCTCTTTCTCTTTTAAAAGAGACTCCCCCCTGCACCCTGTCCATCCATGTGAGGTACCTGTAGGTCTATATCATATCACCTTTCCATCTCTCTCTCTCTCTCCCCCCTGTTCCAAGGTGTACATGTTGAGATCCTTCCTTCTCTCCTCATAGGGTTTCTCATTCAACCCCTGCACCATTTTAGCTGCCCTCCTTTGGACCACCTCCACCCTGTCTATGTCCTTTCTGAGGTGCAGTCTCCAAAACTGCACAAAGTACTCAGGTGGAGTCTCACCAATTAGTGATGCAGTGGTAACACCACCTCCCTCCCCCTGCTGGAGGTACCCCTCCCTATCCATTGCCTTGTCACACTGCCCTGCCACCACCCACATTTGAATTTCAGGACCTTTCATTTTGTGCTGCTGAAGCTTTAGACTGTATTTGTTCACACTGCTTATTCAAGCTAGTAAGTCCTATTCACTGTTTATTATATTCCCAGAGTGATGCCAAGATGATGATTCTGGTGGCACAAGTAGAGAGGCATGACTTCAGAACAGTAAAAGCAGCAGAAACAGATGATGTTTAAAGGGAGAAGGGCCTGTCTTAATGAACATGTATTTAGTAATAAAATGTGCATTTTTGGTAATACAGTATTACCAAAAATGCTAATTTTATTACTAAATACATGTGCATTAAGACAGGCCCTAAAGTATTAAGAGAGTAGAGTCCTGCCTATGCCAACAGTCTTTGTTTTACAGGAATGTTGAAAATCATTTTAAAGGATTAATTGTGACTATGTGGCATGTTGACTCCTGGAGGCAGTGTAACCTAATGGTTAGTGAGCTGAGAACTGTAAACTTGCAGATCCACGTCAGCTCTGAGTTTGAATCCCACAAACCTCCCTTGCATATATTGAAACCCTAAGCAAGTTCCTGAACCTTCCTGAGCTTAATTGTCTTCCAAGTTGCACCTGGAACCTAGCTTCAGCTCATCGTGTCTGACTTGGTCTGAAATTCTAAATGAAATAAATGTAGCCCTATGTAGTCAGAAGCATGCTTTTGAGGGCTGACGTTTTTCTACCTATAATTAAGGGAGTTTGTTGAGGAGCTTCTCCACAATGGACTCAGCACAGGTCCTCCATCTTCCTCCTACTAAATATTCAAATTAAAGGAGTACTAATTACCTCCCATATTGTGAATGTTATTTGTCTCCCTGACACTAGTCAATTCCATTTTTATAGCTGTTGAGGATATAAGATTTTGTTTTACTATATTTGTACTGTTAGAAGTCGATCTCTGTAACTATCATGGATGGCAGCTTTTTCTGAATGTAAAAACCTCATTTGTTTCTGGATGCTGTATTAACGCAAGAACATAATGTGTCAACAACCATTAATCTCTACAGTATGCTTGCTTGTTGCTTTGGAGCGTATAACAAAACAAATTGCAGAAAACACGTTAAATATCCCTATTTATTATTTTTTTATTTATTGTTATTTATTAAGTTGTTTAATCCAGGGGAAACATATATAAATATTCAGGAATCTCATTTTCAGATGTGTCCTGAGGGATGGAAAATCAGGAGATATAGTGGGAGTGCATAAAATCAAAAACATCAAGTAAAGTAAAACCTAATGACAGTAAACAAGATAAACTTTGTGTACAGATTTAGTTGATGTGTCACCCATTTAAGGGTGCATTATACGGTATAAGCATATAATTGTAAGGAAATATACGAGACAGAATAATGCAATGGGTGTACTCAGCATCACTGTGAGATACAGATCACATATACCAACAGCAGCAAGGAAAAATAAAACCTACTAGTATTACTAATATAGAATATACACTTTTTTGTATAGAGATTATTGATTTGTTGCTTAATTAAGTATGTATAGTAAAGTTCAGGCATATAATTTTAAGGAAATACCTGAGGGAAAATGCAGTGGTGCATATCAGCATTACCTGCTACAAAGAGAAGCAGGAGAGAAGTGGGATTGCAATTTCAGTTTAAAGGTTTCGATGCAGTTTTGTCTCCTAATATCAGGTGGAAGGCTGTTCTGAAAGTGCAGTAGCCTGAAGCTAATAACAATGTGACCTGTCTTTTTTTCTGCAGTTGGAAAGAAGAAACTTTTGAGCCAGGGAGGATCTAAACTGGTTGGCAGAGTGTGGCACAGGGGTCGATAGCATAGCTTCAGTTAGCTTCAAACACCTCTTAGGAGTGGTATAACAGAATTTTTGTATCGTAAATTGCTTTCAATTTGTGCGTTTGATGGTGTTTTGTGTTAGTTAGACTTGTGGCAGACAGATACACAATGCAAGTGGACACAGTGACATCATGTTCTCACTGCCACTGCAGTTCTGAGGAGCAAAGAAAGACTCACAATCAGGAGATGGAGACACCCAGGACAGTTACAGTAGACAACCACAAGCAGTAATAAATAAACTAAAACAAATGTTTATATCCCCAACAGATGAAGTCATGGACTTGACTGGTAAACAAATCCAGTATATGAGGGTTTAGTGGTGCTTTAAATGCAATAGTTTATGTCTCCAGATCTTGGCCACCATGTAAGCCAGGATCAAAATGACTGAGCAGCTTTTGCTTGATATCTGCTATCAGTCTTTAAAATGTTAGTGCTGCAAACTATTGAAGACTTAAATATAATACCTGCCCACTGGTCTATCTTTCATATCCCATTGAATTCACATACTTAATAAGGGGGATTACTGTGGACCAGTGGCTACATTGATTCAGCTTCAAGTTGGGCTCCAAAAATTCAGTTTGACCTAAAGAATTCAGATAAACCACTTTGACTCCCAATGCAGTAACTGGCATTGGGTAAAGCAGACTACAAGTAGGGCATAAAAAAGACATGAGGTCAACAATAAATATTAATGGCTGGAGCTTGCTTTTGGTAGGTGCTGCTGGCATGCCTCTGCTGTGAATTACTGTTTATGGTGCTGTGACAGTCTACAAAACCCAATAAGACCACCATGGCCCTAAAATAGTTGCTATTCATTGCTGACCTCATGGTATATATCCCCTGTAGTCTCTGCTTTACCTCCATGCCAATTACTGTATAATTTTTTGGCTCCATTGATTTTAAAATTATACACCCCCCAAAAAAAGTTATGCATCAAACAACATGCAAAAAAGTAAATAAATGAAAAAACATTAAATGTAGGACATTTCATTACCTTTCACAATATTTTCTATCCAAGGACGGATATGTTCTTTGTTTTATGTTTTCATTTTTTAAATTACTGAACCTAGTCTGAGCCAATACACTCCCCAGTAAGGGGGGGGGGGGGATATGATAGAGACTTTTAAATACCTCACAGGATAAATAAGGTACAGAAGGGAATTATTTTTCAGAGAAAAGGTGCTCAAGAACAAGGGGACATGTTATGAAGCTATGGGGGGGTAGATTCAGAAGAAATGTGAAGAGGTACTGCTAAACAGAACAAATGATGGAACATTCTTCTAGCAGAGGTGGTAGGGGGTGAAAACAGTGGTGAGGTTCAAGAATGCGTGGGACAGGCACAAGGGAATCATAGTGGAAAGGAAGGCAGGAGGGAGAAATAGCTGCAAATCAAGTACAGTCTGCAGTCATAATGTAGGTAGAAAAAAATGGGTTGACTGGGTGGGCCAAGCGGTCCTGATCTGCTGTCAAATTCTATGCAGCAGTAAAAGTTGTTGTTGTTAACAACTGACTCCATTAGGTCAGAATGGAGAACTGCATGTCTGTATATGTCCAGTCAGTTACTCATTCTGTTGCCATCCCATTTATGGGGCAGTGGCATAACAGGTCCTATTTAACTGATACAGACACTATGTGCTGAGTGGCCCATCTGATCATAATGAACTTGCTAGTGATGACCATGTGAAAGTTGCTGTAGTGTCATCAGGAGGAGGAGGAGGAGGAGTAGCACTGATGTTGCCAGTGGGAGTTCAGGGAGACTTACCACCACAAGGTGTAGGAGTGGGAATAGCAGTATATGTCACTTGATGAACATGTAAATAATGAAATGAATGAATAAAGTTTATCTTTGGCAAGCTGAGTTTGAGAAAGGCTAAGAATTTCAGATTCGCAGGATTTAGCCTTAAGCGATGTGGTGAGGCAAGTTGGAGGACATCCAAGAAAATAGATTAACTTTAGTGTGGGCCAAACAACTTACATGTCTTTCCAGAATTAAATTAGATCACTTTTTCTGCTAGTCAGTGGCTCTGCTAGAAAAGCCTACATTCTGTACTTTTATAACAGGTCCAAATTTTCCTCCAAAATGTATAAGCAGTGAAGGCATTAAGTATTCAAAAGCTCCCAAATCTCCTTGGTTGTCTCAAGATCATCACTGTCCAAGTCTTCCATGTCATGCTGCTGACTGGCACCACATGAAGTCAGTGGAGAAGGAGCAGGAGGAGTATGACCAGGAGGTTGTGTATGCACATTCTTGTTGGTTTCTTCAAGCTGTCTTTGTTGCTCCACTGTAAGTGTATGCAGCAGTTTCTGTTTGATATAGTCTATATGCTTAGGAGGAATGGACACATTTTTATATTTGGGATCCACTAGTGTTGCTATGTCCAATTGTCTGTGTGATCTAATGCTGTCATACCTGTTGCAAATTGTGTCAGAAACATTTCTGCCATTTCTTGAATGAGTGTTGCATCCTGCGGCTTCAGCAATGACTTCAACTAACTAGTGGCATCACAACACAACCTGCTTCTCCCCCACAACCATTGCTGTGATTCTTTCCCCTGCCAGCAGTGCCACCATGACTACTACCACCATCAGCCTTGCTATGTTGGGATGTTTTATAGTTGCAGCAATTGAGAAGGTCAGATATTTAAGGAAATGTTGCAATATTTCTAAAGAGATTCTCTCTGGTAGTCCTACAGTGGTACTGGAGGCAGGCAGGGAATTTCTATAGAGATATCATAGACATTTCAGAAACTATATGACCACGTTAAGCTGTAGCTTTAAAAGACCATAAATAATGACATGTGCAGCATTCAAGTAGACTTACTATGTGAATGATCATGGTATGGGTTGCTAATTCAGCACTGAAATCTTTACTGACCTGTTCATATGGTCACAGCAGCAGAACAAGCTTTTGCAGAACAGATGACAGCACCCACAACAGACATCCCCCACAGGCCGCTTTATTGAATTCCATAGCCTGGAACAGAGGTTTCTGTTCCATGAGTCTCTCCACCAAATAAAAGACAGAGTTCCACCTTGTGAAAATGTATTTAATCAAGTAATGTTGAGGAACATTGTGCTTCTGGTAGGAAAAAGCAGAGGAGCACAGCGTGTGTGTGTGTGTGTGTGTGTGTGTGTGCAGAAATATCTAGTGATGTCCTGTACAGTGTTAAGTGTTTCTTTTCACTGCTTGTTGGTGTCAGCATGGCTCAGTTGGTAGCACATCTGTCTCCAGACTACAAGGTTGTGGGTTCTGGTCCCACACCGGGATTGGACTTGTACCTAAAAATATTGGCACCCGAGTGCAGTATTAGAGGGGCACTGAACTGCTGGGGTGTGCCATCCTTCAGATGAGATGTTGAACCGAGGTCCCTTCTACCCATCCTGCTGCTGTCCTGGTGGGTGTCCAGGTGGAAGTAAAAGAACCCAGGGCATTCTTTGCAAAGAGTAGGGGGCATTCCCGGTGTCCTGGCCAATATTCCCCTTCCCAGACAACCGGTTTATGCAATTGTCTAGGCTGTGTGTGGGTGTTGATGTGTGATATGACCATCACTAGATATTCAGTCACTTCACTACCAGTTTAGCATCGCTTGTAAAGTGTTTTGGGATACATTGTGTATAAAAAGCACTGTATAAATGCTGATTCTTCTTCTTCTTCTTGTTTGTCAAGCACATAACTTACAATCACATTTAGTGCATGTGCAAAACAAGGTGCATGGGAGAAATTCCAGTCATTCACTGCCTTCTGTTACTGCTGCTGTCCCAGAGATTCCCAGCCACTAGTGGATCCAGCTATATAGCAAAGAAGAATCTGCTACTCACTTAGGCCAGTAACAGCTGTTTTAGCTTAATTTAAAGAGGGACTCTGGCCAAAAGTGCTACATTGTAGAATTAGAATAAGCATACCCCCAATAAATCTCATAACCAAACATTAGGTTTCTGTTATTTCATTTTAATGCTATGGGCTATTTTGTAACCCTGATTTCACTACCTGTTCAAAAAAGCCAGTTTTGTGCAGAGGTGCTGATGATGTCTTCTCCTGAACTCACAGTTTAGCCCTCCCTGTCAGCAAGCTTATACGACCTGTTTCTCCAAAGTTAAGAGATGATTCTGCAATGATTTTCACAAGTGAAACAGGCAGCACCATTCTAAAAAACAGTGCTACAGAATCTGGGTGTTTCAGGTTTCGTAACAGAGTTGACAAATTTGTATTTTAATGCCTTTTTGGTGTGGTTCATTTCTCCAGGGTTGTAGGACGCTGAGTCAGAATGCCTCCAGTCTGCTGATACAATGTAAAGTGCTACTCTGCACTGCCTGTTTGGAGGTTCTGTTGCTACAAATGTTGCAATGTTGGTGACTGCATTGCTATTTGTCAGTGTCTGCTTCACTATAAATTTGAATAGGGGCCTTATATGTATAAATTCCTACTAGGGGTGGAAGTGTTAGCCCTGGTAAAACAATCATTGTAATGTGAGTACAGTGAAGATGAGACTAAATATAGCTTATGTAACAGCCTGTCAATGAGAAAACAGAAAATGAGCTCTACTCAACTAAGTATCCATTCATTCACACTTTGATGATGAATGCAATATTGACTGATTGACTGAGTGATTAAGCATTGAGCTGGCTACTGCATAGAAACTTTTAGTAAGGTTTCAAAACAGCATTACCTCTCCCACCCCCATTTACAGGGCAATGGAATAATTGATTTAAAGTGCCATCCTGAGAAATCACCTCAATTGATTGATAGGTGTGAATGATCACAGCCCTTCACCACATCAGAGAGATCCAGTCTGCAAATCTGACATTAGTGTGCTGTGACTTAGCATTCAGGAACCCAGGAGAAAAGGACCACAACAAAAAGGCATCAAAAACAAAAATATGAATTTGTCAACTTTGTTACAAAATCTGAAACACACACAGGTTTTAAAGCAATGTTTATTGAATGGTGCTGCCTGTTTTGCTGGAGAAAACCATTTGCACATACTGTAGTTTTTAAACTTTGGAGAAGCAGGTCCTGTTTGCTTGCTGACAGGGAGGGCTAGACTGTGAGTTCAGGAGATGACATCATCAGCACCTCTTCACAGAAACTGGCTTTTTTTGACCAGGCAAAGAATTTAGGGTTGTAAAATGATCTGTAACTTTTAAACAAAATCACTTAGACATCTCAGTTTTGGCATGAGGGTGATTGGGACCATGTTGATCCATATTCTGAATCTATTGATGCCAGTAATTTGTGACCATAGTCCCTCTTGAAGCTTTTAAAAGGCACTTTTTACATTTACATAGAAACATAGACTTTGACGGCAGATAAGGACCACTTGGCCCACCCAGTCTGCCCATTTCCCTACCTACTGGATAAGCTGCAGATTCTAGTTAACCAACAGCCTACTTCCTGCCACCCCCCACTACAATTGCCTTGTGTCTGTCCCATGCATGTTTGAATTCCCCCACTGTTTTAGCCCCAACAACCTCCCCAGGAAGGCAGTTCACGCATCCACCACTCTCTCCGTGAAAAAGATTTCCTCACATTACCCTAGACGTCCCCCTCTATCTTTAAATTGTGTCCCCTTGTTCTTACACATCTCTTTTTCTGAAAGATGCTACCCTCCTGGACTTTGTTGATTCCCTTGAGGTACTTGAACATTTCTATCATGTCCCCCATCCCTCCTTTCATCAAGAGTATACATATTAAGCTCTCTCAGTCTCTCTTCATATGATTTCTGATGCAGACCCTGCACCATTTTAGTTGCCCTCCTCTGGACTGCTTCCATCCTGTCTATGTCCTTGCGTAGATGAGGTCTCCAAAACTGCACACAGTACTCCAGATGGGGTCTCACCAACTGTCTGTACAGAGGGATAACCACTTCCCTTTTTCTACTTGTGATGCCCCTTCCTATGCATCCCAGTATCTCCGTGGCTCTTCTCACTGACTTCTCACATTGCTTACCCACCTTTAGATCATCCGATATGACTACCCCCAAGTCCCGTTCCATTTTTGTTGTTGTTAGTACCTTCCCTGCTATCGTGTACTCTTCTCCTGTGTTTTTGTTTCCCAGGTGTATTACTTTGCACTTCTTTGCATTGAATCTAAATTGCCATATGTCTGACCATTCCTCCAACCTTGCCAAGTCCCTTCTCATCCTTTCTACCCCCCCCTTGTGTATCAACTCTGTTACAGATCTTTGTATCATCTGCAAAGAGGCATACCTTTCCTTCCAGATCCTCTGCAATGTCACCTATAAAGATGTTAAAGAGGACTGGACCCAGTACTGAGCCCTGAGGTACTCCACTAGTGACCCCCCTTTCTTCGGAATGTGTGCCACTCACTATTACCTTCTGTGTCCTGTTGTGCAGCCAGTTTGCAACTCAGGCTACCACCCTGAGACCCACTCCCAAGCCGGCTAGCTTGATTATTAATCTATCGTGCGGGACTGTGTCAAATGCCTTGCTAAAGTCTAGGTAGGACATATCCACAGCCCCTACCTTACTTTGGTCACCCAGTCAAAGAAATCTATTAGATTCGTCTGACATGACCTTCCTGCTGTAAATCCATGCTGCTTTGGGTCCTGTGCCCCGCTGGCCTCTAGGTACTCAACAATTCTTTCTTTCAGAAGTGATTCCATCATTTTCCCTACCACTGAGGTCAAACTTACAGGTCTGTAGTTTCCTGCTTCTGCCTTGCTCCCACTTTTGTGAAGGGGAATCATATCTGCCCTCCTCCAGTCCTCAGGTACCACCCCATCCTCCCATGATTTGTTAAAAAGTGTGGTCAGTGGTGTCACTAGGTCCTCCCTTAGTTCTTTTAGGATTCTGGGGTGACTCCCATCAGGCCCCATTGCTTCGTCCACCTTGAGTTTTAGGAGTTCTTTCAGGACTCTTTCTTCTGTAAATGGACTGATGTCAACCCCACTACCCAGAGTGCTTCTATTGTCTGGTTTAGGTAACTCCTCCTCATCTTCTTTTGTGAATACTGAGCAAAAGTATTCAGTCAGTATCTCTGCCTTTTCACTGTCTCCCTCTGCCTACCTCCCCTCTCCCTTATTAATCTTCACTATTCCTCCCTTAACCTTTCTATGCTCCCTAATGTACCTATAAAAGGTTTTATCCCCCTTCTTAACTGACTTGGCTATTTTTTCCTCAGTTTGGGCTTTTGCTATTCTGACTGCCTTCCCCACTTCTTTCTGCTTTAATTGATACAGTCCCTGTCGTGCTCCTTCTGTGATGCCTTATACTTTCTGAATGCAGCCTTTTTCTCCTTAACCTTCCCTGCCACCTCTTTTGAGAACCATAGTGTTTTTTTACTCCACTTTGTTTTCTTTATCTGTTTCACCAAAGGCTTGTTGCCTCTATGATGGCAGTTTTGATTTTCCTCCATTGTTCTTCCACCCCTCCTTTTTGGCCATTTGCTAGTGTATTCCTCAGGTATTCACCCATTTTGCCAAAGTCAGCCCTTCTAAAGTCCAGTATGCTTGTTTTTGTATGGCTTGTCTCCATGGTTGTGCTTATTGTGAAGCACACTATGCAGTGGTCGCTTGTTCCCAGATGTCTACCGACTTCTAAATTTGTGATCCTCTCTCCATTTGAAAGTACCAGGTCTAGTATAGCTTCCTCCCGAGTGGGTTCCAACACTAGCTGTCTAGTGCTACCCTTAAGAAATGGTTCTAGATCTGGCCCAGTTCCCACCATCAATCAGCTCATGAGGGTACATGCAGATATCAAGCAGTGATCGAACACCAGTGTTCTCCCCACCATGACCAACATATTAAATAAGGTACTTTCTCTATGGGTGTGCCTCTGTGAGAAGCTGACTACTTTACTATAACTCCTGAAGGGGCTGGAGGTGGTGAAGACAGTTTGGGAGTAGTGTTGGAGCTTGAACTGGACACGACCCCATTGGCAGCGAGATTTAGGATGGGTTGTTTGCACTACTACTCCAGCTTTCTCTAATGAAATGCACATACCTCCCTGCCTCCTCCAAAAGTATCACCATACTGCTTTGCACATACTAAGGAGAATATGTCTGGAAACTGTGAAACATGATGGAATGTTGTATTTTGGATCTATTTCATGCAACAGTCTTTGAAAGTCTGTGTCTTCTATGATGGAGAATAGTTGAAGATCAGTGACCATCATATGCCCAATGAGTCATTCAGAAAGCAAGTGGGTGAGTAGGTGGCAGTTTAGTGTGGGCATGTAATGACTATGGCAGTGTAGTTGTTCTGTTGCAACAAATTCAGTAGAAGTGCTATTGTACCATACACTGGGCCTGACTCTTGCTGGTGGTGGTGGTTGGAGAAGGTGAGTCTGAATCAGTGCCAGTACCTGGGCATGCATCAGTTGGCTACTGTGGTTTCCATAGTGGCTGCATTGTTTGAATAGGCTATCTAATCCCACCACTTCTCATACCCACTCTCCTTGCTACTGCTGGCTCATTTGTCCACTCAGCTAAAAAGATGATGATTTTATAATGATGTATCATGAATGATCATTATCAGTTATGTTCAAAGATCATGTTGAAGCTTCAAAAACCATCACTGTGATCATAGCTAAACAGGAATTACAAATCAACTTTAAATGGTCACCAATCAAAAATCATGATTTATGGAAATGCTGATTGTGATTAATGATCTCATATCAACATGATTTCTCATGATGTTTCAAGGTTATTATTACTGTAATAAATGATAAAGAAATCAATTTATATTTTTTTCAAATCCTTTGAAATTTATCTTGTCGACTGTTTAGATATCTTTAGTGGAATTATCAGTACTGATGCACATCTTCTGTACAAACACACTGCTGTCAGTGATACTTGCTTGAGCACCTCACTTCTTACTTATGTTAGATATGCTCAAATTCATTTATGTAGCTCCATACAGTGGTTCCTTTTATGGTTGTGGTGAGTGCCTACAAGTACATTGTTTGTGCTCAAAACCTTTCCTAACAGTCTGCAAACTAATACTGGCATGGCAGAATTATACTGTATTAAAAATAGAAATTACCATTGTTTGGTCCATAAACTGTGTTTTTGAAATATGCAAACTAGTAATGCAAATGTGTATACTATACCTAACACTGCAAGTACTATTCCTAAAGGGATTAAACTTGACTTTATATGAGGTACATTAGAATTAATTTGCTTTTATTGATAGCTGATATTAATATTTTCATAATAGAGACACATAAAACATTGTTAAGCAGCACTTACATGACGTACAGTCTTATAATACAGAACTAACATAATCCTCAGTTATCAATGATCATCACTTGAGCATCCATAGGTCATCAGAAACCCTTGTGCTGATTTAAGGTTATAAAAATAATCAATAATCATCAGTTGGTGATATAAAAGTTTGTGTTTGATGATAATATCAATATCTAGATGACGATCTTAGATCACGATCTCCCGTTGATGTTGATACATACGAACATATGAATCAGCCAGCAGATAAAGGCCTTATGGTCTATTGAATCTGCTTGAGTGTGCAGTTAGCAACCCTTATACTGCAGCTGCCCTCCCTCCCCTCCCCAATCCTCCCTCTTACCCTATCCTATCCCTTTTTGAAGCAGTTCACTCGTCTATAGGATACCACTTCCGCAGACAACGCATTCCACCCAGACACCACTCTCTCAATAAAAGTGTCTTCTCATTTCCCTCCTGAACCTTCCCCCCTCCAATAGGAGATTGTGACCGCGAGTGTCCCTACACCCTTAACTTGAATAGTCCCTCCGTGCCTGTCTTGTTTATTCCCTTCATGTACTTGAAGGTTTCAATCATATCCCCCCCATCTCTCCTCTCATCCAGTGAGTACATGTTCACCTCCCTCAGCCTGCTTATGTAGGGTATGTCCCCTGGTCCCTGGATCATCTTTGTTGACCTGTGCTGCACCCCTCCAGTAACTAAATGTCCCTCTTCAGGTACGCCAGTACTGCATGTAGTACTCCAGGTGTGGCCTAACCAGTGACCTATACAATGGCAGGCTCACCTCCACTCTCCTTGAAGATATACACCTGGCAATATAACCCAGCATTTTGTTGGCCTCTGCAACTGCCTTCCTGCACTCTGCTGAGTTGTTCATTGAGCCTGTTAAAAATCACCCACAGATCCTTCTTCTCCTCTGTCATGGCTAGCTGACCACCCCCCCACCCCCGAAAGCTGGTAGCTCCTTCTTGCTTTTTTTTTGTTTGCCCCGAAATGTAGTACCTTACACTTTTTGGCATTGAACCCCAACTGCCAGGATAACATAGGATAGGGTAACCTTTAATGATTAGCGATGATCAGTCATGACTGACCTTCAAAAAATATGACTGATGCAGCAATTCACCGGGACAGTGTGGGGATTTGGAATGGATGTCACTGTTAGAAAGATCACATTTTAAATGATCAGATAGAACACTGACTCTCAATGTTCAAGAACACTGAACCCAACTGATCTTTCTACAACACTAATTACAACATGCATTCAGTGGATTTGTAGAGTTCTCTGTAAAATATTCCCTTATGGTGCTCAGAGCTCTGGCATTATGGCACCAGGCAATCAGGTTGTGAAATGCAGAATTCGCCACCCCCTCCCTGAAGTCCACCCTCTTGGAGTTGGAATCCTGAAGTAGGGGGAGGGGGCAAAGCCCCCCACAAAGGGGGGTGAGGGTGCAGCCCCCCCTACAAAAAAATTTATTGGTGACTTTGCTAATTGGTGCCCTAATTGCCCGACGCCAAAATGCTAGCACATTCCGAGGGTGGAACCTAAAATATTCCCACTATGTAGAAGATCTGTTTGTTATTTTTGTTACATGTATGGCCTGTTGGGGGGGGGAGTTTAATCGATCAGCTAGAAGCAATTACGATATTACCAGACATACATACATAGAAGTACAAAATCACACATGCTCCCACAATGCAAAGCATCATGGGCTGCATATGCAAATCACCACAGAATATTATGCTGGTTCAACTTTAAGCAGAAATGCATGGTGCCAAAAGGCCACTCACACAGTTTGCAAAGGGTGCCAACAGAAGACATAGACACGTGTTTTGTCCTACCAGGATTCATCAGTATGCCTCGTCTGTTTGACACCCCAGTGGAATGAACCAGCTACCTTAAGATGGTCTATCTGGGTTATGTTGTGGTGAACCCAATTTAAAAAAAAATAATTTAAAAGACAAAGAACCTCTGTGCGCAAGCCCTGAGGCAATGGTTACCCCAAAGGGCATTTGGCCGGGAAGCCAAGTTTCAAAGAAGTATAAAATCACACATGCCCCCACAATGCAAAGCATCATGGGCTACATATGCAAATCACCACAGAATATTATGCTGGTTCAACTTTAAGCAGAAATGCATGGTGCCGAAAGGCCACTCACACAGTTTGCAAAGGGTGCCAACAGAAGACATAGACACATGTTTTGTCCTACCAGGACTCATCGGTATGCCTCGTCTGTTTGACACCCCAGTGGAATGAACCAGCTACCTTAAGATGGTCTATCTGGATTATGTTGTGGTGAACCCAATTAAAACAAAAAATAATTTAAGATTAAAACACAGTAAAAAACATACAAATGTGAAATATGCATTACATATTCATAACACCTAAAAACTCACAAATCCAACTTTCTTGACAAATGTTGGCCTAGTTTCTTCCAGAGTACCAATATGAGAGAGGTCCAAGTGTAGAAAGGAAAGGAAATATGAGAGGATATATGAGAGAAGGGCAGTTTTGTAGTGCAGTTATATGTCATCCCATAAAAGAGAAGAGGAACATAATAGACCAGTGCAAAAAGGAAAAAAAGTAACCCAGGCTGTGTAACCGAACAGGACTCTACAGAGGGCTCCTGCTGTCCATCCCTTGTGTAACTTATCATAACTCCTCCTCAAAGGGAGAGGTGCACACAATGCAACAGGTTCACCTCCCAGATCTTTTCCCTTCCATTGAGGTACGATGTGAATAGGGACAGCAAGGCAGGCAGCAGCACGTGCCACAGCACTACTTATTTATTTTAGTTTTTGTTTACTGGGTAGGTGCACTGACCAAAATACTGACTATTGTCAAGCAAGACCCAGGAGAGTACAGAGACAAACTTCGGGAAACATTATGGTACAGAATTCTAATAGCATGTAGATGTTTGCAAGTGAAGAACAGCAGTAAAATGAACAAAATAGATGTAGTATGTACAACACAAAATTTAAAATTTGCATGTGACAATACATTTAAGGCAAAGATAAAGTAACTAAATAATATACAACCAATGGAAGATAAAGTGCAGTGAAAGCAATAGAGAAGATAGCAACCAAGCAGAAACAGGAGAAACCTAGAGAGAAAGGGAGGGAGTAGGAAGGCAAGAGGTAGGAGGGTGTAAATTAGGTGGAGGTAGGATCCAGTAGGAAATTGTTGATACTAGATATTAGAAATTGAAATTGGAAGAAAGTGCTGCATATTGAAGTGGAGCCAGTAGACTAATGAGGGAAGGGTGGAGTTAGGGAGTAACAGGGCTAGGGTGGTTTGAAACATGAGCATTAGTAGGAGGAGATGAGATAGTGGCGTAGTTCTCTCCTAACAGAGATGTGGGTTGCAGCTTGGCATAGAGTTAGTGGGAGTGAGTTCCAGAAATTGGAAGCATGACAGGCAAAAGCACTAGCACCTTTAGTGGTGTGGTGTCTTGGGATGTGAACAGGGGCATTATCTGCAGAACATAGGCCATAGCTGTTGGGGAGGATTGTATTGGGGGTGCTGGTGGCAGAGCTGGTCTTTAGAGTTCCCTGTCCGAGAAACTTGCTTTCTTGTTTTCATTTTTTTCATTCTCTCTTCCTTTTCATATTGCATTCTCCTCCCATGGTTGCCTCCTCTCTTTAGTGCCACACTTATCATTACCACTACTTGGTGGTGTAACTGACATCAGACTTTCAAGATGCTGTTCTTCATCCTCCTCTCCCTCATATGCTTCTTCATGTCCTTTCTCTTCTCTCTCTCCTGCTTCTTCCTTCTTCTTCTCCTCCTGTCATATTTCTTCTTCTTCTTAAGAATATTCCTCTTTCTTGCCTGAGTCATGTGCTTACCCCTGTCCTTTCACCTCCTCCTCATGAGCCCCCCTCTTCCCTACCACTTCACTCTCATACCACTGCCCTGACAGCACCACTTCCATATGCTCCTCACTGGTGCTCTCTATAAGCTGCTTTGGTGGTGGTGTTGCTGGTTTGCTTTTTTAAAACTGCAAGATGGTATACCTTGCCCTACCCCTGACTCCCATGAACAACTGTACATTTTCCTCTGGTGACCAGACAACCATAGTGTCTGTGCCAGACCCAGACTCACTGTCATTGTCTTTATGCAGTGACTGAGCAACAGAACTGACTTAGGTGGTACTGCTGTTGATGCACGATTTGGGAGTGAGGGGATATCATACAGTGATGTATGGTGGATTGGTAATTGCCCACACCCTGCTATGTGCACATGTTGCTGTGGTGGCAGCTGTCTGTGTGTTGCTCATGCTAGATGAACAAGTGGTATGTTGTCTTTGCAAATCTGGATGGATCTCTTCCATTATGGGTAGTGGAACTGGAAGCACTGGAAGGAGGAAGAAGGGGGAGCCTGCTGTACTTCTGGATTGCTCAGTGTGGTTTTAACACCAGATGCACTGCATCACTGGCTGGTAAAGTTGTTTGCAGTGAGGGTGGAACCAGTGGACTTCTGTGGATTAAGGAACCTTGATTTCCTTTGCTCTACTATCATGTGTCCAGCCCTAGCCTTCCTTTCATCCCCACCACTATGTATGACTCCTAATCCTTGTCCCATTATCAGCACCATCTTTGAGTCCTTCTCTACCACCACCACTTGCAGAACTAGTACTTGGTGGATCTAGCATGCTGCCTTTCTCTTCGCCTGCCCTCTCCTGTGCACCACTTTCTACTCCAGTTCCTTTTTCTCATGGTATGCATATGATGGCAGATGCTCACATATGCCCCTTGCCCACTGACATACCTTCTCCTCACCCTCACTAATGGAAGTAATATCTCACTGCAGCAACCTACTTCACTTAGTTCCACTCACAGGCAAAACATATAAAGAAATACACAAAGTTGGATTTCTGTGCCCTGCCTGCACCACCAGCAGTCATTAAAAAAAAATCAACTCTTCAAAATGCCCCCTGCACCTTTCCCAGTCTGCTAAATGCATTCTGCTCTGTTGTTGCTATAAGGAGTAAAAATAAAATAAGACAAAACCAAGAATAAAGATGGATTTCTGAACTCTGTACACCACCAGTGCTCAGTAACAATAAAAGGCAATTAAATACTGCAGAAATCACATCTGCACCTTTCCCAGACTGATAAGTTCACTCATCCCTGCTCTTGCTGCAGGTTCCATAGCTTATCAGTGTGGGGCCACACACTGCACTCTCCTCTTCCCTGCAGAATGATTTTACCTGCCTGCCTGAAGCTACAGATACATTTAGTAAATTTGCTATCTTGAATCACAACACCAAATTAGCTAACTTAAATGAGCACACCAAATTCTCAGATGATTTGTAATTTTATTTGTATTACAAATCACTCTTTTTAACATAAAATGAGCTCTTTTCAGTAGCCAGCTCCTTCCCCTGTGAGATAGATGGAAATAGCACTGAGATTTGTGCAGTGTGAGGAAGTATCAATCTCCAGCATCGCTGATTGGCTGCTGCGGGTCATGTTGCTTGGCAACAATTTGAAAATACTGATTGTGTGCTCCCTATAAAAAGTGTTGTGTTATGATACTGAGGTGCCAAAGTGCACGAGGGAAAGAGAGTTTCTTTGGCCTGGCCTCAATAGTGTCAAAAATGTTGGATTTCTGCACATTCACCAAATTCAGCATTGTCTCATCCTTAATTCTCACACATACATATGCACATACAGCAAGCCATGTGTATAGTTTTGCAAGTACTGAAGAATCTGCTCAGCATATCCTGCAGCTGAAAATGCACATTTGGCATTTTTCTTTGATGTTACTGCTAAACAAATAGTTCTTCTACTTCTATTTACACAATCTTTGGCACAGTTGCTTGTTGCACAATGGACACCAGCATCCGCCTCGGGAGTATAAACTGCTGTGCAGATTACTTTTACCTTAAGCTTCACCTACACGATTTTGCGTAATTGTTTCCAAAAAGGCTGCCATCCTTTGGGCTGATGTAGGGACTGCCATCGCTAATCACAGAAACCTAGAATTTCTGGGGCTATGCACTGTCCACGGCTAACACTAGATTTTGTGTCATACTGTGAGCTCTGACAGCTACAACACATAGTAGGGAAATATTATTACAGAGTCACAGCAGATTTCAAAGTACTGGTGACAATAGAGTTTCCTTGACAAAGGTCTGTTACATTCATCTATCAGTTCAATCACAGTGGTTTTACAGTGAAGTCCTCTTCAAAGGCTGGGCTGAAAATGTGCGTGTGCATGTGTGTGCATTAATTGAAGTATGGAAAAGGTAGTTTTGATAAGTTCAGAATCTTCCAGAACCTGTGCTATATTATGAAAGAGAACCTTATCATATCTCATTTTCAAATTCTAATAATTATTGAATTGCTGAATTTGGAGCTTCACGTACCCCAGAGTGGGAATATATCTCAACAGAAAGCTGCTGGTGGTGGTGAAAGGATCCAGAAAGAAGGCTGGAGGGGAGAAGGGAGTCTGTGAGCTATGTCAGTGTTAAGTGGTTATCTTCAGAGTGGTGTTTCACTCGGGGGTACTAACTGGCTTTATGACAGGAATTATACTTAATGTTGCACCATTCCAGCTTGTTTTTAGATTCCTGTCTCTTCACTAACAGTAGCTTATGGTATGGGTGAACTAATGGTTAAAACAGTTTTTGTACTTTGTTTTATCCCTTGGTCACCAGGGCTGCCTACTTCAGCCAGGTGACCACCCAACACCATTCACCTCCTTCTCTGGCACTTACTTGTCCTTGTGGGGTTCATAGAGCATTCTGCTTTATGGTGGAGTCCTTTGGGGACTTGGCAGGAAGTTCCCTTGCTGATCCACAACTGTGAAAAACGGAAACCAGTCAGAGTGGTGGGGCCCCCATGGGTCACTGTCATACTGCTACACAATGGGGGTTTCCACTTCATTTCTCCAATCTCCCAAGGACACAGCTGGCAAAGGCTCCATGGTAAATATTTGTGGAGAAAATTCAATAGACATCCCACAAGCATTGTATCACTATATAGAGTGTTTCAGTGATACAGGTACTTATGTATAGCGATGGCCATGGAATTAAGTGGAGGATCTGTCCCAGTCACCATCATTAGGACCAGACCAGGCTGGGGATTGTGGACAGAGGGAGGTAAGGGTGGACTTTGGATGGCAGGACCTGTAGAGGACACCACTAGACTGCCAGGGAATTGTTTTAAATTTAAAAAAATCATGCGTTCAGGGATCAGTTGAGAGAGAGGAGTATCACTAGTCTACCTGAGATTGTTTACTTTATTTCATTACCGACATGTATTGGGTAGGGTGGATCTATTATTGTTGTATACACACTCAACTACAGATATGGGGGGGCAGTCCTCCGTGCAATCCGTGGAGCAAGAGATAGAGCCACAAATGTTAATGAGGCCATAATGGGATGTAAGTGACCTCCTAGCCCCTTGTATGGGCTAAGGGTCTTTTAGCTTGAGATTTTTGAACATACAGCAGCAAGTTAGTGAAAAGAACAAACAGGTTTGGAATGTTCTAAGTACTTTTTCTCCTTGACAGCCTATGGCTATATGGAGCCTTTCTTGGGCCAAATAAAATGCAAATATGTAAAACATGAGTCTGCTTTAGTCTTTTTCCCATTCTTAATACAGTATTGGGGATATACAGCTGATGAGGACAACTACCATGGTTAAGCTGTATAAAACTGAGAGGAAACAAATGGGGGTTTTGTACAAATTGATGTGCAAACTGTTTTCCTAGCTACAATCCTGTCTCAGTTAATAGATTCGATACACTGTAGGTTCTTCAAGATATTTACTGGAACTGATACCCTTCCTTATACTATGGCATATTAGATTAGGAATAATTGGTGGTATAAAACATCAAGACAAGGACCTACTTGTGCTGAACGGTCCCTGATTAGTGGGTAGGCTACGTTTTGTTGAAGTTTAAAATACTGAATGGTAATCCAGTTCCAAGTCTCACAGAGACCCCTGCCTTCTTTCACTGTTAGAAGATGATTGTGAGTTATTCTATCATATACAGCATTTAAGTGACTTTTCATTAGAAACATATGTGTCATGCAAATGGCCATTTGTTTCCACTTAAAAGCAAATGCTAGGTTTACATTATTGCAGAACTTAAATTCTGAACCCAGTTTGAAGTTTTCAGCCTTTGGGGAAAAAGAAGTGTATCTGGCTGGGAAACATCAGTAAAGTGACATTTCCTAACTGGAATGGCTCCTAGATGTTTGCAAATCATTTACTTTTAAATTTTGGTTCACTGGCTCAGCAGACAAAAATAACTTTGTTCAAGTGCTTGTGGATAGCATAAATTATTTGGACATGGTCTGTCTGTCCTAAGTTTTGCAGTCAAGGCTTTTACTCCCTCACAGAGTGGAGTGTAAGAGGAACTTGCCCCACCTGGCACAAGGCAAGTAGAAGGGGAAAAACAGGCCACATCTCTTCCCTCAGAGACAGTGACTGAAGGAGAGGAAGTAAGGAAGAATGAGCACTGGTGTTGGGTTCCAAGTGTCTTCTATTATACTGGGGGGGTGAGTTGTCTAATGCCCCCCCCCCAGCTCCAACCAAAGGTTAACAGTCATTTAATTAGAAAGCAAAACTATAGTGCTATTTCCTAACCAAAGTACATCTTTGAAGTATCAGCTGCTGAAGGTTTGGGTCTTGCAATCTAGATTTTTTTTATGTTACCCAGGATTCTTCAACATCTCATTTTAGTGGGTCCGCAACCCATTTCCTGAGCTGGGTGGCCTAGAACACTATGAGATTTAGTGACTTGCTCAAGGTCACATACTGAGTATTTTTTTTTTTTTTTGCTGTGTTACCCAGGATTCTTCAACATCTCATTTTTAGTGGGTCCACTACACATTTGAGAGCAGGGTGGAGTAGAACACTATGAGGTTATGGCCCTGTCCACACTGTCATGTGTAAACATTACTGGTGGCTTAAACTGTTTTGTGCTAAGTTGGTAACAGTTTGCATCTGCACTGGTAATGTTATAAAATGTGGTTTCAGAAACGTTACTGAAACTGCTTGCGAAGTTGTCTCAATAATGGATCTGGTAATGGTTTCAGTGTTATAACAGTGTAAGTGCCTGTGTGGATGGGTGGATGTGTAGCTCCCTGCATTGTGCTGTCCTCCAGTATCCAGTGATGCATTGTGCATCTGTCCCATGCATAATTTCGGTGTCTTGGTCTTTCGCAGAGCATCCAAAGCATGGTGATATGCTGGAGCACCTTGTTGTTATTGCCAGCAGGAGTTTGAAATATTTGTTTAGATAAAATCTTGAACTGTGAGTATTCAGAAACAATTCTGTGTGTTCAGAGGGAAGCAGTGGTCGGACTGAATAAAAAATCAGCGGTGTGGGCATTACTTACAAAAATGTCTGATCATGGTGCAACATGAGGCCACCAGACTACTTACTGATTTTTGGAAGAAATTACAGGATACAGGATTTTGAGGTTTGAAACCACTACCGCCATGATTGTCTACTGTGAGCATGGCAACTGCCCGTGGGCTTATGGGATAGCTCCCAGCAGCCCGAATTTTATTCTGGGTCGGGATACTACTTCACTCTGGAGCTGAACGCCACACTCACAGAACACACCACTTATCTCAAGGTAAAGACTGTCTGGATGGGTGGCAAGGTCATATACTGAGTATCTGGCTCTACTGGGGTTTGAATCTATGATTTTTTTGTTTGTGTCCTCTATCCATTTCCAGAGCTGGATGGACTAGAACCCTATGAGATTTAATGACTTGCTCAAGATCATATACTGAATATTTGGCTCTGCCAGAGTATAAATCTGTGATTTTTTGGTTACAACAGTTGTGCTCTAATCACCAAATTACACTGCCCCCTATTTGAATGAACGATGATATTGCTCAGATTTATTTGAATATAGCAAAAGATTTGCTGCCCATTCTTACTTCAATGCTGACACCAAGCAATCACACTGAGCTTGCAGATTAATAGAAACAACTAACCTTTCCATGAAAACACCCTTTTTCATAATAATTTATGACCATTATGGATATTCAAGATTTGGATTTCTCAGTTCAGGGTGTCAGTGCTTACTCGTCAATGATACAAGCATGGAAACAGAATTTATTACATTGTGTTGTTACCAAGGGACAATGTTTTTTAGAATACCAGACACTTTCATGGTTGATACTAAAAGTCATGATTTTGCAAACCTTGATTGTGGTCCTTTTAATTAAAAACTCTGTACTCTGAGCTGACCTAGCAGCGCAGTGGTAGCACTACTGCTTGTGATGCCAATGACCCAGGTTCGGAAGCAAAGTCGGAGTGTTGGAGGGCCGGTCAGGGGGGAGGAGGATCCAATGTCTGAGAGACTGCTGTTCTCCGGGGATGGGGTGGGGTGTGGTGGGGGGATGCAGAGCCCAGCATGCACCTGACCCCTAGTGGAGGCTAACAACTAGGCAGTCCAGGCCCACCAGATGAGCATGGAGGTGAGGCGGTCATTGATGCACATCATATGGGTATGTCTGTCATGATGGCATTGCATGTCCACACCTCCACCCAGAAACATGGAAAAATCTCTGACTGATAGGATGACACCTGTCTCTCACAGACCCCGTACCTGGCTAGCCAGGCCCTGTCCAGCAGAACCAGATCCAAATTGATGGCGGGGGTTGGGTAACCCCACTGTCTCTGTCCAGGGGGGCAAGCTCTTGTGGGAAGATGCAAGACAGGTAGGCCTTGGAAGATACTGGGGTGTCGGGACTGGGGGCCAGTCAGATAAAGGGAGAAAAAAAAACTCTGTACTCTAGATCACTGTATGTTCCTTTTGCAGAGATCTTCTGGATGGATTGAAATGCATAGCTCTATAATGGTTTAAATCTGAGACAATGACATTGAGTTATAATTTGTTTTTATCTATAGTGCATGTACTGTATCTGATTATTCCATGAGATTTAGTACCCTCCCTTTTTTCCATCTGTTGGCTGTTATTTGTTTCTACAATAAGTTTTGGAATTGTTACCAGTTCCCATCATCATAAATCTGTGCAACCAGGTGGAGCACCTAGGCATCTCCAACCCCCCCAACCAAAGCAAATTGTCAGTTTGACTCAGTTGGTAGTCCTATCATCACTAGGCCAGATCATGTAGGTTCAAGTAGTACACTGGAGATTAATGTTCAGAACTAAATGTTGACACCTCAGTGCTGTTCTCAGGGATGTATTGGAGAGTCTGGACAAGACATTCTGAAGGCCTTAGGGACCTTGCACCAGGATTCCAGATGTGCATCCTGAATCAATATAAACTGCATCCCAGAAATGATGCATTTGTCAAATGATGTGTACATCATTATTTTGCCACATACAGCGGAAAGAAACTCTAATCTGCTTGCACCTTTGATAATAGCATTCAAAGGTTCAGTCGTGTTTAACATGACACAGGCCATGTTGGATAATGGCCTGCGCTTGTGTCATGCTTTCTAAAAATCCTGCCACATGTGTTTTGGGGGACACATTACCCCTCTCTCTTTCTCTCTCTTGCTCACTCTCTTTGTTTCTGTTTCTGTTTCTGCTTCCCTATCTCAACAATTTTCCATTGCAGTTCTCCATACCTATCTGTGGGGTAGGTTCATGAAGACTGCTGCATTTACTTACATGCCATGGTCCATAACTATGTGTGTGGGGAAGGTGAATCAAGGCTGAAGCATTTTGCTACATGCAGTTGTCCATAACTAACTGTATGGAATGTGAATCAATGTTGATGTATTTACCTGTATGCAGTTGTCCATAACTATGTGTGGGGTAAGTGGATAAAGGCTACTGCATTTGCCTACATGCTCTTGTCTAAAACTAAGTGTGAGGTAAGTGAATATAGGGTGCTATATTTGCCTACATGCACTTGTCTATAACTATGTGTGAGGTAAGTGAATATAGGGTGCTGTATTTGCCTACATGCCCTTATAACTGTGTGGGATAAGTGAATCAAGGCTGCCACTTTTGCCTACATGTTCTCGTCTATAACTATGTGTGGGGTAAGTGCATTAAGGATGCTGCATTTGTGTACCTGTTCGTGTCCACAACTATGTGTTGGGTAAGGGCATAAAAACTGCTGTCTTTACCTACATGCAGTTTTCCATAACTATATGTGGGGTAAGTGAATAAAGAGAGTTGTCTGTGAGTACATGCAGTTTAGATATGTGCACAGTTTGGTTAATTTTGATTCGTGATAAAATGAAGTCCCACAACTTCTCAAAGTTATTCACGCATGGTGAAGTCAAACATCAAGAAATTGGCAACTTTGTGAAATTGTGATGCTACAACTTCACTAGTGAACTTTGTTGGGACTTTGCAAAAATGGCTGAGTTATTCAGTGCTGTTGCTGCATCGTGTGACTTGCAGATCACACGGTTATACTGCAGCAGGAAACATACAAGCGGAGTTGTGCTGTGTGCTTTTCTAGGAAGTGTGTTGAGGAGATGGGATCTGCTCTGTAGATAGAATTCAGTTTGGACTCTATTTCTACTGATCTCATTGCATAAAACAAACCTTTTTTGTAAAACCGTATTGTACTTGGTGTTTTGCATCTGCAAACTTAATTTTGAGCGATTTTGCTACAGTTTAGTTCATTTCTTTCCCTTTCTCTTTCTGTGGGGTTGCTGCTGTACTGTTCTAGACTACTACTAACTGGGTGGGGGAGTAGGCTTTTGTTCGCGGTAGCCAGTAACCGTTTTAAATCAATTTTGTAAACTTTCAGTATATTTCTGTTTTCACTGTCACACTCAGACAATTCATTTTTCTCAAGTCTCATTATTTCTGTACACTCTCAGGAACTTGAGAAAACTTTTGGGAGCACAGCATTTGTGTATATTGTTCTTTCCTCATATTTTCCTCTAAAGCATTGTGCTTTTCTCACAATTTCCCCAAAAGTGCATAATAAGAGCTGTGGTAGGGGGGATATTTATTCTGGCAGCTGAGAACAATTCTAAGAGAAGAAGACAGTGATGGTCTTAGGGAGTGTGCAGTTGCTCAAGAAAGAGAACAATACGAGAGAATATCTGAATTTTTTTTCTTTAGTTAAGCTGCAGGAAGAAGCTGACAGAAGTTTTGAGATAGAAGAAAGCAGTATCTGAAATCAGAGCAGAGAGAAATCAAGATGCACTTTTTTGATCTTTTTAATTTTCTTTTTACTCTTTCTTTTTTTTTAGCTACAACAGGTGAAGACAAAAATAAAGGAGATAGTAACACAGATGACATAGCTGTAATAAAGAAAAAGATAGAATCCAGCTATGGCCTGGTAACAGAGGGTGAAGTGCCACCACCAAGTTCTGCAAGACCTTCAAGAATGGTCTATCAGTATTAGAGCAACACTTCAATACTTACTTTTATGACAACTTTCCAGGAGAGCGCCACTGTCTCCTCATGCAGCTGCTCCACTTCTCCATGGACGGATATATTAGGGGTATCTGAGGTCAGTCTCTCAGGTGACATCTATAGCACCTGAGTCTGCTTGCAGGTCCCTCTCCTAATCTCCCCATTCCTTCTGTGTTCCTCCCCAGGACCTGTCTCCCCCCCGTGATGACCCACCATGATGCTTCCTGTTATGCTGACCATTGCGTGGCATGGAAGGAGCAGTGATTCCATCCCCTCCACCCCTCTCAGTTGCATTATTCTTTGTCCAGGTCTTCACATGATCCTCCCACTACTGTCGGTGCCTCACCTTAAGGTGGGTGTGCTAGTCACCAGTGCCAAAATGGCAGCTACATTTCTCATGCTGAACAGGCATGTCACACAGTGTGCATCTCATCATGCTGTTGTCAGTGGGATCAATTGCAAAAAAGTCCCAAACATGGGACTTTTGCTGCCTCTGAGTGGTGGAGCCAGATGATCCAGGGCAGGACTCCTCCTCCTCATGGGGCTTAGGTGGTGGCACAACTACAGCGGGGCCCAGGGGCAGGTGCTGAAAGAGGTACAGGACCTACAGGAGCAGGGTCAACTGCAGGTGTTTGTACCTGCACTGCATGCTGCTGCTGGTGCTGCGCTATTGGGGGGGGGGGTGTCAAATGCCCAGTGCTCCTGCTTCCAAAAGTTGTCTATTCAGATGGATGGGACAGTCTGTCCCATCTGTTACCATGTGACCATCCCTCTCTCCTCCCACTCCTCACTCTGACTCCCAATCTTCCCACAGTCCTCTCCATCTCCACTCATTTGTATTTAAAATAACATGGTATGAAAAGTAAAAATAACACAAAAAGCGTGAACGGGGAAAAGGCAGTAAAATGGAGGGGGGATAATAAATAATAACTACACAAGAATTCACAACACAACAGCATCTGAACAGAGAATTAAAAGGAAAATACAGACAGACATCTCTAGAAAAAAGTACAGAACTATAAAGAAAATAAAACCTAAACCACAGAAAGACCTTCTTAGCAATGAAAAGATGTAGAAAATACAAAACGTAAACTGAAGAAGGTTATTTGTAAATGGTTTTTCACAATGATTAGAGAGCATCAGATTTGCACCCTTCCACTTACTCACACAGATTGCAATGTGAAACTGAAGGACGCTGTGTACGTACAGTTGTATCATCTGACCTGTAGGAATTGTCGCATGTGACCTATAGCCTCTTTCTGAGGAAACTTTGCTTAAATTCTCCACAAAGTAACATCTATGATGAAGTTGCGTGCAAAGTTTTTGAAGGCAAAGTTGACAAAGAATGCCCAACTTTGCAAAGTGCTTTGAGAAGTCAAAGTTGGTGACGTCACATGAAGTTCGCATTCAAAGTAAAACTTTGCTGCATCTCTAATGCAGTTGTCAATAAATGTATGTTTAAAGGTAACTGAGTGAAGGCTGACACATTTACCTACATGCCGTTGCCCATAACTGTGCATGTGGTAAGTGAATAACAGCTGTTGCATTTGCCTAAATGCAATTGCCCATAAGTATGTGTGAGATAAGTGAATAAAGTCTGCTGAGTTTGCCTACATGCTATGCCTGCTGTGAACACATCAGAAGGTAATAATGAACAGAATAGGATGAAGTTCAGATTTTACAGGAATGATGGGTAATTGAGTTTGCCTGGCACTAACTAGGTTTGTTTTTGCTGGTGACCACAGACCCATTTTAAAAGCAGTTTCATAGGCCATCCCAGTAACTTGGAAGAGCACATTGCACTGCCACATGGGAGACCCAGGCTCAGGCGTAATCTCCAGTGGATCACATACTTGCAAGATCTGTGGGAAGCAGGGTGAGGAAGGGAGCACTACATAGGTAATGCACTCCCTTTCAGGGAAAGGGGGACCTGAGCCATGCTGCTCCTCAGCATCTACTGGAACTGAGCAATGGGTGGGACTTGGCAGAGTTGGAGTGGACCAAGGGGTATGGGAAAAACTGAAAAAATGTGGTAAGAGTCAATAAATTAGCTTTAAATTGTGCTGATGACTTTTGGCAAAACTCCATGAAGGTACTGTGTACAGTGTAGCCCCTCTTCACAAGCATTGTTATTTGGCAAGCATTCTTTTTTCAATATTTTGAGGTAGCCTTGTAGCTCATGCTACAAAAGGAATTAAACTATTTATATGAAGTATGTGTTAAACACAGACCAATTATTATGGAGCTTAATGCATCTTGGAGCTGTGGTACTGTAGCCTTATTTCCAGAGCAAATGTTGCAAAGTGACAGTGCTCTCTTCATAGTTTTGGGATATCACATACCCTGCAAGGGTGTGCCTTAGGAAGGAAGGAAGGAAGGAAGGAAGGAAGGAAGGAATAAATATTTTAAATGTTTGTAAACTGAAAAGTAAAAAGGAGTTATTCAGATCAAAGTTTCTGCTAATGACATTATGCCATTCTGGTCATAAAGTTAAATCAAAGTGCCAATGGTGCTGAGAGGTGTCAAGCTGCCCTATGCAGAAACAGGACCCCAGTGGAAATGAGATGTAGCATCTCATACCCTATGTAAATAAATTGCTTGTAAAAACACTTTGGGATGCAGTGCATGATCAGTACTGCATAGAAGTAAATGTGATGGCACTGCAAGTACTTAAAGAGCAATGATGCATCTGGGAGAACTTTAAAACCTAATATTTAGACACTGTTCAGCTTGTACTTCAAATATCTTTCATAGGTTTCTCTGCTCCTTGTTTATTACTGAGGAACTTGCACACAACAGGATCTTCATCCTGTAGAGTTTATTTGCCCCTACAGCTTATTTACAACTTGAAGTCACAATCCTCTGTTGTGATATCAGAGTCTGTTGCCATGGGAATAACTGTGATGGTACAAGCAGAGTATAATGCTATTAGGTAGTGAATAAGCAACAGGAGCTGATGAACTGACAATAAATAAAAATTCAATTTTCAAGCACACTCTTTAATCTCACTAACAAATAAAGGGGAGGATATGTACAGATCAAATGTGAAGTATAAGCTGAATAGAGACCAAATATTATGTTTTTCAACCTTTTCCTTGAATTATCAGTGGCTCTGTAATTGAAGTACCAGTTGTACTGAGATGTGCCAAAGAACATGTCACTATACAGACCGCACCATAGTTGTGCCGGTCACTTTTTATTTTAATTGTCATTTTCAATGTAACTGGGGGGTAGGTAATCATTAATGACATGCAGCAGGGGTAATTACTCTGTAGTTACATGTTTGTTGCATGTAACTACATCATAAGTACAATGCAGTTACAGTGTAGTTACACAGTAACTACAATGCAATTAAGGGAACTTAAAGTAAAGATTTACCACTGTTCCACACACACAAAAAGGTGATATTAGTCTCCTTAAAATCCACAAGAATTCACCTCTTCAGCTTCAAGAAAAAGTTATAATCTGGCAATGGTGAAAGCAATCCCAAACTGCATGGGTCAGACTTCTATAAAAAACCTACCCCCATAGTACTTGTAATATCTCTTTTCCACAAGGTGGAGCCTATAAGGACAGGCAGTTACTGTTGCTATAGCTGGGAAAAACAGGTAAAAAAAGGAGCACACACTTCCGCGTTTAATGTTATTGCTTTTAAGTGCAGTTGTGCATTTTTATTTTATCAAAAAGTGCAAAACATTATATAAACAAAGTGTCATGTGGAGCTATAGACACCTCCAGTGCTTTGGGATATGCTACACTTTTGTTAGCTACCCGAGACCAAATACATTTGATTTCCTCTTTTGAATATTGTAGTAAGTGAGTTGATAGGCTTGTTCACATGGCATGTTCTGCACTGTTGTGAGTAGTACAGAGCTGTTACAGCATTGCCATCTCATTCATGTGAACACAATCTGCATCACAGTGTCTGCACATGTTGCATTTCACCATGATACCTCTTTTCTTGGGATCGTGTAGTGGTGTCAGCATTTCATGCAGCTGTGTGGACAGCTGGCACCACTCACAATGGTGCCTGGTTATTTCCTATGCTGCACTTAAGTAGATTTCCTGCAATACCAGAAGACTATTCCCAATGCAAGAAGCTATCTTGTGACATTGAAAATCCCTGTCATATGAACGCTCATCAGGGACACTCACAAACTGCGATGGAACTGATGGGGATGACAGCAATGAAGTTACATGCCGTGTGAACTACTGTAGGTAAAAGTCATGAAGTCTTTTAAATGCTGATAAAAAAGAACAATATGTACTGTAGGATGCATAAATGATACGAGAAGGTAGATACTTTTCAGTTTGTGTGGTTTCTGTAAACACATGTACAATCAAAAGCCTCAGGCCCAGCACAATGCATCATGGGTATGCAAATCTGTATATGTCTGTACATGTGGGGGGAGGTAAACTGATTAGAAAATGATTCTGCTGGTGCAACATTCTGTTGCTAAGTCACTTCTCAGGCCCCAGGAGAGCCAACTCACACACATGTAAGAACAATCTTTAAAATCTGCATAGAAGAGTATTAATGACAGCAATTAACTGAAGCTATTGCGTGCAACCTAATAAAGTGAAGGGGCCTGGTAATGAGTTCATCTTAGGGTTACCACCTGTCCTGATTTTCACAGGACAGTCCTGATTTAGGCAGCTATGTCCTGCAAAAAAACATCAAAAATACTACTTGTCCTAACATTATAGTAGGAAAAAATATTTTCTGACTTTCCTCTAAATGTTGCAAAAAACTATAATACCTTAAAGCAGCAGTACTACCCAACCATGAAGTGAGCCGTTACAGCTGTTGTAGCACCACAGACAGTATGGCGATTGCTATCTAGTCGGTGGAATGGGCGGCAGAAATGTAAACATAAACAAAGGATAGCTAAGCACATTATAGGGTGATGATACATTACCGGTGGGAAAAATATCAGGGACATGCTCAGCAGAGCACAGGAAATAACCAGTCAAAAAAGCACAGTTTTATTTTTACATAGTACTGCTGCTTTAACTAAAATACCTGAAAATGATAAGAAACACTAGAAACAAGCAAAAAAATCTACAACACTTAGTCTTAATTCTGATTATTTAGAGAAAAAAGTCTATTGCATTGGTTGAGGTTACATATTGTCCCGTGAAAAATCATGTTTCAGTAAGAAATGTCCCACTTTGGGCTTCTTAAAAGGTGGTAACCCTAGTTCATCTCTGCCTTGCCAGGGTTGTAGACAGGCCAACAGCTTGGGGTGAAACTTAATCTAAATATCTCCAATATGGGTAAATGTTTCTAACATAAAATCCTCCTGCTCCGTGCAAAGAAACATTTTAGTTCATCTGCAAGACAGAGTGACAGAGTAAGTGTGGGGGGTGGGGGCGGGGGCGGAGAGGTGCTGCTGGTAATAGGGCTGCTACAGACCTGAGCAGAGGATTCTGCCAGTGCTGTCAAGTCGGATTTGTGTTGCAGGCAGAGTTTTCCTTGGTACTTCCTATCATCTTCCCCGAGTTCAAAGAGTGTCTGGCTGCTTGTCTTTGTCAAAAGCCCAGTTGGAGATCTTTTATGTTCGAGATGTAGGATTTCTTAGAGTGACTTTGATTATTTATTTATTCTACTTCTCTTGTATGTGTATGTGTGATAGTGCCAATATCATAAAAACTCCTCATCTGGTCCTGCAGTCACTCTGAAATTCGTGTAGCTTTATTGTAGCACTTTTGCTTTGAAATTTCTCAAACTGAAGTTTTTGAAGTCTGTTTTTCTGTCCTCCACAGCCCCACAACACATTTTTCCAGCATTCCACCCTCCTTTACCTATTGATATGCGCCATCATGAAGGAAGATACCATTATGAGCCGCATTCAATTCACACTATCCATGGGTAAGTCTCAGCTTGCTTATTTAGGTAATCTGTGTGATGCTGCCTCTTCTTACTTGTCTCTTGTGTGCTATTGTTAAAAATGTTTGAGAGGGGAATTTACTGTATTACTCTTAAGGCAAAGAATGGATGGCACTGAAATCGGAAGCCCTCTAATATGCACTTGCCAGGTATAGTGTAGCTGACCTCTGTGTTGGATTACCCAGGCTGTTCTGCCAGCATAACTTAGTGCTAGTTGTTTGCTAGTTTCAGCTTTTGCAGCTTTTAGGTTGTTGGCACTTTATGGTCCTGCTGAAAGCCTAGCTAAGAGTCAAAAATTAAAGGCAGGTAAAAGGGATCCATGATTGGAGGCAACAGACAAAAGGTTCAAAAGACAGAAAAAAGTAATCTCATAGCCAGTGGAGCTGCCTACAAAAGACCAGGGTTTAGTCATAGGATAATAGCAGAAAAAAATGATTCAAACATAAAGGCAGCACTCGCCACTTCCTAACATGCCGAATGGTTTTATTGCAGAGACTCAGTGTCCTTTTTCTTATTTGAATAACATTTTTCTGCTACTTTTATCCTACGACCAAGCCCTGGTCTTTTGTAGGCAACCCCAGTGGCTGCAAGCTCACTTTTTTCTGTCTTAAAGCCTAGCCAACCTAAATTCTATCATGGCAGTTTACATATATTACCCATGATGTCATGTATTAAAAGGATATTTGTAATACTGTGTTTCTTTAGCACCAGCCTGCTGGGGTCACCTCTTTCTCCATGCTTATTCAAACCATAGCCATTTTTGAACAAAGGGTTGCCAACTTTACTGAGATGTATCCAGTGGCTTTGTGGCATAGACTAGGGGCTACTGTCCATAAGGAACTGAGCTTAGGTCAGCAAACCTGTTTTTAAATGAAGCCAAAAGCTCAAGCTGAGGCCTCCAGCAATGAATCAATGTTAGTTAGTCCTTTAGCCTGTAGGTCACAGAGCTTCTTCCTCTTCATGATGAATGGAAAGTGAGGCTCCAGGGGAGGTGAGGTAGGGCTGTTTCAGGGCATTTTTACATAGAGCTTACTTGCAGTGCAGGTTCTGTGACATGCTCTGTTCCACTCTGTGTCTTTCACTCCGAATCCCATTTTACACACACTGCCTTGTATTGCTGTGTTGGCCCTTCCAGCATTTCAACAGTTTTTCTGGACAGCCAAGACAGCACACAATTTATTTGTTAGTTATTTATTTATTTATAGAATCAGAATTGCAATCCTTTGAGTCATAGACTCTTTTGCAAAGGCTCCATGTCAGTTAAAAGTAAAATACAAATACAGAGAAAAAACATATAGTACACATACATAACTAATATCAAGTAATACATAGTCATACATCACATGATTTTACAAATTGGAGGGTTAAAAAGACAGAAAAAAGTCATTACTAGTGGGGGGTCTTGGGACTGCAATGAGAGGCACAACTTGAGTATACAGCATGGCATAACAGAACAGAAGACAGCAAACCCAGGAAAGAAGGTTACACAATTTCAGTGAATGCTCACTTTGGTTGTGAAGCGGATCTCCTATACATGCCAGTACAGGTAATGTTGTAGTGTGTCTGTAGCAATCATTCTGATTCAGACCATTGCATGTAAAGGGGCCTTAGAGTGATATGAAGTAGGGTTTCTGGGCAAACTTGATGGACATTGTGTCTTTTTTTATTTTTACTTTCTTTCTATAGTACTTCTTAAAAAATACAGCATGTTTTCCTTTCAGCTTTGAGTTCAGTGGAAACTTTGTTTTTGTTCTTTTGGGGACCTGGTTTCAATTCCCAGTAGGTCACATTATTTCTTTCTTGCTACAATTTGTGATTTTTGTTCAGCTAAATTTTTTTTATTGAGAATTGACAACATCTGATACATAACAAATAAAGCAACAGTAAATGTACATGAAATAACTGATTACTTAAACTCTATAATTATTCATCTGGAGGAAAAACTACACAGATGCTTAGTATTGTACCTGACATCAGTCAAAAGGGGGCTTCAGATAAGTCATTCTTCTTTCACCAGCACTACCTACGAATAAATCGTATATAAATAAAGGTTTACCCATAGCACTTCGACAGCACTAGTGCCGACATCCCCTACAGCAACAGCTACAATGCCAATTGTTGGCATTGTAGCCACAGGGATGTTGGCGCACACACCCTGGTCTCTAGGATTCTAACTCCGAGTTGGAGTTGGATGGGGGGGGAGACAATCACCCAGTGATGCAGTCCCGATCACCGCAAAGACCAGCACAGCGATGGGTGGGTTTTGCTCGATTTCTGGCGCTGTGCTGGTCTTCGCGGTCGGGGAGTCACTGTGGTGACGGTATATGATAAAGAAATCTTTCTTATTAGCAATCATTATTTACAGACATATAGAATTCAAACAACTTCTTATGAATCATGTAGATTGATAATTCAGAAAGTGAAACCACATCTTTATGTAACGAGACTGTTTTCCAGATGAACAGTGGAATAGTCTTTCAAATTCTGCAAGTTAGCCACGGTTGATAGTAGGTTGGACATTTTAAAGAGTTATAGTATTTCAGATACACAATATCAAACCTATTGTTTAAGGGAGCACTGCACTGGGTGCAGGTTGCATTTCATGGCCCTAGTTTACCTCTTAGGTAAACTGTCCATGTGTTTCATCAACAGTCAGAGACATGACCCAGACACTCAGTTGATCCAAAGTGATGATGTAGGCAGTACAAGAACCAGACTGCCAAAGAGAGGTTTCATTTTTCATAACTACTACTTCAAATAATGCGCTAAGTTTCTGTTACATAGTTCTGTGGTGAAGTCTGTCAGCTCCATGAACCCCTTTTCATGTTTACTTGCCAAAAGTAAGCAAACATATTGCTATTACTCTGGAACTCTTTCAGGTTCCTTCAGCTGGCTGGTATTCTGTGATGTGAGCCTCTGTAATAGGTACTTAAGGAAAACAATACGTTACAGAGGTAGTCGGGGTTGCCCAACTTTGAGCTATTCTTACAATAAAAATTAGGATAGATGGTGTCACACAACCATACTTTAAGCAAATCCAAACCTTTCCCCAGAATCTCTGCTTACATTTTCATGTATTTTCTGCACTTAACTTTCCCTATGTCATAATAATGTATGTTTGTTTTATTGATTATACTGGCCAGCATAGTAGACAAAATAATGGCCTTTTTCACAAGCGACCAGAATAAGTTAAAGATTTAATATATTTTACACTGACAATATGAATAGTAACAATAAAATAGTATAAATACGCACATATCATGACTGCTCATCACAATGACATGTAGACATTGAGCTATACCAAGCACAAGAATTTCATCTAAAAAGAGAAGCAGTGTTGTGTTGAGTAATGGATGATGGAAAACTGTTATTTAAACAAATAAAGCAGCAGTAAATGTACATGAAATAATTGATTACTTGAAGGAAATGTCTACGATAATTGCAAGGGCTTTCTAAATGGCATAGCCCATTGCCTAATACTGGTGAAAGTTTCCTTGAGCTAAAATATGAAATTGTTCAAGTGTTCCACTTTGGGAGGGAAGGGATCGTAAATTTGCCAGAGCAAGCGGCTAACCAATCCCCTCCACTTCTCAGTCTATCAGCACCGCTCTCATGCGAAGACATTTTGTGATGTCCAGCTAGGAAGAGCATAGGGGCATGCTGCATTGATGTCTATGGGGCACTTTTTCAAACCCATTTTATATGTGTTAAATCAAACTTTGATAAAAAATGAAAGCTACTGCTTAACAAATAGTGTCATAGACATTATCTTTAAACACATTACAATTATTCATCTGGGGCTGTGGAGAAACTACAGAGATGCTTAGTGTTTGGTAATTGGTGGGCTATGCCCATAATTTAATGTCGTAGTGGACAACTTATGCTTCACCCCACCATGCCTACTTCGGTTCATGTGCAAGCAGCTATAGGATGCTCATTTTTCATTGCACCACCTTCTTTCCTCGTCTTCCAGTGGCATCACTTCTTTCACTATGAATATTTCTCCTATTCATTTCTTTAATTACCTTTAATCTAAGGGGATTGTGCCCCTCTGGCACCTCAATTTGCTCAAGGTGTGACACGCTGACTAGAATGAGCATTCACCTGGTCAGACAACCAAGTTCAGAGGTGCCCCATGAGACTGGTAGACCCAGCTCAATAACCATTTTGCAATGGCAGGGCTAGCATTTGATATTTCTCCTGTCAATGACCTCCGCACAGCTCAGGTCCCACCAACCCACGAGTCCCCCTCTACTGAGCTGGCCTTCTTCCTTCTGTCTGTCTCTCTAAAAGAGGTGGAAGACCTACTGCTGCAACTGGACACCAGGAAGGGAGCAGGCTCCGACTTCATAGAGCCATACTATCTGAAATGTGCCTAGCATGTGCTTGCAGTGCCAATCACCCACCTATTCAACATGTCACTCTCCCAGGGTACCCTCCCCCCTCAATAGAAAATAGCCCATGTCATCTCTCTATTAAAAGCAGGTGACCTCTGCGATCTAAATAATTACAGACCGATCTCCCTCCTCTCCATCCTGTCTAAATTACTAGAAAAAATAGTGTGTGGCCAGCTAGGGGTATACTTAGAATCCAGAAGCCTATTAAACCCGGTTCAGTCTGGATTCAGAGCAAAGCACAGCACCATAACAGCCCTAGCTAAGGTGACCAATGATTGGCTCCTAGACCTTGACAACAAGAAGCATGTCTGTGCCGTTTTCTTGAATCTTAGTAAGGCATTCGACACAGTCAATCACAACCTGCTTCTTTCCTCCCTAAGCACCTTAGGGCTGGACCATAAATCTATGTGCTGGTTTGCAGACTACCTCGGAGAATGGAAACAGCAGGTTAAAGCTGAAGGCGATCTTTCTCCATTAAAACCTATGTTGAGGGGCATGCCCCAGGGCTCTATCCTTGGTCCCCTCCTCTTTGCAGTCTACATTAACAACATCAATGACCCCACCAAAAAAGCCAACATCCACTTATTCGCAGATGACACTGTACTGTACTTGTCGTCCCATGCCGGAAGCAGCCTGTGAAGACCTCCAAGCTGAATTTAGCCTTCTACAATACCAGCTCAAAAACAAAAAGCTTTTGCTCAATGCGAAAAAGACAAAAGCCATGCTCTTCTCCCCCTCCTTGCATGTCACAATTCCTGCTTGTGGGGGAGCTATCCTACAAATTACCACTGTTCTTGGAGAAACACTAGAGTATGTAGCTAAATTCAAATATCTAGGAGTTTGGCTCTATCATAAACTTTTCTTCGCCGACCATCTCGAAGAACTACAGAAGAAACTAAGGCAAAGATTAGGACTATTCTACAGAATTAACCACCTGCTCACAAAGGAGGCCAAGATTCATCTGGTTCAAGCTACCTTCCTATCTTTAATAGATTACGTGGACCTGCTCTACAGCCACTGCACTGCCTCTGCACTGGCTAAGTTGGACACCCTCTAGCACAGAGCTATCAGGTTCATTACTGGTCTTCCACTTTCCACACACCACTGCTCCCTGTACTCATCATTAGGCTGGACTTCCCTTTACTATAGAAGGAATAGAAATGCTGCCCTATGGGCTTTCAGAGTGGTGACCAACAAGCTCCCCTCATATGTCTCAGATTGTATTCCCCGGAGTGTGTTAGGCACCTACGCTCTAAGGAGCTATTCCCTAATTGCCCTCCAAGTTCCAAGGGTCAAAACACGTTTCGGCAAAGCTGCTCTAAGCTTCTCTTTACCCACATTGTGGAATGCTTTACAAAGGAACTTGAAGCTGAGCTAGCCTGTTAACCTGAATATCTTCAAAGCGCTCTGCAATCACTACATGAAAGCACCTTGCAAATGTTTTCCTCACCGCTAGCCTACTAATTCTGCAACTCCTTCATTCCATCCAGATGCTCGCCATGTTTCTACCCCTGGCTCTCACTCTTTCCCTATTAACTCTTCCTGCTGCACCCATCCTTCCCTGTCTGCTCCAGCCTGGCTAAAGTCCCACCCCATCCATAGTAGTATCCCAATTATCTACCCCTCCTCCATCATTATCATAATAAACAAGTACACGACAGCCATCGTCACTTTCTGTGGTTTTCCCCCAGTCGTCGGTAATATATCCCTCCTCTTCTTTACCTCTCTAACCTGCCACCCCATACACAGCCTCTTTCCCCCATATGTGTAACTGCCGGGTGCCTCACTCAAAAGATCTCTGCTTATAACCCCTGTATGCCTATGGTTGATTGTACATCTGCTGACTTCTTCAATTGTAAAATAATGCTGTTTTTTTTATTTCAACCTTGTACTGTACTGTATACACTGTATATACGTTTTCTTACTTGTATATTATTGCTTTTTGTATACCTGCTTCTGTACTGTACTTTGACGTATTCATGACCAGGTCCACCTTGCAAATGAGCCTTGCTCAATGGTGCCCGCCTGGATAAATAAAGATTTTGATTGATCGATTGAGCTGTGGGACAGAGTGTGTGAATGGCCACATCCACATTCCATAATCATTACACTTACATTAATCACTTGCTGAACTAGGGAGCTGTTAATAACATTAACCTAAAAACAGAATTATTTCCCCAAAACTGCATCTGCTCTGGTTCTTGTCTGCAGCTGACATCATAATCCTTTGTTTCTCTAATGCAATAGTTGTTTCCACAGCAACAGATGCCAGCCACAAGCAGAGTATTGTGATGTCAGGTTTAAACAATTATTCAAGTATGAGGTTCAGAAAGGCAGTGATTCATTTTTTTCTTTAATATGCATAGTTGAAGAAAAATGAGTTTGCTAAATACAGAAAATATGCTAAATATAAGGTGAAATGTGTCTAAAAATGTTATTTTTCAGAGGTTTCCCCTGGGATGTCACAAGGGGCTTTTTAATTGACAACCTATTTTTGTGAATAAGGTAAATTTAATGAATCCGTACATTATATTTGGAAATAGGATACAACGTGTGGAAGGAGTGTTGTTCTGCAAGGTGTTGTTGCATGTGTGAATCTGAAATGCCATGGGGCTCTCAAGCTATAATTTACCTTAGTTGCACCCTTCAGGCTTTTGAATTCACAAAAGTGCCAGTTATAGACACCTAAATGCTTCATGTGCAGTTCAAGTATTGTAGAATAAAGTATATATTAGTCATATATCATCATGGAGAAGTATAAATGATTCTTCACTTTCAAAAGTAATTTTTGACATCGAAGCTCATACGCCACTCATTGATTATTGAGCTCTAACTGTTAAGGAACGTCTTTGAAAGGTTCTGTTACATGTGCTCATGATTGAATATTAAAGTAACAGTTTGTGTTACTGCACAACTGATGTGCCTACACCTTTAAAATTGCATTTTAGATGGCCCTTCTTTTCCAATCATGTATGATGTCACTACCCCCATTTGAGTAACTTTTAGCATATTTAAGGACAGAATAATTAAAGTTCTCCATCGACTATGCCTGTCCCAGGTTTACATTGATATCCTCAACCTTACTTGAGCACCCACTGTTTAGCATCACTTGTCTTATGGCTTGGATGAGCTAGCAGCAGACAGTTCTCTCTGATCTTATGAGACTCTTAGGACACCAAGGGAACTTCAGGGAACGAAACAAAGCTGCATCATGCTGAACATAAAATGAAATGTGGCACTACAGTATATGAGAGGATCTGGATAAAAAAACAGGATCAACACTGAGGGTTGAAAATGAGTGCTTCATAAAGTACTTTTTATGTTGTCTTGCACCTGCAGCGCAGGCAACATATTGGGGTTGCTTGAAGTGGAAGAGCAGGTTTTTGAGGCGCAGTCATCTTGTGGTCAGTGCAACTATAGCTTTTTCAGGCTTGGCTGTGTGGCATGAATGAGATTGCATGCCGTCTATAACAGCAGCTGCAAAGCATGCCACCAACTTGAAACATTTTAGCCGCTGCAATGAGGGAGCTCCACCTCATTGCAGGGCGTGCCTTCCCTGGTGTAACATTTCAATGAGACATGGCAGCAGCTGTGCCACCCACCTCTCACAGTTCCCAGAAAAGCTGATGTTGGGAGTGCCTAATCCCCCTGTCGGCATCATCATGCCCCCCTCCCCAGTTCATTTGCTGATGGGGTAGCCCAATCCCCATTGACATCATATCCCATGCCAGTTGTTTGCCAAGGGGGTGCCCAATCCCCCTCAACATCATTCCGCCCCACCAAACATGCTTTTTTATTTGCCAGTGGAGTGCCCAATACCCATTGGCTCCAGTCCCCCCACCCCAAAACACGCAGGTGGCTCACTGGGAGCCCACCCCAGTGTGCCAAATGTAACTGCCAAAAAAAACAACCTTCCAGCAATATTTTTTTTTACTTGTAAAGTAGAAAAGAGTCCCTCGCTGTCTGCGGCCCCTCCTCCAACTCGCTTCCACCAACTGTATACCCCACACCTCCCCATCACCCAATACTTACCTCCGGAGCCCGGTGCGACAGTCTTCAGTGGACTGGGAACACGTCTGCTCTCTTCAAAGAACTGAAGAAATGCCAGTAAGCTGTATAATGGCATAAATAGGGTTTTTTCAACTTTGGTGCATATCTCGGGCACTTTTGGGAATTTTTGCACCAGATTTTCAACATGGGATTATTGGGACCCCTCCTCATGAATTCAATCAGTGTCATGCTGTTATTCAGTCCTGAAAGGTGATTTTGCAGTCACTGCATGGAATCACCTTTCGGGACTGATTAATGAAATGACAGTGTCACTGTTCATAAGGTGGGCTCTCAAACAGCCTATGTTGCAAATATGGTGAAAAAAATAAAAACAAAATGACTGTTTTATGAGCGTGCATTGTACAGTTTCCATGCAACGCTTGTAACTTCACAAACCTGTAATATTTTCACTCCAGATTTTCAGCATTGGCATTTTTCCACACCTCCTTATGATCATGGCCAAAATGTGTTTTTCGCACTTCTGGCACAGAATAGCACGCTTGCTGTGGGAAATCAGTGTTTGGGACAGATTAAGAAAATCACAGTGACACTGTTCATGAGCAGAGCTCCTAAAATGCCTATGTTGAAAATTTGGTGACGAAAGTCCACTAAATGACTGTGCTACGAGTGTGCATGGTGAAGTTTCCATGCACCCTCGTAACTTCGCAAATTTTTAATATTTTCACTCCAGATTTTCAACATTGGCACTTTCTCACACTTCCTTATGAATGGTACAGCTGTCATTTTTCACATCCTGCTTGAATTGTGTTTTCACACTTCCCGCGCAGAATTTATTTATTTATTTA
Source organism: Neoceratodus forsteri (assembly GCA_016271365.2). Lineage (NCBI taxonomy): Eukaryota > Metazoa > Chordata > Ceratodontiformes > Ceratodontidae > Neoceratodus > Neoceratodus forsteri. The sequence goes on from CM028132.1 coordinate 180,935,510, forward strand.
TTTATTAGCTTTTGATAACCGGGTAGGTGCACTAGGCAAACACTTTAAACAGATGAGCCTCGTGGTCTTCAAGAGTCTTTTCAAAAACAATAACATCGTCGAGGTATACCAGGCATTCAAGTAGGTTCATGTCGCTCACAGCACGCTCCATAAGTCTCTGAAATGTGACGGGTGCACCTGAAATTCCTTGTGGCATACGAAGAAATTTGTAGAACCACAGGGGACAAAGAAATGCTGTTTTCCCCCCCTATCTTCTGGAGCCATTGAGACTTGATAGTATCCAGTGCAGAGACTGAGGACAGAAAACCACTTACTCCCATTTAAACAGTCCAATGCATTCTGTATGCCTTGCATAGTATATTGATCAGGGACAGTTCTTTTATTAAGGGTTCCGTAGTCCACACACATTCTGATAGAGATGTTTTTCTTTCGCACTACAACAATCTGAGAGGCATATGGGCTCCGTGACTCTTGTATTATGCCCAATGCTAGCATCTCTGCAGATGATGCCTCACATCGTCTATGAGTGAGTGCTGTCCTAGACTACTAGCTAGAAGTTTTCCATGGGGTCCTGCCACCTGCTTCAGTCCTACATGTGTTACCTGCTGCAAGAGCTTCTGTCTACTCTAAGATCTACTGTTATGGTAAATTCTTACATAATTGTACTTTTCTCCATTAGGGACCTGAGTACTTGCACTGTTGGCAGTGGGCGGAACTTCACTGGTGGCTTCAGCAGCAAAGGTGTGTACAGTCTGACCTGAACCAGTTCTACAGCACTCTGGGAACTAGCTTTCAATTCCCTTAATTCTTTTATTAAATCTTTAAGTTGCTGGGCATCAATAGCAGTCTCTTGCTCAGTGGGCTTTTTGGTAGCCAGGGCCGCTAGAGCCGTACCTGCGTAAGGATCCAAAAACTCTTCCTCATTCTCAGCCTCGCTGATCTCCTTCATGAGCTAGCAGTAAGCAGGAGGATCATCCCTTCTATCCTGGAACTTTAGTTTAAGCATTAGCACACTGGAAAATCTGGCAGATTTAAGAATATGGTCTAGTCTGGCCGGCCCGGTGGAGCTGAGGGTTGAGGCACTGGACGCCACACCTCATGCCACGCCGGTGACCCGGGTTCGGGAACAAGCCTGGGCCACCGGGGGTCAGCAGGGGGTGGAAAGAGAATCGAGCATCAAGAGGACTGCTCTCCTCTCCTCTCTCTGGAGGGGGGGGGTCCAGGGTTTGCCTGGCATGGCAGTGGTCCCCGGTGGTGACCGGAGGCACTGCACCACTTCAGGGCACGCTTAGAGAGCACGCAGAGCCGCAACGGACATCCCTAACATCATCACACATTCGGGCTCTGCATGGAGGAGGGGGGAGGAAGGGCATAACCACAAGCAAGAAAACCTCCGTCACTGGGGTTAGGCAATGGCACCACCTCCTACAGCCACACTTCACTAGCCGTACTCTCTCTGATCCTAGGCTGAGCCCAGCCAGGTCTGAATTGTAGACAGAGCGCCCTGGGCAGATAGGGCTGCCCTAACTCGGGGGGGGGGGCTCAGAGCTGGGGGATAGCCGGGCTGGTGCCAGGAAGTGGAGGAATTTCAGGCTCTGAGGTAGAGCTGGGGACCGGTGGATGCCTGAGAGAGTTCCCCGTGTGACGGTGCCATAAAAAGAGTTAAATAAAAAAAAAAAAGAATATGGTCTAGTCTTACTCTTTTCAAATCACTGACCAACACCCCACCTTTTCTGTGAGCTCTCTATAAAGCCCTTTCCAGTCTACTAACTTAGGCAGACAAATGGTCACCTTTCCATTGCTTGGTAGATGTGAATTTCCACATCAAATCTTCTCCTGGTTCAGTGCTGCCCAAAACACCTTCTTAAGCAGACTGATACTCTTGGGCTAAAACAACAGCATTTGTGGACCATAAAAGCCTAATTGCTTCAAGTGCAGGGCTGCTTAAACTTTCCATAAGCCATTTCCATTTTTCTGCTTCTGTACATTGCCACCCTTGGACCAGAGGGACTCCATAGTCCATCCAAGTCTCGAGATCATCGTCCCCTGTGGTGTGAGAATGGTGCCAGAGAACTTTCTTAACCTGCGGTAGGAGTCACAGTTCACTGAGGGTACAGGTACTGGTAAAGGCACAGGCACAGGTGCAGGTGCAGGGCAGGGTGCCAGTGAAGGAAATGGTGAAGGTGCTGGTGAGGGGGCTAAGGAAGTGGTGCTCCCTGGGGTTTCTAAAGCTCTTTTTAAATCCTCAAATGTCTATCCCTCAGCTAGCAACAACCTCCCCAGTTTTTCTTTTAATCCCTCCAATCTAGTGTGACCCTTCTCCCCAGGTGTAGAAGCCACACTATGCATGATGACTACCTTCCAACCCACCAGAGACTCATCAAGGGAAATGATATTGGGTACTTTATCAATGTCCACTAGGGTGCCACAGACATTATTTCTGACTACATTACAAGCCAGATCCTCGCGGTTGAGGCTCCAGCTTGTTCTCTGCACTGGGCGGCTTCCCCTGAAGCTTTCTGCATGACCAGGATTGTTTTTTGTCTTTCAAATCGGGACCTTACTGCCTGCATTAGCTTAAACTTTGCCTCCTACCTGCCGAATTGGGAGTCAGTGACCGCATCCTTGGGTGCCAAATTTGAAAAAAGCTCTTCATCTGGATTGGCTCCCTACCCATGAAGACTCAGCCATCCTGCAGAACTTAAGGCTGTACCTGAGCCCCTCGGCAGCATCGGCAAATGAGCGATGGATCTCCAGGGGTGGTGAGGGAGACCACAAGCAGCGGGTCACCCCCCCCCCCACCATGGACATTATTTCTGACTACATCTACAAGCTGAATACTCAGGGTTGAGGCACTGGCTTGTTCTCTGCACCGGGCAACCTCCCCCAAAGCTATCTGCATGACCAGGATTGTTTTTCTATCAAATTCTCCCACCCACCCGCCTGGTTCCCTCCTCCCTTTGAAAGTGCTATTGCCCCTCCCACATATGCTAAGAGACCTATCAGAACCAATAACTGGAACACAGCTCCCCACAACCATGGAACAATCTGGATCTAAGCCTAAGAATAGGCACCTATATCTCAAACTCTAACCTTGTCTTGCTTTACCATAATAATATGCACTAGTATTAGCCCAAGTCATAGATTACCTCATGCCTCTCTTAAAGCTGCCTAAAGTACAACTGCTGTGATTTCACTGCTATAATAGCTCAGTAGCTCAGCTTAGCAAGTTAGCATAGAACAATTTAAGTGCTGCCAAGTAGCCTAAGCAAAACTCGACTGATTGCAAAGTCTCTCCTCACATAACAGTCAGGAATTAGCTTACAGTCGATTTCTGTTCTTGTATTATAGTACTGTCTTGCATTATAGAACTGGATCTGCATGGGCTGCCAGACTGTTGAACTAATTTCAGGTGTTTGCTGTTACATTACAGGACTTACCCACCTCTGCAGTTAGGTTTTCCAGAAAACTAAAGTCAACTGAGATCTAAGTCTAGTCCTTACTGCTGACCTCAGGCACAACTGATGCTTGCAGAGACGTTGTCCTATCCCCCACAGTAGCCCTAGGACAAACACAGACCTATAACACAGCCATAACCTGTCCTACAGACCCAATGAGCTCCGGCTCTCAACCCAGGTTTTTATCAGTGCCAACCAGGTCCTAACTACTCACTCCACCATGATTGCAACCCAAGGCTTAGCCCAGGCCAAAGCATCCCTGCTGGCCTAGCCCACAACTTTATTGGAAAATGGGTCCAGGCAAGCGTTACCCCTGCATCCCCAATAGGGGAGTACTGCTGGCATCTCTGTACATCCTAGCACTCCTCTGGGTGGACTGGCTTATGGGCCTAGGCGAGCCTGAAAATGAAGGACCCTGGTGTCAAAATGCCCATCCCATATACCACCATCTCTGCCATTCCCCCTGTAGCCTGAACTCCCTCCTTATTGCTGACAAAATGGCCAAGAAGGGCATTTGCTACATCTCACTCCAGCACTCTAATAAAATTCTCTGGCGGGACTTCCTTCCTTCTATTAACCCAAGACTAGTGTGCATCCTTGCCACCCTACTGCTCCTTGGTGGGGACATACAGCCAAACCCTGGTCCCTAAATCTCCAATCTTTTGATATCCTCCCATTAGGACCCGCACTGGATGTCCTCTAAGGGGTTGAAAACAGAGAACATGAATGTGTGTAGTCTTCGCCACAAGGTACATGAAGTACAAGCGTGGCCAGATCTATACCAGCCGGACATTCTCGCTATCTCAAAAACCTGGCTGAAGACCCACATCTCCATGCACAAAACTGCAGACTCTGGGTACAACTACCACCAAAAGGACAGGGATAACAAAAGAGGGGGAGGTGTTCTTATCTCTGTGAAAGATTCACTTAACACCTCGACCATCTGCCTACAGCACAATATCTGCATAGACAGTGAGTCGATTTTTATCAGGGTCACCCTCGGCCAGTCAAAGCACCTCATGATTGGGTGTGTCTATAACCCTCCCAAGACTGCCCTTCTGTCCCTAGAGACAATCACTAAAGCCCTAGTCCTCGATGTCACATCCAGACTCCTTATCTTTGGGAAATTTAACCTCAACTGGGCTCAAAACTCAAACATGGCCTCAAGTCCCTGCTACAGGAAGCAAATCTAACACAAATAATATCAGATCCAGCAAGTCTAAATTACAAAACAGGGAATTACACCATCCTGGACTGGGCTCTGGTGTCCAACTCTACCAACATCCGGTCAGCTGGCACAATGTCTGACGCACTGAGCGACCATTCCCCAATTTACTGTGTCTGGAAAAACAGTGTGCCTAAGGTGCAACTTAGGCTAATCACCACACGAGACTACTCTAAACTCGCTGATGACCAATTTAATGACCACCAAGGAAACCTTGACTGGAGCCCACTCAGACTCCTCCCTACCCTAGAAGAGGCTCTGGACTACTTCCAGAAAATATTCACAAAGGCAGCTAACTTCTTTGCACCCTTGAAAACCCTGCATGCAAAAGGGGCCTGCTACAAGTGGATCACCCCATCTCTCAAGAAACTAATGGTCAGCCATGACTAGGCCTGAAAAAAGTATAGGCACTCCTTACTTCCCGGGGACCTCGTGGCATACAAAACCCTTGGAATCAAATGTAAAAAGGCCATGAAACTTGCCAAAAGGGAATACGTCATGCACCTCCAGGAATCCAACCTAGGCAACCCCAGACTATTCTGGTCCAATATCAATGAACTGATCAAGGGGAAAAGCAGGTCAGTTTCTGGCCACATTGAGGTCAGTGGACAACTGCTGAACAACGACCTCCTAATCACCTTGTCTCTCAACCACCACTTCACAAACCTGGACGCATACAAGACCGGACTTCCACCCCAAAACTCAGAGCCCTGCACACTGGAGTCCCTTGCCTTGACCAACCAGCATTCTACCTGCGGTTGGTCAAGGTTAAAGAGGTCCTTGGCCTCCTAAAGTCCCTCAAACCAAAGGAAATGAGAGGACCTGATGGTCTAAACTCCTGGCTGCTTAAGGCGGGAGCCCCTACCCTCTCATGACCTTTAACCTGGCTCATTAGCTGATCCCTTCTGGAGGGTGTTGTCCCAGACCTGTGGAAAAAGGCCCATGTAGTCCCTGTTCACAAGGGTGGCCCTTGAAAACCGATTGGCAACTACTGGCCCATCTCCCTGCTCTGTATCCTGGCTAAAATATAGGAAAAGCTGGTACATGGACAAATCAGGGACTACCTCGAGACACATCAGCTTCTTGCTCCAACCCAACACGGCTTCAGAACAAACCAAGGCACAGACACAGCCCTGACTAAGTTCTTGGCTGATGTACTCTCTACTGCTGCAAAGGGGTTCCTACGGGAGCGGTTTTCATCGACCTAGTCGATCACAAACTTCTGCTGACAAATCTGGGCAGGCTAAGCCTGGAGCCCCATGATCTCAAATGGTTTGAGAGCTACTTAACAGGGCGCACACACAGAGAGTCATGTGGACGAGTGCCGTCTCTGACCCGCTCCCCCTAAAAGAGGGAGTACCGCAAGAATCAGTACTCTGCTTGCTCCTATTCTGCCTCTTAACAAATGACTAAAGAGGGCACTGTAGAGGTAGCTCTGTGGTACAGTATGCTGACAATGCAGTCATCTATCGCTCACTGGACAACTTGGCAGACCTCAACCACCTCTTCCAATCTGACCTAATATCATTGGAGGCCTGGCTAAAAGAGAACAAAATGGTCCTCAACACTGCCAAAACCAAAGCCATACTGTTTGGACCAAGATCCCTTGGCCAAGACAGATCACTAGACCTTCAACTCACCTCATCCTCTGACAGTGCAATTGAAGTGGTGGCCTCCTTCAAATACCTAGGCCTCACCCTCGACCAAGGCTTCACCCTAAAAAAAACATGTAGACCAAATTGCCAAAATGATTCACAGCAAACTTGGTTCCCTTTTCCATTTCAAAGACTAGCTTATCCCTCAAGTAAGGATCTCTATTGCCCAAACTGTGTTCCTACCTACACTTACATATGCCACCCCCACCATCCATGGTTTGGGAAGGCTCAAGAGCAACAGACTGCAGGTTTTGTATAATAAGATGGTTCGCTTTGCTACAATGGCTCACTCCAGAAGTCACCACTGTGACATCCTAGAATCTCTAAACTAGCCCTCTCTGGACGCCCGACTCCAGTACCAGTTGCTCATCCTTGCACAGAAGCTTCTGAGCCCATCCTCTCCACCCAGTCTCATGGGACTCATTGCCCCAAGCCAAACCTATGGGACCTCCGGACTGTTAGTAGAACCTTTCTCAAGGTACCTAGAGTGAGGACCAAAGCTGGTGGAAAGTCCTTCTCCTATACGGCCCCACTCCTATGGAACAAACTTCCCTCCACGGTACAGGAAGCCCCCATAACAAAAACCTTCTGCACTAGACTCAAGGCCCACATGCTTGCTCCCAGCATATGCCACTGCCACGGCACCTGATATCCCTCCCCCTCTCTCCCCCTACCCCAATAACATCTTGGCAACCTAACCAAGGGTTGTCTTTCCATATTTTCAGCACTTCACCCTCTCTCCCCTGTCTCTCTCTACTCCCAAAAATGAGTGCCTATATCCTAACACTACGTGCCACTTTGACAGTCTTGAAAAATGTATGTTATTTACTTGCAACTGTGATGTATCCCACAGACTCCCAATATGGGTGCTGATATCAGATTACTAAGAGCTTTTTTTTCTCTTTTTGACAGTCTTGTTAACTTTTACAACAGTACTCCTTCTGTAAGTGTGATGCATCTACTTCGCGCTGCCAAATCTTGTGTTGCTGATTTATCTATTATGTACTGTATAATCCTGTGTTGTATTCCACCCTGTATTGTTACCTGGATCACCCCAGTCATCAAAATTAATAAATAAACATTCCACTAACGCCATTAAGTTTTGAGCAGTTAGATCAGCAATTCTCCCTTTTACTGTAGCTTTACCCAGGCATTTGACTTTAACTAAGGCTCCCTCAATAGTACCCTTATCAATGCCCAGTGGAATATCTAGCAATAGCAATGCCTTTTGTGGGTCAACCTCCTCACCTTCACACCACCCCAATAAATGCTACACAGCCATCTTATTAGCAGGAAACTCGAGAATAAAGTTAGAAGCTTTCTCCATTTTAATGCCATCATCCATATGAAACTCAACTGTAATATTGTGTTTTGGCTACTAGGGGGTAGTAATCAGAGCGGTGCCTCCAAAGATGTAACCTGGGTGCTACCTCCCAGTGGGCTACTACCCCTTCCTGCTTCCCTGGCTGCAGATTAAGGGGCCTGGGTTCAGATTTAACAGTTACTGGGGATTCTTGACCAATAGTAAAACTACAATTTTCCACCCAGAGTAATGTTTAAGTGGGTTAGATCTTGAGGTAGTACAACTCTCTGGAAAATTTTACCTACTCACAACCCCAACTAGTGACCTTACACAATAGGTTTCACAAACATGGTATCTGGCATTCACAATGCAATTATTGGTGGTCGCTAATCATATGCTCATGGGCACCACACTTACCACCAGGGTTCAGGGTTCTGGCTTCTAAGGACACACCCTGAGTACCTGCAAGGAACAATTTCCAGCAATAACAGTATACCTTCTGGCTGAAACAATAACTTTGAAACTGAATAATAATATGCTCATAAAACAGATTAAACTTCAAACAGTAAATCTGATTTATTTAGGGGAATTGAAAACAGGAGGGGGTGTGAATTTAGATGAATGCTTAAGGCACTATACTTAAATTTATAGTAGAATGCAAACATTATATTTGACCCTGTATAAGACAGTTCTTTTAGCTGCTGGGTACCCAGTTTGGAATTAGGTGCAGGCCTGAGGCATCGCTGCAGGTAGGCTGGCATTGCAGTTGGTTGGGACCCTTTGAGAAATAAAACTTGCTTTGGATTAAAAGAATTACTTTTAAACAATAAGGCAATTGTAATCTAAGGCCTTCAAAAATGAGCTGGCTAACTCCTGGGGGGACAGCCGCAAGTTATGGGACAATATCAGGACCCTAACAGGGAAACTAAACAAGACACCTCCAACCATGCTAAATCTTGAAGAAACCACAACCCAGGAATCCAAAATTATAGCAAATACCTTTAATAAGGCATTTACTGACTTAAGTGGTATACTTCCCCCTGATTTCCTAGACCCCCCAAGTGGCACAAATCTAAATAACTGGAAGAATACCCGTACTGGCACTGCCCCACCTTTCTACTTCAAAATTATCTCTCAAGTCAAAGCCAAAAAATACCTTTTACAAGTTTTAGGAAAATCTAGAATGAGTGGTGACACGCTTGACCTCAAGCTCATTGCTCTCACACTTGATAAGTTGTTGTCACTCCTTGCCAGAATTATGACTCTCTCACTTATAACTGATAAATTCCCTCAGCTATGGAAAGCAGCGGTGGTCATCCTTGTATTTAAAAGTGGTGACAGGGCTAGTTACAACAAGTGCTGTCCAATCTCAATACTCCCCCCACTCTCAAAAGTGCTGGAGTGTATTGTCTATGACCAGCTTGTCGGCTACCTCGACAAATACCAGTTGCAATGCCTAGAACAGCATGGTTTCAGGAAACAACATAGTACTAAAACAGCACTGGTGGAGTTCACAGGCTACATTCATGCTGCACTTGATCGGGGGCTTATGGTGGGGTCAAACTACATAGACCTCACCAAGGCCTTCGACACGGTCAATCATGAACTGCTGCTGCACCAACTAACCTGCACTGGGTTATCACCTGACTCAGTGGGGTGGTTCTAGAGCTACCTGTCTGGGAGAACACATAGAAACATAGACTTTGATGGCAGATAAGGACTGCTTGGCCTACCCAGTCTGCCCATTTCCCTACCTATTTGATAAGCTGCAGATCCTAGTTAACCAACAGCCTACTTCTTCCTACCCCCCCACCAGAATTGCCTTATGTCTGTCCCATGCGTTCTTGAATTCGCCCACTGTTTTTGACTCCATGACCTCCTCAGAAAGGCCGTTCCATGCATTCACCACGCTCTCCATGAAGAAATACTTTTTCATGTTCCCCCTCTATCTTCAAAACGTGCCCCCCGGTTCTTGCACATCTCTTTTTCTGAAAGATGCTACCCTCTTGGACTTTATTGATTCCCTTGAAGTACTTGAAAGTTTCTATCATGTTCCCCCTCTTCCACCTTTCCTCGAGGGTATGCATATTAAGCTCTCTTAGTCTCTCTTCATATGGCTTCTGGTGGAAACCCTGTATCATTTTAGTTGCTCTCCTCTGGACTGCTTCCATCCTGTCTGTGTCCTTGCGGAGATGGGGTCTCCAGAACTGCATGCAGTACTACAGATGGGGTCTCACTAACTATCTGTACAGAGGGATAACAATTTCCTGTTTTCTATTGGTGATGCCTCACCCTATGCATCCCAGTATCCCTCCAGCCCTCCTTAATGCCTTCTCACATTGCTTGCCTGCCTTTAGGTCATCTGATATGACTACCCCCAGGTCCCTTTCCATTTTTGTTGTTGTTAGTACCCCCCATTGTGTACTCTTCCCCTGGGTTTTTGTTTCCCAGGTGGATTACTTTGCACTTCTTTGCATTGAATCTAAGCTGCCATACTTTTGACCATTCCAAAAACCTTGCCAAGTCCCTTCTTATCTTTTCCACCTCCCCTTGTGTATTAACTCTATTGCAGATTGTTGTGTCATCTGCAAAGGGGCATACTTTTCCTTCCAGTCCCTCCGCAATGTCACAAGACATTGAAAAGGACTGGTCTCAGTACTGAACCCCTCAGTACCCCGCTAGTAACCCCCTTTTCAGAGTGGACTCCGTTTACTATTACCCTCTGTGTTCTGCTGTCCAACCAATTTTTTATCCAGGCTACTACCCTGGGACCCACTCTCAGGCTGTCTAACTTGTTTATTAATCTTTTTTGTGGGACTGTGTCAAATGCCTTGCTAAAGTCTAGGTAGGCCATGTCCACAGTCTGTCTCTGGTCTACTACTTTGGTCACCCAGTCAAATAAATCTATTAGATTTGTCTGACTTAACCTTCCCACTGTGAATCCACGCTGCCTTGGGTCATGTGCCCCACTGGCCTCTAGGTACTCAACAATTCTTTCTTTCAGAAGTGATTCCATCATTTTCCCTACCACTGAGGTCAAACTAACAGGTCTGTGGTTTTCTGCCTCTGCTTTGCTCCCATTTTTGTGAAGGGAAATCACATCCGCCTTCCTCCAATCCTCAGGTACCACACCATCCTCCCATGATTTGTTAAAAGGGTAGTCAGTGGTGTCACTAGTTCTCCCCTTAGTTCTTGTAGAATTCTGGTGTGAATCCCATCAGGCCCCATTGCTTTGTCCACCTTCAGTTTTAGGAGTTCTTTCAGGCCCCTTTCTTCTGTGAATAAATTGGTATCCACCCCTGATCCAGAGTGTTTCTATTGATTGATTTAGGTAGTTCCCCCTCCTCTTCTTCTGTGAACACTGAGCAGAAGTATTCATTCAGTATCCATGCCTTTTCACTGTCACCCTCTGCCCACCCACCCTCCACTTTATTAAGCTCTGCTATCCTTCCCATCTTTTCCTCGGTTTGGGCCTTTGCTATTCTAACTGCCTTCCTGCTTCCTTCTGCTTTAACTGGTACAGTTCTCTGTCCTACTCCTTCTGTGTTTCCTTATACTTCCTTAATATTGTCTCTTTCTCCCTTACCTTCCCTGCCACCTCTTTTGAGAACTGTAATGTTTTTTTCCTTCGTTTTTATTTGCTTTTTTGCTTCACATAAAGGCTTGTTCTCTGTGATGGCAGTTTTGATTTTCCCCATTGTTCCTCCATCCCTGCTTCTTACCCATTTGCTAGTGCTTTTCTGAGGCACTCTCTCATTTTGCTAAAGTCAGCCCTCCTAAAGTCCAGTACCCTCAGTTTTGTATGGCTTGACTCTACGGCTGTGTTTATTGTGAACCACACTGTTTGGTGGTCACTTGTTCCCAGATGACTACCCACATCTAAATTTGAGAGCCTCTCTCTGTCCCTATTTGAGAGTACCAGGTCTATGACTGCTCCCTCTTGAGTGGGTTCCAACACTAGCTGTCTGAGACATGCCCCCTGTAGGGTATCAAGAATGACCTGCTCTTGGATGTGGCTGCAGCAAAGGTGTTCCAGTTAACATCTGGCATATTCAGGTACCCTATCAACAATATTTCCCCTTTTTCTGCCATCCTAAGGATGATTTCTACAATTTTCTTGTCCATTTCCTCCCCTTGAGATGGGGGGTCTGTATACAAACCCTATGTGGACTGTGGTGCTATTCCCTGTCTCCAGGGTGACCCACAGTGCCTCCTCTCCTCCCTCTTTACCCTTTAGTTCCATTGCTTTGATCTCTTCCCTTACATAGAGAGCTACTCTTCCTCCTATTTTACCGTTCCTGTCCCTCCTGTAGATTTGTGTACCCTGGTATATTGACATCCCAGTCATGGTTCACTGTGTACCATGTTTCCGTGAAAGCCACGATATCCAGGTATCCCTCTTCCATCAAGGCCACTAGTTCAGGGAGCTTGTTACCCAGACTACAGGCACTGGTACTCATTGCCCTCCATTTGTTGATTGTCTTACCCTATTCAGAGCCATCCCTGTCCTTACTGTCTTTGCCTTTTTCTCCCTTTACCCCTGTCCTTCTCCCTATGGACTTCTCTACCTTGGTGTTTGCCTCGCTAACTACTCTGTTTTGTGAGGGAGGAGGATGGGATTTCCCTGCTCCTTTTCAGTGTGAAGCATTTAAACCTATCACCTAGGTTCCGATTCCCCTCCCGGACAGATGCAGACCATTGCACCAGTATAGGCCTGTATCCATCCAGTGGACCCCCAGTCCCCAATGAAGCCAAAACCCTGAGCTCTGCACCAGTTTTTCAACCATTCATTGAATCCCATGGTGCAGAGCACACTAACCTCACCCATTCCATAGATAGACAGCACCTACGAGAAGGTTACCATGCATGCTACCTGTCTAAGGCCCCTTCCCAACTCCACAAACTCCTTCTGCACTGCTCTGATCCCATTCTCAGCCAAGTCATTTTTCCACAACAAGTAGAAATCATTGATACCTTCTCTGAAAGTCTGAATGTCAACACAGAAGTCCCCCAAAGTTCAATCTTGGCCCCCCTGCTCTTTATCCTGTTCCTTATAAGCTCCTTAAAGAAAGTTATACTTCTGCTTCTTCTCTGCTCGGGAAATGTAGATAACCTGCCCCCACAACTTACCTCTTCTCGATTTTGCTTGAGGCCACAGGTCTCAAAATGATGATGGTCAACATTTTAAGCCTGCCTAAAAACTTGTACAGCTGCAAGCCTGGGCTGCACACGTTAACCCAGACCTTATCATAATTACTGAGTCGTGGTTAAAACAGACAAACACTGATCAACAAATATCACTGCAGGGCTACAATTTATTTAGAGCAGATAGAGAGTCTAGAGGCGGGGGTGTGGTTATCTATGCCAAATCTAAGTACTTGGTCACCAATATTAGTTGCAAATCTCTAGCCAAGGAATTTGAGTTAGTTTAAGCTGAGCCTTCATCTCCCTCCTTGGAATGTATCACTATCCTAGGTGGCTATAGACCCCGTCGTGGTGGTGATGAAGTCCTTAATCTTTGAAATCCATATTCAGAGATGCAAAACTGAAACAATATTTCTAGGAGATCTAAATATGGACTGGCTGTCACCTAAATCCACGGCCTCAAATCCCTTTGTGACGAGCTAGGTCTTGGGCAATTAGTCAGTGAACCTACTAGGAACAACACTCTAAATACTGCCAACAGTTCCACTCTAGATGTGGTACTAACCACCCATCCACACAAAATATCTCATTTGGCAGTGTTTCACAACAACATGAGCAATCATGGAATTGTTGCTTGCATAAGATCTCAAATTAAGGCCCGTCCGCAACCCATCTTTATAACAAAAAGATCCTTTCGCAAATTCAGTGCAGTAAACTTCCTATCTGACCTGAGCATGATCAGATGGCAAGATCTTTACCTAGCCAAAGATGTCAACAAGGCAGCTTGCATCCTTAATGACAAACTCACTACAATAATAAATAAGCATGCCCCTTTCATCAAAGTAGAGTGCAGGAACAATTCAATCCCTGGTTCACCTCGGATCTCAAGGCAGCCTTATAGCTCGAGATAAGCTCTGGGCTAATGCTAGACATTCCAAAGAATCTTCGGATTGGCAGGCCTTTAAACAGCCAGGAATAACTGTGTGAAAAACCTCGCCTCAGCAAAGCTAACTATTGTATTTCTACTCTCAACAAGCTAAAGGTAACCCTCATAAAATATGGAAGACTATCAAAGCTATAGAAGATGACCCATGGCCCTCTGTCCCAACAAAGATAGTTGCAAGTGGCAAGATTGTGGAAAACAAGTCCCTAATCCTAGAGGAACTTAACTCCCACTTTGCCACAGCTGGATTAGCTTTTGACTCGTCACCTTATGCTGGTGCTGCGGTGAGCAAGCATACCCCTCCCGCCACATCTAGTCCTGCACCCAGCCCCTTCCAACTGCGTGAGATAACTTATAAAGAAGTAGAAGATTCTCTTCTTAACTTAGACACCAAAAAAAGCGCAGGGGACGATGGCTTGGAACCCTTTTCCTAAGGTCAGGCTATGCCATCTCACTGCCCCAATCTCCACATCTTCAATCTTTCCATTACATCTGCTACTGTGCCGTCCTGCTGAAATCAGCACATATCCTCCTCTATTTAAATCTGGTGACCCATGTGATGTAAACAACTATAGGCCTATCTCCATATTGCCTATCCTTTCTAAAGTTCTCAAAAACTGATCCATATTCAGTTAAAATCTCACTTGGAAACCTTCTCTCTCATTAACCCAGCTCAATCTGGCTTCGGGTTAATCATAGCACAATCACTGCACTAGCAAAAGTAACCAATGATTGGATCTCTGCTATAGATGCTAAGAAGGTAACTGGTGCAGTCTTTTGGACCTCAGCAAAGCTTTTGATACTGTTGATCACAAACTATTAGTCAATTGCCTTGCAAAGTTGGGTGCACATACCATACCATACCACCCAGTGGTTCTCTAGCTACCTAACTGGAAGATTCCAAAAAGTACATGCGGAAGGCTTTTTTTCTGCTGCCTTGCCAGTTGCAAGAGGAGTCCCCCAAGGATCCATCTTAGGCCCTATCTTGTTTTCTCTGTACATTAATGACTTAGATGCTAACATATCTACGTCCAATCTGCACTTTTTTGCAGATGATACTGTGTTGTATACTTCTGGCTCATCGTTATCTGAAGTCAAGGGAGTGGTTCAAGCGGACTTCGCGCAACTTGAGCATAATCTAATAAAGGCAAAGCTTCTGCTCAATGCTAAGAAGACTAAAGCGATGATATTCTCCCGCAGTGCTGTCTCAGGCCCCCCCCCCAATACCCTTGCCCAAGACTTCATTGTCACCACGCTAAACGAGCCTCTGGAAGTTGTAACCAAATTTAAATATCTAGGTATCTGGATCGACAATAAATTATCTTTCAGTGACCACATCGAAGATGTCTCTAGAAGGTTAAAAGCAAGGTTAGGTTTTTTCTACAGAAATAGGCCCCTTTTCCCCCTTGAAACTCGAAACAAGCTTGTACAGGCCACTTTTCTCCCCCTACTCGACTATGGCGATGTAATCTATTCCTCCACCACTCTTGCAAATCTAAGTAAACTGGACATCCTTTATCACCGTGCGTTACGGTTCATTACCAACTCCCCTTACCGTTCGCACCACTGTGACTTATATGCAGCTGTTGGTTGGACATCCCTACTACTAGAAGCCTGCTCCATGCTGGCTATGGACTCTTAGACTGCTCCTGCAGAAATTGCCAAGCTATCTCTCTTCCTTATTAGTATCTCACATAGTGCATACTCGTTAAGAAAATCTGACTTTATTATGCTTGACATACCAAGGACGTGGACTTCCTTTGGTAAACATGCTATTGCATATGCCCTTCCCTCCATTTGGAACTAATACAAACCATACTGAAACTAACTAGCACAGTTTCAATAAACTTCTACAAATCGCTAAGTTCAGCCAAAATAAAAGACACCTGTAACTGTCATTAAGTCTCTTCCTTCCCCATGTGTGCCATATTTATCCACTGGTAAGGTATAATTGATTTGTCATATTAACTGCTTTCCTTCCCTTCTACTCCTGGCTTTATCTTTGCTTACGCTCCACTGCTACTCTATCAAATCTCCTCCCCCATATCAGTTGTAGACTGTTGTTTGTTCTAGCTGCCAAAATACTGTATATGTATTGCACACACCAGTCATCATGTTTCATTTATCAGTATGCAACCTGTAAGTCGCTTCCCTGTCTCATATCAATGTTTACCACCAGCGGTCACCCTATGTGGTACCCTTGTATGTATATCCAGCCTGTATCATGTAATGTGCATTTCATGTATATACTGTTATTACCTAACTGTGTTTGTACTTTAAGTGTTTATGTCACAGGACCTCCTTGTGAATGAGCTTGCTCAATGGAGTTTTTCTGCAATAAACTTGAACTTGAACTTGAACTAAACCACCTCCCTCTAGCATGCCGGGATAAGGTCCTACAGTATGCTGATGATGCAGTACTCTACACTGGCCACACAGACCAAGACGTACAGGAAAAGTGGATGCAGGTTAATTTCTCTTTAGTTGAGGTTTGGTTTCTTGATTCAGAGATCTTGCTTACTTATAAGAAGACCAAGACAATGCTGTTTGCCTCTTCTCAGAACCAGTAGAGATCCCATCTATTAAAAATAGTAAACAACCAAAACACCTCACTAGAAATGGTCCAAAGTTTTAAATATCTTTGGGTCACTCTAGACTGTTCCCTTACATTTTCACAGTACATTGACCTTGTAGCCCAAACTGCAAAAGTCAAAACTGGCCAACTATATAGGCATAAATATTGCCTAATTGATGAGGCATTAAAACTTGCTGTGTGCAGCTCGGTCTAATCCGTGATTGACTACGCGCTCGTAGTCTATAGTGCGGTAACTGACATAGCTCTAAAGAGAATAAAGCTGGCCCTAAACAAAGCCTGTAGGCTTGTCCTAGATGTGCCACCCCTTAAACACACCTGCAATCTCTATTCCCAGTCTGGGTGGTTAAATCTGCACTGTAGAACTCAATACCAGGTCTGCCTGCTGGCTAAAAAACCCACCCTAGGTCTAACACCACTTGGCATTCAGAGTCTCCTCTGCCTCACCAACAAGTCTAGACTCACCAGAGGGACTAATAGCCAGCCACTAAAGGTCCCTTTCTGCTGCACCTCCCAGGGTCTGTGGTCTTTTGAGTACCTGGCACCAGCTTGGCTCAACTCGTTACATTTTATTTATTTTTTATTTATTTAGGATTCGGATCATACCTTTGAGCTCAGAGCTCTTTTACAAAGGTTCCACGTCAAACAGTGACAATGACAGCAATAACAAACAGTTTACATACAATACTCGAATAGTAGGTAGCTAGTATACAATAAGGTTGCAATGTTATTCATAGTACCAGTGGTGATAGTACAGCATCAAGAACATTCAACTAGGGTAAAGGACAGTGTTTATATGTAGCGAAGGAGATAAAGAGGTGTGACACCTAGTGTGAGAGTCCAAGGAGGAGTCAAGGGGAAGGGAGACTGGGGAGGGGAGAGTGGGCGGCCAAAAGAAATGGCTTTGTCTAGGAGGTTGGGAGGTAGTGGTAGTAGGTTGGTTTTAAGGTTGATCCAGTGGGAGAAAAGGCACAGGGGGAGAGGAAGATGGAGGATAGGCAAGAGGGAAGAGTGGGGGTTAAAGGAAGAGGAAGGAGAATGTGGATGAGTGGGTATTATGGGTGTTAAGAGTCCTAGTGGCAGTCACAAACTGTCCTAGTAAGAAGGTGTTGCCTTAGGCCATTTTTGAATTGCAAGATGCATTGGGAGTTTAGAATGTGCACTGGGATTTCATTGAGCCATTGGGGGGCCCTATAGCTGAAAGCATGCTGTCCCTGCACAGTTCGACAGAAAGGTGTTGGTAGGGCCCCCCTCATCCTGCCTCTGGTGGTATAGCTGGTAGCACTTGGTGTTAGGATGCTAGAAATGCATGGGGCAGTTTTACCCATTAGTGCTTTTTGTCCAAGGAGACATGTTTGAAATATAATCCTGTTCTTTAGTGGCAGCCAATTGGTCTCCTCGTATAAGGAGCAGGTGTGGGTATTTTGATCTGCAGCCATTGTGAGCCTACATGCCTTGTTGAGGGCAATGTGAATCCTTTTTAGTGCAGTGTCTGTTGCTGTGCCATAGACCACCAATCCATAGTCGATGGTAGAAAGGATGGAGCTGGAGACTGAGAGACGGAGGGCCTCTGGAGTGATATACTTTTTATGCCTATATAGTACACCCAGCTTGGTGTTCACTGCCTTTACCACTGTGTCGATGTGTTGGGTGAAGGTGAGGCAGTCATCAATGATGACCCTCAGGTACTTGAAGGTCTGAACTTGTTCCAGCTTGTTACATAATGACCTGCTGGCAGAATCTAAATGTGACTCCTTCAAAACTAAATTTCATACCCACCTAGCAACACTTAGTGGGTGCGATTAGAACTTCTAAATTGCACAAGCCAACTCCTGTCTTCTTTCCATTCATTATAACACTTACAAGCTCCCCTATCCAACTGCCTTGTTAATTTCCCCTCTCCTCTACTGTCCCACTTTGCCTTCATCCTCCATTCCATTCCTCATCTGTTTCCCACCTCCAGCCCTCCTACCTAATCTGCGTCCCCCCCCCTCCCCACTTCAAAACCCCAAAGAATTTTCCCCTTCCAGCAAACCAATGACAAGGCCCTATGGCTGCTCCCATTTTCTCCACTTATTTTCTCTTATACTTTCCTCACCTACTCAGCACCCAGCCTCTTTTGCTACCAGTTTCTCTCTCCATAGTAAGCTACTTTTCACCTTGTTCACCCCTCGCAATGTACTAATTGCTTAATGTGATTGAATTTGGTAATTTTATTTACAAAGCAGTTGAACATCATTTTATTTATTAATTTATTGAAATGTTTCACCACAAAGACACATTGAGCAACAAGTAGCTCATCTCCCAGTGCGATCTGAGGGAAAGGGGTATTACTGGAATAAGACATTATACATTCAAGTTACAGGATCAACATTAACATACAGTTGTAAGGCAGGTGTTACAAACAGTGTTACAACAGTGTTGCTCATAACATGTTGAAAGAGGGGACAATAATAAATGCTGGGTTAATAAGTAAACAAGTGCTTACATGAAAGAAAAGGGGGAAAGCGGAGGGAGAGGTGAGATGCGGGAGAGGGAAGAGTCATGCCCCTGGCAACCCCTTCAGGATGCGAGGAACCCTGCAAGGGGACTGGGTGGACCAGAGAGAAGGGGAAAAATCAGTGTCCCAGAGAGACCCCTTTAGGATGTTGGGGGGGGGGAAGTAGGTGAGAGATACAAGCCCCTTGAGGAGCAGGAGAAGGACCCATGGAGAGCATTCTGGGTCCTTCACATTCTGAGAAAGAGATCAAGGGAGGCCAGTAAGGGGGAGCAATTAGGGGACAGGGAGAAGGGGTGGGTGCACAGGGTAAAATGAAGGTGACTGCGGGGGTAGGGTTTGTCTAAAGCTTAGAGGAAGGAATTAGAAAGGGACATAGCAGGAGCATCTAGGTGCAAGGTAATTATTGAGGGCAGAGCTAATGGAGTAGGTCGAGGATGAATGCCGGATTTTTTTTTGGGGGGGGGGTTCCACATTTTTGGGAGGCAGTGAGAGTAACTGGATCAGCCAATTTGGGTGGATCTGTGAGGCACAACCAGAGTACGGGAGTCAGTTGATCTAAGGGAATGGGAGGGTGATGACGTGTTATAAAGGAGGGGATGAGGTAGGAAGGGAGCTCACCCAACCAGTGCTTGGATGTGAATTTAGCACACTGGGAGAGTTGCCTATTTGTAAGAGAAAGAGGAAGGATAGGGCATGATAAAGATCGCAGTAAAGGGTGCAAGGAGGGGCATTCAGAGCAAAGCAGCAGAAGGAATTAAAGAGGGTGTCCAGTCTGGCCAGGGAGGACTTAGTGACAGCACCATAGACCATATCACAGTAGTCGAAAATGGGCAGTATCATCCTATGAACAAGTTCACGCCTAGCCATTGGAGGGATGCAACTACGGTTCCTGAACAGGGCTCCAAGCTTGGGGCACAGTTTTTTCTGGATGGCGTCAATATATCCAGAGAAGTTTAGGTGTTGGTCCAGCCAAACACTTAAGTACCTGGAGTAGGATGTGTCCTCAAATAAAGTCCCCTCAAGGGTGTGAAAAGTGGGTAGGGAGGGAGGGAAGCCTAGAGAGTCTCTGCCTTGTGCCAAAGGTCATGGAGACAGCCTTTTCGACATTGAGGAGAAGTTTATGGTTAGCAAACCAGAGCTGAACCTTGTTGAAGTCTTGCTGTATGCTGGTTGCAACCTCAACAGGACAGGAGCCAGATGCATACAGAGCTGTATCATCTGCATACATATGTATAGTGGAAGATGGGGAGCAAACAGAGGGAAGGTCATTTAAGAAGATGGAGAATAGGAGGGGCCCTAATACCGAACCCTGGGGGACTCCAGTGATAATTGGGAGGGGCGGGGAAGTGGCGTCCAAGACCTTAACTGATTGGATTCTACCAATAAGGTAGGTCTTGAACCAGTTTGTGGCAGGGGGAGATAGGCCAGCTGCTGGGAATGAGCTGACAAGAAGGGAGTGAGAGACAGTGTCAAAGGCCTTGGCCAGGTCGACAAAAATGGCAGAGGTAATTTGCCCATTGTTCATCCCAGTTAGGATGGAGTCTGTGAGCTGTAGGAGAGAGGCAGTGGTTGAGTGTTTTTTCCAGAAACCATACTGGAAAGGGGTGAAAAAGGAGGTGTCAGATAGAAAAGAGGTGAGTTGGGAGAGGGCAATTTGTTCTTGAAGCTTGGCAAGAATAGGGAGGAGAGAAATGGGGCAATAGTTGCCAGGGGATGGGGGGTCACCCCCCTTTGGGTAGAGGGAGGACAACAGCATGTTTCCAAGAAGAGGGGGCTGAAGCAGTAGAGAATGAGATATTTTGGATTATTGAGAGGGGGTAGGCAATGGCCATAGCAGAGAGGGAGAGGAGTTTTGGGTCGAGACCATCAGGGAAGGCACCTTTAAAGGGATTGATGGTGAGGAAGGCACGTAGGGCATCATTTGCGGTTACAGTAGTGGAAGACAAGGGAAGGTGGGAGGGTGGTGGAGGGGGCACACCGGTAGAGGGTGGGAAGGGGGATGGGTAGGAGGGAAGGGATTTTAGTAGCTCAGTGGCGCAGGAGGTATCCAATGTAATTTTGTAACCACTGTCTGTATTGTTTTGCTGTATTTGTGTTGTTTGCTGTTGACGTGGAACCTCTGTAAATGAGCTTGTAGCTCAAAGGTATTAATCTGAGAACTGAATAAATAAAATAAATAAAAGGCCTGATGGCTTGCAATCACAGTCAAACACCAACGTGAATTCAAAAGGCAAATCAGATGACACAAAGCACTGTAAGGATTGTTGCAGGGTAAAGACCCTGAAGTTACTCATGGTACCAGGACCAATGGAACTGATGGCTGAAGTCAGGCTGGATTCTTTCTTGCCAGTCAGGAACATGGGGATCGGGGTCAACATGACTCACCTCTGCTTCACTGCCTTGCACACAAGGTGGCTGCAACCTGCGATTGTTCTCTGCAGGGGCTGACCCCCCAAGCTGGTCTTTAGCCGGGATGGCTGGTGAATTGCAGCAACAGTCTTTAGGGCCTTCACTGACACAGGCCCAGCACATGAAGTTCAGTCTCTGGCACAGTTCAAATGGCACACACAGCTTACTCACTTCAGGAATTTCAGTCTTTTTACTGTAAACTGGAAAATATCTCTGGTCTCCCCCTTTTCTGGAAAACATGATGGAAGACAGTTTCAGCATTTGCAGGCTCCACTTTACACACAGAAGTCCCTGAGACAGTACTATCATGGCAATTTCTCAGCTTCTGAGACACTTCAGCAAAATACACTTTCTCCAGCACAATGTTCTCCTTTTCAGCCCGACGTTCACCCTCTGCTTTTAGGCAGTCCAAAACAATACACACAGGGCGGCTGACAGGCCATTTTCCCTGTGTTCTCTCTGCTAAGCCACACAGGTTTCCACCTCTACGAGAGCTTGAACTAATCTCCCCACTGTTCAAAACAGTTCCAGACTGAAGACCGGGATTCCTGTATTCCAGTTGGCTGCCCGCACTGTCAGTCACTGTCCCAGAGCTCTGATTGGTTAAAATAGGCACCAAGCAGGAAAGTTTGTAATTTCTCTCAGAAAGCACTATAATAAGGACCCCTAAGGACCTTTAGAGTTCTGATTGGTTCACAAGCAAGGTCCCAGTCCAAACCTAGTGGATCCCATGCCAGAAAAGTAAACAGTCCTACATTTAAGTTCATTTTAAAAGCAACAGTATGGTTTTTGAAATAAACATTTACAGAGTTCAACAGTGCTCCCTCTGATGTATTAAGCGACTGCAGAGTGGATGCCATCAGGGTTTGGCCTGGCTGGTCACGAGCTTTGTTTCACTCGGACCCAGCCCAGGCTATTTACACTATACACACAGGCTGACTTCTTAAAGGGAGAGCATGGCGGCATGCTGCACACTTGCGTAGGAACAATCAATCAATCAATCAATCAAAGTCTTTATTTAACCAGGCAATCACAGTTGAGCAAGTTCATTTTCGAGGTGGACCTGGGTTTGTCAACAAGGAACAAGGGACAATATACATGGGATGCAACATACAAGAAAATAATAATAAAAATAAAGTGAGATACAATAATACAGTATATACAAAGTATCAGCAGGTAGCATTGACAGTAGTATATGTTTGGAACAGAAGATACAGCTAGTTTTGGGTAGGACACAATTTTTCATAAAAGTAAAGCAATAGACATATCAGGCATTGAACACAAATAAAACCTAATATAAAAAAATATAGTGATATGGTATGGAGAATTTAGAGCTGGAACCAGGGTCAAAGGAATGTGGAAGGGACAGATATGGGGGCAGAAAAGGGAGAAGGAAGAGTCGATTATAGATGTGATCTGTCTTTTAACAGTAGTAATTAGAGTGTACTTGGACTTATAGGAGCCACTATTTAGGGTAGATAGGCACAGGACTCCTTATTATGATGTAGATATAGAGATTTAAAAGCTGCTAGGCCGATGGGGTGAGTTAATTTCAAAGTTTTTGCAGCTTGTTCCATAGTTGAGGGAGCACAAAGCTGATGGCTGCTCTGCCAATGCGAGATTTTGCTTTGTAAACATAAAGGTAGATATATGAGGTGCTTCTCAGGGCATACTTTCCCAGAGTGCAAAAAGGTAAACAGACAGAGATATACTGGGGCAGTTTATTTGAGATAGCTTTGTATGTCCAAACTGCAGCATATTTTGCGGCTCAAGCAGGGGATGATCATCCCACTGCCGGTACAATGCACAATTGGGGGTTGACTAAGAAAGACCCGTGATAAATCTTATGGCTCTGTGATAAAGCATATCGAGTTTGGCTAGGGTACCTGTAGGTCCCTGACCATATAGAAAATCTGCGTAATCCGATAGGGAAAGAAAGGTAGTTTGAACCAGTTTCAGTTATCGTCTCTTGTGAGGAGATTATTAATTGTAAAGAAGAGACCAAGCCTTTGTCTAAGTTACTTTGTCAGTTCTTCTAAGTGATCTGTGAAAGTAAGTGTATGGTCTAAACAGACCCCCCAGGTACTTGAACTTTGGTAAGTAGTCCAACCGCTTACCTAGAATAGTAGTGATCTGCAGGAGTGTCCTAGCAATTGCAGGATTTATTGCATTTTGAAGCGGTGAGAGGAACATTGCTTTGGTTTTTTGCATTTAAGAGCAGTTTCTGGTTTATAAACTGATGTTGCAGCAGATTAAATGGTGAAGAACAAGGAACCAAGAATGGAGCCTTGTGGTACACCCCTCAATAGGGGTTTTGGTGGAGAAACTTCCCCTTCTGCCTTTACTTGTTGAAGTCGTCCCAAGAGGTAGTTGGAGAACCATTTAAGGGATAGGGAATCCAAACCAATGTTCCGGAGGGACGACAGAAGCAGTCTGTGATCAATGGTATCGAACGCCTTGCTTGAGTCCAAGAAAACTGTGCAGACAAAGTTTTTTTTTGTCTAATTCAAGCTGCCAGTCTTTTGTCACCTTGGCTAGAGCAGAGATTGTACTGTGCTGTGTTCTAAAACAGGATTGTAATGAGTTGAGCAATTTTTCTGATTCCAGGTACTTCCAAAGCTGGGAGTTCACCATTTTCTCCAGCATCTTTGGCAGGATTGGAAGTAGGAAGATTGGCCTGTAGTTATTGAGGTCACCAGGATCTCCTGACTTAAACAAAGGGACCACAACTGCATTTTTCCAAATGGGCGGTAGGTCACCCTGAGACAAGGACAAGTTAAAGAGATGAGTAATTGGGACTGCAAGGACAAGGTAGCCGACCTTTAAGAAGTATGGGTCAATGAGGTCAGCCCCTGCACTTTTCCTAGTGTCCAACTGAAAGAGATCTTCGACTTCTTTCAGGGAGGTAGGCTGCAGAGAGAAGGATGGACTGAGGATGGGTTTTTCTTGTGTATCCAATCCAAGTTGTTGGCATAGGATATTTGTGGGAGAGGAGTCAAAGGCTAGCCCTGCAGTGGCAAAATGATTATTGAGAAGCGTCGAGGATAGACGGTCTGTCAGAGATGACAGTATTGTCGATCAATAATTTAGTAGGTAGGGAATTAACAGTGGTGTGACCTTCAATGTCTCTGATTGTCCTCCAGAACTTGGAGGCATTTCTTGAGGAGCTCTCCCGCTGAGAGCGGTAGAAATTAGCTTTGGTTTCTCTGACCATTTTGGTGCAGAGTTTCCTCGCCCCCCGGAAAGAATTCCAGTCATTTATTATATTAGTTTTCCTAGCAGTTCTCCAGAGTACATCCTTACTCCGCAAAGCATCTTTCAGATCCATAAACCAACAGTATTTGTTTCTGGCACAAACTTTTACTATGGGAGCATACTTGTTGAGAGCCCCTAGAACAATTTCTGAGACAATATCATAAGCCGTAGTCAGCAACTTGCCTAAATAGAAGTCCTGCCATCACATGGAGTCTCTTAGCTCTGATATATACCCATGGAGATCAAAGATATGTATGGATCTTTTAGAGGAGAATTTTGGTGCAGTTGTGGATTTAAGAGTGGATCTTACACACGTGATGAAGCAATGGTGGCTAATATCAGAGAAAAAGATGCCAGCATGGGAGAATAAATGGGGTTTGTTAACTAAAATGATATCCAAGAGAGTACTGTTATTAGGGTTGAGCTTGTTAGGATGAGTAGATTCATTTATTAGTTGTGACAACCCAAGGGAATCACAGAACATTTTAAGTGGGGTGGGTGCACTGCAGAACCAGTCTAAGTTGAAGTCCCCTAGTATGATATACTCTGAAGATGCCGAACCCAGTATGTTTCCGAAATGTTTTAACAACTGTAGTCCAGCTGATAGGGGTCTATAGCATCCTATTATACAAAATGAGACAACGGTAGCAATTTCAATCTTTAATGTCAAGCTTTCGAATTCTTTTGGGACAGAGGTTGAGTCAATTATGGAGGCAGGGAATTTATCCTTGATGTAAATAGCTACCCCACCACCTCTGGTTTGCCTGTTGTCTCTGAACAAAGAGTAGGAGAGGATGTTAACTTCGTTTTTACTGGTCGCCGGTAGGAGCCAGGACTCCATAATTACCAGAAAATCTGGAGCAGTATGACATACCCAGGCCTGAACTGAAATAATTTTTTTTAATAGGCTACATACATTAACATGCAATAATGTAAGCCTCTTGAGGCTTTGTAGCTCTTCTGGGGATTCCATGGGTGCCAGAGGGCCTGGATTAAGCTCAACATTTCCTGAACATAGTAAAAGCAGGAACAAGAGTTTCCTGCAGAGTCCTAGGAGAAGTGTGCGTGGCTGAGTCTTCTTTCGGTTACGTGATTTGTCTACGGCAGTATAGGAAGTTCTGAGGCTAGTTCCCAGTTTGTCTGATGCTGCATACAGTAATACCCTGACCGAGAAAGAGAGTCAATGGGAGTAGGGGGGAGTATGCAGGGGCGGAGGAAGAGAAAGACGGGCCCCAGTGCAGGTTATAATTTTGGGCCCCCACCCCATAACGGCAGCTCAACCCCACCCCGGCAGGGCCCCCCGATTTCTTCCATCTGATTTTAATCCCCCGCCCAGCCAGGCAGTGCTGCAGCAGAACATAAATAAACAAATAAAATAAAATCAGGAAGGGTGGGGGCCAATACCAACTCAACTAATGCTGCAGCAGGCGCAGCGAGCCTGCGGTCGAAAAGAGTACAGACAAGTCACTCAAGTCAGTCACAAGTGCTGCTGGAGGGGTTGGGAGGACGGGGCGGGTCAACTCAGCCAGGCAGCCAGAAGAACTGAAGCAGTGACTCACTCCACTCAGTCTCGGAGAGACTGGACTATAGTTAGGAAAACAAGTTAACAGCCACTAAGCAAGGGCATTATTAGGGCAAGGGAGGCGCCAGCCACCAGGGCAAGAAAAGAACAAGCAAATTAAACTTGTGGTGGCAGCAATTGCAAGCATTGTCAGTGACGTTCATGTTAGCAGCATCCATCCTGACCTGATCCATCATCCTACCTCCTCCTCCTCGCCTCTGGCTCCAGCCAACTCCCAGTAGTCCTGGACTCCTAGACCCAGCCTCTGGCTCCACAAACACACACAGCAACAGCACCGATAAGCGATTGCTGGCTGCCACTTTTCTTTTACTTGTTATTGTTTGCGTACGGGGGGGTGGCGCTGCTGCTACGTGGACAGTGTGCGACGGTCACACATCCCTCCAGTTAACTCCTGCAACTCTATGGTCAGTGCTGTACTGCTGCCATCTGCAGTCAGGGGGTGGTGGTGGTGGCAGCAAGCTTGGAGTCGGCAGGCTTGTGTGACTGACAGAGTCTTGCAGCAGCTGAGTGAGTCAGTCACGCACAGACAGTGTCAAAAAAGACAATGCGAATAAATGCGATCGCGATCCGAATTGCTGAGCAATAAATTCTTGATTTTTACTCTGTGCCCCTACATGTGTCAGGCCCCTGTGCCACTGCACCGGCTGCACCGGCTATTCTTCTGCCACTGGGAGTATGCAGAAGGTAGTGTACCCCTGTGGGCAGGTTCTAGGAGAGTTCCTGTATGTCGGTGCAGGTGAAGGACCAGCAGCGGGCTAGGGGAAGTTAGAGCACATACAAGTTCTTCTACTTGATAGGAAAAGTCCTGGTTGGACAATGTAAAAAGAGAGCCATTCTCCACTGTAGAAGTTATTTTTTGATTCACGTTCGGTTCCAATACGTATAAGATGAACAAAGACAAGCATAGAAGCAGGTAATATGCCCTCATTTTGAGACTGTCACCCAATGGGCACTATAAGTGCTGGCAAGAGAAGGGATTCTCAATGGAGGAGAATTTTTTAATCCCTGCAGAATAGTACTATAGGCAGTGGAGCCTGAAGCAGTAATCCTTAAGTGCAGCTCCTTGTCAGGCTAAATAAGAAAAGAGTTCACCTGACTATAGAGTAAGTACTAGGCGCAGAGAGGCTTTGAAGCAAATTTCTTAGCTACTACTCTGGAGCAGACAAAGTACTAAAGAGATCACCTGACCTAAATCAACTGCCTTAACAAGACAGGATATGATAGTGAGCAATAAGAAAGCATAAAATATCAAAATGGGATACCTCAGCAAGACAGGATAGGATAGTGAACAGTAAGCAAACCTAAAGTACCAAAATGGTATGCCTCAGCAAGACAGAACAAGATAAAGCTGCTAGCAGGCTTAGTTACAAAAGGGGGATAGAAGGAATGGCAGTTGTTGACAGTAAGTAACCAATAAATTGAAACATCAGATAGGAATGGGCGGAGACTGTGAATTTAAAGGAGGCCTGGGAGGGGGACGAAAAGAAGCACCACACTATTGTATATGGATTTATCTTCTTCCCCTGGACATCAACTAGGCAGTGGGCACTAAAGGAGCCCAGGAAGACAACTTAAGGTAAGCCCCCTAATTTGGGGGGGGGGAGTTACACAGGGTAACACCACCTCTCTCTTTTCGCTGGTGAAACCCCTTCCAATCCACCCTTCCATCTCACTAGCCCTCCTGCCTTGTTGCACAGCCTGGCCACCTTTAGGTCATCCAATATGATTACTACAGGTTTCTTTCTATTGGTTGTTGTCAATACCACTCCACCTATTTTGTACTCCACCCCTGAATTTCTGTACCCCAAGTGCATTATTTGGTACTTTTTCACACTGGAATTCATCTGCCATACCCTTGACCACTCTTCAAGTTTCCCAGGTCCCTGCTCATCCTTTCCACCCTCCCCCACAAGTGTCCACCCTGTTACAGATCTTGGTGTCATCCATAAAGAGCCAAACCTTCCCTTACAGCTGCTTTGCAGTGTCACTTAGAAAGACATTAAGAGGACTGGACCCAGCACTGGTCCCTGAGGTAACCTGCTGATCACCGTCCCTTCCTCTGAGTGAACTGTTTACCACCACGCTCTTTCACCTGTCCCCTGACCAATTTGTTACCCAGTTTATGACCTTTTTACCCACTCCTAAGCTACCCAGCCTGCTCACTAGTCTGCTATGTGGAATGGTGTTGAACACTTTACTGAAATCCAGATAGGCCACATCCACTGCTCTTCCCTGATCTAATTGTATGGTCACCCACATGCAGTGAGATCTAGTGGCAATAGCACAGGCTTGGGGACTGGGAGACCTAGATTCAAATTCCACAACAGCCAGTTACTGACTCACTATATGACCCTGAGAAAGTAACTTAAAGAGGAACAGTCAGCACAAAGGACCCCACACACAAGTGTAGGAGCTGGTTCCAATGTGCACTTTGTGGGCAAAAACATTTTGGTTTACTTACTGTTTAGTATAGTAGATTATATCAGACTAATTTTGCTTAGTTGTAGTCTGACATCTTTTAGTACAAATCCCCGAATCCCCTGCAGAGGATTCTGGGATTTATAGTAACAGAAGATCTGATACAATCTACTACACTACAGTGAACACAATGAGTAAACCAAAATGTTTTTGCACACAAAGTGCTCATTGAGATCAACCCCACTCTTGAGTGTGGGGACCTTGATGGTGATGGTTCCCCTTTAACCTCTTTGTGCTTAAGTCCACCATCTGAAAAAGTGAGTAAAAGCAGACCCTCACTGAAAATGAAATGGTAATCTCAAGTGGGATATGACTGCTGAGTAACAAAATGTTGAG
The DNA here is from genome assembly GCA_016271365.2 of Neoceratodus forsteri. Classification (NCBI taxonomy): domain Eukaryota; kingdom Metazoa; phylum Chordata; order Ceratodontiformes; family Ceratodontidae; genus Neoceratodus; species Neoceratodus forsteri. The sequence goes on from CM028132.1 coordinate 180,964,392, forward strand.
AGGCTTTGCCTGAGGTTCAGAGGAGCAGTGAGCGACATTGCCGTGCCCCAACCCCACTGAGCACTATAACAGTGCATCATTTCAAGCATCATCTGGACACTCATTTCTTTGGCGGTCCTGGGACTGCATGGCTGCTCTCTCCAACTCACCCTCACCTTTTTCTCTTGCTCTTCCCTTGCCACATGGTCCCAGTTGTTGGGGGTTCCTTGCCTCCGGTCCTCTCTCCTGCCTGGCATGGCTTCTTTACTCATCTTTCTGGTTCCTGTTACCAGGCATCTGTCTTCCCTGGTAGCTGCTTCTTCAGCTTTGCCACTTTGGGGTCCCGGTGACCTCCAGTTTTGTTTCCTAGGGTGGCTGCTTTGGGTGTGGCTGGGTTACTGGGGAACAGTTTCCCCTGTCTTCTTGGTGCTGTGCCTGATAATTCTGCTTCTCGGGGGCAGGGTCTCTGCCTCCCAGTGATTTTCTTCTCGGTTCAGTTGGTTGCCAGCTCGCAGCTCTCCTGGCTATGGCTCCTTGCCCTTCCCCCACATTGCTGCTCTGACCACGGGGTTCTGGCCAGGAGTGGGCCTTTCTGCCTGTTGCTGCCTGGCTCCCCTGGCAGCTGCTGCTCCCCAACCCCACTGGATCCTGTGGTGGCTGCCTTATTTGGCTGCTGCTTCCTCACCCCTAAGCTTCCTCAGGGATTACCTGGTGGCTAGTTCCTTCCTACCCCCTTATAAATGATGTTGAACAACACTGTCTCCAGGACCAATACTTGTGGCACCCCACTGGAAACCCCTCTGGCCCTCTGAAAATTCCTCCTACCACCCCCCATCCTGCTGTAGCTCCTGGGTGTCAGCTGGGCCCTTGGTGGCTGTTGCTGTGGCCATACCACTTTGATTCCACCCCTACAACTACCAGGGTCACACCCCTAAGACTTTCTGTCTTCACCCCAAAAAATATCCTTAGGGCTCACGTCCCAATAACTCATGCCCCATGACTACTGAGCTGTCACCCCCAACCACAACCTCAGGATTTAATATGCATCACCCCTCCTGGCATCAGACTACAATTACTCACTGACCTATTCCTGACCTCTTTCTATGCTGTTTCCTCCTAGTGCTATCACCACTCCTCCTGTGATCAGTTAGGGCCTAGTTTACCATATGATACCTTGATGGCTAATTTTGATAGGGACAAGTGGTAGTCAAATTTCCCTTCTATACCATAGATCTTAAGTCTCGTCTGAGCTGTTTAGTAGTCCTAGGATAGTTTACTTGTCTTGTAGTGCGAGCATAATGCAGGAGTGGAACCTCTGTAAGGGTTCCTTTCATCATGTGACTGCAACACTGTGAATCATTAACCTATCCAATCCAGGAGGTGTTTGGGCAGCATGTATGTTTGCCACCCATTCATCCACTTCACCTGCTATGTACAGGCCTAGTCTCTTACCTTTTCCTTTAGCTGGACCATGCTCCCAGGAACCTTGCTTCCTAACTTGAGGTGGAGTTCCAGTACTTTAAGCTCCTTTAATCATATGACTGCAACTCTGTGACACCCACCTAGGTATAGGCTACCTACTGGTGAGAAGGTTGGGCATTATTCCTTAGCAGAATTCATCTCCTTGTGGAAGGCCAATCTTCTTTGTTATGTGAGCTGCACTTCCTTCCTCCAGGGGTGTGGCCTTCTCTGAGTCCCTTTAGTCACCTTTGAGGATGATCATCCTGCTAGGAGGATGGAATGAGTTCTTATTTCCTCCAAAGTATGCCAATTCCATGTTCCTTCCTCAATTACACAAATGCTCAAGCCATTTGAGTTGCCCGGTTTTCCTTGTCTTCTCTGCAGCTGATTTTCATTATTTCCTGTTATGCCTAGACATCAAAAACAATCGCATAGCCTGGAGGGATGGTGACCTAAAGCCTCGGAACTACAGAACTTTCCTCCATAGGGTTTTTTCCTCTCCTCCATTTTGAAGCTCATAATTAGTCGAGAAACAGTTAGCATTCATAGTTCTTCTGCTGGTTGAGCAGGGACTATAATGGTGGCTGCTTTCCTGGTACAGTAGTGGTGTTCCCTAGCTCCAGAGTGGAATGATGACCTAAGAGATTGATATGACTTTCGCTCTGGATTTTTTGGCAGCTTGTCTATGGTACCCTCAGCCAAAGGACCTCAGTCCTGCAGCACTCTAGGTGTGGAACCCTGCTCAAGAGGGTTTCATGCCATCTTACCCAGAATGGGTCATAGTTCCTCCAGAACAGTGTGAGTGAAAGGCCACACACTCAACCAACCATAACCTCTTCTAGTAGCATAAATACTACCATTCTGCACAAACATCCTATACACTTAGACATTTACTTGACCAGTAAGTTGAGAGGTTTTACCTGAGGTTCGGTGAGGCAATGGTAAATATGCCAAGCCCCCCCCCCCAAACTCTATAAGAGCTTATCTTTTCAAGCTTGTTTCTTTGCTCGCACTATCCACCCCTTCTTCTCTGGCAGATCACATCTCTCCATCCTGGGAATCTTCCTCAAAGTACCTACAGCCAAGGAATCTCACACCAGCAGCATCTCTAGGGGTGGAACTCTCCTAAAGAGGATTCTGTGTCATCATACCCCAAAAGGGTGGAGGTTCTTTGGAACAGAAAGTGTGAAAGGCCACACACATATCTATTCATAACCTCTTCCGGGTAGCACAGGCATCACCATTTTACAAAAGCATTCCACTCTTAGTTGTCTGGTGGACCACTGAAGTAATTTTAGCTACAGTATACTTTTGGTATACTAGTGGAAAGACAAATGGAGTTTGAAGATGATACAGGGTAGACAAGAAAAAGGAGGAACCCATTCCATTTCCTCTTGAACTTCCTGATCTTGAAGTCGCCTACATGACTATTAAATTAGTAAAGGCAGCACGGACTCTTGTTAGTTGTGCCCTGTCTTTCCAACATACATTTCATTGATCAATCTCCAGACTGTAATTCCGACAAATACCTGGAAACCGTATGATTTGGTGTCAAAAAGACATAGTGATCTGACTGCAAGCTTCAAAAGGAAAATAGAGTGTGCTTCCACGAAAATCTGTCTTGCCGCTGAAAGCCTGGCAAGTACAATACATCTACCACAGTTTTGGTTTTAATGTTAGCCTTCAAAGGTATGATGTTGAAACATTTGGGATACATAGCAAAAGCCTCCATGCAATGCTATTTGTCATAAAAGTTGATAGCAGAAGGTGTTTAAGAGAAAAATTCCGTCTCCGAACATCGCCTTCATGATTAATGTGATTTGATCTTGACAGAGGACCCCTAATTCATCAAAACCATACTCAAGCTGTCTTTTCTCTTGCCTGCACCAAATGTATCTAATTACATGAACACTGCACAGCAAATTAAGTGTAGTCTCATTTGTTGTGAACCATGGAGTCTTATTATCCGCCTGCTGCTCTGTGTCAAAGGTTTGTTTCTTGATTGCTCAAAGTGACACTTCTATACATGCCTCTTTATCATTGTTTGCATATAACATAATGAGAGTACCAGTTATTTTGTCATAGCTGTCAAATAAGGAACAGCAGGATACTTGCTAACGCTGGGGATATAGAGGACAGCTACATATATTGTTCAAGATACAACACTAGCTGCAGGGTTAGGACAAGTTCAAGGATTAATGACAGGGTAGGCATACCACTGTATCAGCTCTCTTGCACCTACTGCAGAACCATCCAAGAACTCTGCCAAAGAAACACTTGAGACAAGAATAGGAAACCCTATTTAAAACACACACACACACACACACACACACACACACACACACACATGCACACACACTAGCAGCGAGCCAGAAAACTTTTGCAGGAGTTTGTATTATCCCATCTAAAAATAATAAAAAAAAATGACACTGATATAGGTTCACCATCTGATGATAAAAAGACAAATGTCACACGGGAGGTACAAAAATTGCAAATGAGATGTGACTTCACTAAACATCAAGCTTGATAAAATGTGCATTTATATTTGTATGGTATCTTCCATGTAGGCCACTTCTCAAAATGCTTTATGGCTGGTTGGCGGTGGCACGTCACATACATAAAACATCAAAAAACACAAAGCCAAAGCCAGCAATTCATGCTTCAGAGGTGCAGAAAACAATACTGTAAGAATAAAAACAATTACATTTATACAAGATATCACAATTTAGTGTAAATGTAAAGTAGGAAACAACTACATTCTGTTTACTAATATGAGAGTTCTGCCTAGACTCTAGTCAGGCATAGTAGGTCTGGATAGATGAGAGAGATAAGATTTCTAAGCATGAGGTACAATACATTTGGACAAAGATATCTCAGTCTGTTTACCCAGTGATATTTGGGCAGTGATATGCAAATTCGGGGGAGGGATCCTCTAGTGTTTGTGTCCACAGTAACGAAGGAAGATGAGACTTTTTAATTTTTTTCTTGTGTGCATGCACAAGAGACATCTTGTGGCAGCTTGCTGGAGAAGCAGGTTGTGGAGGTGTGGCAGTGTTATGGCCAATGCCGCCACTGCTTTCTGGGGCTCGTCTGTGTGTCACCAATGAAGGAGCACGCTGGCTATGACAGCAGTCTGCAAGCGTGCCACCAACTTAAAATGATTTTGTCACTGCAATGAAGGAGTGCCCCATCATTGCAGGGCGTGCCTTGCTTGGTGTAACATTTCAATGAACATGGTGGCGACTGTCACCGTCTGCCTCTCACAGTTCCCAGCAAGCTGACTTTGGGTGTGCCCAATCGCCCTGTCAGCATGCCCCCTCCCCAGTTTGTTTGTTGACAGGGGAGCCCAATCCCTGTCAGCATATGTGCCCCCTTTTCTGTGTTTTGTCTGCCAAGGGGGGGGTGTCCAATACCCCTCGGCATCATCCCCCCCAAACACAGACATGTTTGCCGATGGGAGGCCCAATCCTATAGACTTCAGTGCCCTGTCCCCAATCTGCTGACAGTGTGCCCAATCCCCCTGTCAGCATGTTTAATCCCCCCATCGCATTGTCATTTTCCTGCCCCACCCCACCCCCATTGTGTGCCATACTGGCAGCCCACCCCAGTGTGGCTAACATGACCCCCCAAACTCTTACACCTGTAAAAAACAGAAAACAGTCCACAGTGTTTTTCCTTTTTTTTTTTTTTAATAACCTGAAACACAGAAAACGGTCCCTCATCATCAGGTCCCCTCCCCCAACCTACACCCTCCCTCTGTGCACCCCAACTCCCAACACCCCCCCTCACCTCCTACTTACCTTCTGAGTCCAACGCGACGATCTTCGGTGGTGCAGGAACACGTCTGGACACTCTTCAAAAACTACCGCGAACTGAAGAAATGCTGGTAAGCTGTATAATGGCATAAATGGGAGGCGGGTTCAACTTAGGTGGATATCTCAGCCATTGTTGTGACTTTTGGCTCCAAATTTTCAACTTGGGGTTCCTGGGACCCCACCTCATGAACTCATTTCACTGTTATGTTGTTATTCAGTCCCAAAAGGTGATTTTGCGGTCACTGCATGGAATCACCTTCCAGGACTGATAAATGAAACAACAGTGTTACTGTTCATGAGGAGGGTTCCCTAAAAGCCCATGTTGCAAATCTGGTGAAAAAATTCCCCAAAATGACTGTGTTATGAGCGTGCATTGTGCAGTTCCCACGCACGTTCGTAACTTCGAGAATTTTTAATATTTTCACTCCAGATTTTCAACATTGCCATTTTTTCATACCTCCTTATGAACAGTATAGCTGTCATTTTTGACATCCTGCCCAAAATGTGTTTTCATGCATGTAGCACACAATGGCGCATTCGCCGGGCAAAATCAATATTCAGGACAGATTAAGGAAATCACAGTTATAGTGTTCATAAGGAGAGGTCCCAAAAAGCCCATGTTGCAAATATGGTGAGCAAATTCCAAAAAATTACTGCGTTACCAGCGTGCATTGCGCAGTTTCCATGCACGTGCATAACTTCATCAGTTTTTTATATTTTTACTCCAGATTTTGAGCATTGTCATTTTTGCACACTGCCTTATGAACAGTACAGCTGTCATTTTTCACAGCCTGCCCAAAACCATGTTTTCACACCTATGGCACACAATGGGTGCGGTCGCTGTGTGAAATCAACGTTCGAGACAGATTAAGAAAATCACAGTGCCACTGTTCATCAGCAGAGTGATGCCTATGTTGAAAATGTGGTGTAAAAAATCCCCAAAATTATTGCACTATGGGTGTCCGTTGCACAGTTTCTACGCATGCTCTTGACTTCACCAATTTTTTTATATTTTCACCCCAGATTTTCAACATTACCATTTTTTTACACCTCCTCATGAACAGTACAGCTGTCACTTTTCACATCCTGTCTGAAATGCGTTTTTGCACTTGTGGCACCAAATGGTGCAGTCGCTGTGCAAAATCACCTTTTGGCTAAGGAACTAATAGAGTCACTGTTCATGTGGTGGGGTTACAAAATGCCCATGTTGAAAACTTGGAGTGAAAATACCAAGAAACACCCAGGGTGTTAGGGTTTCCCACCATAATACCCCACCCTGTAGGAACTGACAGGTGTCAGGGGTGTGACTTGGGACTGTCGACAGTAATGCTCATACCATTCCATCCCAACCCCCACCTGCAGCCAGTGACAGGCATCAGGGTGTGCCTTGGACTCTTCAGCCCCAAAGTTCACCCCATTCTCCTGTACTGCAGCCATTTCAGCATATTTCCTTTTGGAGAGAGGTGAGTGTAAAGCCTGAACACCCCAAGGCACACCTCGACACTTGTCAGTGTCTTCAGGGTAGGGTGAGGTGAAATGACATGATCGTTATGGGCAATGATCCAAAGGCACACCCCAATGCCTGTCCATCTCTGCAGGGTGGGGTGGGTCTGGCATCAGTTCAACACTTCACTGCCATTCCTATTCTGCATCTGTCTAACTCGTGCACTTCTAATGCTAATGCCAACAAGCAAACTTTCAGCATTGACAAATGCTTGTTTAGATATGTAAGTGAAAAGAGGAAGACTGGGGTGGGATGGTAAGACTAAACAAGGAACAGGGAGACTGCGCAGAAGGGGACTAGGAAAATGCAGACATCCTGAACAAATCCTTTTGTTCAGTATTCACAGAGGAAGAAGTAGATGGGCCACAAAAAAGTAACAGGAGCACTGGAGGGAGGGAGGTGGGCACTAATCTGTTTTCAGAGGAGAGTGTCTTTGAAGGGACTTGCTAATCTGGAAGTGGACAAAATAATGAGGCCAGGTGAGGTGCATCCAAGAGTATTGAAGGAGCTCAAGGTTGCACTGGCTGCACCTCCGAAAGTTCTGTTTAACAGCTCATTGGAAGCAAGAGTGGCTCTGGAGGACTGGAGGAGAGCAGAGGTACTCTCACTTCACAAAAGTGGTAGCAGGGAAGAGGCTGACAATTATAAGCCAGTGAGCCTGACTTTGGTGGTGGGAAAGTTAATGGAGTCACTGCTAAAGCAAAGGACTGTGGAATATCTTGAAACCAGTGGGTTACACAACCTGAGGCAGCATGGATTCATGGGGGGAGATCATGTCAAAGGAATCTGATAGATTTCTTTGACTTGGTGACCAAGGAATTAGATGAGGGTGGAGCAGTGGATGTGGCCCACCCAGATTTTAGTAAGGCTTTTGACACCATTCCACACAGGAGGCTAGTATGCAAGCTGGGTAGCTTAGCATTCACCCAACCCCATCTGTTGCTCCCGACACCCTCAAGGCCAGTGGGGAGCCACAGTGCAGGGCCCGAGAGTACTGGAAGCAATCTTTAATGGTGGCAGGGAGACATGACTATTTGTGATTTTCCCCCTCCCTCCTCCCCTGATGCTGGGCATAGCTCGGGAGCAAGCCTATGCATGCATGCAGTGACACACTGCAGTGGACACAAGCTCCCTCATCCCCCTACAAGTGTTGTTGCGATGGTGGAGACTGCAGTGCTTCCCTGTCTGGCTAGGAACACAGGTGCATGGCAGTGCTCCCCCAGCCACCCGACCAGTGCTCCAAGTCTGCTTTCAAAGTCAGATCACTAGTGCGGAATCACAAAGCGCTTCTGCAGGACCATCAGATGGCCCCACTGATCTTGTCCTTCAACACAGATTTGTTCCTTTCTGTAGTAACAGAAATTCTGCAAGATGGGCCTGTGGCTACTTAATATCAGAGTGTGGGGTACAGGGTGAGTTTGTTTTTCTGGAACTGGGATTATGAGATGGACAGGAGATACCACCCCAGCTAAACTGGCTGAACTTCTTTAGAAATGTTGTAGGCATCTGAGGTTAAAAAGAAAACAAGCAACTGTTACAATAGAAATAAAGCACACTTGAGAATTAATATGCGAGAGCAATGGGAACAGAATACCTGAATGTTCAACATCATGACCAGCCTGAATTAAACTTCAGAAAGTTGGAATCTGCTGGGCTGCGGTTTGAATAATTTTCTAACTCAATACTGTAGTGAGGTTTTGCAGTTTGGAGGGATGAGTATGACTTTGAGTCTCAAACTGCATTGGTTTGAACTAATGCAAACCTTGTTTACTTGTCTAACTCCCCCCAATGTAGAATTTGCATGCTTTTTTGACCCCAAAGTTTAGGTTCTAATAGAATGCAACCCCTGACATTGAAGGGGTTTTAATTTTCAAAAAAAGTTTTGATCTGCTGTAATTGATGCAAGAACAATGTGTCACTGTATCGTATAAAAAAAACAACCTCTTCTTAAACAAATTGAAACATTGACCCTGGGTTGGCTGACTCGATGAACTAGTAGTCTTATTCTGTCTTTTACTATTTGTGTACAGTAGGTTACTTTTATACCAGATATAAGGTTTACAAACATTATTGGGAACCTTCAGCTGGCAGGCTAGTCTGTCCTGGATTAGATGCCCAATTATTCTTCCTTTTGGCTCCCTTTTTCCCTCTACATTGCTCTTATAACATGCACCCAAACTTGACCACTCAAGGTGCAGGTATTAGTCTCCTCTGAGACACTGCTCATAACTATAGTCTGGCATTATAGCCTAAAAGTTAGAGTAATGAGCTGTGAATGAGCTTGATGCATTCAGCAGACCTGGGTTTGATTCCCCAAACCTCCACTTGCATACTGTGCCACTCTGAGTAAGTTACTTAACCAGCCCAAAGGCTCCTGGGTCACTCCAGAAAACATGCAGTTGTGCCTAGTGGGCTTTACCATATAAATAAAAAATAATAACTTGGCTACAGGAAGGGATGAAGAGCATTTTACTTTATCCCTTAGTCTCTGCAGCAAGCATAATACCTCCATAATGTGCCTTCTGAGGGTAAGGGACCGAAGGTGATTCCTGAACTAAGGCTCCCAGTTAGTAATATAGCATGCTGCTGGTGATCCACCTAGCTAACCTACAATGGTAAAATGACTTTTTTAAGACTACCATCATCACCAGTAGTCTACCCAAATGCCCATTACATGACCAAAGCATGGCAAGGCAGTCTTTATAAAGCACCCTTTCCCAACAGCCCAGGGCTGTGTGCATCAAATGTACATCAAAATGAGCAAATACACACACTCAAAGATAAACTATAACCGATAAAAATATTAAATACAGATTTAATAGAAATGACTAGCTAGGGAATGCTTGTTCAAATAATTACTTTTTCAGGAGGCTTTGAAGGCTTCCACTGTTTGGATCATATGAACACTCCCAGGAAGCAAATTCTATAACACTGGGGCAACCACTCCAAAAGCTCTGTCCCCTGATAGTCTTGGGCAGGAAGGGGGGACTATGAGCAAGTGCACATCAGTTGAAGGGAGGGGTCAGACTGGGAGGTAAGGAACCAAGAGATCTCTCAAATAGTCCAGTCCCAAACCATGTTGAGCCTTGTATGTCAAAAAAGAATATGTTGAAGGTGATGTGCCACTGTAGAGGCAGCCAATGCAGCGCATGCACCACCAGCGTGATGTGATCTGAGAAAAAAACCACCAGCTGAGCTGCAGCATTCTGCACCAGCTGCAGGTGTTGCATCAAATATCTAGATAGCCCAAAGTAAAGAGCTTTACTGTAGACCAATCTAGAAGTAATGAAAGCATGAACGATCATCGCCAGGTCTATAAGAACCAAATGTGGTTTAATCTTGGCAAACTTTCGAAGGTTGTAAAATCCAGATGGGACCACAGTTGACACCTGTTGTTGTAGTGTTAGCCTGCAGTCCAAAATGACTCCAAGATTCTTAACTGCATCAACAGCTATGAGAGACTGGATGCCCAATGAAGGAATGGCCACCAGTCCTCCCACCTCCACTGAGCCCCACCCACCTAACTTGATCAGCAGGACCTCTCTTTCCTGGGTTGAGACATAACCAGTTTGAGGCCATTCAGTCATTTATCTAAGCAAGACATCATCCCAACACTGAATCCGCATAGTCCCTGCCAGGGAAACAAGAGATGTACGGTTGAGTGTCATCTACATAACAGTGAAACTCAACACTGTACTGCCTGATGATCATCTACAAAGGAAACATGTACATAGAGAACAACACAGACATGGGTTGAACTTTTAGGAACTCCAAAGGATCACTCAGAAGCCCCATAGATGAAATTACCTAAGGCTACTTGCTGCATTCTTCCAGTTATGGAAGACTCAAACCAGCATAAAACTGTGCCAGTGAGACCCTCATAGTTCTTCAGGTGCTCCAATAGCACCCCATGGTCAACTGTGTCAAATGTTGCTGAAAGGACCAAGCTGGAACAAATTCCTCAGTCCCTCGCTAGGAGGAGATCATGTATCACCCTGAGAGTGACGAGTGTAGTCTCAGTGCTGTAACTGGCCAAAGCCCTACTGGAGAGGTTCATAGAGCGCCAAGGGCAGACTTGATTGATCACACAGTCCCCATCTGCTTACAACTTCTATAGATGTCATAATTCTCCAGATGATCCACAAGTTGCTCCACCTCCTCCTTCTCAATGACCTTCCCCAAAAAGGGAAAATTAGAGACAAGTCTGTAATTTTCCAGAATGTTAAGATCAAAGGAAGGCTTTTTAAGGAGGGGTCTAACCCCTGCCTTTTTCAGGGCAGAAGGAAAGGCACCCTCCCTTAAGGAATCACTGACAATCTCACGGAACACTGGACCCAAGGACTCACCACAGCCCAAAAGTAGCCACGTTGGTCCCAAGTCCAGTATACCACTGATGGAGAACAAACTAGAGACTACCCAGGGCACCTCAACCTCAGAAACCATCCAAAACTCACCTCAGGGAGGCAGATCTATATTACCAAAGGAACAACCACTACCGGCCCATGACAGGCCACTCAAATAGATACTGGATCTAATGGAAAACACCTTGTTTGAGAACAATTTTCCAAACTCCTCACACTTTCCTGCAGAAAAAGCTCTAACTGATCACAGAGAGGGAGGATTTAACTACCTGTCTACAATAAGAAAGAGGTGAGCAGGTCAATTTTTCCCTGCAGCAGTCAGCCTTGACAGGAATTCCATCTTCTGCAGATCAATTGCTTGTTGATACTCACCATAATGAGTTCTCATTTCCAACCTATCCTCCTCAGACTGGGACCTTCTATAAGAATGCTCAAACTTCCATTGGTTAGTTTTCAAGTGACACAGCTCAGCACAGTACCATGGTGCGCAACAATGGGATGTCAAGGGATGAATGCGGTAGGGTGCAATGGAATCTAAGGCAGTCATGAAAACCATATTACAGTGCTTCATGGCCTTCTCAGGTCTCTGTGCACAAGCAAGCAACATACCTGAGGCATCCAGCACCTCTTGGAGCTTGTGGGGTTCCAAGTTATATGTGGAACAGTACCGGATAATCTCAGCAGAGGGGCAATTAGACAGGGGACCCTCCCACAAAGGAATGACACTGCATGATGATCTGACCAAAAGACTGGATCAACCTTGACCGCATTAATGTCAAGTCCCAATGAGAAGATCAAGCCCAAGGAGTGACCATGTTGATGTGTTCCAGAGGCAACAGCCTGTGTTAGCCCCAGTGATGACATCAGCTGGAGGAGTTGCAGTCCAAAGTATGAGGACTCATCATCAACCAAAGTGCTGAACTCCTCCAGCACCAACAGTCTGAGGGCATCCAACACCTGTTCAGCCATGAAATCTGCCAATTCCTGCAAGAAATCACTTCTGTAGCCCAGAGGACTGTATATGAAGACAAGTCTGCCACTAACTCCTGGAGCACATCTGATTTGCCACATAAGCAAAGGACTTGAAAGTTCTCATGTGTAGGTAGGATGATCCTACCACTAACACCTGGAGCACATCTGATTTGCCACATAGTCAGAAGACTTGAAAAGTCCCCGTGTGCAGGAATTCCCAAGGTGGATTTAAAACAAATGGCATCCCCACTCTCTTTGCAATCTCTCCTTGGGCAATGCACCACGGAAAAACCAGACAGGACAGATGCCTTCAGAACAGGTACAGAGTCATTGCTCAGCCAGGTCTACATGATACGAACATGTCAGCTGAGGAATCTGTGATGAAATCCTCCATCTCTGCTGTCTTATTCCTCAGTGACCTTGCATTACATAGAATGTCCCAAAGGGGAGGATTAGTGCTGGCTAGATAGACTACTACCTGCACATTTACATTTGGAAGGATCCTGAGAAGGGGAACCAGGCAAGGGGGACCCTAATTCAGATTGCAAATCCTAACTAGGCATTTCCTGATTTTTCACCACCCCAAATCTACCCCTCCAAGCATCACACCTGGGACCACCACTACAGATATTGACTCTCCTTTGGAGAATTTCTCTTCTTCTGCAGTGGCTGTGAGAACCTATGTAGGGGGGGGACTAATGGGATTCCACCGAAAGGTCAAATCTGTTACAGGTGGCCACCAGGGTAGGTGTGCCTAGCCTCTCTCACACATTTGCAAATATTAACCCAGCACTAAACTAAAACCAGAATAACACCCCCAATCCCTCCAATAAATATACCCAGCCCCAAAGATTTTTGAAAACCAAAGAAACGCAACTACCCAGTAAAATAAACAAACCCAATTTCGCTAAAGAAATACAAATTTCTCTCCCTAATCGTTCACACTCCTGACTCATAAAGATAAAGTAAAAGAAAAGGAATGGGAAAAATAACATGAAAAACAGTTGCCACTTCAGTGTACTGTAAAAATGAGTCTTATGGAACATCCTAGATATATGGCTCTTCACATACTGCTACTATTGTAAGGAGAAAGCTTGTCCATGTAACAGCAAGCCTACAGCAAGAGACACAGCAGCTAACATAAAGTCAGTGTCCTAGCATAGCTCCACTCTCACTGAACCAGCACACGATGTTGAAAGTCCAGGAAACACAAATGGAGGGGAGGGGGAGCACTATGTACCCACAGGTGCCTACTATCCCCTAGACACCCTCCCACTGTGAAAAGGCAGCCAGCAAATAGACTGGCTTCAACAATATAATGGAGACTCTGTGACTGATAGACAAATGACCAGGACTCCCACCAGCCTGAATGCAGACCAGGTGGAACTCAAACTTGGATTCACCTCGGCCAGGAAGATCATGGGCACCACAAAGAGCGAAAGCAGCAAGTCCATATTTTACATCCCCACTCCAAATGAGAATAATGATTGAATAAAAAGTACTTCCCTTAGCCACAGGACATGCCCCACAGGAACTCTACCCCACCCAGGGCAGGGTGTCACTTCTCCTTCCAGTCAAAAAATTGGCCCTCCCTCTGGGCCCACTGCAACACCCAGTCGACAGAAATTACACATGAATGGGAGGGAGGTTTTAGGAAAAGCTGTGCCTCTTTTTTGCCAGAGATTCCTTCCTTGTATTGCAGAAGTATATAGAGCTGTTTTAATGTATCTATGTTCAGGTTGCCGCTCCCTTTACCACTCGCTCTGAGCCATTGAAAATGCAGAAGTTCTATAAAAATTGACTGGTTTTAGGAGAAACACGATGTTTACAAAAGTGCCACAAATTACAACTACACAGTAAAATGAGTGTAAATAGCAGCAGACTACTGGTTACATGAACCTTGGTTAGTGGTCAAGATGAACTATAATATCAGCCTGTATGAAAATGGCATAAATGACTATTTGAATTTAGCTTCTGTCCAATTCTGTACATACAGGGCCATGCACTCACATTTTGCACACTTGAGAATAGTCATACCATATGAATACCAAAAATGAATGCAGTGCAGCTGAGATATATTAAATGTGTATGTACCATCCTAAAAATGGCTTCAAAGGCTTATAGTTACTTTAAAAATTTGACCCAAAAAAAACAAGTAGCCAACAAAATGTTTAGATTTGTAAGAACTCCATCTGTCTGTGACATTTACAACCACTACTCTAAAATGCAGTTCTTTGTAGTACCCTTTAAATTTTAGGATAGCAAATCAGATTCAATTGCTAAAATCCAATCCAATTCAGCATTCGACAATGAAAATGCTATGCCAATCCTGTACAAGTCCTCTGTCCCACCCCCATACTTTTGAATCCCCCTTGTCAAACCACCCTATAACCCATAACCTTCCATCTCTTCCCAAGCCAACTGATTGAATATAAATAAAAAATGAATTAGTGTACTCCTTTCCTAATAATAAACATGCATTTTTCAATGCCGAATGTTGGCTTGCTGGCACTGGCATTGGTAATGCAGGAGTTAGAAATGCAAAATAGGAATGGCAGTGAAGTATTGAAGTAAAGCCAACACCCCCACTCCCCCACAGAGACTGAAAAGCGTTGGTAGTGTGGCTTTGGGTCGGCCATAACGCTGACGCCATTCCTCCTCACCCCACCCTGCAGAGAGCGACAGGTGTCTGGGTGTGCATTGGGGTCTTCAGCCTTTATGCTCACCCCATTCCATAAGGAAATAAGCTGAGATGGGTGCAATATAGGAGAATGGGGTGAATATTTGGGTGATGGAGCCCAAGGCACACCTCAATGCCTGTCAGTGGCTGTAGGGTGGGGGTAGAATTCTGCGAACATTATGGCTGACGAACCCAAGTTACATCCCCGACGCCTGTCAGTCTCTACAGGGTGGGTGTATGGTTGGAAACCTTAACACCCCAGGTGTTTGTTGGTATTTTCACACCAAATTTTCAACAGTGGCTTTTTGAGACCCCACCTCATGAACAGTGGCACTATCATTTCGTTACTCAATCCTGAAAGGTGATTTCGCACAGCAACTGCGTCATTGGGAGCCACTGGTGAGGAAACACATTTCAGGCAGGATGGAAAAAGACAGCTGTACTGCTCATGAGGAGGCATAAAAAATTGGTAAAGTTGAAAACCTGGAGAGAAAATATATAAAATTTGCAAACTTACGAGCATGCGTAGATGCTGCGCAATGCACACTGGAAATGCGGTCATTTTTGGGATTTTTTTTACCAGATTTTCAATGTGGGCATTTTGGGATCTCTCCTCATGACCAGTGGCACTGTGATTTTGTTACTTTGTCCTGAAAGTTGATTTTGCACAGCGACTGCACCCATTGTGCGTCATAAGTGCAAAAACATGTTTTGGTCAGGATGTGAAAAATGACAGCTGTACTGTTCATAAGGATGTGTGCAAAAATGGCAATGTTGAGAATCTGGAGTGAAAATATTAAAAATTCTCAGAGTTAAGATCGTGAGTGGAAACTGAGCAACACACACTTGTACTGTAACATAGTCATTTATTGGAATTTTTTCACTAAATTTTCAACATAGGCATTTTGGAACCTCCGCTCATGAACAGTGTCATCGAGATTTTCTTAATCTGTCCTGAATGTTGATTTTCCACGGTGACTGCGCCATTGTATGCCACATGTGTGAAAACACATTTTTGGCAGGATGTGAAAAATGACAGCTGTACTGTTCATAAGGAGGTGTGAAAAAATGGCAATATTGAAAAACTGGAGTGAAAATATAAAAAAATTCTCGAAGTTATGAGCATGTGTGTGAACTGTATAATGCATACTCATAATACAGTTATTTTTTGGAATTGTTTCACCAAATTTGTGACACAGGCTTTTTGGGAGCCCACCTCATGAACAGTGGCACTGTCGTTTTGTTAATCAGTTTCAAAAGGTGGTTGCATGCAGTGACCAAGAAATCACCTTTTGGGACCAAATAACGAATTGACATTGACTGATCTTATGAGGTGGGGTTGCAAGAACTCCATACTGAAAATTTGGAGCCAAAAGTAGAAGAAATGGCTGAGATATCCACCTAAGTTGAAAACCCCACATTTATGCCATTGTACAGCTTACCAGCATTTTTTCAGTTCACTGTCACCTTTGAAGAGTACAGACGTGTTCCCGCTCCACTGAACATCGCCGCGCCAACCTCCAGAGGTAAGTATGGGGTGAGGTGGGTGTGGGGAGGTGGGGGTTCACAGAGGGTGGGTGCGGGTTGAGGAAGGGGTGCAGCAGACAATGAGGGACCATTTTCTTGTTTTGCAGGGGGGAAAAAAAACTTTGGGGAAGGTTTTTGTTTTTACAGGTGACACTAAGACATTTGGGCACCCGGGGGTGGGCTCCCAGTGTGCCACCTGTTTTTTTTTGGGGGGGGGAACTGGAGCCGATGGGGATTGGGCACTCTGTCAGCAAATATTGTGTCTGTGTTGGGGGTGGGTGGGCCTGATGCCGAGAAGGATTGGACACCCCCATCGGCAGACAAATTGAACTGGAGAGGGGGCATGCTGACAGGGGGATTGGGCACTCCCAAAGTCAGCTTTCTAGGGATTGCGAGAGGTAGATGGTGAGAGCCACCACCATGGTTATTGAAATGTTTCACCAGGAATGGCGCATAATGGAGGCGTGTCAGATCTGCCACTGCAATGACGAGCCTGTCTCTCATTGCTGCGGCAGATTTCTTTCAAGTTGGTGGCACTCTCTGAAACTGCTGTCACCGGCAGCATGCTCACTGGTTGGCGGCTGAGGGACACACCGGCTAAAGCATCCCCTGGATTCGCCACAGCACTCACACACCTTTGAAAGTGCTAGTACAGTGCTACTACTGCCAAATGTTGCTTGCGCATGTGTGCAAGCCAACATAAAAATGACCTCCTTGCCAAATCATGACCTGCCCCCAACCCTGGCATAAGCCACAAAGTTCCTACCCACTGATTCAAAAAATAACCTACCTCCCATCACACCTACTAGCCCTCACCTCCCTCCTCCCCCCATAGCAACCAAAGTTCTCAGACACCCGGGCTGGGTGCTTACTTACAGTCCAATCCGTTCCTTATAATAAAAAATGTAACCCCTCCCCCACTCACCGTGGTATTTGTCACAAAGTTCCCATCTTCCTGATTCAATAAGAATCCTCACGCAATGCATCCACTAACTCTCACCTCCCTCCCTCCCTCCCTCCCTCCCTCCCTCCATGACACCCAAAGTTCATAAACATCCAAGTTGGGTGCTTGGATTAGCTCTTATAGTGGAGTAGCTTGTGCTCGTCTTCATCCAAGTGGTATAAATGAAGCATGACATCCTCCTGTAGGAGTAACACCTGATTGACTAGCAGTTTCCTCTATAACTTCTGCACAGTCAGTATTGTATAGGAAATTGTGCAGTCATTGTAATCCTGTACAGATGTATGTCTTAGCATGCAAAATTGTTATATAATTACTGGTGTCCCCTTTTATCACAGTGGTAAAAAGGCCTCTTTCAAATGCTGTAATAACCAGAAAACTGGTTATTACAGTGTACTCAAAACTTTCTTTTGGCCTTTGGTGTCACTCATTTGTAATGAGCCACCTCATTGGCTGTTACTCTGTGTGTGAGTGGGCCAAACAACTGAAGAAACAAGGCGGCTCTGTCCTTGCTCGCACTGTCTCTGTTCGTCAGTTAGGGATGACCCGCTAGTACAAAGCTCTCTTTTTTATATTTATCTGGTCGATCCCACTGTTATGTTTTTAAAAAGTTGTATCTAGTAGATCCTGCTGTTCATCGGCTTCAGGAGACAGTGCAACCAGGGATGGGGCCATGGCTGACTACAAATAGTGTTGCTTAAGTGTGATTGTGATCGGAATTCAAAACTGTAAGTTAAACAAAAAGAAAAAAAAAAATGTCCACAAAATGCTCATAATGGAGAGGGAAGGCATATGTGTGTGTGTGTAGCAGAGGAACTGGATAAGAGGCAACAGGGATTACAACTGAACAGCTTCACTAACTTTCTTTCTGCAGCATTGACTCCCTACACCAGTAACTATAAAAAAATAAAGTATAGGCAAGTGTTTGTTTATGGAATTTTTTACACACCCTCGGTGCGTGTGATGACCTCATAAACCTCTTGAGCTTCGCTCTCAAGGTTTATGGGTCATCACACACCTCAGGTATCTAAAAAAAATCCATAACACACACTTGCCTATCCATTATTCTTTATATAATTATATATGTATATATTTTATATGTATTTATAAAATGGCTAGAAAAAAATCTAGACATTTTATTGGCAGACAGATGTTACCTGACCGTACAGTAAATTTCTATAAATGCACTGTCAGGTGCCAAATCTCATTTTCCTCCCCCAAAAAAACTAACTTTGAGCCATTTCAGAAGGGTAATAAGCCACTCCAGGGTGTGCATCATAGGACTTTAATGTGCTTCTCATGGATGTTAGGACACTCAGTCTTCAGCCTTGTGCCTTACTACACCCTGGGGTGTGCCTTAAAATCCTATAATGCACACCCTGTTGTGGCTTATTACTTACTTCTTCCTACATCCTCTGCCCCCGAGGTTGTACATGAAAATGAGTGTTGGTTCAATGTGCCTTTCTGGTCAAGACATTTGAAATAAATAAACTTGTCTGTTGTAAATGTAAATTTAGTTTTCATAGTGCAGAAACAAATCATTTGCAGTACCCTTCTAAAACGTGGTTGAAACTGT
This sequence comes from Neoceratodus forsteri, assembly GCA_016271365.2. Lineage (NCBI taxonomy): Eukaryota > Metazoa > Chordata > Ceratodontiformes > Ceratodontidae > Neoceratodus > Neoceratodus forsteri. The sequence goes on from CM028132.1 coordinate 180,983,228, forward strand.
TAGAAAAGTACAGCCTCAAAAAGTAGAGTCTCTTGCATTTTAAATGCTTCTGGACTGACAGCTTGATTCCATATGTAACCCCCAGGCCACTTATTTAACTAGTGTGCACACTCCACATTAATATCTAGAAACACTGGTGCCCATATACTGGCATATCATTTACTTTTCTAAAAGGTAGGTACCACCCTTGGCATTAGGATGTATACCTGGCTCATTTTCTAGAGGAAGAGACGGGTGGGGGTACAGAAACAAACAACTTGAACCCTGTGTAAATAACACAACCCAGGTCCTGGGTGGAGGCTTCTAGGCATATGCTTGATCTAGCCTGCTGAGGTGGCCCCAGTAAATCCACACAACCAGAAGCAATAATTGGAATGTCCGTTAACAGTGACTGGGATTGCACAGTATGGCTTCATTCAACAGATGGCAAGTAAAAGCTGAAGTGAACCCCCAAGGGTTGGTCCAGGCTGGACAGGTACAAATTCAAGAACTCTCTTTGCATGTGGTACAGTTCATGAATAACAACAGAAACATCTTCCCAAATTCCCAAAAGTGCCTTTGTGGACACCTGGCCATGCACATGAACATTCCTCTTCCCATGCGTGTTATTTAGTGAAGCTAAGCCATACACTCCAAACTCCTCTTGGACATGGGTGCAATAAGTGAAACTTAGCCACACAACATAACTTGCAGCTTGGCCACTTGCTCAGGTAAAAATACTGGTACCCTTTATGAACCAGGAAGCCCTGCCACGTAAGTGCTTAGATGGCATTCCTCTCACCCTTGGCCCCAACCGACAGTCTCTGCCATTCTTCAGGGTTACACCATTGAACCCCCCTTCCCCACTGAACTGCTAGAAGTCCCATATGTTACTTGTCACAACACTAGGGTGACAGAGAGAAAATAAACTGCACTCAGTGGAATCCACAGTTTAACTTTCTTCACTCACATTGGTGAGACTAGGGGCACTGACATGTGCGATCCAGCCTTATCTATGGGCACACGACCCCAGACTATCCACTTCCCTAAGAACATGCAGAGATTTTGTCCCCTTGACAGTGCTCACAGAAATTTGTTCCATCCACAGGGCATGGAACAGCCAAGAGGAAAAGGAAAGGCACTCTGCTGGGTAGCCCTTCCAAGCAGTCTATTTCAGGTCCTATCCAAGGCAGCTGAAAACACCACAGAACAGTCAGGGGATTGCCCCTTGAGTCCACAGAAAACAAGCAGATCCTTTCACGTCATAGTGAGTAGAAATCAGGAAATCCTGCTGTAGTCTTGTCTCTACCACTTCAACTGGAAGCTGGAAATGACACTCTACTAGGGTGAGAAATCCTGGGCCTTCTGTCAGAGCCCACTGGCAGTCCTTCTGCCACTCTTACCTCTTCACTCCACTACAGGCTGAACCGAACTGAGTGTTCTAAGCTCCCCAGAGCAGCTATTCACACAGTGTGGCTTATGATGCTGTGAGAGTTCTAAATGACCTAATCATTCCTCCCTCTGTCTAGCTAAGTAAACAATGATGTCATTATGTAAGGAGCCCCAAATGAGCTCCGTACCAGCTGCCTGCTGCCTTCCTAACAATAATACTGATAGGATTCTAGTAACTCCAGGGACTGGGTGGTTACACACAGATCAAGTTGTTGTGGTACAAGCTAGCAGTAGATAAATGTTTTCACATCCTTAGTGGAGCTAACATACTCATACTGTAGGATACATTCGTATGTGTGCTTTACTTTAGTAAACATCATTCTAATGCATATCTGGATTTTCTGGCAAGCACCGTTGACAGTCTTTCAATAGGACAGAGTAAACATTAAATCATAATTCACTTAAAAGAAAAATGCACTTGGGGGGCCATGACATTTACATCAAGAGAGTCTGCAAAAAAAAAAAAGATAATGGAATGCCAACTGGTTTTCATATCCATATAACAACATAAACATAACACATCTGTAGAATAATGTCTTCTGCAGAAATAACATAATTAATAAGGACATATCACTGAGCTGATAAATACATCATAAATTAGATTAGAAAATGAATGGATGCTAACGTAATGGAGATTAGTTTCATATGACAAGTTTATTCCTGTCACTGTGAATATTGTATACAAAAGTACTCTATATAGTTGTACAAAAACTGCAGGTAACTGTTTAATGCCCCCCCCCCCCCCACGCTCAGGCATCTTCAAGCATTTTTTTTTTAAACCAAAATAAACGAGCCCAGCTAACAAAAGTCCCAGCTTTGTAAGGAAGATTTTGTCTGTGTGCTAGCCCCTGGCCTATCTCTTATAGGTGCTGTGGTTGGGCTTGGACTGAAAAAAAGCTTTGTTGCTCTGATTTCAAAACTAGTGTTACTGCCTGTTGGGCATTAAACACCAAACAAAGGGTGCACTCATTAAGATTAATACCTTTTAGCCTCCCTAAATAATATTAATTTTCCACTGATGATTGTTTCTAAAATGCTCATTTGTTTTATTTTTGAAGGTGACTCTGCAAAATTTTCACCAGTCTTTTTTTTTTTAGTTTTATATAGTTATTTGACGGCAAATCTCTGCAATTTTGATAAGTGACAGTGTGATCTAGTGGTTACAGGGCCAACTTGTGGGACCCAGGAGATCACAGGTTCAAACCCTGCTAAAGCCAAAATACTCATCATGGACCATGAACAAGTCACTTAACCTCTCAGTGGTCCCATCCACCCAGCTGCAAAAAGGGGTAGAAGCAGGACCCTAACTGAAAACAAGATTTTGAATCTTAGCTGGGCAATACTGAATAAAGAAGCTGTAAAAAAAAATTATAATAATTTAAGAACGATTATTAATTCTTTGAATGTTGTGTTGGTTTTCGTGTGTTTGTATGATGATCAAAGTTCCCTGGTCACCCCTTGAAACAGGCACTTATGCCTAGTGGGCCTTACCTGGTTAACAAAGAATAAATAAATAAACTTGCTGCATGCAGTTTGAAATATGCTGTAACATAATTAAGGTTTTATTAAAGGATGAAAGAGAAAGTGTTTAGCAATGCAGCAACAATGTTTGCCTTCTCTCTTGGACTCAGTCCCACCCAACACACACACACACACACACACATACATACACACACACACACACACACACACGAACAAGCATTTGTCAATGCCAAATGTTGATTGCGTTGGTCTGCTGAGCTCGCTTAGTGGACCTCTGTCACTGGCTCACACTGTTTGTCCCATGCTCCAGGCTGCTCTTTTATACGGGGCTGCTGCCTGCATTGGCACCTTGTTCTGCCGAGGAAGAAATCCGCAGCTGTCCCGACAGAGCTCCATTGAGGTGGCTCACTCCCCCTCTCTCACTCACTCATTCTGTTTCACCTGGTGCTGCAGGCTACCCTTTTGTAGTGGGCTCCTGCCTGTGTTGGTGGCTTTTTCTGCCCACAAAGAAATCCACAGCTGTCCCGACACAGCTCCGTCGAGGTTGCTCACTCCCCCTGTCTCACTCACTCCTTCTCGTTCTCCCAGCGCTGCAGACTGCCCTTTTGTACTAGGCTGCTGCCTCTGTTGGTGCCTTTTTCTGCCCACAAAGAAATCTGCAGCAGTCCCGACAAAGTTCCATTGAGCTTGCTCACTCCCCTTCTCTCACTCACTCATTCCGTTTCTGCCAGCGCTGCAGGCTGCCCTTGTCTACTGGGCTCCTACCTGCATTGCTGCCTTCTTATGCCCACAAAGAAACTTGCAGCAGTTACAATACAGCTCCGCTGAGCTCACTCACTCGCTCATTTGTGTTTTCCTGAAACTGCAGGGTGCCCTTTTGTACTGTGCCCCTGCGTGCATTACTGCCTTTTTCTGCCCACAAACAAATCTGCAGCAGTCCCAACAGAGCTCCGTTGAGCTCACTGTCTCCCCCTCCCTCACTCGCTCATTCTGTGTCTCCTGGTGCTGCAGGCTGCCCTTTTGTACTGGGCTCCTGCCTGCATTGGTGGCTTTTTCTGGCCAGAAAGACATCTGAAGGAGTCCCGACACAGCTCCATTGAACTTGCTCACTCCTCCTCTGTCACTCACACATTCCGTTTCTGCCGGGGCTGCAAGCTGACCTTTTGTACTGGGTTCCTGCCTGCATTGCCACATTTTCTGCCCACAAAGAAATCTGCAGCAGTCACAAGAGAGCTCCGTTGAGCTCACTCACTACCGCTCTGTCACTCGCTCATTCTGTTTCTCTTGGTGCTGCAGACTGCGCTTTTGTATGGGGCTCCTGGCAGCATTGGCACCTGTGTCTGTCCACAAAGAAATCCACAGCTGTCCCGACAGAGCTCTGTTGAGGTCGCTCAGTCTCCCTGTCTCTCATGCGCTCATTCTGTTTGTCCTAGCGCTGCAAGCTGCCCTTTTGTACAGTGCTCCTGCCTGCGTTGGCGCCTTTTTCTGCCCACAAAGAAATCCACAGCAGTCCTGATAGAGCTCCGTTGAGCTCACTAAGTTCCCCTGTCTCACTCGCTCATACCGTTTCTCCCACCGCTGCAGGCTGCCCTTTTGTACTGGGCCCCTGCCTGCATTGATGCCTTTTTCTGCCCACAAAGTAATCCGCAGCAGTCCTGACAGCACTTCGATGAGTTTGCTCACTCCCCCTCCCTCAGTCGCTCTCTCGTTGTGTTTCTCCTAGTACTGCAGGCTGCCCATTTGTACTGGGCTCTTGTGTTGGGGCCTTTGTCTGCCCACAAACAAATCTGCAGCAGTTCACTAGCCCCTCTCACTCATCGATCTTAATCTGTCCCAAACACTGATTTCCCAGAGTGAGTTGCTATTCTCTGGCAGGAGTGCAAAAACATATTTTAGCCAGGATGTGAAAAATGACAGCTGTAATGTTCATAAGGAGGTGTGAAAAAATTCCACTGTTGAAAATGTGGTGTGACAATATTGCAAATCTGCGAAGTTACAAGGGTGCGTAGAAACAGTTCAATGCACGCTTGTAACACAGTCATGTTATGGAGTTTCATCACCAAATTTTCAACATAGGGATTTTAAGACCTTTGCTCATGAACAGTGCCACTGTCATTTTCTTAATCTGTCCCGAACACTGGTTTCCCACAGTGACCATGTTATTCTGTGCCAGACCTGTGAAAACACATTTCGGTCAGGATGTGAAAATGACAACTGTACTGCTTATGAGGAGGTGTGAAAAAATGCCACTGTTGAAAATCTGGTGTGACAATATTACAAATCTGCGAAGTTGAAAGGGTGCGTGGAAAGTGCGCAACGCATACTTGTAACACTGTCAATTGATGGTCTATCATCACCAAATTTTCAACATAGGCATTTTGGGATCTCTGCTCATGAACAGTATCATTGTCATTTTCTTAATCTGTCCCGAACACTGATTTCCCACAGCGACCTCGCTATTCTGTGCCGGAAGTGCGAAAACACATTTCAGCCAGGATGTGAACAATGACAGCTGTACAGCTCACAAGGAGGTGTGACAAAATGCCAATATTGAAAATTTGGCGTGAAAATGTTGCAAATTAAACGAAGTTATGGTACGTAGCAACTACTAGCACCTAAATAAAACAGTCTTTTTTGGATTTTTCCCACCAGATTTGCAAAATAGGCTTTTTGAGAGCCCACCTCATGAACACTGGCACTGTTGTTCTGTTAATCGGCCCCGAAGGGTGATTCTGCGCAGTGACCGTGAAACCACCTTTTGGGGCTGAATAATGCCATGACAGTTCAAGAACTCATGAGGAGGGGTCCCAAAAACCCCATGTTGAAAATTTGGTGAAAAAATTCCCAAAAATGCCCGAGATATACACTAAAGTTGAAAAAACCCTATTCATTACATTATACAGCTTACCGGCATTTCCTCAGTTCGCGGTTGGCTTTGAAGAGTGCAGACATGTTCGGGTCCAGCGAAGATCGTCGCACTGAGCTCTGGAGGTAAGTATGGGGTGAGGGGGGTGGGAGGCTGGGTGCACAGTGGGTGGGTGCGGGTTGTGGGAGGGGGGCGGGGAGACTACGAGGGACCGTTTCCTTTCTTTCAGGTACAACAAAGACCAAGAAAATGTCGGGGGACCGCTTTCGACATTACAGGGGCATGTGGCATGCTGGATTGGGCACCCCCGTCGGCAAACAACAAAAGGGGGAGATTTATTTCTGCCAAACAAAAGGGAGGAATTCCTTTCTGCTGTGAGGATTGAGCACCCCGTCAGCAAACAACAAAGGGGGATACTTTCTGCTGATGGGGACTGGGCACCCTGTCGGCACACAATTAAATGGGGGAGGTGTTACATTATGCTGACGGGGAGTGTGCTCCCCCGTCAGCAAATAAACATGCGGGGGTAGATATTGTTTGTGAATATAGCAGCATGCCGCCACCATGTTCACAAACAATATCAGAGATCCTACATCCCGCCCTGCAGTGACGGGTCGCTCCCTCATTGCAGCGGATGGCTGACGCTGCAATGATGAAGCAGCCCCTGATTGCAGCGGCTGATTTTTTAGAAAGTTGTGGCACACTGGCTTAACTAGTGTTAGCAGCAGTGTGCCACGGCATTGGAGGAAGCGGGACAGGCCTTTGCAGGCTGTGGGGGCATTGGGCACAACAGTGCCACGCCTCCACAACCTGCTTCTGGAGAAAGCTGATGCAACATGTTTCTTGCGCATGCACGCAATCAACATAAAAATGGACTAAATTTATCATAAAAAAAGACTCAAGCCATGCTTTTTGATTCCCCTACTAAGATCAGTTCCTGTTCCAATACTGTACATGAAGTGTTTGACTCCTTAAGGTACCTTGACATTACTCTTGATCTAACCCTTGATATCTCAACCCATCTTACCTCTATTTGCAAAGCTATTAGTTCCAAGCAAGGCCTGCCTTATAGAGCTAAACAAACTCACACGTAGCTCATGTTGCTTTCTGTAAAGGAGTCCTCCTCCCTAGTTAAATTATGGCATCCTCTCATTTGTCAGTTCCTCTAAATCTGATGACCAGGTGGAATATGACCTATAACAACATCTGCCATGTTGCATCATGAGCGAGCCGCCTAACTCATCACCGTCACCTTTGTGCAAGTTTAGGTTGGCTATCCCCATCAATGGATGTTTGCTTACTCTTGGTTGTTTTATAGACAAAACTCTGAAGAACTGTAGTAACACTTCGACCTTGATTGCAGTCTTACTTCAAAATTCCCACAAGAATTATTACTTAAGGTCAAATGGCAAGTCCCACCTTTTTCTCCCTTAGGTCATCACTAAAGTGAGTGACCAGGCCTTTTATATCTTTGCTACTAGAACCTGGAATACATTGCTTATGTCTGCTGTAGCTCCTCTGCTCATTATATTTTTTTAGAAGGGTGCTATGAAATTGCTTATTATCTTCCTTAGCTTGCAGTTTCACTTAACCGGCTTGTCTTAGTCTTAAGCATTTTTATGCTCCATTTATTAAACTTTTCCTGTTTTAGTCTATAAGCTACTACTGCTGTATTACTTGTAATTATATGCAGTGTACTATTAGAACCCCACGTGTGGCAAATGGATTGTGCTGCCACCTGAGTTTAAAGCTTCAAGATTTTGGAACTCTTTGCATGAGAGATCCTTTTGTCATTGGCTATAAGAGTGTCTGAAATGTTTACAAATAAAAAATCCTGATTGTCTTAAAAATTAGGTCATGATTTATAACACCATATATACAGCAATACTGCCAGTTGTTATAAGATGGTTTCTTCATTTAACTTCCCTTCTGATCTGTCATAATACCACACAAGTGTAATGTATCTGAATGTAACATATGTTGCCACAAGCTCAAAAAACTACAGCCAGTGCTAACCTAAAAAGAAATCAACAGAAGAACACCAGTGGGAACACTAGGTCAGAAAAGAAAGCCAAAGGCAGTCAATTGCAAGGAAAATTCACTATTTATTCAGCGCAACAGTGAGAGCACAGCTCAAAAACCCCTGTGCTTCAGGACAGCAGGATGTCCCTTTGTCAGAGTGTGTCACTGAGAAAGAGGCTCACTACCATCCCGAAGCATTGGGGTTTTAAAGCTGCCCATTAACTCCTGAGCTGAATGAACTATGAGTTTTACTTGCAATTGACCTAATTTGGCTCTCTTTTCTGATTGAGTGCTCCAGCCTATGTTTTCTGTACCCTAATGTAGCTAACTTTATTTTGGAAAATGGGTAGGGAGATTTCCTAGCCTCTGATTGGCTGACCCATTGCCAAGGGGTAAATATATGTGCCAACAAAGACTGTGAAATAATAAGTCCCTGCGCCAGCTTGCCCTTTCACAAAAAATAAAATCACCATGTTAAGTACATTTTCAAAGACTTTCTACCACCATTTTTTTCTTGCTTAGCAAGATTTACCTTGCTACCCATGCTCACAAGTGCATGTCAAAACCAGTTTAAAGTGACATTATTTACCAGTGCTTACCTGTTTTTGCATGCCTACTATATTCTGGGGCAGACTGCTTCACCTCCCTCGCTCTGCAGCTCCCAACCTCAATTCCTAAGCAGCTCCATACCGTGGCTGCCCGCCCACTGTCTGTGCTGCTGTAACCCGGCAGCACATCTCCATCTGCAGTACAGCCAGTCACAAAAATTACCACTGCTCTCTGACCATGCTGTTATATTAGACCACACTCTCATTATGCTGACATCCATGCTACATTTCCAGTAAGGAAAACACAAATAAAAACTGAACCAGTACTTGGGAAGGGAGAGAGCACAAAACCAGGCTATAACTTGGGAAGGGAGGACAGGAAGCAATAAAAATTAGAGAAATGTACTGCTATGCATTCTGTGACTACATTCAGGTGACTGGCTAAACACTGTTAAACACAACAGCGCCCTCTACTGGCAATGCTAGCAGTGGCAGGACTACTTTCTATTAAACTGTTCTTATAAACTTCCATTAACGTTTTACAATTTTTTTAATTAATTGAAATATTTTAATCTAAAATGCCACTTGAAACCCATTTCCTAAGTGCAATAATTCCTTCCAGAGTGGGCAGTGTGGGCTGTACCAGACTGCCTAGGAGCTATAAGGCCTCTGCCTGTGGTGTTGGACCTCATTACATCCCTGGAGTGGTCCAGAGGAGCCCAGTACTGCCCACCCTATAAGGTATTATTGCTACCTTATACCCCCCCACCCACACACACACACACACATATTCACCTGGAAACAAGCAGATTTAGATGCTCAGTGGATCTTTCTAGCCACATTGAAATAATTAATGAATAAATACAATTCTGATCCTTCCTTCACCTCCTGCTGAGACTGGGCTTTGGAAAGTCATCTGAAGATGATTTAATTTGCTCTGCTTTAAGTTTGTCTTGCTTTGACTTTTCCCTAAGGATAAGTGGTTGGAACTTATTGTAATTGTGAAGCAAGGAACTCCCCTCAATGCAACAAATTATTTCTATTAGAACAGATGTTGTAGACTGAGATTGTTTAGAGTATGAATTCCTGTTGAACTGATACCCAGCAAAATAATGAAAGGAATCATTTCAGATGTTAACAATGGAGGTATCTACAGGGTCAGTGGGGTTTCAGTTGTACCACCCATGATGTGAATCATCTCAGTGGCAGGTACCGATTATCAGAGATCTTTTACAGCTCCTACTTAATACTGAGCCAGAAGCTGCATGCTTTCTTTCTTACTTTTCCTGTCGTGCATGAAATCTTTCAAGCAATATCTTGTCAGAGTTGGTGGATTAGCCAAGCCTTAATAATACTACCTGCCACATAGGTACAGATACATAGACTCTGACTGCAGATAATGACTCACCGTTGGTCTACTCAGTCTGCTCATTTCTTACCTAATGCTGTGTTCAGCTTGAGGTCAGACTAGAGTTACTGGGCCTATTTACCTTGCAGTGCACCTCCCCCAACTATCCATCCCACCTCCCTTAGGCCTTACTATCTCCATGTCTGTCCCCATCCATGTTTGAAACTGGTCACTGCTGTTGCTTCTACAATCAGCTTTGGTAGACTATTCCAGGTGTCCACCACTGTCCCTATGAAAAAGTACTTAAGTACTTCCTTATGTCCAGGTGCCTCTCTTAATGCTCCTCTTTTCTCACAAAATTCTGGTTTTCCTCCCTCTATCCTTCCATATCTAGGCCTTAAAGTGCACAAAAACTGCCAAGTGTATAGGGGTCATGAGAATGAAAAGGTGGATAGACTTCTACTGTGGAAGACCTTTTTTGCTTCATAGTGCATAATTTTCTTTTATATTTTTAAGTCTTTTTTTCATCAAAAACACAGAAATCAGCCATTAAACATCACAATACTGTAGGACACTGAAGGACAAAGAAAAAGACGTGGAAGAGGAAAAGAAACTTAGAAAAGATGAAATTATACTCCATTGTTCTGTGTACAGTACTGCTGTCTTGTAGTCATATTAAAATGGAACAAACATGAAGTGAAGGCCCTGGCATGAGACCCTGTGAAACCTCACTCAAAACACTCAAATTATTTTTCCAAGTCTGAGACCCTGCCAGACTCAGGACTCTACATTTTGTCCATAGCTATACTCCCTTTTCTCCTGTCCACCTACCAAATCCGATCTGTTACTTCGATTGTTTGGTCTCCCTTGCAGAAAAATTAGCAGAGGGCAAACTTCCCTCTCTCTAAAATAATCTATCCCCTTAGCTCTGCTGATTCTCTTTCTGCTCAAACAGCTGCTAAGGATCATACTTTACTACCTCCTATTCCTGCTCTTACTTCATCTCTAGCCACACAATACTCTTTTGAGAGGCAGCTGGGTTGCATACCCCTCTGTGGCCACCCAGTATCACCTAGTTATTTTGCGCCATGTTTATCATGTGCATTTTCATGACATACCATGGTTCCTTTGTTGCTGTTCATCTTTTAAGTCCATGCTGTTTTCAACTTACACTAACATGTATTTGTTTGCATCGCATATATGCTGTTATTTTTTTCTCCTGTATGATATATTGTCCTACGTACGTTTCCCATGGGTTGCACCTGGAAAAAAGCCTTGGCTCAGTGTGCCTTTCACAGTCACCAATTTCCAAATAAACACCCACCCACCACCAACCTCCAAACATGTCCCCTGGTTACTGTTTTCATTCCTCTTAAATGGTTCCATGCAGTCTACCCTGTAGATACCCACTCAGGAACTTGTAGCTGTCACTCATGCCCCCTCTTCTTTCTTGCCTCAAGAGAGTACATGTCTACGTTCTCCAGCATCTCCTCATATGTCCTCCCCTGCTGCCCCTGTTTATTTTTATAGCCACACTCTGAACTCTGTCCAAGTGGTACCTAACCTTCTTGAAGTGGAGGCTCCAAAGCTGAGAATAGTATCTAAATGTGGTCTCACCATGGACCTGCAGAGGGGTAGTATCACCTTTCTTCCTTCCTTCTGCTGGTGAATACCCTATCTATAAATCCCAACATTCTGCTTGCCCACCCATGCACCTTTTTGAATTGTGCTGGGGACTTAAGGTGATCACCAGTAATGACTCCCAGGTCCCTTTTTTTTCCAGTAGTCTCATCCACCCTTACTCACCTCATTCAGTAGATAGTTCTTATGTTTTTCTCACCAATATGCATAACCGTACATTGCCAGAAATTTGATTTAAGTTGCCACACCTTTGACAACTTCTTCAGCCTTTCAAGATCCCTTTTCATGTCACTTGTTCCCTCCTATGCATTCACCCTCCCACAGATCTTGGTGCCATAAGCAAAGAGGCAAACCTTGGTCTGTATACCCACTGCTAACACATGCAAAGATGTTGAACAACACCGGCTCCAAGACCAGCCCTTGTGGCACTCCACTGGAAACCCCACTGGCCCTCCAAGAATTCCCATTAATTACCTCCCACTAAGTCCTGCCTTCAACCTATTCTATTTCCATCTGGTGAGTTTGTTCCTTAACCCCAGTCCTCCCATTTGTTTAATCAACCTTCTGTGCAATACTGAGCTGAAGGCCTTGCTGAAGTTCTCATATTGCATATCAGCTGCTTTGCCGCTGTCCACTGCCTTTGTAACCCAATCAGAATTGTCACTAAAGTTAGTCTGGCACAACCCGCCTGCCATGAACCAATGCCGATGCTTGTCCAATAGTCTGTTAGCATATCACCACTGTACAGTGAAACTAATACCGCGAAAGACTATTACAGCAACAAATTCAGCAATTCACTGTAATGGTCACGTGGTATACCGACACAGGTTCTCCATGTCTTGCCCCCCACCCTGTAATTACTCTGACCTGGGGCTGATTATTTTAAAATCTCGGGGGCAGAGCCCCCCCCCCACAAAAGAAAATTTTTCCCTCATGGCACAGTGCTGATTGTCAGCATTGTGACGTTGCTGTAAAGGCATTCAACAGCATTCCTGTTGAACAGCCATGGTGGAACCATCTGTTAGCCTTCCAGAACTCCACCAGGTATTCCTTTGTGATGTTTTCCAACAGTTTCCCCACTAGTTTCTTAAGTCATCTCTATCCCCACTCTTGTGGAATGGCATCCTATTAGTTAACCTCCAGTACACTGGCATAGCCCTTGTTTCCAGGCAGCAGTTAAATAGATCAGCTAGTGAAGCTGCCAGTCTCTGACTCGCCTCTTTCTCAACACTGTAGGGTGCAAGCCATTGGGTCCGAGTGATTTATTCACCTTCAGGGCCCTAAGTCCCTTGAGCACACGTTGCTCTAATATCATTCTTATTATTGGTCCACTTAACTGTGCTCCTCAGGGTCCTGATCCTAGAATCCCTCTGGGAGTAGCCCACCTTCTTCCTCTGTTAATACTGAACAAAAATATTTGTTCAGGATATCTGCCTTTTTTGCTGTCATCCTGTATCCATTTGCTCCCACTGTCTGAAAATGTCTTCTTTCATGGCCCCTTTTCCTTAACATAACAAAAGACGTTTTCTCCTCGACTCTTTCCACAGTTCAGAGCTTTATATAGTATATGCCTTTGCTTTCCTGACTGTCCTGTTGGACCATTTTAGCTTTTCTAAAAATTCTCTCCTATTGCTTTCATTCTGCTCTCCCTTGTATTTCCAGAATGCTGCCCTCTTAGCTCTAACCACCCCCACTCCTTGAGTAAACCACAGTAGTTTCCCACACTTTCTATTCTTACCCACCAACCTAATGCAGTTATCAGTCGCATCAGCTATCTTCCTCTTGATTATATCCCATTTTGCATCCATACCCTCTGCCCTACCTATCTCTGCCAGTTTCTCTCTCTGAGCAGCTCACCCATTTTTCCAAGAATGTGCCCTTCTAACGTCTAGCATTTTCATTTTCAAGTGGGAGTGGTGAGCTTCCAGATAAATCTAAGACCACACTGAATTGTGGTCACTGGACTCCAGCAGCTCCATCACCCTGACATCCCCAGTGAAATTTCTGTTAGACAATAGTCTCCCATTTGAGGCACTATGTCCCTTCATCCTAAACACTCGCTAATAAATTACAAATCGCTGTTAGTATCATTCAGCAACTTTGGCTTTCCTTAGATCTCTGTCTTTAACACGAGCCGAGAAAAATGCTGAATGCCTGGTGCATAACTGCTTGGCCTTTTTTATGAACTCTGAAAGATTACAACATCTGTTTGCTCATCTGCTATCATAGTCACTGTTTGATATTTGATATTTTTAAAGACTTAATCTATGTTTTGCATATTTCCCTTTAAAAAAAAAAGTTTAATAGTTAGCATCTGCAAGACTAATATCTTAGATTATCTTCTAAAGCTTTTTACAGGCCAAGCCTGTGAAAAAAAGGAAAACAATGTTTTAATGTGATTAAAAGTACACAGTGAAAGCGTTTGAAGAGGACTCTGCTGAATAGTTCTTGCACTGCCTGAAGACTAGGTGCCAACTCCATGGGTGCAGGGTTGCTCAAGCACCCACAAAGTTGATTTAAGCAACCTCAATATTTTGAAGGTGATGTGCAAAAAAAGATTAATAGGAAACCCGGATATTGAAAAAATGCTGCCTACTGGCAGTGAGCACCCGCAAAGTATTTTAAAACAAGTGGGCACAAAAAGAACCAAAATACAGAAAAGTTTAAATTAACCCTTAATACACTTTTCAAGACTATAATGGTCCTTAGAATCTTACAGGATCACGTTCATGTGGCACCACACATGGCTGGCATGGTATCAGGGGCCAACACTGTCTCCTTACTCCTGATCTTCAATTTCAGGTTATTGTAATGGATCATCCTCCCCAATTCGCAGCACCCTGTTCCTAAGCTATAGTTTCATGAGACATTAGTAGTGCATGTGTCTAGAAGGGAGTTAGAAAAGCAGTCTCACATCATTGATGATTGGTAGACTGGCTGATTAATTTGCCTAGCATCCTCAGTGATGCAAGGCTGCTTCTCCCTCTCCCAGGTATGCACACTGTTGCTGTCACATGCCATTGTAACTTATGTACAGAACAGCACACTGCTGGCTAGTGATGAGGACCAGCTGATGACATAGCCTGGAACTGGACTAGAGTGGTAGTCGTACAAAAGTTGATCAGTACTAAGGTAATGCAGAAGTATAATGTGGCATTTTAGTTATAATTTGCAATGGCTATAATGCGATTCTGCCTCAGCATACCTCAGCATTACCTCAATATCTGGTCAACTTCTGTATGGCTATCACTGTACTAATGTTCCTCCTCCCATAACCATGGATCACGGGCAGTGGGAGCCAACTTTAGAGAAGTAGCCCTCTGGGTCTGGGAAGAGGATCTGAGAAAAGACTGGGTGGACTCTTGGCACCATGCCAGGTACTGGCAATTTATTTTTTAAGAATTCCTGTGTAGCAATATTGGGGTTGGGGAAGGAAATGGAGGACAGAAAATAAATCAGGGTGGAGTATACTCCAGATATTACAGATGTTTGTGGCTTCTGGAGATATTGCTGGCTTTCCATAAAAGGAGAACCACACCCTGTTTCTAGTTTTTCCCTATAGTTACTGTATGCTAGGCATCATACTGAATGAGTACTATCATAAATGACTGTCCCATTTTAGAACATTTACTGTGTTTTCTCAAAGTATGTTTCAAGTAGATTGTCAGATTCACTTTTACTTTATGCAGCATCTTTAATATCATATAGCACAAAAACTGGTATTTAATACTGTGCTATACAATATGCTTTTATCTTGCATCTTTCATACAATTTTATCACAGAATGCTTCACAAATATGTACCAGTCATATCAATCACAGTAAAACAACTGTAACTAATATCAGATATCAGTAAACCAGGGAGTTGCAAGTGGCCATTATATGGGCTAGAATGAAAAAGGACCTGGGAAGAATGTGGGAATTTAAGGGACGCTTCAGTCTGGTACACTTTCTTGTAGTCTGCAGTCCTAAACAGAGACAAATCCAGAGTGTGGAAGTAGAGTGAATGAATGTTGTGCAATCAGAGGAGGAGAAATTGATGGTAGGGACAATAAGGTTGGTGTCCGTGGCTCACTGCATGGGATGATCAATAGAGAACAGAGTGAAGAGATTAGACAGCAGAGCAGTGTAAAGCTATGTTGGGATTTATAGGTGAGGAGGGCAATCTTGAACTGGATCTTCAGTGAAACTAGACATAGGGTGTTCCCAATCCCACCAGAGTGTAGTAGTGTGTGCAGGCTGAACTGGGACCGCTAGCAGGGATCCCAGAAAGCTATAAACTGCAGCCACGAGTGCTTAATTCATCTTAGATTTGCTGAAAGGGAATCTAAGGCATCTGGTATGAAATTTATGGGCATGACACAATACCCTGAGTTGATCTCCTGTAGTGTGCCTCTGGCAATAATTTAAATGTAGGCTGAGTGATTGTCTCTGTGATTCCTAGTCAGGTACCAAGAATTGGTTTTGAGTAGAGCAAAGGAAGTTATTTTAAACAACCAACTCTCCCTCTGGAATCTAGATTGAGCCATATATTTTTGCGACATAATTCCATAAGACACTTTGCAATGCTAGCATATCCTAAGCTGCCAAAAAAACTTAGATATAAAATTGTTAAGCCTGGTGGTCTTACCTTTTGTTTGATATTCTTGAAATAACTGCTTGAGAGCTGTTGTGATGTGACCACAACCTACAGATGCACATTCAGAACTGATCCCTGAGAGGCAGCATCACAGGAAAAGGGGTTGGACTTCTTTGAAGTCACATGTGCATCAAGCAACCTATCAGGTGGACACAACCCATGTGTAAGGACGTGTGGAGTGCCTCAGAGATTATCCCCCACAATAAGGGTTTGGGCATTTTGAACTGGTAGGTGGGTGGTGTGACATTTTCAGTTTGAATTCATGAGAGATCTTTAATTACAAGAAGGTTGTTTTGCAAATGTAATTGATTTGATGTTTGAAAGAGGGCTCAGGATGTTGAGTTGGAGGACATAGATTTCTTTGGATAATATGTTAAAATGAATTACAAATGCATAAAAATGCATGTTTTTTTCTTATTTTCAGTTTGTACTTTTTTGCTATTAGAGTGGAGGAGAAAAAGATAAAAAAACAAGCATTGGTGACCTCATAAGGACTCTACTGTCTAGAAACATAGAATTTGTCAGCAGATAAGGATCGCTTGGCCCACCTAGTTGCCTATTTCCCTACCTAACGGATAAGCTGCAGGTCCTAGTTAACCAACAGCCTACTTCCTTCTACTCCCCACTAGAATTGCCTTATGTCTGTCCCATGCATTCTTGAATTCCCCAATGTTTTTGACTCTACGACCTCCTCAGGAAGGCTGTTCCATGTATCCACAACCCTCTCTGTGAAGAAATACTTCCTTACATTACCTCTGAGCTGTCCCCCCATCTTCAAATTGTGCCCCTTTGTTTTTGCACATTTCTTTTTCTGAAAGATGCTACCCTCTTGGACTTTGTTGATTTCCTTGAGCTATTTGAAAGTTTCTATCATGTCCCCCCTCTCCTTCCTTTCCTCAAGGCTTTACATCTTTAGTTCCTTTAGTCTTTCTTCATATGTCTTCTGATGCAGACCCTGCATCATTGTATTTGTCCTCATCTGGACAGCCTCCACCCTGTCTATGTGTTGGCGGAGATGTGGTCTCCAGAACTGTACACAGTACTCCAGATGTGATCTTATCAACTGTCTGTATAGAGGGCCAACAACTTCCTGTTTTCACCTGGTGATGCCTCTCCCTATGCATCCCAGTATCCCCCAGCCCTCCTTACTGCCTTCTCAGATTGCTGGCCCACCTTTAGGTCATCTGATATGACTACCCCCAGGTCCCTTTCCATTTTTGTTTTCAGTATCTCACCCCTCATTGTGTACTCTTCCCTTGGGTTTTTGTTTCCCAGGTGCATTACTTTGCACTTCTTTGCATTGAATCTAAGCTGTCATACATTTGACCATTCCTCCAACCTTGCCAAGTCCCTTTTCATCCTTTCCACCCCACCTTGTGTATCAACCCTGTTGCAGATCTTTGTGTCATCTGCAAAGAGACATACTTTCCCTTCCAGTCCCTCTGCAATGTCACTTATAAAGACATTAAAAAGGACTGGCCCCAGTACTGAACCCTGCAGTACCCCACTAGTAACCCTCCTTTCTTCACTGTGGACTCCATTTACTATTACTCACTGTGTTCTGCTGTCCAATCAGTGTTTTACTCAGGCTACCACCCTAGGACCACTCCCAGGCTGGCTAATTTGTTTATTAATCTTTTGTGTGGGACTGTGTCAAATACCTTGCTAAAGTCTAGGTAGACCATGTCTACAGTCCCTCCCTGGTCTACTGCTTTGGTCACCCAGTCAAAGAAATCAATTAGATTTGTCTGACATGATCTTCCTGCTGTGAATCCATGCTGCCTTAGGTCCTGTGCCCCACTGGCCTCTAGGTACTCAACAATTCTTTCCTTCAGAAGTGAGTCCATCATTTTCCCTACCACTGAGGTCAAACTGACAGGTCTGTAGTTTCCTATCCCTGTCTTGCTCCCACATTTGTGAAGGGGAATCACATCCACCCTCCTCCAGTCCTCAGGTACCACACCATACTCCCATGATTTATTAAAAAGGGTAGTCAGTGGTGTTACAAGTTCTTCCCTTAGTTCTTTTAAAATTCTGGGGTGAATCCCATGAGGCCCAATTGCTTTATCCACCTTCAGTTTTAAGAGTTCTTTCAGAACCCTTTCTTCTGTGAAAGGACTAATATCAACCCCCATCCAGAGTGCTTCTATTGACTGGATTAGGTATTTCCCCTTGCTTTTCCATTGTGAATACTGAGCAGAAGTATTCATTCAGTATCCCTGATTTTCACTGTCGCTCTCTGCCAAATCATCTTCCTCTTTGTTCAGCCTCAGTATCCCTGCCTTAGTCTTTCTTTGCTCCCTAATGTACCGATAAAAGGTTTTATCACCCTTCTTAACTGAGTTGGCTATCTTTTCCTCGGTTTAGGCCTTTGCTATTCTGACTGCCTTATCTGCTTCCTTCTGCTTTAATTGGTATAGTTCTCTGTCCTGCTCCTTCTGTGTTTCCTTATACTTCCTGAATGCTATCTTTTTTCCCTTACCTTCTCCGTCACTTCTTTTGAGAACCATAGTGGGTTTTTCTTTTATTTTGATTTTTTTGCTTCTCACAAAGACTTGTTGCCTCTGTGATGGCGGTTTTGATGTTTCCCCATTGTTGCTCCACCCCACCTTCTTGCCTGTTTGCTAGTGCTTTTCTGAGGCACTCACCCATTTTGTCAAAATTAACCCTCCTGAAGTCCAGTACCTTCACTTTTGTGTGGCTTGACTCTACAGCTAAGTTTACTGTGAAAAACACTGTTTGGTGGTCGCTTGTTACCAGATGGCTACCCACTTCAAGATCAAAGCTCCTCTCTCCATCCCCATTTGAGAGTACCAGGTCTAAGATTGCTCTCTCCTGAGTGGGTTCCAAAACTAGCTGTCTGAGGCATGCCCCCTGTAGGGTATTGAGAATGGCCCTGCTCTTGGATGTGGCTGCAGCAAAGGTGCTCCATTCAACATCTAGCATATTCAGGTCCCCCATCAGCAATATCTCCCCTTTCTCTGCCATCCCAAGGATGCCTTCTATCATTTCCTTGTCCATTTCTTCCCCCTGAGACGGGGGTCTGTTTACAACCCCTGTGCGGATTGTGGTGCCATTTCCAGTCTCCAGGATGACCCACAGTGCCTCCTCTCCTCCCTGTTTAACCTTTAGTTCTGTTGCTTTTATCCCTTCCCTTACATAGAGAGCTACTCCTCCTCCTCCTCCTCTTCTTCCCTCCCTGTCCCTCCTGTAGATTGTGTACCCTGGTATGTTGACATCCCAGTCATGGTTCTCTGTGTACCATGTTTCTGTGACTGCCACAATATCCAGGCATCCCTCTTCCATCAAGGCCACCATTTCAGGGAGCTTTATACCTAGACTATGGGCATTGGTACTCCTTGCCCTCTATTTTTTTATGGTTTTATTTCTTTTTGCCCCATCCCTATCCCTACTGCCTTTGTCTTTTTCTCCATTTACCCCTGCCCTTCTCCCTATCGACTGCTCTATTTTGTTGTTTACCTCACTAATTACCCTGATTTTTTGGGGGGGGCTAGGATTTCCCTTCTCCTCTTCAGTGCCTCCCCCCTTGGCTAGTTTAAATGCTTGCCTGAAGCATTTTAACCCATCACTTAGGATCCTGGTTCCCCTCCAGGATAGATGCAGACCATCCAGGCCTGTATAGGCCTGCATCCTCCAGGTGGAGCCCCCAGTCCCAGTGAAGCCAAATCCCTGAGCTCTGCACCTGCTTTTCAACCAGTTATTGAATCCCATGGTGCAGAGTGCCCTAGTCTCATCCATGCCATAGACAGGTAGCACTTCCGAGAAAGTTACCGTGTGTGCTACTTGACTAAGGCATCTCACAAACTCCTGTTGCACTGCTATGATCCCATTCTCAGCCAGGTCATTCGTCCCTAGGAGGATAATGACATCACACCCTCCCTTGCCGCTGCTCCCGATCCTGAGGATTCGTTCCTTTTCCTCAAGCCTTGGCACCAGGCAGGCACCTTACCTCCCTTCCCTCCTCCTCCCCTCCTCCTCCCTCAGTTCTACCCCCAACAATTGAGTCCCCACCAGGAGTTGTTTCTTCCCTGTGGGGTCCTGGGCCACCCTCCTGTGGGTCTTCAAGCTTCACTTGGCAAGGTTTTAAAGTGGCCCTGTTTTTTCCCTTCTAGTGGACTCATTTCAACTTGAACACTCATTATTTATTTGTGAGTCATAAATATGTTTTTATACCTCTCAGGTAATAGGTCATCATGCATATGACTAGGAGCCCAACAGTGTTTCATTAAAATGTCAAATTGTGGGTCTTTATGTAAAGAGGGCATGTGTTGCTGTTATCATTAGTTGAAGGTGACATTCTTTGTCTTGAACAGAAACTGTGTTCACCTCAGCTTAGTTCAAATACTTTACCATAATACTAGCTCCCTTGAAGTACATGGCTTTTTTTGTCTTGTGCAACTAACATCTGTTAATCTGTTTAAAACCTGACTGCTGCTGGTGTCCTTACTTTGACTGTCTTTTAACTGTGATTTTGTGCTACTCCCAAATGGCAAATTAATAGCTTTGCAAAGGACAATTATTGTTTGTTTTTCTTAAATCGTGGGTTATGTAGTCATTCCTTGAAGTAATCTCCAGCAGTGAAGATTTATTGTTTGTAGTAGTACAAAACAAAAGTGTGCACAAGAAATGGCTGTGCTGAGTAAAGCTGCCAGCTCAAACACACACAAATAGAGAAATACTTAGCACTCATGGAAAAGTCATTCAAAATTGCTAGTGCAGATTGTTTTTGGCAAATTCCTGGAAAGCACCCAAAGCCCCATCACTTTAGCCTTCCTCTAGGCCTTCCTCTGGGGGTGAGTCTAAGGAGTATGCAAACGTGAGAGTACTTTATACAGAGTGGTTTCAGTGACATACACCAAGTTTAATAAAAATGTAATTTAAACTTTGTTATGAGACCTGGGTTATACAAATGCTGAAATAATTCCTCTGTCAGTCTCTTACTTGCCATAATGGGCTAGTGTTAATAAAAAATCCATAAATTAATAGAAAAGGCTTATTGCATTAAATTGTTTAAATAAATTGACTTTATAGCCCTGACTGATAAGTAATGATATGTACGCCCATTTAAATTACATTTTTATTACACTTGGTGTGTGCCTTTTTAACCACTCTGTATAAAGTACTCTCATCTTTGTTCACTCCTTAGACCTGCCCCCTAAGAAATGCCCAGAGGAGGGTTGACGTGCTGGGGCTTTGGGTGCTTTCCAGGCATTTTCCAAAATAAATTGGCACTAGCAACTTTGAATGACTTTTCCATGAGTGCTGAAGATTTATTGTTTGTCTCTTCCAGTTCCTGGTCAGGAAGCTAGTTCTTCAAGAACACTAATTTCTTTAGTGTAACAACTCCGAACATCTGCATGGGTGAGTAGTGGTTGGTCTTTAGTACTGCACGCTAGTCAGCATAATTCATCCTCTATGAGCCCACTGGAGTAACACAACTGTAGCCATTGGCACTGCCTTGGTGTCAGCCTAATGTGAATGCTATGTATGCCTCAGTATTTGTCCTTTGGAATATCTAGACAACACCTACTACATCAGTTCTCTCATAATAGAAAATAGTGGCCTACGCAGAAGACACCACAAGTGATGAAGGGAGCCACCTAATGGAAAATACTGAACAAATTTATATCTTGGGTGACTCTATTCTCAAATTTACTGATCATTACTCAGTTCATGGGAATAAACAGAATGTGACTTGTAATTACAGTGGTGTGACCATAGGTGATATAACACAAGTGTTAACAGGTATATTACAGAATGTAAAATCACCAAAAACTGATGTTCTCCATGTTGGAGTTAACAATTTGAACAAGGCAGAACTGGGTAGTATTATTCAGGACATGATCATTGCAGTGGATGTGTTAAAAGGGTTAAACACCAATATTATCCTCTCTGAGATACTGCCGGTACCCAAGGCATCCTGGTTACAGACAAGGAAAATAAAAAACTGTAATAACTGGTTGAGGAAATGAAGCCTGGAAAACAACATCAATTGCTTAAGAACATGGTAGGTATTTGAGAATGACTATTCACTATATAGTTTTGATGGCCTGCATTTAAGTAGAAAGGGAACTAAACTATTAGGAAATATGTTTCACGCTGTTATTAACCAGGGTGTACACTTTCCAAAAAATTGAGGGCATTGGGGCAAAGTGGAGACCCCTCCATAGTTCAAAAATGCATACAGAAAAAAAGGGTAAACAAAAAACATCTAAATATACTTATGTGTAATGCACATAGTTTACATTCAATAAAGAAGGATGAACTTGAGCTAATTTTTAACAATAAATCCATTGATATAGCAGCTATCACTGAGACTTGGTGGGACCCATCATCTAAATGGAGCAATAGTATACCCAGCAATAACTTGATTCATAAGAACAGAATCAGTAAACAGGGAGGTGGGGTTGTACTATACATTAAAGAACATATCTGTTTTTCACAGGTGAGTGGCAACGACACTAGTGATGACAACAGCATTGAACTAATCTGGGCAAATTTAAAAAGGGTTAATACCCATGACCTACTAATTGGTGTCTGTTATTGATCCCCCAATACTAGTATATCTGACCATCAAAAAATTCAAAACAATATCAAGGATAATCTTAATCATATGGAGGGTATACTATTGGGAGATTTTAATGCACCAGGGATAAATTGGGATGTACAAACTCTCACAAACGCACTCCACAGGTCAGGCCCTCTGCTCCCACAATGGCAACCTCTGAGCGCAATAGTGTGGACAGGTAACAGACAGAGTAGCCCTCCTGTCTGCTTTTGGGTCTGAATCACCTTAGGTCTGAAGTTCTGGCAGGATTCAAACTGTGAACCTTATGCTAGCGTACCCAAATGTACAGGCTCAGATAATATTTTCTTTGGGGGATACAATATATCTTTCGCCTAAGGGCACCTTACCAGGTATCCAAAATGAACTCTTAAAAACTCTATAAGAGGCTTTAGGTATATTATTATGTTTTACCAAGCTTAGTAACACCATCAAGCCCTTCAAACAGCTGTCAGACTCAACCACGTATACCTCATATGCAACAAAAACTTGGAAGACACACCCAAGCAGTATCTTGAAAAAAAGGTATTTTACTAAAAATATGAAAATAAGTAAGATAAAATGCAGGACAAATATCAAGAGCTTAAAGTCTCAAAAGAAAATGGAGAAAGTTACAGAACAAAACTCCTACCACAATACATTTAGATCTTTTCTATCTAATATATTACCTCTGTAAGTGCCTTTAAAGTTAGATCAGAGAACTGTGTCCGTCTAGAGTCCCAAGATGATATATAACATTTCAGACACAAGTATCAGTTTAAACTCTGTCTCCACACCCCCTTCTGTGAGTCATCTAGCTCCTCCTTTTAGAATATAAAATTACAAAAAATGATTTCCTATCAGGAGGTATTTTAAATAAGGTGCCAACAGAAGAAAAAAATACATTTCCTATATATGTTTTCTTTGAACATAGCAATCCCACACTGGCACCAGTGTGTTAAAAAGAAAGCAACAGGAATCAGCCAAATGATGTCCTGTTTCTGAAGTCATAAAATCACATTTGATTTCCACTTCAAAAACATGAGGTCATAAAAAAGTAATAAAATGACATTCTGAAGGAAGTCAGTTAATTAAAGGGTTCCTGGTCAGTTTACATATCCTGTAGCTTTGCTGAAACCTTGAGGGGGGGGGGGGACACCCATGGAAGCACAGGATGTCTTATGTGAGACAATCACATACTATAATTTTATTTTGCAAATATCGTACAATAATCATAACCAGCTGACCAAGCGTCACAATCCTCTCCACCTAGACTGAATTTGGGGGCTCAATCCCCCTGCATGGGATGAGCTCCTTAAGTCAGTTCACTCCTCATATAGATGTGACAAGCCATCTGGGTTCTGATTGGTCGTTCCAGCCCTATGTAAGATCGTCATGTCATACCCTTGCAAGGCAAGACTCCATCTTAATAGTCTACCATTAGTTTTTCCCATTTGTGTCAGCAAAACCAGGGGGTTGTGGTCAGTTTGTACCTCAAAATGCTGCCCAGATAAGTATGGCTCTACTTCTTTAGGGCCCACACTATGGCAAGACACGCTCTTTCTACAGTAGAGTAAGCCTGCTCCCTGGGAAGTAACTTTTTACTCAGGTACACTATGGGGTGATCTTTCCCTTGGTTGGACTCAGTACTGCCCCAATAACCATGTCTGAAGCATCAGTCTGGACTATAAGGGGTCTGCTATAGTCAGGACTTGTCAACATAGGAGCACTGCACAGTGACTCCTTCAGTCTGGTAAAGGCTTTTTCACAGGCTAGTTCCCAGGTAATTTTCTTAGGCATCTTTTTCTTTACCAGGTCAGACAGGGGAGCAGCCAGGGTACTGTAATTGGGTACAAATTTCCTATAGTACCCTGCTGTTCCTAGAAAACTTCTGACCTGCTTCTGCATTTCTGGTCTGGGCCATGCCTTGATCACCTCTATTTTTACTTGGTTAGGACGGAGCTGTCCCCGGCCTACAACATGCCCGAGGTATGCCACTTCAGCCATGGCCACCTGTCACTTCTCAGCTTTAACAGTGAGTCCGACCCTCTGTATCCTGCCTAACACTTCCCTAAGGTGGGACAGGTGTTCCTCCCAGCTGGCACTAAAGATGGGATTATCCTCCAGGTACACCACGGCATACTCCTCAGCACCATTTAACACCTGGTTCACCAACCTTTGGGAAGTGGCCTGGGCGTTCTTCATTCCAAAAGGCATTACTTTAAATTAAAATAAGCCTATTGGAGTGATGAAGGCTGAGCGTTACCTAGCTCTGTCAGTTAACTCTACCTGCCAATACCCCTTTGTCAGGTCAATAGTCATAAGGTAGGTTGCCTCTCCCAACTTATCCAGGTGTTTGTCCATCCAGGGCATTGGGTAGGCATCTGACTTCGTGACTGCATTCAGTCCACAATAGTCCACACAGAAACAAGTAGAGCCATCTGGCTTGAGCATAAGGACTACGGGTAAGGCCCAGGGGCTGTGGGATCTCTGGACTACCCCTAAATCCAGCATTTCCTCCACCTCCCTCCTAATGTCCTTTTGGACAGCTTCTGACACCTGATATGCTGTCTGCTGTATGGGTGTCTGTGTTTCTGTCTCCACATTGTGCATTGCTAAGGGGGTTAGTCCAGGCTTGGTGCTAAACAGTTGGGCAAAGTCTGCTAAAACCTCCCTTACTTCTTGGATCTTCTCTGGGGCCAGCTGGGGTGACAATTTAACTGCCTCCACAGAGGACTCCTGCTTGCTTTCTTCCAGCAAGTCCAGAAGGGGGTCTCCTTCATCCGTCCCCTCCCCAGGACTACATACTGCAAACACCATGTCAGCCCTATTAGCATATGACTTCATCATGTTGACATGGTACATTCTTTCTGTATGTCTTCAGGTAACTCTATGATATAGTTCACATCATTTACCTTTGTAACTATTTTGTACAGTCCTACTCACTAAGCCTGCCGCTTGTCTTTCCAGACTGGGATAAGGACCATGACTCCCTGACCCACCGTGTACAAACAAGCTCTGGCTCTGCTGTCGTACCACACTTCCTGTTTCTGTTGGACAGCTGCCAGGTTGTTCTGGGCTGTCCCCATAAGCTCCTTCAGCCTTTCCCTAAACCTAAGGATATAATCCATTATGGGAGTTCCCTGAGTGGTGTCCTTGCCTTCCCAGTCCTCCCAGATCAAGTCTAGGGGCCACATACCCGGCATCCATATAGAGCTCAAAGGGGGAAAACCCTGTCATCTCTTGGGGCACCTCCCTGTATGCAAACAACAGGTGGGGAAGGTATTTCTCTCAGTCCCTCCCATGCTGTTCAGCAAATGCTTTGGAGCATTGACTTCAGGATACCGTTAAATCTTTCCACAAGCCCACTGGCTTGCAGGCTATAAAGTGTTGTGTGCCTCTGCACCACCCCACATTTCTCCCTCAAACATTTCATCAGGTCCGACATGAAGGAACCCCCTCAATCGGTGATAACCTCCTGTGGAAACCCAACATGAGAGAAAATCCCAAGTAATGCATCTGCCACTTTTTTTCTGTCCTCAATGAGGATAGGACAACTGCCTCTGGATACTGGTGACATAATCCACCATAGTCAGGATGAACCTCTTCCCGGAGGAGCTGGGGGTATTTAAAGGCCCACAATATCCATTCCCACCCTCTGGAATGGCATCTTCACTATGGGTAATGGAATTAGGGCAGCTTGGGTTTTCTTACCTGCCTTCCCTATTTATTGGCACCGGTGAGAAGACCTGCGACACTCCTTCACCTGCTGGGTGAAGTTGGGCTAATTGAAATTCTGGGCCAACCACTGGGTAGTGCGTGTGATTCCCAGATGACCAGAGAAGGGAATATTGTGTGCAATCTTGAGCAACTGTTCACGGTACCCCTGGGAAATGACAAGCTGCCTACCTATCACCCCTCCCTCTGTCTTCACATCCTGAGTATACATCAGTCCATTTTCCCAATAAACTTTATGTTTTCCATCACCTCCATGTGCTTCTTCAGAGTCTGCTCAAGCCCTCAGCTTCTCTAGACTAGGGCCAATTTTCTGAGCAGCTGCAAACTCATTACACAGTCCCAAGGCATGGGACAGGTCCCTGTCAGTATCTAAACTAGGGTCCCTAGCTCTAGCGTTAGGGCACTCTGGATCACTGTTATCCCTAACCCTCTGACAATGGGTCACCCTTCCTTCTTCAGAGTAACCCTCCATAGCTGTGTGGTTAACTTGTACTAGGGGAAATTTCTACCCCCTTTTCATTAGTCTCCATATCAGGAGACACAGGCTGGGGAACCAGCCTTCCAGTGGTTTCCACAATGGCTTCTGTGGGGTCCAGGGAACTACAATTTCCCCTTGCCGCTTGGATATGGGTAACACTGCACACTGTCCCCTGTTTGAGATTGATGCCAAGGATGACATCAGTTGCTAAAGTTTTGGCTACAGCCACCTGTTGCACAGTTCCCCCTGTTTCACCCCAGTCTAGGAGAACACTAGTGAGTTGCAATGTTTTCTCCTCCCCAGTGAAGCCTTGTACAGTTACAGATTTATTAGGTATAAGCTGACCACACTGTACCAGATCCCCTTTTACCAATGTCAAGGATGCCCCTGTGTCTCTTAACCCTTGTGTCTGTACACCATTCACAGTGACTGGGTACAGGTGTTGTGTACAGTGGCACACAAACAATCCACTTCTTTCATAGTTCCATTTTGTGTTTTGCTCGTCCTTTTGGGACACTGTCTGGCAATATGCCCAGTTTCTTTACAAATCCAACATTCGTTTCTTTTCTCAGAGAAATCTTTTCTATGAAACCTGGGGCTAACTGGTTTTGGTGGAGGCAGTGAGGGTTTTAGCTGCCCTGAAGGTGCGCTTTTCCTTTTCTGCACTGCCATGCCAACCCCATTCACTCTCAGAGCAGGTCTGCTCTTGGCATAGTGTTCCGAGAGTTCAGCAGCCTCTTGCACTGTTTTGGGATCTCGGTCCTCCAGCCAGGTTTTCAACTCTGCTGGGTATGACCAAAAAAAAAACTGCTCTAACATTATAGCCTTTTAAATTTTATCTACAGAGTTTGTGTCAATTCCTTCCCACCAATGTTTTAAAAACCTGACAGTGTTTCATGCCTAGCTCTTCATAGCTCAAGTTAGGGCTTCTCCAGAGCTTATGGAATTTAGCTCTGTATGCTTCTGCAGTTATATCAAACTTTTTTAAAAGTGCAGCTTTAAGTTTGCTGTAATCATTACTGCCCTCATTGTCCATTTGATCCATTGCATCCAAAGCTTTCCCTGTAAGTAGTGAGGATAGCTAGAAGCTCCAGGATCCTCTAGGAATTTTTGCCTGACTACAAACTTTTTCAAAAGAATTTAAAAAGGCATCCATATCCTCCCCCTCTTTAAATTCAGCTATCAATTTGGAATTTAATTTGTAACCCAGTCCTGTAGTTCCAGTTAAACCCAAGCCACTTACCTGCTCTGGTGCTGGTGGTTAGAGTTGTAGCTTCTCCAGTTCATGTTGCCTCTGGCGCTCATTCTCCTCTTGGTCCGCTTCTCACTGTTCACACTCAGTCTCCCTCTGTTCTCATTCAGCTTCTCCTTGTTCTTGCTCCATCTTCTCCTCTGTGGCTCATTTCTCTCACTCCTCTTCTTGCCGTTCTCATTCATCCTCCCTCTGGAACCCCAGCTCCATTCTGCACAACTCAATCTGTAGCCTGATTGCTTCTGGCTCTAGAATGCTGGTGACCTTCCCTGCTGCTGTGGCCCTTGGCTTGCACTGGCCCTGCTGTCCTCCTCACTGGATCTGGACACTGCACTGCCCACTGGTCCCTCCATGCCCAAGGTTTGGTCCTTTACAGTCACAGTCTATGACTCGATGCTCTGGGCATCTGCTGCCATCAGGGCATCTATGACATTCTGCTTGTTGGCTTTCCCCTTATACTGGACTCCTCTCTCCTTGCACAACTGCATCATGTAGTCTGCAGTGTGCTCACTGTAGTTGGAAGTCATCTTCTTCCCTAACTACCACTACTCTAACTTGCACTTTAAAAAAAAATAAAACAGGTAGGAACTTTGACTGTAGGTAAAGTGATATAGTTCTGTTTTCTCTTTTTAAAATAAATCACTGCCTTATTTTGCAAGTGAACTGAACAGTATTAAGCTGACACACTGAACAGTTAAAGCTTGTGTTGCCAAATTTTTTACACAGCTGCTACCCAAATCTGTCATAAATGCACTCTGCAGGTCAGGCCCTCTAAAGTCGCATTTGATTTCCACTTCAAAAACATGAGGTCATAAAAATGTAATAAAATGCCATTCTGAAGGACATCAGTTAATTAAATGGCTCCTGGTCAGTTTACATATCTTGTAGCTTCACTGAAACCTGAGGAGGCAGCCATGGAAGTGCAGGCTGTCTTATGTGAGACAATCACATACTGTATTTCTGTTTTAAAAATATCATACAATAATCATAACCAACTGGCCAAGCGTCACACTAACTGCTTCAACTACCCAGGAATGGGCACTTTTAGACTTGTGTATTGCAAATGGTCTTTATCAGATAGTGAATACCCCTACTAGAGGAAAAATATTCTGTACCTTGTCATCACTGATTCCCCTGATACAATCAGTAAGGTCAAGGTACTTGATCCCCTTCTCAGCTGTGATCATAATATGGTTAGCTTTTCTGTTAATACAAACTGTGTTAGGGAGGAAGGTATCATGATGGTAAAGGACGTGAAAAAAGCTGGCTTTAATAAACTGAGGAATTAATTATATTTGTGGAACTGGACCAGGGACCTCACTAGTGTCAAAGATCTATGGCAGGAAATTAAAAGCAAGCTATAAGAACTTAGTGACAAATATATACATAATAGGAAACTTTATAATAAAAGGTGCAAAGTACTGCTATGGTATACCAGTGAAGTAAAAAAAAAAGAAAGTGATCCAAGCAAAAAAAAGGTCATGTAGAGCTGCAAATCATGATAACAGTGACTATAATAAAAATAAATATAGGCAAGCACTTCGAGCTTGTAAGAAAATCATTGCCAGTGAAAAGAATAAATTGGAATTCAGATTGGCACATTTAAATGATGGAGGCAAATCATTCTATGCTTATGTTAATAAGAAACAAAATTTGCTTCATCCATTGGCCCACTAAAAAGCACAACACTGTTATCACAGAACCTAAAGCTATGGCCCAGGTCTTCAATGATTACTTTTCCTCAGTTTATGGGAAACCGTCCAGCAGGGGTATTCTTACTAATACTGTGGATGGCTCTAACCTCTTTTCTGAAATTACTAGGGAGGAAATTTCTGTAAAACTCAGGGGGATAATGACACATACGTCTGTTGACCCGGATCTATTGCACCATAGGGTCTTGAAGGAAATTGACCTTTGGTTGGTGGAACCATTACATTGTTTATTTAATCTATTGCTTTGAACTGGGGAAGTCCCATGTGACTGGCATACTGCCCTGGTGGTTCCAATACATACAAAGGGGCAGAAAGACAGTCCTGGCAATTACCGACTTATTAGTATAACAAGTATACTGAGAAAGGTAATGGAGTCTATTATTAAAGATAGACTTGATAAAGAGACTGAATTAAATAATATTTGTGATCATACTCAACATGGGTTTGAGCATAACAGATCCTGCTTAACAGCAAACCATGTTTTCTATGAAAAAGTTAGTTGATAAAAACAAAACTGTGGATGTTATCTATTTAGACATGCAAAGCCTTTAATAAGGTTCCACATTGTTCACTAATTGATAAAATGTATAACATGAAAATCAGTAACTTATGTATTAATTGTATTAAAGCTTGGTTAACATATAGAACCCAACCAGTTAGAATCAGGGGTTTCATTTCTGAGTTGGCCAATGTGGCTAGTGGTGTTCCTCAAGGTTCCATCTTGGTACCAGCATTTTCCCCCTGTTTATTTCAGACTTAAATAAGAACTTGCATAACCATACTATCAAGTTTGCAGAAGACACTAAAGTTGCAGCAGATGTTGGTTCTGAACAGGGTATCATTTCATTAAGAAAAGATCTTACCCTTCTCGAGAACTGGGCTAAATTAATGGAATGTAGTTTAATGCTAGTAATTGTATGGTTATGCACCTGGGGTTGGGGAACACAGGCAGCACATACACCCTATATGGTTTGGCCCTAAAATCAACTAGTTGTGAGAAAGATTTGGGTGTCTTTGTTACTGAAGATCTTAAATTCAGTAAGCACTGCACTGAAATATCTTTGAGAGCCAATGGGATTATAAGTAGCATAAAAAGAGCTGTTGCGTCTAGGAACAGGGCTTGTATTGTACCATTATATCAAGCTTATGTTCACCCACATTTGGACTACGGGTCTTCACTATGGAATCCTTCATTCTGTAGAGACATTATTAAACTTGAGGGAGTCCAGCGGAGGTTAACTAGAATGATTGATGGGCTCTAGTTTGATAATTATGAACAATGATTGAGTACCTTGAGACTCTTCTCCCTTGAGCAGAGGAGAAGTAGAGGGGATGTGTAGTTAATGTTTAGAATATCTAGGGATTCAATACTAATGGAGGAACTTGGTCTCAAGTTCAATATAAGGCCGATCTCCTTAAGAAGCCATAACCTCCAGTTAATGTTGTCCTGTCCAAGGAGTAATTTTAGGAGTAATTACTTCACGCAAAGAATTGTTCCTATATGGAATGCTCTACCAAAGGAGATTGTAGAGGTGAATTTGTTTGACTTATTTAAGAGAAAGTTAAATCACAATTTACTCAACTTACAAGGATGGTTATAACCCGCTTTGCGGGAGATGCACTTATATGGGCTTCACCTTCTGTGTATCTTGTCCTCTTCTAGTATGACTCCTAGAATGATGTTGTTTTGAATCACTTAAAGCATAAGCATTTTAAAGCTAGGCTTTTTCAAGAGATCTAAAATGCTCATGGTAAGTGTTATGATCATACATGGTGCTTCCCTAATGTTTGCTATGCATGATATTAGGCACAAACTGTTTTGATTAATGATGTAATTATTTTGCTGAACATATTTTTGACTATCCCATTTGCTTTTTAATTTTGAGCTTATCAACCCACAGATCAGAATTTACTGAGATATCTTCTTCCTCGTGTATCATTGTTGCATATGAGAAAAGGCTATCTGTGCAAAGCAGTGTCACCTAGTAGTGAAAGTGGTGAATAAGTCAGAACAGTGCTAATTAGTGACCTCCAGTGATGGTCCATGGAATAGCAAGAATACAAAGTAAATGGAGCACTCTGACCTCTCTGCTAGGTGGATTTTACCTTTAGCTGAATTGTTAGATTTTCTGCGTTTGGGACTTAAGGTCTCCAGTTTGATGCTGAGAAAGGGATGGAGGGGCATACACCTACATATTAATAAGCCTTCCTTTGTTTTCATGCCTAAACCATGATTTTTCATTCTAGAAAGACCTTCTGCATCTTCACCCCCCAAGTAGAGAGAGAGATTGGAAATGTGCCTATATGCAAAAAACTCATACTTCCACTCTATACTTAGGTTCGGAAGCTCTCATAGTCTTTACGAGGAAGTGTCAGGGAATTTTTCACTTTCTAAAAAATATACAAACTCGTCACTGGAGGTGAGGAGCTCAATTGCCATGCAGGGAGGGCTCAGACTACCCAGCATTCACTCACCCATTGCCAACTGATCATAAAGTGGCAAATGGTCTTGACTATGAAAGTAGTTACTTGTCTGCCCTCCTGACCAAGAAAGGGATCCATCAAGGTGGGAGGGGGTGGGAAAAAATAGGAATATTGTACACTCTACAGATATCATAATTCTGCTAAATTGTAAAACCCACAGATGACAGAGATGACATGAGGAGAGTTCAGCTGCACTGAAGACTTGGAAGGAAACCCATATAATTCAGTTTGAACAGTTCAGTTTGCTGCATTCTACTAAGTGACATATTAAAACAGTGTAGATATTGTGAGTTTCAGAAAAAGAGCAAACATCAAAACTTGGTCTCTACTGGCCAGCCCATCAGCACAGTGGCACAGCTACCACTCATGACACTAGTGACCCTGGGTTTGGTAGCATGCTCAAGCTGGCAGAAGGCCAGCCAGGGGGAGGATGATCAAGCATCCAGAAGGATCTCTGTCCTCTGGGGAGGAGGGTGTGCAGTCTCTGCTGTTCACCTGGCCCCTGGTGGTCAGCTGGGGGCAAGGCTCCTGGGACTGCTTTGAGAGAGGTAGAAGAGGCAGGTTAGATGCCAGTGTTTGACTTGCTGGAATGCACACCAGACATCCTGGCATCATTGTACACCATGCCTCTCAGGGGATGAAATGTGGAGAACAACCTCCAGTGGCAGAATGGTGCACAGACCCTTGAAGGCTCAGCACCCAACTAGCTGGGCTTGCCAGTCTACCTACTGGATCCAGCTCTTGACAGTGGGGACTGGGGAACCCAGTCAACTGGGGGGCAAGCCCTGTGGGTACTAGCTGGCAGGTAAGTGCCAGCAGACATCAGGGTGCTGGGGCTGGGGGTTTGAGTGGAAGGGGGCCAGCCAGTGGACTAGGGAAAAAAAAAACTTGGTCTATACTGATACTCCCAGCTTGTCCTGTTAACTGCCATAATGTTGCTATAACTACCATGTCTTGGGCATCATGTTGGCATTTTCTCTTATTACATGATTATTCTACTATCTAAAATGTAAAATGATGTATATGGTGTGAATGTGTGTGTGTGTATATGTGTATATATATATATATATATATATATATATATATATACAGTATATATATATATATGAATGAAAATATTCCCCCACAGGAGCCATTATTGTGCATTTCCCAGTAAACCTCCATAATTAAAGGTGTATATCTCTGGAGGTAAATGGGTATACTATGGAAGAAATATAAACAACCACTTTCACACCTACTCAGTAGGTCTTTTGCTTTGTGTAGGGTCTACAGGGCCTTAGCGATGCATCTTACAAGTCAAATGCTGTGCCCAATGGCTCCTATTTCACCTAAGGCCTGCGGGGCCTTGCATGAATCAAGCTGCAGGTTTGGCACCATACCAAATGGGTTTGCTGCTTTGCGTCACTTACAGGTCAGTTGCTTCTCATAGGAGCCACAGGGCCCAGTGCACAGCAAGTTACAGATCCAGTGCTATAACCAGTAGGTCTGCTGTTTTGTGTTGGACCCACAGGGCCCTGTGCAAATTAAGCTGCAGGTCCTGTACTGTGACCAACAAGTACAACTCTTATGGTGCTTTGTTCAAGACCCCATGAGGAAAAAAATTATAAATCATTAGCTGCTTTACACAGGGCCCACAGAAAGTCACTGCTCTGCTAATTAGGTGCAGGGCCCACGGATCCCAAGTTATGGCTCATTTTACTCTGCTGCTTCACACAGGGCCCTGTGTGAAGCAACTTGCAACTTACCTACTACTTCACACAGGCCCTGTACAGACTTGCATGAATCAAGTTATATATCTGGCACTTTATTTTCTCAAAAAGTGAGGAAACTAATTACAAAAAAATACATAATGCACCCATTAGGGTTACAAAGCCACAAAAGGAATGCAGTGTGGTGTTGGGTTTTCAACCCTAATGCCCCCCAACCCATGCCCTCATGACCTAAAGCCCAGTGCAAAACAAGCTACAGGCCCAGAACTGTGCTCACAGGTCTGCTGATTTACCTAGGACCCAGAGGGTTCTATAATTTAGAGGTCCAGGGCCGTGCCTCACTTGTCTGCTGCATCGGGTAAGGAATGCAGGGCCCTACATAAAGGGAGTTACAGGTCTGATGCCATTCCCCATGCATCTCCTCCTTCATGTAGGGCCTGCAGTGTCCAATGTAAAGCCAGTTATAGGTCCTGCACCATGCCCCATGGGTCTGCTGCTTCATGTAGTGCCCTCAAGACCCTGAGCAAAGCAAGCTGCAGCTCTGGGATTGTGCTACGTAGGCTTTCTGCTTTATTTAGCTACACCAGATTTGGAGCCATGCACTGTGCATTTGCTCCCTTGACCCTACAAAGCAAGCTACAGGTTTCATACCATGTCCAGTATGTTTAGATCTTTATGCATGACCATACATTAAATAGGACACCTATGGGGAACCTGAGGGACATGGTCCCAGAGCTATGGCTTGAAGCAGCAAACCCATGGGTCAAGGCCTTGTAACTGTAGCTTGAACTTGGGTTACAAGTTAGGAGATTGGGGGAGGGGTGGGTATTAGGGTTAAAAACCCTGGTGCCACCTTTCCCTACGTTCGTGTCTTTGTAACCCTTATGTATGCATTAACATAGTTTCTGTAATGAATATATACATAAAATGCATGATACATTATGTGTTCTAGTGGAATAACACATTAATCTCCATAAGTGGGTGGTAAGACTCATATCTCATCAGTGCCCAAGCCAGAAATTAGTTATGATGATCTTGCCATTCAAGTGTAGAGATAAATGAGTTATTCAACTGCCATTCATTATGCATTTGATATACCACACTGTGATTAATGTTTTTATGTATTTACCTTGTTGTAGCTTAACACTCCCAAACCAGAGTCACCAGCATGGTAGTGCATCATGTTGCTATCGAGTGGCCCATCAAGTAGCACTTTATATGAGAATTAATAATTTTTTAAATCCACTCCTTGTTTTCAGCTTCACTAGTTTATCTGAATGTTAACATTCCATACTTTCATTGCTAGTGATCAGAAATTAATCAATATTTACAGCATATCCTTCTAGATTGAACCTCTGTAGAGCACTGTCTGTTTATAGCTTTCAGACTGTTAAGGTACTTCAAGTCCCCTCTACTCCCCTCTGACGCCTCACATTGTCAGTAATCCTGGAGACACTGTTGGCTTTGCATTATAGTTTACTCTGCTAGTATGCCGTACAATGTTTTGAAAGGCATAATAAATATTACTATATATAAAAACAAACTGTATAACTAAAGTTCTCTTCCAGGATAAATTTAGTAAATGTCATAGATTCAAACTCTTTAAAGTTCAGCCAAATAATGATCTCTTTCTAGAGCTATGTAACTGTTGAAAGATGGTATAGTGCTTATGGTGCTTAGAGAGTTTAACAAATTGCCTGGGATACAGTGCATCTGCCAGTTTCTGTCCCTGTAGAGTGACCACTCTCTCTTCCTCTGTGGGGGGAACTGACATGTGACACAAACCTCCTTGTATTTTCTAACCTTTAAGTTGTTACCCTTTTAGTTCAAAATCAACTAAGAAGTATGCAGAACAAAAATAAATAATTGTGTGAGGGTTATTCTAGCAACTTGTGAGTAGGGAGTAGTCTTCAGAAAGAAAAGGCTGAACAACCTCAACATGTGGGCTCTTCAGTGTAGATGTGAGACCTCAAATTTGGTAGATTCCAAGCCACTTTGAATAGGGTGACCACACATGTGACATGTACTGTCTTACCTATGATGTACATCTCTGCACTTGCACTCCACAACATACAAATTAGTGAGTCCAATAAATACAGGTAGGTAATTTCATATAGCATTATTGAATGGAATACAGAGCTTAAGCAGTAAGTTATCATAAGTTAAAAATATCATCGGCCACTCCACTGCCTCTTGTATGTTCCCTGTCACTCTCAAATCTGTCTCTGTCACCTCTATTCTCAAAAACTCCTCTTTTACCATGATTCTCTTTCCAAACACCTTCCAATTTCTAAACATCCCTTCCTCAGAAAAGGCCTTTAAAAGGTGGCATTCTCTCTCCTCTCAGTCCACCTTTCTGACTATATGATTCTGGATTCCATTTAGCCTGTATATTCATCCATTTGGCTCATGATTTCCTCATGTCATTTGACAATGGGTCTCTTTCTGTTCTTATCCTTTTGTATCTCAGTCTGACTTTTGACACTTTTAAATATCCTCCCTGATTGCCTCAAGCATTATGCATGGGTCTCTGATCCTTTTCTCTCCTGGTTCCCTCCTATCTTCCTAACCACTCCTACCTTGTCCTGGCCCGGACTACATCTCATCTGCATGTCCTCTTTTATATGGCATTCTTCCGTGCTCTACTTTCTCTGGCCCACCAGAAGGTGTTGCTGCAGTACCAGAGTGTGGCACTTTCTTCCCCAGGCTGGGACATATTGCCAGTTGTAGCATGTCTTTCCAGCCTGGGCACCCAAGTGCCAGTTTCTGAGTTCACTCCCATACCAGAGACGCTAGCTCATAACTCATTTCCTGCTACTCTCCTGCTTGTTCCCTTTTCTCCTCCTCTGCAGCTCTACTCTCTTTTTCTTCCCACAAAATGCCCATCTTGCAAACAGAGCTTTTCCATTGCTGCCCCTTGGTTTGTTTCTTTTTATCTGCCTCACTGATTGTTACCCTTTTCAAGACTCATCACAAATGTAATCGATTCCCCCTTGCTTTCAACTCCATACCTAACCTCATCATCTTGTTTAACCTTGATTATTAACATTTCATCATTGTACTATTAATGACCCTGCCAACTGTTTTTCTGCTATACTTTTGAAGCATTTTGTGATACATTTTTATAAAAGATGCTATAGAAAATTATACTGTTATTGTGTTGCATTGTACTGTGTTGTATTATGTTTTAATATATGGATTGTTGAAATAATAAGGTTGAAAGGCAAACAAAAAAATCCTCATAATAGCATGATCCCTGAAGTGATAATACCATACTTGGCAGCTGATAATACTATCGTTATGAGTCCGTAATAATATCGTTCGAAGCTCTGAATGATAGTATTATCATAAAAATGGAACAGCGCAAGTGCAATCTCTTCCACGGCACGTTATTTTGCCAGTGTCAATCAAACACTATCGTCTGAAAACGTGGCTCATGATTGGCCACTTTCTCTTTCTAGGCGGGCGGAACATTTTGAATAACATGGCGGCCATCTCTCGTATAGCGAGACAAAATCATGACCGAGATATTTCTTTCTTTTATTTTAATTCTTACATAAAATGGAACTATCCAGTTGATCCTGCATTCTGGGGGAAAAAAACAAAAGAAAAGGTAAGTCTGCCTACCAAAAAAAAACTCTTCCCTCGATAGAGGAGTCAGTGCCTGGCCGTGGGACTGGTTAGAAGAGCAAGACAGTGCAGTAGGTGAGGAGTGAGACAGTGCGGCGGTCAGCCAGAACAGAGTCTTCCCACAGCAGCCGACTGCCCCTTACAAAAGAAACTGGATCCATACATTAAAAAAAATAACAAATACCTGAGTGTGTATTGCCAGAAAGTAATCTCATCTCGAGGTTTTGGGGACTTTGGGAACCCTTTGAGGTTCCAAGTCACCAAAACTTCTTGATGAGATTACTGCCTGGTAATACACACTTAGGTATCTATTATTCTATTTGTAGTGTAGTGTAGTGCAGTGTAGTATGAACTCCCAAGGTTCTCTGTATTTTTTCAATCTTTCCATCTCAAACTTAAAGTCAGAAGGTGGTGTTTTAGTATGCTGTAAAACTTTGCACCTCTGAAATGCAGATGGTTATCAGTACTAGTGAATATAAATACCATTACTTTACTTAAATATACACAACACTTCATATTACATTTTCAAGATTTCCTTTATGGTGGCCTTTTGAATTAATGTTGGGCAATATTATATTGTGATACCTTATGTGGTAATAGAGGGAATCAACTTCTAATTGCCACACTGTATTTCACTGACAAAACAATTGTCTGTCATTTTGATTCTGTCTTAGACACAACTTTAATACTGAATTTTCCCCCAAACCAATGGTGACTTACAACTATTGTGGTTTAGTTAACCAAATCAAGAAAGCATCAAATGATAGTGGTTTTTGTACATGGTAACAGTTTGCAGGTCTTTCCATGAGCCTGAGATGGATATCATCATTGCTTAGTATTAATATCTTATTTTTAATGAAATATACATAATCTAAGGCCCCAACAGAAATTCTCAAGACATGCAACAAATTAGATTAACCACTACTTGTCATGTTGTATTTCACTAACAAAACAAATGGCTGTCTGCATGGTTTCATCATAGACACAACTTCATAAGTGAATTCCCCCATGGAAACATCAATGTTTACTTTGTATGAAATCTGTTTTTTGTCTGTGGAAAACAGAGATTTCTTTATTATTGCTTGGAGCAGAGTGAATGACAGCCAAAACTGGCATTTTAACAAGCCAGAGTTGAGCTATATTGTAATGGAAACTGGGTAACACTAAGGTCAAGTGTTGCAGAGCATACAGTGATATGACTAAATGTGAAAGCTAACTTCTTGCAACTTTGTACTGTTTTAAAAATATGATATGAACCCTAAGGGCTCTGATAGAAGCTGTGTGTGTGAGAGGAGAGGGGTACCCACCATACAGTATAAAAAAGAAAACAAGAGTTATGATTAATAATATTTTTAAGGTCATATTCTTGAAGTGGTCCATTTTGCATGACTCTGATACAAAATGGTCAAAGTTTCTACTCAACTGATCTACTCTGAATTTTTTTGCACTTGTTTATTTGTAGAACCTATGAAGCTCATGTATTTATGAACATGAGTTGGCAGGGAAGGCACACTGAGCTGAAGCAGCTCATTTCCAGGTGCATTCTGGAGTTAATGTGATAAAATATAGGGAATTGGAATCCAAAAGAAGAGAATGCAATAGATATAGCATTCTTTGCATGTCAAATGTATAACACAGCTATTGAATTGCTAATGAGAAGCAAAGCTGCAGATAAACAGTAGTAGCACTGGAAGTCATGTATAAATACAATGCCGCCATATTTTCTTGTCTTTCCTGTTTTGCTCAGTTTTCCCTTGTCTCATACCCTGATGATGAGAGTCGCATGGTTGAATCCTTACAACCGCTGGGGGGGGGAGCACTCAAGCAGTTGCTTTTACAACTGATAACAACACTACTCTTTGTTTGTCCAGTAGGGAGTATGCAAATGTCAGGTGCTCCCCTTCCAGTAATGCAGGCATCTGATGTGTGCAGCATACTTGACACCCAGCTGGTCCAAGGGTAAGAATATTCCTGGGCACCTGAGTGAACCCCCAGGTCTCCAGTTCCCCACATGATGTGTTGCTGCCATATGCATGGTGTTGTCCCTGCCACAGCATTGCTAAAATAAAATACTTTTTGTCAGAACCAGAGGAGGTCCGAGGAGTTGGAGGTGGCTGGGTATTAATGTGAAGAAAAATGGCTGAGCTTCCATGCCTAGTATATTTGGTACCCATCTAGGAGAAATTTTTTGTCTTAGAAATTCCAGGAAAAGAAACATCCTAAGATTTGCATTCAGGCCCTTACCTTCAGAACAAATTAAGTGCTAGCAATTGCTTTTCTTGTAATCATGAAGATGTTTGTAATTTAAGAATGTGGATCTCTTTATATAGAGCTGCTCTCTATAAAGCACTTAGTCTTGTAACACTAAACTATAGGTGCTTTTACACACAGGTATATGTAACGGAATAAATGTTACGGAAACAGTATTCCGTTACATCCCTTGTGTGTAAATTGCATCTGTTTCGGTCCCTAGGCGAACGTTCGTCCAAACCACAATCTCTGCTTTTTGCGGTTTGCACCGTTGTGTTCCGTTTTGTCGTGCTGTGTAAAATAGCCATTCCAGTACAAAGGCAGAAAACAACATTTGTAGAGCAGCAAACTCTGGGGGAGCCGAAACAAATGGAGACAGGGTTGCCAGAATACTCGCAGTGTGCAGAAAGGAACCTGAATGCAACAGAGTACAACGGCGCCACACAGGTAACGCTGATTCGGTTTTAAAAACCTGTGTGTAAAAGCGCCTTATATAAGGCTGCTCTGCTCTGGCTCACACTTCCATTAAAGCACATGATATATAATTATGTTGAGGATCCACTGTTCTGACTTTCTGGAAATTCATGTTTTCATTTACAGGTTAACTAGCTGTGCCCGCCCAGCAGTAAGGTGGTAGAACACAATGATTCACTGGGGAGACCAGTGTTTGCTTTCAAGTTCAGTAACTCAAAATGTGGGAGCAAACAAGGGCTGAGCATGTTCCAGATATGAGGCTGTCAGTTAGTGATGGGGCAGGACATTTGGTATCCATGCATCTCCTGCTGGCCAACCAAGGAGTGGCTTTGATGTTGGCAGTGAAAGCACCCACACAGTCTCCTCCTAAAAGGAGCAAGGGTGCAGTCATGAGGCCCTGGCTGGACAAAAGGAGGCAAAACAAACAAAATAATACCTGCTGTGTTTATACTATCATCATTGTTGCCAGTGTAAAATTTTGGTTTGAAATTCCCAAGTAGCTTCACCTTTGTAGACTCTTTCTGAAAATGTGGCACATTTTTTTTTTCCAATTGTTTAACCAGGTGGGACACACTAATAAGCTGAAAGCTTGTTTACAGGTGCAACCTGGGAGTACAGGGAAGTTAAGTGACTTGCTCAGGGTCACACAGTATGCAAGTGGGGGCTGTGGGATTCAAACCCAGGTCTCTAGATTTGCAGCTCAGAGCCTTAAACCACTGCGTTATGCTGCCTCCCAAATTATTTATAAATATTTTAGTTTAACCTGTCTCTTTGTCAGGAAGTGGAGTGAAGGTTACTCTGGAAGCAGTTATGCTCCAGACAGAGTGTTTCACAGACTCCTGACACAGAATCAGTTTAACACAGGGTCAGTATGATCAAGATCAGTCCAGTTTAGGGTCAACACTGATCAAGTAAACTCTGTGTACTGTGAGAACAGTGTACTTCTTTCCATCATTAAAATCCCTGTTCTATAGCATAATTATTCGAACACTTATTTGTCATGTACCACCACCACTTAAAATGTGATGGTAAAGGACAATTAAGGGACTTGGGGTTCAAACTCTTATTTCATTTCTCACAGTCCTGTCCTCAAACCACTAGAATATATTGACTGCTTACCTACTTGGTTCTGGAGATATTTTGAGATTCAAGAATTGATTCTGGGTCAGTGCTGTTTATCAGCTGATCCTGGGGAAGGTGCTGCTTGTCAGCTGTCCACAGATCAGCCTGATCCTGGCTTAGTGGTGCCTGTGAACCATTCACAGATCAGACTGACCCTTGGTCAATGCTGTTTGTCAGCTCAGCTGACCACAGTTCAGACTGAAGTGCTGCTTGAAAGTCAACTGACCACGGATCAGACTAACTCTGGATCAGTGATCAGGGAAAGAATCTAAAGCACCTATCATTTCTTGCTATGATCAGGGAAGTAATGGTTAGAGCTTAGATCTGAGACTAGGAGATCTGAGGTTCATACTATAGCTACTAGCTCCCTATGTGACCCTTTCCAAGCCTCATGACATCCCTGTGCTTCATCCTTCCAGCTGTAAAATTGTACAAAAGCAGTATACCCACAGAAAACATGATTGTTGGATCTCAGCTGGGCTATCCTGAACAAATAAATTGCAACATTAACAAAAAAAAAACCTTCATCTCTATTTGAATTTAATAATGATTTAACTTCTGACTTGCTGCTTACTGGATTTTGAATTGACTGTAAGCTAATCACAATCTCATCACAGAACACAGGATAACTGCATGCACTCGAGTCAGGTTGAAAAGCAAATGAGCACAACTCTAAGCAGTGCTACATCAATCTCTGTACAGGACTGTAAAGTCAGAACCAGTGGAGTCAGGAAGTATAAAGTTGCCCTACTTCATTGCTTTGTAGAGTCAGGTCTCTTGAGGCTCATTTACACAGCTGCACTTGCACCACATCAACCCAAGTGGACAGGTTGCTGCAGTGCAAATTCAGTCATGTAGACACTTACCCAATCGAGGTGAGCCAATTGCTGCTTCTCTTGGCGAGCTGCTGTAGAGTAGTCATGTGCTCTGGAGCGAGCGGTGTAGGCACCAGTGTGGGCAGGCTGCACCACTCACTCTGACACACAACAAACCCTCATGGCATTCTCTTCTGCCCTTCCCATGATCCTGCAGCCCAGAACAAGGAAATGTGCAGGTGGAGTACTGGCCGTTTTCCAAAGCATACAAGCAATATCCTCTAATTTTTTGTACTAAACTAACTTGCTTGAGGTCAGTGTGTGTATGGATTTACTGATTCTTCTCTCTGCCTCTGATTCCCATTAGGATGACCTGGCCCCTGCTGCTGCACCCCTTGCCCCATGCACGTTAGGATCACCCTCCCCCTGACACGGCCCCTGCTCCCAGTTAGGATCATCCACCATCTGCCACTGCCCTCAGCCTTTGTTAGGATCACCTTGCAGCTGCCCCCATTCCTATGCATCACCCACTTCTGCCCCAGTTTCCTGACTGCATCAGCCATCCTCTGCCATCACACAGAGAACAGCAGGCAACCAACCGCCCCCCAGACACATGGCTCCCACGGGTACAACTTGCACTGATGTTGAGAGGGGCCATGTAAATACAAGAAAGGACTGACTTTGGAGGCCAGGACAACAGTAGAGCAGACCACAAGTGACAAGCAGAGCAGCCATGTAAACAGGCTTTTGATGTGCACTGTGCAGGCAGCCATGCCATACACAAACATTGACCAAACATTTGTTATAGCTGTGGCCAACACGAAGTCTATGAGTAATCTGCTAAGGCCAAGGGAAGTACAGATTCCTGCCGCATAACATTTACAAACATGTAAGTCAGGTTGCAGGCATGTGGCTTATCATATTTGAGCTCATAACAATTTGTCTGTCACTGATGTTAAGAAAAATGAAAAATTTGGACAGACTTCATAAAAGCACAAGGTAGCCAGCTCCTTAACATGCTTGCAGGTTTCTCCTGAATGAGTGGATGAAGAAAGTTTGCCAGGGAGTAAATGACAGCAATTCCAGGCTAAGTTCAAACGACTCAGAGATATCCATCTAAAGCATAATAGTCTCTGTGTCAATTAAAGCTTTCGTTACTACTAAAGTTTGATGGATTATTAAGTTGCCAACTCTCTTTGACTTTACATGACAAGTTACAGGTTTTCCTTCATTTCATTCACTTCTGAATTTTAACCCTTTTATGGCCATTCAGCAATCATGGTGTTTGAGAGGGTAGAAAACATATATGAACAGATACCATAGTACCAGGATAGTTGAAGCAGACTAGTGTTAAAAACAATCCTGTTATCTGTAGAAGATGTCTGGCTGTTAATCATTTTGGTGAAAATATAGGATGGGACAATGCAGTTATTGAAACACTAACACCAGTTCAGTCTCATAGGAAAAGTGATTACGTTATCAGATACTAGTCCTCTGTCTAGTGATCAGTACATTATCTGAACATTAATAATTAAGTCATAGGCTACACATGCATAAAAGGAGTGGTTTATTTTGTTGAAAAAAGAGGGCTAGTTCCACCTTGGAGGACTGCTAGTAAAAGTGATGCTCAGTTGCATGGCTACTTGAACCATTGCTGGAATTCTGCTCTGACACCCTGTTGCAAAGCAAGGCTGGGATGCCTTTGTAGAGTCCCATAAAAACCTGCAGCATGTGACATCAATGACTGTGACCCATAGTGACCTTCTAGGAGTTTCAATGTCAGAAAATCTGAGAGACCATTTTAGATGGTCTCAGTACCCAAGACCAGATCAGACAAATTAGTCTTACCTGTCATCTGTGCTTTAACCTTTAGGCTTTACTGACTAATATG
Source organism: Neoceratodus forsteri (assembly GCA_016271365.2). NCBI lineage: Eukaryota > Metazoa > Chordata > Ceratodontiformes > Ceratodontidae > Neoceratodus > Neoceratodus forsteri. Next base: position 181,027,323 of record CM028132.1, read on the forward strand.
GGTGAGACCAGAAATTGTTTTAGCCACAGTGCAGATAATATCTTGGGCAGACTGTGCACTCCTGAGGAATCATTCCTCATTGGGCGAGAGGGCTTGTCATTTGTCATTCTCATCCAGTCCATACATTTTTAAAGCAAAACATCAGCTGTGCCCTAAAGAGAAATTCTATTCCTTTCAAACAGTGTCGGACCAAAACTCTGTTCACTGACCCATACCAGGTAACCAAGAAGGTCTGTCCACTTGGCAAACTTGAAAGCAAGCCCCTTCCCCCCAAAGTTAAATTGTATTTTAAAACATTTGCATTTGCAAACTACTGTGAAACAAAACTTTGAGTAGTAATCATTAGAATCGTGTTCATAAAATTTAGCACATAGTTTGTGAAGAAACTTATGGGTGGATTCTCAAAAGGTGTCCCACCACTTTTGCTGCATCTATCAACTACTTTGATGTGGTGCGGGCTACTTTTGGAACCATAAATGAGTTGTAACAATTGATAAGTTTCCAGCAGCACGTGGCAAACTGTAGATGCAGCTGCCGATACTTACTAAACTGCTTGGATCAGAAAAGGCTGGGCTAAGTGAACTTAGTCACTAGCCACCCATGTCTACTGATGGAGGCAACCCATTTTTCTGCCCACCCTCTTGGGACAAGGAGCTGATGCAACCCCTTTGAAAACAGCCCCTGGATGCAACATGGGCTTTGGGACTTTAGAAATCCAGCCCCACAAAGCCACTTTTGTGTAGAAATCAGATATGTAGCAAGTGACTATGTGAACAATTGTGTATAGCAATCAATGGAAATTGTGTCACATTTTGTTGTGATACCAGGTCTTTACCCTTCCCCTCCAAAAACAATTCATTTTCTGTAACAAAATGTGCTGTTTGAAAATTGAAAGGAGACTGAAATTATATCTGAATGCGTACAGTTTTTATTTATCTTGGTATCAAACTGTTGACTTTCCAACAGCCTTGAGGCTATGTCTGTGTACAGTAGAACAGTACCTTCTTTAATGTCATCATTCCTTAGACACTGGAACTGATTTAGCTCATTGTGGATTGAATGTGATGCCAGGTACACAGTTCCCCACATCAAAGGCAAGTGGTAGATACTCTAGTGAGTATTTGACACTCACCTCAGGGTAGAACGTAATCGCACTGTGTCGCACCTCACAGACTAGTCTGACAGAAAGGACCTTCAGAATACATACCACTCGTACCAGTTACCACATTAGGCACTGTGCCCACACTCAGAAGAACTTCACTTCTGGATTATAAGTGTGCATCTGCGTTGAGTTTGGCAGCAGAGTCATTGTAAAAAGGTAATTAATATCAGTCATTTCACTTTTTTCTCAGGGTTAATGGGCATCTTTGCCTCAACAGTTCACATTTGCTTGATGGGGCATGCCAAAAGTAACATTTGTAGTTCTAGTTGACATTGGGGGGGACTAGGTTAACACTGCACTGTTTGTGATCGAATGTATGTGTATGTCAGGCAGTGTGGTCTTGTTTCTAGAGCACTGAGCTGTAAATTCAGTGATTCAAGGATCGAATCTAATCACAGTTTATTGGCTTACTAACTTAACCTGGAGCCAATCACTTGACCAGCCTGTGCTGCCATCATACTAGCTGGGTAGAAGCAGGACCCCACTGAGAATGAGTTGTTACATTTTAATCGGGCAATTCTGGCGAATAAATTAAAAGTCCGATGCTATCAACAGACTCCAGTCTTGAGGACAGTCTCTTTGCTTAGTCTATTCTCTTTTCTCTCTCTAACACCCATTTCAGACTCAAACAGCCATTTCTGCTCCTGCCACTAACCACCTGCCTGCAGGTTCAGACTATTAGTTGATAAGCTTTAAGTGGCCCTCCTCCTGTGCACCTGTGTTGTATGCTACACACCATTTCATTATGCACAACTGTACTGTGTGTAGTATTTTGCTGATATCATGGATTAGTGTTTTTAACTCTCACCTTACATGCACCTGGAAAAGAGCTTCAGCTCAGTGTTTTTTTTTTCACAACCACCACATTTTAAATAAATAAATAGAAAACAATGTAATATTACAGCATGGATTCTGCTTTTATGACATAATCTGCATCCCTGGAAGTATTTTTCACAGCTACTGTTGCTTGGTGTTCTAGCAAACCATCACTGCTCCAACTTAATTAAATGTGCTTGATTCATATAGCAAATGAGTACAAAATTATGACTACTTAAGGAACTAGTCAGAATGTTTTACCCTAGTCATATTTTTTTTCAAAGTTGTCATGACGGACACACACGTAACTGTAGCTACTTGCAAGGCAAGAGTGACTCAGGGGTCATGACCTGGGTGCCTGGTCAATGTCTAAACCAGATCCTGTCTATATTCCTAAGCATTTTATTAGTCAAAGCCTCATTCAGATGTGTACAGCTAATATTGACTGAGGAAAGTGGGTTGCTTTCAGACAGGTTACCCATTCATAGATTAAATAGCTGAGCCAAGTAAAAACATGTGTGAATATTTTTAATACAAGTTCCTGGACATAGCTTCCCCCGGAAACGTACTGAGATGGTCAGCCATTATCTTCTCTAAACTTAATTTAAGGTTAACTTTTTCCATTAGGAGTGAAATATGGCTACCCCATTCAAGAATGGCAGCATATCCTAGGGATAATGTTGTGTAAAGTTAGCATTAGAGGTGGGTTACAGCTATTGTATGTCAAGAGTTAGGCATTAGTTCCAGTTCCAGTTCCAGCTGAACTCTAGCCTTAACAGCATGCCTAATGACTATGGTGAAAACAAATGCTAATTACAAATAAATATTAAGTAATTAGCTCCTCTTTCTTTTAAAAAACAAAAACTTTCTTCTAATTCTGCATTTTCTTTTCAAATGGTATGGACTAGCAAAACAAGAGGGCACAAACTATGAGTTTGGAGTGGATAAGATAAGAGGAAAAAGTCAAGAAAAGATGGTGAACCTATGGAATAGCCTGCCTGGGGATACTGTAGAAGAACAGAGTGTGGATAGTTTAAAAACTGAACATATGATTTGCATAAATGAGAGGCTTGCACAGTTCTTAAATTACATTTAAAACAGCATGGTTGCAGTGGTCTCATACCATGAGAATTTGTGAGGTAGTGGGCACACAATTAAAGAGGACAGGAAATGTATTTATTTATTTTTATTTAAATCTTTGATGACCGGGTAAGTGCACTGATTCAAGGACTGTTTTCAGGCACAACCCGGGCCATAGCAAATGGTACATATTAAAGTATAGTACAGTAAAATGACAGTTTCAATGCAGTATACAAAGCATTACAACACAAGTTATGGAGAATACAAATCAGTGCACAAGAGCAATTACATAGTAAGATAATAACACCTGAGATGGAGGATGCTTCTACTGGAAATGGAGAAAGTGCAGAGAGTTAAAGTGCAGCAGATGTTTGTGAACACACACCAAAGGTAGTTAGCAATCCAGAGGAAAGAGCAGAAACAGAGGGCAAAGAGGTAGGACATTAGGAAGTATTCTTTAGGAAGGGAGAGGTATAAAGGAGAGATTTGAGTAAGCAGAAAATAGGGGAGGGACAGATAGAGGAAGGGGAGAAGGGATATAGATTGGTTGAGTGAAACAAAGTGCTGTTGAGGGGGGGGTAGTGGGTCTCCCATAAGAGAGACGGGTCACCCTGGTGAGCAGGAGCAGCTGGTTTCAGACAATAGCCTGGTTTAGAGTCAGGATTTGAAAGAGTGGTGCAAGGTGGCTGAGCAGAGGATTCCCAGGATTCTGTTCCATAGGAAGGGGGCAGCCACTGACACAACTTTACTTCCTATTACAGTGGAGACTTGGACTCCGTGGGCGGTGAGGGATGTTTCACAAGACACTAAGAAATAATTTCTAAATAGCAGCTGTTTATAAAGTTCTTATTATCAAAACTGATACACAGCCCCCTAAATTATCCTTATTTAACTGTTCCTGTACATAAACCATGACATAGTAAAAACTGCAAACTGCTGGTTCCATGAAAAGAATTACGCAGCATGTTATCCCTAAAAGGAAAACAACTGAAAACACAGTTTTTCATATTCATGTTTATTTATTTATTATTTAAAAGAGATTTACCAGGAAAGCCATACTGAGCCATGGAGCTCATTTCCAGATGTGTCCTGGGGGGGGGGTAAGGGATACATACAAACAAGTAGAAGCACAGTAATAACAATACAACAATGCACATTATGTACATTAATATACATTACCAGAGCAACTAATAATGCAGGTTAAACAACAGAAGTGCAAAGTACCCGGCACACACAATAAAGTAATGTCACAAATAAAGGAAAAGGTAGGAGAGAGAGAGTAAGTAGAGGAGGATGAGAAAGAGAGGCTGGGGGGTTGAAAAGGTAAAGTAGTGGTGGGAGTAAAAGAGAAAGGAGAAGAGAACAGATTATGGTGGGTAGAGTGGGGAAATAGAGTGTCAAGGATTAGGAAGGGGTAGACATGGTGATTACTGGGGATGGGAGTGAGTGAGAAAGAAGTAAGGAAGTGTGAGGAAGCAGTGACTGGGAAGGGGAGATGAAAGGGGATGAGGTGGGATGGCTAGAAGTATCGAGGTTGGAGTAGATAAGGTGAAATGTAGAGCAGTGGGGCTAAGGACATTTACAGGAGGGAGCGGTATGGCCTTGGAGAAGAGAGGAAAGAGAGCGTTTGGAGGTGGCAGAGTGAACTGTTAGTGGAAGGGAGTTCCAAAGATTAGGAAGGTGGAAGGAGAAACCAAACTGGCCAGCTAGGGATTTACAAGAGGGGAGCAAAAAAGAATGATAACCTGAGTTATGGAGAGAGTACCTGGAGGGGAGAGGAGAGATCTGAGGTAAGGAGGTAACAAAGCCAACCAGAAATTTAGAAATGAAGGAGGCACAGTGGACGAGACGGCGGTCGTTCAAGGAAGGAAGGAAGGGAGAGATCAATGTACAGAGAGCAGTGGTGAGTTTGGGGGGGACAGGCTAAGGCCAAAGGGCAGGAAGAGGGGATCCAATTTGGCCAGGGTGGATTTAGGTGCAGCACCATAGACTAAGTCATCATAATCAAAATTGGGGAGAATCATTTTAGTGATGATGTCCCAGCAGGCAGATAAAGGGATGCAGCTTTTGTTCCTATAAAGTACACCGAGCCTAGGGTGGAGTTTTTTATACATGGCATCTATGTGCCAAGAAAAACCAAGGTGATGGTCAAGCTAGACACCAAAATACTTAAATGAGGGTACATCATCAATTTTTCCCCCATCGAGGATGAAGAAGGTGGGGAGTGAAGGTAGTCTAGAAAGCCTCTGTCGTGTGCTGAAATACATGGAAACCATTTTCTTAGCATTAAGGGATAGTTGATTAAACCTGAACCATTTCTGGACAGTGTCAAAATCAAGTTGAAGCCTGGATGTTTACTCTGATGGAGAAGAGCCAGAGGAAAACAAGACTGTGTCATCTACATATGTGTGGATGGATGCAGAGGAGCAGGCTGAGCAGAGGTCATTGAGGAATGTGGAGAAAAGCAAAGAGCCAAGGATGGAACCTTGGGGAACAGCAGTGTGTATTGGTGGGGGGGGGGGGGCGTGTGAGAGAGTGTCCAAGTCTCACCGACTGAGATCTACCTACGAGGCAGGAGTCGAATCACTTGGTTGCAGAGTCAAATAGACCTGCTGATTTTAGTTTGTCCAGGAGAAGAGGGTGGGAGACAGTGTTGAAAGCTTTTCCTAGATTGACAAAGATGGCAGCAGTGAGGAGGCCTTGTTCCATGCCAGAATGGCTGCTATCTGTGAGCCTGACGAGAGAGGAAGTGGTGGAGTGATGTTTGCAAAATCCAGACTGGAAGGGGGTGAAAAAGGAGGAGGAGTCGAGGAAAGGGGAGAGTTGAGATAGAAGGATGTATTCTTGAAGTCTGGATAAGGTTGGGAGGCAAGAGATTGGGCAGAAATTTCCAGGAGAGGAGGAGTCACCTCCTTTTGGAAGGGGAATAGCAGCTGCATGCTTCTGGGTATCCAGGACTGAGGCAAGAGAAAATGATAGGTTGAGCAAGGAGGAGGAGATGGGCAAGGCACTAGCCAGTGCAAAGAGGTGTAGGAGCTTGGGATCAAGCCCATCAGGGCTCCCAGTCCCACCTTTCTGGGGGTTGAGAGCCAGAAGGTTTTTAAGAGCCAAGACAGGGGTGATAGGTGAGAAAGAGAAGAAGAGAGGGAGGAAGGAGAAAGAGGGAGGGGCTAGTAGCAGGGAATGAGAGGAGTGAGGAAGCAAAGGTGGTGAAATAGGAGTTGAAAGCTGAGATGATGGAAGGAGGGTCTGAAATGGTGGATAGGGTTGCCACCTATCTGGTTTCTGACTGGATAATCCAGTTTTAAGGGCCTTTATGCAGTCGTCTGGTTTTGATTAAATGCAGTCTAGTTTTTGGGCCATTTTGAGTGCTCATATACTCTTAAAATGGATGTATCAAATTATTCACTGTTTTGGCTGCATTGCATGTACAGGTTACAAAGTAGTTCTGATGACACAGTCATTCAGACCTGCCTTTGTTTGTAAAATCAATCTGTCTGGGAGGTATAAAGTATGGCCATTAAGATCACTAACAGTAAATTAACCTAATCTTTTCCACTCTGAATTTGAGTATGGTCTTTTACTGCTATGACAGGAAACAGCTTTTACACCTTTATGTGCTCTCATGTGTTTCTTTTTGGTTGTCCTATATTCTGGTATGTTTTAGACCCATTTTTGTTAAATTAGTACTCTAACTTTTGTTGCCTTTATCACTACATTTTCTCTCATTTTTTGTATTACCTGAACGTCCATGATATTAGCTGCACTTTTACAGGTCATTCAGTTAAACAGCATGGAATGGTGTGTCTGAAATTTTGGAATGTCTTACAAATATGAAAAGAAACAGCAGTAGCTGCTGAGAGAAAGGGGAACACAGTGCAGTAATAAGGGAACCACAAGCATCAATAATTAAGTTATCAAAAATTGGTCAAAGTATCAGAATAAGTGACTGACATGGAAAGGAAAATGGGAGAGTGTTTAACAGAGGGCTGAGCAATAAGTTATGGATGAGCTTGGCACATCCAGCAGACCTGAATTTGATTCCCACAGCCTCCACTTACATACTGTGTGACCCTGAGCAAGTCACTTAACCTTCCTGTGCTCCTGGGTCACTCCTGTGAAATGGGCTATGTGGCCTATGGGAGTTAACCTGGTTGCCAAAGTATAACAATAACTGAATAAATAAATCAAATAAATAACAGTATAAAAATGATTTCCTATCACTAGTAATGTCTATTCCAACATTACAAATGGCTTTGGTGGAGGAGCGATATACTCGCCAGTCATAAAAAGGCAGTGGAGCCAGAGGCGGAGTTTGGGATGTGGTTTAGCATCTGGTTTTTAACTCATCCAAAGGTGGTGACCCTAATGGTGGAGTCACCTGCCTTCAGAACAAGGGAAGGAGACTGGATTTGGGGGGGGGGGGGCATGTATTACTTTCCAGAACTGGAATGGTTGCAAAGATTGTTCTGAAATGCAGAGGAAAATAACTCTGCCTTAGTTAAGCTGCTGACTCTAATATAACAGTCCATCAAAGCACTGTACTTGTTAAGGTTAGCCGGAGTGCTAGAGGACTTGTAAGACTTCCATGCCAGGCACTTGAATGGAGGCAGGCCAAACGTTCAGCCAAGATCCAGGGAAGGTGAGAACCTCTGACCCTGGTTTTCCTGAGTGGGGCATGCTGATCTTAGACTAGTAAAAATTTTGATTGGAAATATTGTAGGGCTTGATTGATATTACTGGCCATAGAAATATAGGGCCAGTCAGTGGAAAGCTGATCAGTGTGTAGTGAGGATAAGTCAATTGATTGAAAGGACATGATTGGGATAATTTTGGGGGGGACTTGGGGTTGTGAATTTTGCATACACAGTAAACTGTATGATGGTCACTGACTGCATCAGGTACAGTTAAATATGGATCATTGGAGGTATGAATGCCATTGCTGTAAACAGGAACATTATTAACTTGTACCAGTCAGCACTGATTTCCTGTTCCCTTTAAAAATTGATCTTGGGGGCACTAAATCATACTTTTGCAGTCTTCCTTAGTCCAAGAAGCACAACCTGTTGCAGCCAGTGAAAAGCTGCATTATATACAGATATATTGCTATACATATGTATGTATGTAACGATACATCACTAGAAACCCAATTAATTTGAGTGGAATTTCCTGTGATATATATATATATATATCTGGAGATATTGCAACTTGTCCCTACATTCAGCTGTATTTGGATGGGAAAGTGTTGATTGGTATGTTTTAGGTTGCCAAAACTAGTTCTAGAAAGATTAGAACCCTTTTAGAAGCCAGAGTTTCGAGTTCTAATTTACAACTGAAACACCTATGGGTTCTAAGTATTTAGGGTTCTAAATATTAATGAAATACTTTTTTTGTTAAAAAATTTCAAAACCCAGAGATGTCAGCCTGGAAAGCAAACTAACTACTGGGAATTACATCCTAAAATGTTTTAGAGAGACAATATGCAAATGTGCTCCTCATATTCATATATGCCAAATGCATGGAATTGTGACATTTGGTGTTTGCATTTCAGAAGACATAATGTGTTTCTCTTTTTTGCGTGTGCAGTGAACCAATATTAATACTGTGCTGAGAGGGCAGGTCTTTTATCTGTGTGTTTTTCTCCTCTCAGCATCTTTATTTGTTCTCTCTATCCAGTCCTATATACAAAAGAGTTCAAGTTCTAAACAATATTAGAACCCTAGATCTATTTGCAAAGTTCTATACCAGAACCTAGAACTTCAGTGGATTCTGGCAACCATAGTACATTCTTCTGACTCTTTGGACATGATGGTCTTGTACTGGTTGCAACTGCCATGAGTACGTGGGACTGTTGGCCTGATTTTCTTAGACTTTGTCACAGTGAGTCTCCCCAAATCCATGGAAAAGATTTTGAGCCTCCCTCAAAAACTGAAATAATCTTGGGCTCCCCAAAGAAAAATAACATACTGTACTTTGCACAGTATACCATGAAAAAATTGAAACCCCTTTGAGTACTTGGCTCACATTCAGTTCTTTGTCTTATACTGACATGGAACCTTTGAAAAAGAGCTTCTGTACTCAAAGGCGTTATCTGAATAACAAATAAAATAAACAAATATAATAACTGGTGATCCATGTTATCAACCCGTTTTCAAGTATTTTAAAAGTAGTATCAACCTGCAAAAGTCATTATCAACCCGGTTGATACGACTTTACATCCAGCCAAGAAGCCTGCAGCACTCTCGCATTCCAGAGTAAACAGATTCAAAAGAATAGTTAACTTACAGATCAGAGAAGCGAGGGGAAAACGCTCTCATTTCCTTACTGGTAGGCACGCTCCTACGGATATACTATAATGATGACCTTACAGACCCGGCAGTTTTTTTTTTCTGCAGTTTATGCACTGGCCAGCGGTATCTCGTATATGTATTTTGCAAGCAAAAGCACGCTATTGCTAAATGATGCACACAATGGACTTTCTTGATTGTTGAAAGTTTTTTTTTTATTAATTTTGTCTAGGTCATTTCTTACTGGTAGAGGCACGCCGTCGCTAGCACGTATGTGATGTCAGCGTGGGGGCGTGCTTCTGTAAGGAAATGTAGAGCCATGGCCTCGGGTCTCCTCATAGTGAAATTTGTAAGAAATGTTTTTCAATCAGTTATTATATAAAATAAAACATATGTAGGGATTTGATATGGGTTTTTACACCCTCATTGTGTGATAATATTATCCTCTCGAACAGCCTCGAGGTTTAAGTATTATCACAACTTGGGTGTGTAAAACAACTCCATCAACTCCCTACATATGCATTATTCTATATATTATTATTCAGCTTATTGTAACACCTCCCCCAAACAGATCAGCCAACTTGCTTCGCTATTTTCATTCTTTAACCATTGTAACCCCTTGTTGCCTTACCTTCATGGGTCAGACTACTTTCTCTGTTTCCTCTCTATATGAGATAACCTTCCTACATACTTTGCCTCTCCCCCTCCTTCCCTGCTCCTAAGCAACTTCTCAGGGATTACTTTGCTCCTTCTTTCTATTGCTCTTTGCATTTCTATGCTCAACCCTTGTATTTGGGCTGTTCTGCCATCATTCTACAAACTGATCAATTACCACCACTCATTAATATTAGTTTATTGTTCATATTTGTTTGCACTATTGTTCATTGTGTATTTTTTTGATTGTTTTGCAGTTATCTTTTGAAATGTATTCACTCCCTACCCTTCCCCGGGTACACCTGAAATGAGCCTTGGCTCATTCACCTTCCCTTGTCATCTATTAGTAAATAAATACATAAAATTCACCTACTGTTATCCTCTTTCAGTTTGCTTCATCTCTTCATACAAAATATATAAAACTCAATTTAAATACAGTACTTTTTCAGACTTGCTTAAGCCTCCCCTGGAGCAAGTTGAGGCCTCCCCAGGGAGGCTGGCCTCACCATTTGAGAACCCCTGCTTACATGTTATGTTCCTGTATCTGAAGCCAGACTGATGGCTCGGCTGTATCATGTTGCACAGCCTTGTTGGGAGAGCCAAGTTAGGGAGTGATCTTGGATCTTTCACTTACTGGGCAGCAGCGGGTCAGCATGTGTAAAGGTGATGCCATCCCTCTCCGGGGAGGGGGGTTTAGAGAGTGTATCACTTATCTCAAGCTCTCACTGTGGTTGAAGCATCAGTGCAATGTTGAGGAGACCACCACTCATGCCCCTTGCAGCAGAGGTGGGAGCCACAGTATGCTCTGTGAACATGGGGGAAGGGCCAAAAAGGAAAGAAATGGGGTGGTCTCTCCCCAGATGACAAAACGGTGTCCGTTTTACAGCTGAGTTTCTCATCCCTATTCCTGTGATAGTGGGACACCAGACTACCAGCCTTGTCTTAGGAGTTCCTCGGAACTTGAGGCCTAGCAAAGCTGCAATGAACATAAAATTGTTGTGGTTTGTTTACTTTTGTTAACCAGGTAAGTCCACTGACTACAGGTACCGATCTTCAGGAACAACTCGAGTTCAAAGTACAATACATATGCAAATGCAGTTTATATAACAGTAAATACAAATAGTACATAGTCAAGCTGAAACAGTAGGCATCAATCATTTCTTAAAACATGCATTTACAAGTATGCAGAAAATGCATTTTCATAGTATTTTTAAAATAAGCTGTTGTATGGGGGTTACCGCAGACTGCCATTTTTATCTAGAACATTGGTCACTGAGCAGCAGCTCGTTAAGACAGGGAAATTGAAAATTATGAAATATTCCTCTTCTTTTCATAGTCGTAAATTCTGTTATGAACAACTGTTTAAGGAATGAAAGGAATTTGGTTTTATGTAGCACCTTTTATTCAGACTGTATCTCAAAGTGTTTTACAATCCAGGAAGGGGGGGGTCATGGTGCTGTCATTAAACACATAGGGAGATTCAAACAGCACAGAGATAACTTAGAAAGAGATTAAAGTGTCCCTGACATGTCAGGGGACCCTTTGAAAAAACATAATATTTAGACACATTCCAGCTTATATTTCATTTATCTGCTGCATTTGGTGTCACAATTATTTGTATAACTGTTCATAACAGCATGAGAATGAGACTTGTCCCTTAGACACCATTTACTGTGGCTCCTTGTCTACACCTGACGTCACAATACACTGCTTGTGACATCACAGTTTGTTACTGTAGAAATTATTATGACATCACGAGCAGTGAATTATGATGCTAGGTGTAGACAAGCAGCCAGGGCAGATAATGTCTATGGGACAGAGACTTATGGGCTAGATTTTCAGCCCATCCGAAATTGGCGCAGGTGCGGGGAAAAACTGATGCACATGGGGCTTCACTTGTGCTGCATTTTCAAAGCAGGAGCAAGTGGATGACCAGCTCCCTAAATTACCGCAGCTTGCAGCTGTTTTGTCAGCACAGGTGACCCAAAATGTTATGCCTGGTGGGACCAGGTGTAACATCTCCCACAGCTGCATGGGCTGAAAATACAAATGTCCACAGGTGCTGAGAATTCAGCCTGCACCAGCCGCTGTGGAGTGGGACGTAGTCCCTGATGAGCTGAAAATCCAAACCTTTGTTTTCTTGTTAATATGCATAGTTAATGACTACAAATATCACGTTTTCTTAAGGTGTGCCCTGAGAAGAGAGAGACCTTTAAAGAGTAAAGCAGCAGTAATTGATAGTGAGCAGAACATTTCAGCAAATCATTTTCTTTTAGCAAATATGTATTTTGAGAATCCTTAGATTCATTATCTGTGTATTTTTAATCCCTTCAGAACAGCTTTTATACATAATTTTGTAATTAATGAATCAAGTCAGTAAAGATCGCTGCCACTCTCAGTTTTTAAACATCTTTTTTCATTGAGGTTCCCTTTCGAATGTATATCCTAGATTCATACTGCAGATGTATTGAAGTGGTGCTGCCACATGTTTTGGATAGTTAAGACTATACAGCATTACATCAAGCTATTTTCATTTTTTTATGATGGACATGGCATTAAATCTTGGATCATGGCCACATCACAGGCACTATCTTCATGGACCTCTCTAAAGCTTTTGATACAGTCAATCATGCCCTCTTACTGAACACACTCTCCTCCAGTGGCTTTTCCAATGATGCTTTAAATTGGTTCACCAGCTATCTGACAGATAGAACACAACAGGTCAAGGTAGGCACTGTCCTGTTCTCCAGCTTCCCTGTCAGCTCTGGTGTTCCACAGGGGTCAATCCTTGGCCCCCTGCTGTTCAGCCTATAACTAAACTCCCTCCCGTCAGCTGTCTCCAGGAGCCTGCTCCTCTACGCAGATGATGTCATCCTGTTAACCTTCGATCCTGACCCCTTAAACTCCACCAAACTCTCCAACTCTCTTTCCATGAGGCAGAACAATGGTTCACCACCCAGTGCCTAATAATCAATTACAAGAAAAAAAAGTCATGATCTTCTCCCATCCACAGAACCCCCTGAAGAACCTCTACCCCCCTTTTCTCACCACCAACCAAACCCCTCTTGATCAAGTAAACACCTTTAAATACCGAGGGGTCACACTAGACCCAGCCCTCAACTATAAGCAACATATTCTTCACCTAGCCACTGCCCTTAACTCGAGACTAGGTGTTCTTTATTGGTACAAACACTGCCTCACTCCTGAGACCATATGGCTTACCATCAATTCCTCTGTCCTCTCCCTTCTGGACTACAGTATTCTCATTTGTAGTGCTGCCCCCACCTCCGCACTAAACAGACTTTGCCTTTGTACAAAACAAAGCCTGCAGTCTCATCCTCGGATGTGATCATTCCACACACACCTGCTCACTCTACAGCTCCACCAACTGGTTAAACTTCGACAGCAGAATCAGGTACCACACCTGCCTAATGACGAAAAAAATAGTACTTGGTCTCACTGCTCCTACACTCTCCTCAATTATCCACCCAGCATCACCAGTCAGAGCCACCAGTAACTCTGACAAAACATTGTTATGGGTACCCCGCTGTTGGATCTCCCAATCTCAAAGAACCTTCATGTACCGAGCCCCTTACTGGATGAACTCACTCCCAAACCAAATAACCAATGAAATAAGACTTGGCCTTTTTAAATCTAGACTAAGGGATCACCTCCAGGACTCTAACACATGTGATTGTCCCGACCCCTTCCAACAGCATGATGCCTTACATCTAGCTAAACAGATGGCTTCAGATCCCCGTGACTACATTACACCTATTTTACTCTACTACTATCAGCCTGTTACAGAACCAACTGCAACAATATGGCTGTGCTAAAGTACAGAGTCCCTTTGCTATCCTTGACTGAAAGCATCCAACTGAACAACAACGTATTCAAATGCCTATTATGTAATGAAATGCACTGTAACATGTAATGTAATGTGCTGTTATCTCTGTAGCAAATGCTGTCCATGTACCTTAATGTATGACGTAGAACCTTTCTAAATCAGTCTTTGACTCAAAGGTCTTTCTGAATATCTGAATAAAAAAAAAAAGAGAACAGGAACTTTTAAAAAACGTCAGACTCACTTATCTCAGTTCAGGAATGGAAGAAAATGAAAAGAGAAATGAATATATGGATGTTTTGTTAAAAATACTTTCTTACTGAAAAAAATGACATGGTGATGATGACTAACAAATACTGCTGCTTTAAGCACAGGGGGTTTCAATTACCTGCTCAGGGTCACATAGTCCGTACTTGAGAGTGGTGGGAGTTATTATTGGGTCTCCCATTTCACAGCTGTAAATTCTAGCCACTAGGTTAAATTGCTCTCCAAACTCTGTAGATAACCACTGTTTAATCCTTATAATACAATAACTAAGGATTTCCAGCTGACATCTCTCCATTAAGTACTGTAACAGTGGCAATGCTATTTCAATATGCAGAGACATGACACCTTTTCTTTAATCATAATCTTCAGCTCATATAGCCTTTTTCCTGCCTGCTGTCAACCAGAGGCATCACATCTGTAAAACTGCTTAAAGTCCCTGATCTTATCTGATGTTCTGAATTAAATACAATACCTGCTAGATGACGCTAGCTAACATTACCTGAAATATGTTCGCAATAACATTAGTCTTGTCTGTCTTTTTCTGGCTCCCAGAAACCATGGAGCTGGCATGCATTGCAAAAACAACTAGGATTTTTTTTTTTTAATTGGGTGACCTTTGGGGGTCAGACCTTACATTATATTGTGCTATGCACATCAGACCATACATGGTAACTAAAAATATTTTTTTTAATTATTTTGAATTTGACTGTATTTTGTGGGTGTTAACCCCAGACTGAGTAATGAATGTCTACTTTCTGCCTTAACCTGTTCAAAAATGTTATAGCATCACATGACTCTGAATGCCAAGCATGCTCTGAAGAACCAAAAAGAGTCAGCTATAGTTGCACCAAGTTACTTCTGATGTTCTACTGTATATGTTGTGAACCTGAATACATCCGAGTAAAAACATGTTATTTGTTTTCTCTCCATAGGCCTCCAACTTTGAGTGGTAGCCCTGTTATCTCTGACATTTCCCTCATTCGGATTTCGCCTCACCCAGCAGGCACTGGGGAGTCACCCTTCAACCCTCACCACCCGTACATCAACCCTCACATGGAACATTACCTCCGCACCATGCACAACAGTCCCACCCTCTCTATGATCTCGGCAGCCAGGGGTCTGAGCCCAGCTGAAAGTAAGTGTCTACAGAAAACTTAATGCTGACCTCATCAGATGTGCCATTTCTTAATATTATTTAGAGAATTTCATTACTACTCTTCTAGAAAAGAAAAACAGAACAAAACATTGAATTTAGAACTATAAAGGACTAAATACATGCTACTCTTTCTTGCTTCATAGGAATCACAGTTGTAAGTCAACAGTTCTGATCCCTTAGAGTGCTCAAAAAAAGGTAGAGCGGTCTAGTTATTAGACCACTGAACTGTAAAACAAGAGAGCATGAGCACAGTGTGTGACTACTAATGCTGGAGCTAAGTGGTCCCAACACCAGTTAATATTTGCATTACCTTTGCAGCCTCTTTTTTGCCATGCTCGACAGAGGTCACACACCTTTTTGTAGTGGCCACAAGGGATATTGCTGGTGCTTGGGGGGGTGGGGGCAGGAACAGCCATGCATATGGCCCTCATGGCCTTTTAACAATGCATGGCCACCCTTGCTGATCTGCTGGCACACAGGTGTAAGTGCCCCTAGCATATGGTAATGGCTTACAGGTGTGTAAGTTGGGAAGGGCGGATGGCAATGCAACTTAAAACTAAGCAGCAGGCAGGCACACTGGACATTAAGGGAATGGTGACATTTGGGGTGGAAGGAGGGTCCATTACACCAATGTGGATCAGTGTGCGTTGGAGGTATGTGGCTGTAGGTTGGGTGAGGGGATAAACAAATGGTTCTTTGTCCAGCATCGTCAGTGTGGCTCAGTTGTGCACTGCAGCATGCATGTGGCACATGTCATAATGCCATGTGTTTGCTGGGGCATTTTCACAACCAAGCATCTGCACTGCTAATTTGCATGATTCCACACTCACGGTGGGGAAGGGGGGTGCCTTCCCCAGTGAGAGTAATGACTGTCAGGTACAGCAGTTTTATGGCAGAGTACATTTCTGGGTGAAAGACACTTTTTTTTTTCACTACCCCATCTAAAGCTCAGAATCATGCCCCATATGTTTGAATCCCACCACTGCCAGTAGCTCACTATGTGAAATTGAGCAAGTTTCTTGACCTCCCTGTGAATCAGTCTTCTCAGCTGTGAACTGTGGGTAGAAGCAGGACCCCCACGGTAAATGAGATGTTTTATCTGTTGTGCTACCCATGTTAAATGAACTGTAAGAAACAAGACAGCTGCACCACATCATGCAGTGTTTCTGATGCCACTTTGGAAGGAGCTAATGATAGAGCCACTGATGGAGATATATTTTAAAAGGTAACCACTGCAAGCACATAGTTTTCAAACTGCAGGTAACTTGGGGTGCCAGACTATAAAGTGGGAACCGGGTCTTCAGTGTAGATATGAGCTTTTTTGGAAAAAACAGTGGGGTTTGAATAAAGAGCTAGGATATTCTAGTTTGAATTTCAGATTAGCCTCTGTTGCACAGTGAAGAGTGATTTGATCTGTCATGCTTCCATCACATCAGCTGTAAGCTGGGTAAGAACAGGACCACATTGTAAACAAGATGTTACATTTTAGAGGGGATATCCTGGGTAAATAAATTTTTTAAATGTTTTTCTGTGGAAATATATATTTTTTTAATTGTCAAAGTGACCCCTAACCAGCAGTCCTTCTTGTGGCGTACCTGGGACAGGACTATACTTTGTGTGTGTTTGTCATGTGTGTGTGTGTGTGGGGGTATAAGAGTCACACTCATTGTCATGCAGGTGTAGCAACTATAGCCCCAAAGAGCCTCCACTGCCTTTTTGATGATTGAGAATCAAGGTAACATCGCATCACAATGCCCTGCCCCCTGTGGGTCCTACCCCCTGGCCTACGCACAGCACTACAGAATACCGATACCACATACAGCCCACTCTAAGGAGCAAAAGAGAGTAAATCCTACACCATGTGTACTGTGTTCACTTGTGCTGAAGAAATGGTGCAGTGCCCTTTGAGATTGGGGCTAAGTAGGCAGGGCCGGCTTTTAAAGAAAAAAACACCTTTCTTCCTGTCTCCTGCAGGCAAAGGCCTCCAACAAATCCAAACCCAAATGAAAGGAAATCACCCAACAACTTTTATATTTCGTAATCCAGTCTTTTACATTAGCTCAACAAACAATCTCCACATGTTGTAGCTTGTTGACACCAGATTCTCCAGGGGAAAAGGTATTCATGCCAAAAGAAATCTGGAGCTTTACCAAAAAAAAAAAAGCCACTGAATCAGCCTATCAGTTGGTTTATTCATCCAGTTACGCAGTTATCAGCATTCCATAGTGAAGAATCGTAGCAGCATGGTGATTTAGGGTCATAATGAACCTGATCACCCCCCTCCCCCCATAAATGGGGATTGCTAAGAATGCAGTCCAAATATGTACTGATTTATATCAATTTCTCATTTTTAAACGTTGATTTTTTCACTTAGTGTGTATACACTGTGATTGTTGTAAATTAATTGTATGTTAGCATGCTACGTTTTATGAAACAAAACATGAGTTGTGCATGTGTATGCTGATTCATATAAGCCTTCTGTTTATTTTACATTACACTGTTTTTATGTTTATTGCAATCATGAAACTATTTAAATTAGTATGGTTGCAATTGTAAAATATGTTTCTTCTCAATTTGTTTACCAATAAACTTGACTTATAGGGATTCAGTTATGTTACAGGTGGTTTGCTTTCCACAGGAATTACCAGACACAGGTGTAAAAATAATTTTGTAATCTGCATTAGGTTGGCATGTCTGTTCTGCATAATCTTTTTCTTCTTTCTTGCCACTTACCCAATTCTAAGGCCTGGGGTGGCATATCCCCATGGTGGCATCCTTAGCACTATCTTCTGCTAGCCCCACTGCTCCCAACAGTGAGGATTTACATGGTTCAGGGCCTGAGAACACTGCCAGTCATCAGTCCAGTGGCAATGTATTTTTTATCCCGTTTGTCTTCCCTCATCTCCCTGACATTGGCTAAAACCACTGGATGGCATTTCATGATGTAGCACAATGTGCCCATCTAAAACCCTTTGGTGAGGAAGCAGACTCCCTGTCCCACTGCGTTGAGTTGTTGTGCCAGCATGCACCAAGGCAGCAGCACACCGCACAGCAATAGAAGCCACATCTACACTGCCACCTCTGTTTTCCCAGCAGCAGACCCACTGCAGATGTCATGAAATGTCTGCCACAAACACTAGAAGTGTCATTGACTGAGAGATTAAATCAGGCATTGCAAGTTTTGAGGGGACAAATGTACAGAAACAAAATGGGGAAATAGTTTTCTTGAGACAAAAATGCTACAGTATTTGACAAGCAGTTTATTAAATGTTTCTTTATGATTTTGTTCTAGTCGCCCTTTCAGGTGCCCCTGAGAGATTTTTATTTTCCATTTTGCTAATAATTCTCCTTTTCCTCCTCACAATATGCTGAAACTAAATACAACCATGCCTCACTCAGTGCCATGGTGGCATAACACACAAACACACTAGATGCCAGCAGAGTATTCCTATTGGTCTATTTAGTTTGCTCATGCTTCAGCACCCTGATTGGGTACTGTAGCCCTCTATCTGTCTCCTTCCACTGTTACTCCATCCTTGTGATGTGGCCTTTTATTTGACTGCATTTATTTTTGTTGCATGGCATGTATCTGAATTTCACAAAAGACATTTCAAAAATATGCATTAAAAGAGGGCTCCTGCCAACCAGCAAAAATCAATAAATACATAATTCACAGCTGGCATCAGCAGACCTCAGTAACACAATATCCACCCCAAAATCCATTTGACTTTTAAGCTATTCCATTTTCTTTCTTTTTTTCTATAGAAGTATTTATTCTCCTTCGGCAGGCCACAGCTGCTCATCTGACAGCCTACAGACTCCGTGGTCATTTGGGAACTTGTAACGCTACGTGTGTCCGGGCGGTCCCCCTGGAGCTGGCCCGGAGGCTTCATCCTGCCACTGTCCCCAACCTTTTTCCTGGTTTTCTCCTCAATTACCTGGGGCCCCAGACTAAGAAGCACATGTCCGTGGAGGCGAGCATACACTCTGTTGCTCTGGTGATGGTCCCATCCTCCCACCTTATTGGCCTAGCACCCTGGATCTCTCGGCTTGCACTGCCCTCTGTCCTCCACTGCGAGGCAGCCAAGAGCTGATAGAAGCTCAGATCCCTCCCCAGAGAGGAGAGGAGAGCTGCCTATTGGCAGCTCAATCCTGCACCGCACCACACCCTCCTCCCCGTGCTGATCTCCAATGGCCCATGTTCGCTCCCGAACATGGGTCATCGGTGTGGCGAGAGGTAAGGCATCCAGCATCTCAGCCCTCTACACCACCTGGCTGGCTTTCCATTTCATTTCTTATTATGCTGGGCATTTGCATGAAAATAGAATATTGTCTGACAGATTTTATGTGTTCTACAGGAGTACTTCCTAGGTAATCCTCAAAATTTGTTACATCAGAGTCCTGTCTCAGTACCTGACTGTGAAGTTAGCTTGAAAATAAGTATTGGGGCAGATTAATGGTGAGGGTCAGTGATCCTGCTTTCATGCAAATGATTTTAGAAATAAAGAATTCTTGGACTTAGCTATGTTATGTGGAGTGTTGATGGTGATTATGCACCTCACTTAACAAGTCCAAAAAAAAAATCCCTCAAACTCAAGGGAGCACAAACCACTGTTGACCAGCAAAGAACAAATATTTGTTGCCTATGAGTGTGGAATCCCATCTCTTGAACCAGTGCGATAGAAGGAAACTCCACTGCTATTCATTACATATGGAAATACAATAGAGAGAGGGGTTAATATGGTGAATCCGGTGACCCTTGTAATGTCCATGTTTTCCTTTTATAATATACAGTACCTCCTGTCCTGAAAGGAGAAGAGAAATTCTGGATTCCTCTGGCAATGGAATGGATATAAACTCAGTGCACAGAATGGCAAAGTGGTTGATGGGTGAGGCAATTGAAAGCTCTAGCACATGGTATTTCCCACTACATGTATTTGATTGTGCTAAAACTTAAAGTATGGCACTTGGGTCCTGACAATCTTGCCACAAGTCCTGGGAAGCAGATACATGGTTTAATTATAGACATCTGTTTTTCTCAGACATTGAGTAGAATGCTGTGTCCAGAAGGGAAGGAAAAAAAGGTGGTTTCCCAACTACGAAACAGAAGGACCCCAATCGAGATGTGCGATATCACCTGGCTGGGACTACATACTCTCTTAAACATAAAAAAGACTGAAAAAAGATTTTGCCCTAGGGAGAGTGGTGGAACAGTCATAGAAACCTGGCTTCATTTTCTAATTGACTTTCCATTTGCTCAGGTTTGTTTGAACTCTGTACGTAAGAGTTGGCATGAATCCATGTTTTGTGCTCTGGGCTATCAGACTGTAGTTTGGGGCTTATATACAACAAGATGGGCTAAACATGATAAGTCCATTCTGCAGCTCTGTTTTGCCTCCTGCAGGTAGTACCAGCGACAGGCAAGGTGAGTATTACAGATCTTTAAAAAAGCATATAGACCCAGGGGTGGTGGTGGATATGGTGAACCATTCCATTTTGAAGGTACATAGTTGTGAAAAAAGAATACTGGCAGCAAACATCTTGAGACTCCTGTGGAGGAATTTGAGCTGCCTGCTTAATTCATAGTTAAACTATCAGAGGAGGGCACAGGCTTATGTTTCCTAGGGGATGATATAAGAAATAGAAACATAGAATTTGATGGCAGATAAGGACCACCCACCCAGTCTGCCTGTTTCTCCCTACCTACACAATTACCGCTGACTATACCTGAACAACAGCTGTTTCTCCCTCTGCCCTTCCTTTCCACTGTGTTGCCCTTGTGCTTATCCCATGCATTCTTGAACCCCATCACTGTTTTCACCCACCCACCTCTGCTGGAAGACTGTTTAGGAATCCACCACTCTTTCTGTGAAGAAGTACTTCCTTACATCTCTCCTGAATCTACCCCCTGCATATTCATAGCATGTCCCCTTGGTCTTGAGCATCTTTTCTTCTGAAAAATTCTTCCCTCTTGTACCTTATTTAACCTCATGAGGTATTTAAAGGTCTCTGTCATATCCACCCCTGTCCCTCCTCTGTTTAGGGTGTACATATTGAGGTCCTTCAGTCTCTCTTCATAGGGCTTTTGATGCAGACCCTGCACCATTTTAGTTGTCCTCCTCTGTACCACCTCCATGCTGTCTACGTCCTTCTAAAGATGTGATCTCCAGAACTGGACATGGTACTCTAGGTGGGGTCTTACCAGTGATCTATAGACTGGCAACACCACCTCCCTTATTCTATAGTTGCTAACCCTCCCTATGCCCCCAGGTATCCCACTCGTCCTCCCTACTGCCTTGTTGACCTTTAGGTCATCTAATAAGATCCAGATCTCTCTTCTGCTGGTTGGTCGTCAATACTACTCCACCCATTTTGTACTCTTCCCCTGGGTTTCTGTGCCCTGAGTGCATTATTTTGCACTTGTTTGCATTGAAACCCAACTGCCATACCCTTGACCACTTCTCTAGGTTTCTCAGGTCTCTGCTCATCCTTTTCACTGCCCCCCCCCAAAAAAAAATTACCCATTCTATTGCAGATTTTGGTGTCATCTGCATAGAGGCAGACTTCCCCTCCAACTCCTCTGCAATGTCACTTATAAAGTATCATCTGAAGGACAGTACCTCATCAGTGCAGCACCCCCTTGTACTGCACTACAGTGTCAGATATGGGTATTACCCAAAGTACTTAGTGTGGGGCTAGATTTTACAACCTTTTGATCTTCTGGCCACAGAGGCAAGAGTGCTACTTACTGAGCCACTGACACTGATAGGATAGATAGATAAAGAGAGAGATAGACAGATAGATAGATATATTTAAAAGACAAAGAACCTCTGTGCGTAAACACTGAGGCAAGGGTTACCCCAAAGGGCATTTGGCTGGGAAGCCAAGTTTCAAGAAAATACAAAATCACACATGCCCCCACAATGCAAAGCATCATGGGCTGCATATGCAAATCACCACAGAATATTATGCTGGTCCAACTTTAAGCAGAATTGCATGGTGCCGAAAGGCCTCTCACAAAGTTTGCAAAGGTGCTAGATAGATATATGACTGGCTGGATGTAATCAGGCACAGGTTACTGTGAGAAAAAGGCAGAGACTTCATTGCGTGAAGCTCAAGGCAGGACACGCAGGCTTATGGTTTCTACTGCCCTCAGTTTTAAAAGATGAAATTACCAGTAAGTTCCTCATAGGTATCTATGTTTAATTTACTATATTATGTGGTAAAGAATAGGGCTTGTATTTCTGAAACTTTTTTCATGGAATGTCATTGGGAGTGTTAATTGAGTGTGAATGAAGTGTTCCCTAGTGGTACAGTAGGAGCGCATAGTGCTATGGTTGTTTTGCAAGTACATAGTGTTGTGATCTACTTCTACACAATGGGTAATAACATCTTTGTGTAACCTCCCTGCAAATGGGGGTTCCCAAAAGTCTTCCAGGAGCTTGCCTCACTGCTTCAAGCTTGGATGGTGTTTGGCGTCTATGCCATTTATCTGTGAGTGCTTTTAGAGCCTCTGGTACTGTCTCTTTAATAGCTGTCTGCCTGCAGACATAATTAATTTGGATGGGGGTCTGTGTGTTTCCCTGCTCGAGTCCCACCCAAGCTGCTGCCAAATCGCTTCATTTCTGCCATCGCTATATAGAAACATAGAAACATAGACTTTGACGGCAGATAAGGACTGCTAGGCCCATCTAGTCTGCCCATTTCCCTACCTACAGGATAGGCCGCAGATCCTAGTTAACCAACAGCCTATATCTTCCTGCCCCCCACAAGAATTGCCTTATGTCTGTCCCATGCATTCTTGAATTCTCCCACAGTTTTAGACCCCACAACTTCCTCAGGAAGGCTGTTCTATGCATCCACTACCTCTCTGTGAAATAATACTTCCTCACATTGCCCCTGAACCGCCTCTCCTATCTTTAAATTGTGTCCCTTGTTCTTGCAAGTCTCTTTTCTGAAAGATGCTACCCTCTTGGACTTTGTTGATTCCCTTGAGGTACTTGAAAGTTTCTATCATGTCCCCCTCCCTTCTTTCCTCAAGGGTATACATATTAAGCTCCTTTAGTCTCTCCTCAGACGGCTTCTCTTGCAGACCCTGCACCATTTTAGTTACCCTCCTGGACTGCCTCTATCCTGTCTATGTCCTTGCGGAGATGGGGTCTCCAGAACTGGACACAGTATTCCAGATGGGGTCTCACCAACTGTCTGTACAGAGGGATAACAACTTCCTGTTTTCTGCTGCTGATGCCTCTCCTATACATCCCAGTATACCCCGGCCCTCCCTACTGCCTTCTCACATTGCTTGCTAACCTTAGGTCATCTGATATGATTACCCCCAGGTCCCTTTCCTGTTTTGTTGTTGTTACTACCTCCCCACCCATTGTGTATTCTTCCCTGGGTTCTTGTTTCCCAGGTGCATTATTTTGTACTTTTTGCATTGAATCCTAGCTGCAGATGTCTGACCATTCCTCCAACCTTGCCAAGTCCCTTTTCATCCTTTCCACGCCTTGTGTATCAACCCTGTTGCAGATCTTTGTGTCATCTGCAAAAGGCATACTTTTCCTTCCAGTCCCTCTGCAATGTCACTGATGAAGACATTAAAAGGACTGGACCAATACTGAACCCTCATGGTACCCCACTAGTAACCACCCTTTCTTCAGAGTGGACTCCATTTACAATTACCTTCTGTGTCCTGTTGTCCAGCCAATGTTTTACCTAGGCTACCACCCTGGGACCCACTCCCAGGCTGGTTAATTTGACTAATAATCTTTGTGTGGGACTGTGTCAAATGCCTTGCTAAAGTCTAGGTAGGCCATGTCCACAGCCCTCCTGGTCTACTACTTTGGTCACCCAGTCAAAGAAATCTATTAGATCTGCCTGACATGACCTTCCCACTGTGAACCCATGCTGCCTTGGATCCTGTGCTCCACTGGACCCTAGGTACTCAACTATTCTTTCCTTCAGAAGTGACTCCATCACTTTCCTACCACAGAGGTCAGACTGACAGGTCTGTAGTTTCCTGCCTCTGTCTTGGTCCCACTTTGTGAAGGGGAATCACATCTGCCTTCCTCCAGTCCTCGGTACCACACCATCCTCCCATGATTTATTAAAAAGAGTAGCCAGTGGTTTCACTTAGTTCCTTCCTTAATTCTTTTAGAATTCTGGGGTGAATTCCATCAGGACCCATTGCTTTGTCCACCTTCAGTTTTAGGAGTTCTTGCAGAACCCTTTCTTCTGTGAAAGGACTGGGATCGACCCCCTATCAAGAGTGCTTCTGTTAATTGGATTAGGCACTTCCCCTCCTCTTTTAGGAATACTGAGCAGAAATATTCGCTCAGTATTCCTGCTTTTCACTGTCCCCTCTGCCCACCCACCGCTCATTCTATTCAGCCTCACTATCCCTCCTTTGTCTTTTCTATCGCTGATGTACCTATAAAGGTTTTTATCCCTTCTTAACTGAGTTGGCTATCTTTTCCTCAGTTTGGGCCTTTGCTATTCTGACTTCCCTCCCTGCTTCTTTCTGCCTTAACTGGTACAGCTCTCTGTCCTGCTCCTTCTGTGTTTCCTTATACTTCCAGAATGCTATCTTTTCTTCCTGACTTTCACAGCCACCTCTTGAGAACCATAGTGGCTTTTTCTTTCATTTTGATTTGTTTATTTGCTTCACACAAAGGCTTGTTGCCTCTGTGATGGCAGTTTGATAATTCCCCATTGTTGCTCCACACCTCCTTCTAGCCTGTTTGCTAGTGCTTTCTGAGGCACTCTGTCATCTTGCAAAGTCAGCCCTCCAAAGTCCAGTACCCTCACTTTTGTATGGCTTGACTCTGTAGCTGAGTTTAACGTGAACCACACTGTTTGATGGTCACTTGTCCCCAGATGGCAACCCACCTTCTAGATCTGAGATCCTCTACTGCCCCATTTGAGAGTACTGAGGTCTAAGATTGCCCTCACGAGTGGGTTCCAAACTAGCTGTCTAATGCCTGCCACCTGTAGGGTATCAAGAATGGCCCTGCTCTTGGATGTGGCTGCAGCAAATGTGCTCCAGTTAACATCTGGCATATTCAGGTCTCCCATCAACAGTATCTCCCTTTCTCTGCCATTCTAAGAATGCCTTCCATCATATCCTTGTCCATTCCTTCCCCTGACATGGGGTCTGTACACAACCCTGTGCAGATTGTGGTGCCTCTTTCCAGTCTCCAAGGTGACCCACAGTGCCTCCTCTCCTCCCTGTTTACTATTTTGTTCAGTTGCTTTTATTCCTTCCTTTACATGAGAGCTACTCCTCCCCTCTTCTCCCCTGCCTGTCTCTCCTGTAGGTTATGTACCTGGTATGTTAACATCCCAGTCATGGTTCTCTGTGTACCATGTTTCTGTGACTGCTACGATATCCAGGCATCCCCCTTCCATCAAGGCCACCAGCTCAAGGAGCTTGTTGCCCAGACTACGGGCATTGGTACTCATTACCCTCCATTTCCTGATGGCTCTACTCCCTTTTGCCCCATCCCTGTCCTTCTTGCCTTTGTCACTTTCTCCATTTACCACTGCCCTTCTCCCTATCGACACCTCCATGTTGGTGTTTGCCACACTTACTACCGTGATTGTTTGGGGGGGGGCTGCGATTTTCCTGCTCCTTTCCAGTGCCTCCCCTTGGCTAGTTTAAAAGTCCAATGAAGCATTTAAACCTCATCACCTAGGATCCTGGTTCCTCCCAGACAGATGCAGCCCATCATGCCAGTATAGGCTTGCATCACTCCAGGTGGACCCCAGTCCCCAATGAAGCCAAATCCTGAGCTCCACACCAGTTTTTCAACCACTGATTGAATCCCATGGTACGGAACACCCTAGCCCTCCTATGCCATAGATGGTAGCACCTCCAGAAGGTTACCGATGGCGTACTTGACTGAAGGCCCTCCCCAATTCCACAAACTCTTCCTGCACTTCTCTAATCCTTTCTTAGCCAGGTCATTTGTCCCTAGGTGGACAATGACATCCAGCTCCCTCCCTGTGCAGCTGCTCCAGCAATCCTGAGGATTTGCTCCTGTCCTCCAAGCCATGGCGCCAGGCAGGCACCTTACCTCCCTCTCCCCTTCCTTGCCCAGTTCTACCTTCCTAACAATGGAGTCCCCCACCAGGAGTTGTTTCCTTCCCCTGCAGGGTCCCCTGCCACCCTCCTGTGGGTCTCCTGTGTGGAGGTTCCCAGCATCCTCCTTGGTCTCCACTGTAGGTGCCTCCATAGAGGAACCACACTTTGCCAGAATGGCATAGGAATTGTGGAGAGGTACAACTGGAGGGATGTGCCTCTGTTCCACCACCCACACCCTCCCTGAGCCCACTGCGCAGAAGGAGCTCTTTCAGAAGACGTAAATGTTTGCTGGTAACCTGTTAAAGTAATAATGAAAATGCAGTTTGTTTTAACCTGCTTTCTTATAGCAAGGACTGTGCAGAGTAAGCTCCCTCATGTTGGTTCTGAACTGCGGAATTGGACCAATCATTGTGGGGATCCTTTAAAATGGAGCCTGCTCTGGGCGAATCAGAACTTGGACTCTCCTTTGGAGCCTGCTGTAAGGGGATTGTATGAGCAGTGACTCTGGGAATTGTAGTTTGGACTTCAGCACCTTTTTGCACCAACGGGGGACTCTAATTGTGAGTGACAACTGAACCTGCCAACTGAACTGGGAGGAACTCAAAGGAAATGCCCAGCTCTGTCTACTGGAAAGGGCAGATGAGTTGTGACTGTGAAGAGGGAAGAGGGAAGGAGCTCTGGGCTCCTGAGCTGTTGAGTTTTCACACGGGAAGCTCGTGTGGGGCCCTGAAGTTCGGCCTACAACTGTTTGTTAGTGTCAGTGTGGACTGAATCAGAGTTGTAAGGAGAAAGAAGCACCAGAAGTGAAGAAACCAGGCTCACCCTATAGAAGACTGGAGAAATTGCTGAATCGCGCTTGGTCTTTCAGGAACTGAATCTGCTGTGTGTTCTCCCGGGTATTGTGCAGTAATTGCAGTCGGGATAGAGAAGCAGCCTGCCTGGTATAATACTTTCCTTTTACATATAAATGTGTGTCGTGCTTGTGGGGAATCGCATTTTAAATCCCCTGTACAGTGAATTGAGTGCCTGAAGCTGGAAGTAAACCCCAGCTTAATCCTGGCTACATCCATTTGCTCTGAACTGCTGTGGGGTCCAGTCACAAGGACCTTGTCCACATGGTCTGCTCCTCCTGGCAATCCAGGACAATCTGCCTTCCATCCAGTTCCTAGCATTGAGTTTGTGAGTACAAAGCAGGGTAGCTCCCTGCCATCTGTTTGTAGAATTGCAAGTGTGTCATCTAATTGTTGTTTTTTTCATTTCTTCATGAACTGAGCCAACCAGCTCTGGATTACAATTTGGGTATTGTGCAAGTGTTTTTTCCATCACAGGGCCCCGACCAGCTGCACTGATCCTGGCTAGCCTCCCCTGATCCTGGGTACCCAGTGAAAGTGACAATTTAGGACTCTGAATATGCACACAGTACTGTGATTATTAATGTGTTTAACCTAATTAACCTGATTTCCCCCGTCCTTGTTACAGCTCCTTAAATAAATCAGATCTATTTGTTTCAGCAAAGTTTACACTGACTGAGGTATTCGTTTATGTTAAAGTATTGTACTGTGGCTTTTGTACTGTATCATCTTGTTTTACAGGGAGTCCCCAGAGTCCAGTCGACAGAGCCAGTCCTGGGGGTAAGTGCATATTGTGAAGATATTTCTGATGCATTGTGTGGGCCAATAGTGGGAAGAAAGGGAGGTTACAGTGTCCCAGAGGGCTGTGACCAAGTTAGTTTAGCTACTGCAAACCCTGACCTCTGGGTGGAGACACCCACCATTGGACCTAGGCCCCTCAACCTGTTAGTAGTTAAGCAGGCAGGGGTGGTAGCCCTTGGGATAGTGCCACCTAGGGGTTACATTTGTTTATATTTTGAGATGTAATTCACAGTTTGCTATTCACTGTTAGCTGGCAGCCTGTTCCACTTTACTACCACCCTCTCCATGAAGACGTGCCTACTCGCCTCCTTCCTTCTGGAACATTCCTTCTTCAATTTGTAACTGTGTCCCCTCATGTTTGTTCTCACTGTTCTTAAACAGTTCACTGGGGTTGCCATGTTGATACCTCTAAGGTACATAAAGGTACCAATGATGTCACAACATTCCCTTCTTTCCTAGACAGAGTACATAGTTAGGTTCTCCAGACTCCATTGTATGAGAGCCCCTGCTGGCCCTGAATCATTTTCTTGGCCCTTAAGTGCACCACCTCCAGCAAATTGATGTCCTTCTTATGGAAGGGACTCCAGTACTGCACACAGTACTCCAGGTGCAGCCTCACCGTGGATCTGTACAGTGGCAGTATGATCTCTTTCCTTTTGCTGGTGATCCCCCTGCATATGCAATCCAGCATCCTATTTGCCCTAGCAGCTGCCTTGCTGCATTGTGTAGAGGGTTTCAGATAGCTTTTGACTACAATCCCCATGTCTTTCTCCTCCTTCGATACCGTGATGGTCACTACTCTTATCTGTACTCAGCCCTAGGGTTCTTACTCCCTGTGATCATGACCTTGCACTTTTTGTGTTGAACCCTAGTTTCTAGGTTCTGGTCTATCTTTTCAGCTTCGCTAGGTCTTCCCTCAGATCCCTGGCCCACTACTTCATGTCCACTGTCTCACAGAATTTGGTGGCATCTGTGAAGAGGAAAATTTTCCCATTTTTACTATACCGAATGTCATTAATGAACACATTGAACAGCACCAGTCCAAACACCGATCCCTGTGGAACCCCGCTGGTAAGCTCTCTAGTCTTTGAGCACTCTCCCCTGACCACAACCCTTTGTATTCTGCCATCTAGCCAGTTTTCCACCCATCTTGTCATCTTGTCTCCCACTGGTAGGTCCTCCAACTTCCTTATCAATCTGTTTAGGGGAACCGAGTCAAAGGCCTTGCTGAAATCCAGTATCGGTATATTCACTGCCTGGCTCATATCCACTGCCTTTTTTACCTTGCCACTATGTCGCCATTTTTAGGATAGGGGGGTATGGATTCAGGTGCTTCTACAATCCATGCCTCCCTATTAGTTGAATGACTGAAACCACACTTGTAACCTGGAATGTCCAGGGTTTGAACTCCCTGGCAACATGTAAGAAGTTCTCACTCACTTAAAAAACTTAGGGCAAAGGTAGCATTTCTCAATGAGACAAAACTTATCCAAGGAAGCTACTAAGCTCACCCAAAAGTGGGTGGGTGGGGATCCACATCCTTGCACTCAACTGAAAGGGAAGTCTCTATTCTGTGGCATAAGAATCTTCACTTGCAGGTGCTGGACTCAAAGTCTGATACAGAAGGTACTGTAGATGGATAATGGGCAAACTTTCCACCCCTCAGGGCCCCAATATCAAGCTTAACATTTATGCCCCAAATGATTCACCTGTTTTCCATTAAGTTAACCAGGCTATCTCAGACCTGTGCACCCCTTCATTTACCATACCTTATGGGAGAGGTTTCACTCTTGTTCTAGAACCTACCATTGATAGAACTGCCACTCTGACTGAACCACACTAGAAATCTCAAGGCACCCTTAAGGATGTTATACAAGATCATGCTCTTAAGATGCCTGGAGGCTAGCTAACCCCACTGTTGGGGATTATACCCATGTTCCCAAGTACACCTGTCTTTTAGAAGACTAGATTTCTACTTCCTACTCTGCAGATCACACAACTTATGGTGGACACTACTATACACTCTATTGTGATATCAGATCACACCCCGCTATCCCTCAGTATTGTGTGAATCCCATATACCCCAAGTCCTCTACATGGAGACTTGATCATCTCCGTCTAAAAGACCCCAGATTTCTACCCTGGGCTCCATTGATGCAGCTCTAAAAGCTGACCTGAGATCAGACCCATAC
Organism: Neoceratodus forsteri; assembly: GCA_016271365.2. Classification (NCBI taxonomy): domain Eukaryota; kingdom Metazoa; phylum Chordata; order Ceratodontiformes; family Ceratodontidae; genus Neoceratodus; species Neoceratodus forsteri. The sequence continues at coordinate 181,057,516 of CM028132.1, forward strand.
TTGGTAGTGCAGCTTGCTACTCATCTACACCAGCTATACTCTTAGAAAGCAGCATAGGCCCTTTTCCGCACTCACAGTTTTTGGGACGGAGGTGAGCACTCCAGTAAGATTCTGTCTTATATGCTACGGAAAATGCAAGCTGAGAGGCCTAACCCAGGGTTAAGAGACTCTGCTGGCTACCTAAACAACAAGTCCAAGGCTCTCAACCTGGTCATGTGGGAATTTTCTGCAAGGTTATACTCCTCTCCGACTCCCTCCTCCAGAGACAATGTTTTGAAATGTCCTAATGATCTTAATCTACCCTCTCTGTCCCCTGCTCAAGTGGTGAATCTCAAGGCCCCTCTAACCACAGAAGAAATTAGGATGTCTATTCTCACCATGAATAAAAACAAATCCCAAGGAGGAGATGGACATCCTCTTGATTTCTGTCAGCAGCTGCTGGATGAAATGTCTTCTCTCCAACTTCATACTTTTCGAGAGGCCCTCTCTCACTGCAAGCTCCGTCATTCAATGAGCGAGGCAGTAATTACAGTCCTTCTCAGGAAAGGTATGAATACCTCACTTCCAGGTAGTTACCGTCCTATCTCCCTCCCTAATGTGCGCACAAAAATTCAGTCTGATGTCCTGGCAGGGAGGCTGGAATCCATTCTTTCTCACCTCATCCACTCCTTCCATGTGGGCTTTGTTAAGGGTAGAATGAGCTCAGGCCACCTTTGATCCACTCCCAACATGCAACACCTTGTCGGCCCCCTTTCTTCCCCAGCTGCAGCCCTGATGGTTGATTTTGAAAAAAAAGACTTTGACTCCATCGAATGGAGTATCTCTTTGAGGTGATGCAGTGCACGGGGTTTGGTCCTATATTTCTCAGGGCAGTACATACCCTGTACCATACCCAATCCCATGGGATGCTCACCAATACAAGTACTATCCTTTTGAATCCATTCTCACTACACAGAGGCACCTGCCGGGGCTGCATCCTGTCCCCCCTCCTTTTTATGTTGTCTTGCGTGTGCACAAGTAACATCCTGTGGTGGTAGGAGAAATGCAGAGGTGTGTCAGTGTTGGCGAATGCAGGGCATGCTTTAGAAGGTGCGTCCCTCATTCCCCAATGAGCCAGCATCCTAGTGCTGACACAAGTATTATGCAAAGTGCCACCAACTTGAGAGAAATGTGCCACTGCAATCAGAGACAAGCTGGTCATGCAGCGGCATAGATGACACACCTCCAGTATGTGCCTTTCCTGGTGAAACAATTCAATAAACATGGCAGCAACTCCTGCCATCTGCCACACAATCCCCAAAGAAGGCTGACATTGGGGGTGCAATCCCCATGTCAGCGTGTTTGCCACCCCCCACACTGTGTGGCACACTGGAAGCCCACCCCAGTGTGCTGCCGCTCAGAGAAAGCCGACTGCGTTGGCATGTTCCTGCCCCCACCCCACCCCCACTGAGTGACACACTGGGAGCCAACTCCAGTGTAGCCAACATCACCCCCCCCCGAAAGTCATGGGGCACACTGGGAGCCCACCCCAGTGTGCCCAACATTTGTTTTATTTCACCTGTATTGAAAGACTATGGTATCAAGAGGTCCGGTTTGTTATTCTTGTACCTGAAAAAAAGAAAACAGTCTGTCATTCGCTGTGTTTCCCCTCCTCCAACCCACACCCACCTTCTGCGCACCCCACCTCCCCACACTCCCCATCACCCTATACTTACCTCCAGAGGTCCGGCGCTGTGATCTTCGGTAGAGTGGGAACACATTTGGACTCTTCAAAGCCGAACTGCAAAATGAAGAAATGCTGGTAAGCTGTATAATGGCATAAAAAGGGGTCTTCAACTTGGGTGGATATCTCAGCCATTTTTTTTTTTAAGTTTTGGCTCCAAATTTTCAGCATGGGTTTCTTGGGACCCCACCTCATGAATATATGCACTGTCATCTCGTTATTCGGTCCTGAAAGGTCATTTTGCATTCACTGTGCAAAATCACCTTTCGGCACCAATTAACAAAATGACAGTGCCACTGTTCATGAGATGGGGTCCCAAAAAGCCTATGTTGCAAATTTGATGAAAAATTAAAAAAAAAAATGACTGTTACGGGCGTGCATTGTGCAGTTTCCATGCACGCATGTAACTTTGAAAATTTTTAATATTTTCACTCCAGATTTTCAACATTGACATTTTTTTACACCTCCTTATGAACAGTACAGCTGTCATTTTTCACATCCTGCCCAAAATGTGTTTTCGCACATGTGGTGCACAATGGCGCGGTTGCTGTGGGAAATCAATGTTCGGGACAGATTAACAAAATCACAGTGACACTGTTCATGAGTGGACATCCCAAAATGCCTACGTTGAAAATTTTGTTAAAAAAATCCCCAAAATAATTGCGTTACTGGCATGCGTTGCGCAGTTTCTACGCACGCTCGTGACTTCACCAATTTGTCATATTTTCACTCCAGATTTTCAACATTGCCATTTTTTACACCTCCTCAAGAACAGCACAGCTGTCATTTTTCACATCCTGACCAAAATTTGTTTTCACACCTGTGGCGCTAAATAGTGCAGTTGCTATGCAAAATCACCTTTCAGCTAACGAACTGATAATGCTGCTGTTCATGAGGTGGGGTCACAAAAATCCTATGTTGAAAATTTGGAGTGAAAATACCAACAAACACCCGGGGTGTTAGGGTTTCCAACAGTAACGCCCTACCCTGTAGAGACTGACAGGCTTCAGGGGTGTGACTTAGGATTGTTGACTGTAATGCTCATGCCATTCCACCCCCACCCTCACCCTGCAGCCAGTGACAGCAAGTGAGGTGTGCCTTGCACTCTTTGACCCCAAAGTTCACCCCATTCTCCTATACTGCACCCATCTCAGCGTGTTTCCTTATGGAATGCGGTGTGTGTAAGGCCGGAAGACCCCAAGGCACAACGCGACACTTGTCGGTGTCTGCAGGGTTGGTTGAAGTGAAATGGTGTGAGCATTGTGGCTGATGACCCAAAGGCACACCCCAATGCCTGTCGGTCTCTGCAGGGTGGGGATGGGGTTGGTGTCAGTTCAATACTTCACTGCCATTCCTATTATGCATCTCTCTAACTCCTGCACTACCAATGCAAATGCCAGCAAAACAACATTCAGCATTGACAAATGTGTGTTGTCCTAGCCATTGAGTCCTTAGCACAGGTCATCAGGATATACCCGCATCTAAAAGGGATTACTGATGGCAAGAGGGAGCACCTGGCTCTACTGTACACAAATGATATCCTCATTGCATTAGCAGATGTCCCTTAAGCCTTTTCCCTATTACAGCAGCAGCTATCTGATTTTCTCCTGCCTCAGTCCTGCATATAAATCATGATAAATCTGAGGTGTTCCTTCTTAATGTCCTTTGCCCCCCGCCAAACCCTAGCCATTGCCCTATGGAAGTGGGGCGAATCATGGATCACCGACCTGGGCATTAGGCTCATGCCAGGGATGCACAGACTCTGCAGGGCCAATTTTCCCCCCTTTCTGGACTCACTGAGAACTGATTTAGATAGATGGATGGAAACATCTCAACCTCTCTCTGACAGGTAAGATTGCAGCAATAAAGATGGTGATGGCTCCAAACATATTCCACTTCCTGTCAAACCTCCCAATAAAAATTCTTACTCTGTGGTTTTCCAAAATCAATGCCCTAATAGGTAACTCTGTGTGGGAGGGTCACCCATCCAGATTCAGTAAAGGTAAGACTTCAACAATACTGGTCCAAGGGTGGCTGGGAACTCCCACACTTTGTCAACTATCATAAGGTGTTTGTCTTAGAGCAGACCATACAATGGTTCCTTCCCAACTTTGCCTCACCACCTCTGCGGGTGGACACGAAGGCCCATGTGTTTGCTGCTCCTAACCCAAGAATGGCTCTTTACAGTAGAAAAAGACTTTGTCCACCATCCAACTATGAGTATCTCATGCAATTACTGAGCACAAGTGTTATCATTTTTACATCTCTAGGTGGCACATCTTCCCTGTCCCTCTATATGGGATAATGACAACTTCCATGTAGGCAATACACCTGTGGCAAGGGGAGCCTGGAAGACAGCAGGTATGTAATATATGCAGGACCTACTGTATACTTACACATCTGTGAGATCTTGTCTCTATTTATCACCTATCCAATGAGGATTTCTGGCTGTATTTGCAATTAAGGTCCCTTATCCCCCCATCTCAATGACCCCAGTGGAAAGGAGGGAACATCCTTTGAAGAAATGGATAGCTATGCCCAAAGGAGTAGAATGGACATATACAGATCCCTGAGGAATGGGGCACAACACACTACAACTTCTGCCATAGCTAAATAGCAGGAAAAACTTCAAATAGATATCTCTGAATGCCAAAAGCAGACCATATTGTTCTAGGCTCACATCTGCTGTAGGGACTCCAAAGCACAACTTATCCAGCTAAAAATTCTCCATAGGTGGTACCGGATGCCACAGGCCCTTAAAAGTATGGGGCTATGTCAGATATATTCATATTGTCTATGTAATCAGCAGGCTGGTTCCCCATCCCACATTCTTTTCTTGCCCATTAATCTCAGGCTTCTGGAGAATGGTTCTAAGATTCTGTAGATTGGTTTGCTCCTCAGAGGTAATATTTGATGCACCCCTTGTGCTGCTAGGCATCACACAATTTAACATCCCCAAATGCCACACAGACTTAAGGTGGGCCATAGCAGCTGCCGTAGTGGACAGATGCCTTCTGCTTCAATGTTAGAAGATGTCAGAGGTACTATCCTTTAACGAATGGCTATTGGCCATGGGCCAATTGCCCACATTTGAGCGCCTCTCCCATCTGCCACTGGGCAAACTGGAATTATATAACTCTGTATGATCTTCCTTTTTAAACATCCACCCTTCACCTAATCCTCCATGCTCTAAAGTAACACCTTGAAGTATTAACTTAAAACTTTCTGTTTCAGATCCAGGCTTTAGGACTTTCTATATGGACTCTGAGTACTTCCACTCCTTTGTTGGGCTTTTCTTATGGACAGAGGGGTATATATATTTAGGCTGTCACCTGTTGTCTGTTTTATCAGTGGTTACAACCTTCACCCTTGTGGGGCCTTTGATCACATATATGAAAATACGAAAGAGCCAGCAGAAGAAGGCCAACTGGTCTATCGAGTCTGCTCATTAGTATTGTGGTGTTACCCTATTATATATATAATATATATGACACTGAAACTCTTTATCAGTAATGAACAGCACTTTGTATCTTTATACCTGTTCTCTTTTTTGGCTTCATTACTACTGTTACTATATGAAGTGCGTTTTTCTGTTCTGAAAATTTCTAATAAAAAGTTTAACATTACAAAAAAAAAAACAGACATGTAAAATCACTTTGCATAATAAGGCCTGTAGCCCATCATGTCTGCCCATTCCTACCTAATTAATGTTGAATGAGAGAGCCCTATAGGGTCTTCACTCTCTCCTTCCCCCTTCCCTTCTGATGTGGTCTTCACAAAAAATAACCCATCTCCCCACCCCATCCCATTCTTAAGGTCCCAAAATGCTTGAATTTAGTTGTTGGGTCCCCTATTGACTCCTGATTCATGATTTGTTTTTTGTTTTTTTGGGGGGGGGCGGCAAATATAATATAAGAGTACACATATGGGAGGATAGAAGGGGACTGAGCAGTCTGTGCCCACACCCTCCCTTTCTCCCTCCTGCATTTGTGTCTTTATGCAATTGAAAACTATATGAATAGGAATGGCTCATCACAGGTTAGGGAGGGTGATCCTAACTAGCTAGTCTGGCACTTGAGTCCCATTGTCACTCCCAAATTGTGGATCAGAGGGTGCAACAGCAGTTGTGCCCCACCAGTCATGATCCTCTCACTAATCTAGCATGACATGTTCAGTTCAAGATGTCTTCCTCTGCTGAGCTCAGTATTATATATATCTTGTATCTCCATCTAGTATGTACTTTCTTATCTGACCAGATTAAAAAATGCACATAAGTATTCATAGTTCATATTGATATACACAAGACATACTCTCTTAGGCCTCCCCCAAACATGCAAATGAAAGGTTCTTTAAGTAGACAAGACATTTTTGACAGGATATTTAATCTGTTGTAATATTATGCATGTTCACCTGTCATTTAAATGTTTAAAGTAATTAAAGATTCAGCATAGAGCCTTACCACATCCCACGCATAATTCTGCCTTGAAGAATCTTGGTTACTACAGTTCAAGACCCTTAAGTATATGTGTATTTGCTCTTGTTCACCAGCTAAGGGCACCGGGCATAGCAACACCTATTTTCAGGTACCACCTGGAAGAGTACAGTACAATTAAATCAGTAGCAGCAAGATATATAAACCACTGGTAATATAACAATACAAGTCAAGGTAACGTCATTTTGGTACAGGCAATGTTGAAATCTGGTATGTCAGACTGGCAAGAAATTCCAGATTTGGTGCACAAGGCACAAGAATTGGGGAGAGGGGGCAGGATCTTTCCTCACTAAGCAATTTCCTCCATGAGAGGGAGTGGAGGGAAGAGGTAATTGTTACTAACCTGAGGTGGATGCTGACCGGCATTGGTAGAGTGCTGCTGAGAGAAATCTTTGCAGTGGCACTATAGCTCACTGTCACCACGTGATGGCTGCGTTCGTGGATGACAGACAGCCTCAGGGTTGGAATATATAGGATAACATTGGGAAAATGTGAAAAGAGACATTATACAGACATAAAAGTTGAATCTAAGAACTGCTGGCATGCCTTACTCATATCATGTTCTCCCTTGATTATTTTGGAAAAACTTGCAGAGGCATATTGCATATTGGAAGCTCTGAGATGTTTTCTTGCTAGTTCAAAAATGTCAAGATTTGGCACCCACTTCTCAATGGGTGGCCCATTCTGTGTGGAGCAGTTTTGTTCCTACACCTCGGTACACCATGGGCCTCCCTTCAAATAATCAGCCCTGCTGGTGATTGTATGAGCAAACAAACAGGGTAATCCATCTGCCCTCACACAAAACTGCTGATTTGTTTGAGAGCACTAGGGGCAATACTCCCCCCCACCCTTTGTGCTAGACACATTTATTCATCTGCGGGGATTTTTCTAAGGTCAACAATTAGGGCCCTTCTAGCCAGTATATTGAAGACTGTAGAGTGGGGCTAGTAAAGGACCACAATAGGGCTCCAACTTTGGACTTTAAAATCCCTCATAATGATAAATGATGCCAACGTTTCCAGAATTAGTTGTCCCAACACCCCCCTTTTCTTCTGCCATGCACCCTTGCCTCTGTTTTGGCTTAATTACCCCATGTTTCTTAATGATCCCTCCATTCCTTGGAGGTACAGTGGTTGTAGTGTGGTGTAAACATTTGCTACAATGTGATTTCCATTCTTGGTCATTTTTTCTGATTTTCTTCACTGCTGCTTCACTATTTAGTATACTTTCATACTTCTTGATTTTATTATAGTAGTTAGTAGGTTTATGAAAAAAATAGACCCTTGATCCAGCTGGCATCAGTGGCAAGCTAATGCTGTTAGGGGGTTATTGAATACCTTCACCTGTAACTCTGGGCCTGATTGCTAGTGGGCTACAGCAGGCAGGGGATGCATGACTTGCCAGTGGGTGACCTGCTGGCAGATTTTTTTTTTTTCAGCAGTTAGTTTGCAAAGGCACGGAATGTCCTTGACTAGGCATAGCATGGGCACAGATAGTGGTTGTAAAACAATTAAAAAGGTTGCAAAACAGCAACCTCACTGAACATCCTACACATTCAGCAGGAACTGCAAGAGTGCAGCGGGACACCCCATGAGCTACTTTCCTCATCGCATGCATGGAATTCTCATCCGCTTTGAAAAATTGTGCCAGTGCTGGAATGGGACATATTGCTTAGCTAGTTAGCTGTAGACCTTTCCCTACTGCTACACTTCTGAGAATGGCAGATCTCTTTCTGCAGACTGAGCACTTCCTAGCCTTAATTCAAATAAATGGCAGATCACAATCTGGGAAGTCAGGCATTCTGTGAGACATACTGCAGATGAGCAAAGCCCAACTCATATGTGGGTCACAGAACTCAGCCTGAAATCTCGCAGATTTCATAGCAGGGTCATTGTCTGGTAAAGGGGTATTAAACATGTATCAGATTTGCTGTGCTAAGTTACATACATATCTAACGAACCAAGGTAGATTTTCCTTGTAAGCAGAAATTTATTTACACTAAATCCTTTACAGATGGGAACATTGTAACAAATGAAGACTGAAATTGAAATGCTTGATGAGCGAACTTTTAACTTAAAGGAGAAAATGTTTCTGAGACAGGCCAGCTAGATTGTGATGAACTTTTACATTAGCAAACTAACAAAATATGTCTCAAACAGCAGTTCTAGAGTGTCTTTATTTACAAGTTTAAAAGGTCACGTAATAACTGTAAAACAAAAGATCTCTTACTGTTTTCAGTCAAAAAAAAGGCCCAGATGGCTGCACTCTAGGAAAAGCAGTCAAGACAATCCAAGGTTTGTGATCATAAATAACAATGAGGGATGGCAGGTTTCATATATTGCATACAAAAGTTTAGTGCAGAGCTTGCAAGCAAGAGTGTACCACTAAGCCCAGTATTTTAAGTGACAGCAGCGTGGCAGATGGATTCCTTTGCCCTTGCTCACTCACTCACTCACTCTCTCTGTCTCTCTGTCTCTGTCTCTCTCTCTCTCTCTCTCTCTCTCTCTCTCTGTCTCAGTAATACTTGGTTTAATATTTGGGTATAAAGACAAAGAAAGAGATTAGCTCATCAAGACTTATCCCTCGCTCCTCAGTGGTGATAGCCTTTCAGGTTTCCCCTGTATCTTTCTCTGGCTTTTCAGCAGAGATGTTTTATAGAATGCTAGATGCAATTATACCATTGACAGTCCTCCTTGCTTCCTGGATAAGGAATGTCATCAAGAACTTGGTTACCTTCATTTATAGATTGCCTCTGAATGCACATAGTTACCAATTGTTTGTGATAAGGAGCATGTAAAGAACAGCTATATACTTATCATAACAGCAGATCTTTGAGAGAATCTCTTCCATTAGGTGACACCTTTGGAATGAGTCCCAGGCTGTCCCAAAAGGTAGTCTGAGGCTGGTACAATCTGATATGGATATTCAAGACAGTAGACCATGTAGTACAGCAAGCCCAAATCCAGCATGCCTTCTAGAGGCTATGTCCAGACTGTAATGCTTAGTCATGGTGTGGACAGTCTCCAAGTGGCTGCAGTGAAGGTGTGGACAGTGCTCCAAGTGGCTGCAACACACATGTCTGTAGTAGAAACATTTCTGAAACAAGCTACTGAAGTGACCAGTGCTAGTTCCTTTGTGGAGTGGCCATGAACCACACCAGGAAGTTCCTTACCGTATTATAAAAAGACGTAATACAGTGTGCCAGCTATTTGGGCAGGCAATGTTTAGACACAGGTGTGCCCTCTTGACCAGAGGCAAATGAAACAAAAAGCTGAAAGAACTTCCTGTAGTCTTTGGTACAATTCACATTGTATCTCAGTATCCTATATACATCCAAAGTATGGAGCAGTGCCTCACCCTGATTGGCATGTTTTGGGTGATAAACAGGACGGTGTATAGCTTGATTCAGTATAAACTCAGATACCACCTTCAGTAACAAAATTAGGATTTTTTACTCAAAGAAACCATGTCCTTGTGGAATATCACATAAGAAGACTCACACATAAGAGCCTGCAGCTCTGAAACCCTTCGAGCAGAAGTGATTGCAACCAAAAATAAACTTTATGATGATAGAAAACGTAAGCCACAACTTCCGGCTGGCTCAAAAGGAGTCAATGACAGTTTCTCACACACATAATTGAGGTGCCATGGTGGGACTGGATTGCTGATAGGAGGTTTCATATGTAAAATACTTCTTAGAAAAGTATGGGACACCTCTAATTGTGCTACCGTATGACCATCAATAGGGGCATGGAAAGCTGATATAGCAGTCAAATGCACCTTCAGTGAGGAATACTGTAGTCTAGTGTTTAACAGTGACAACAAGTATTCCAGCTCAGCATTTACATGACAGGTAAATTGGTCCAAATTCCTGGAAGCAGCACACAAACTGAACTGCTTCTATTTTAAGGACTATGGATGTCTGGTGGAAGGTTTTCTAGCAGCTGTCAGCACATCATCAATCTTAGGGGATGCTCCAAAACATGCAATGGCTATGTCTTCAGAAGCCATGCATGCAAATTCAGGGACTTCAGGTCCTGATGAACCAGGGACACCTTGACAAATGACAACAGACCATGACACAGGAACAGTGATATAGGAGGCTCCACTGCCAACTGTTTCTAATGCAGAAACCAAATCTGGTGAGGCCATAATGGAACAATGAGGATAAGGGTGGCACCCTCCATCCTCAGTTTGAGTAGTACCCACTGTATTAGAGGAATTGGGGTTAAAGCATACAGTAATTTCCCGTTCCAAGAGAGGGACAGTGTGTCTCACCAAAAAAACTCCAGACCCTGGAGAGAACGAGTAGAAATGCAGTTTTGCATAATGTGGGGAAGCAAAAATAATCCAACTCTGGATGAACCTACTTTGCAAAGAGGTCATCTATCGTGGAGGTCAGCAGTTCACAATCCTGCATCCTGGACTGTGATCTGCTTAGTTTGTCTGCTAAGACATTTTGGATGCCTGGGAGATGCGTGACTGACAGGTTTAGGCCATAGGACAGATCCCAGTACCACACTCTGATTGCTTTCTTGCAGAGGAATAAACTAAACAATAACTATAGGCCCATATCCATCTTACCAGTATTGTCCAAAATGCTTGAAAAACTAGTGAACAGCCAATTAAGTGCCTATCTTGACACCAATAATCTGCTTAATCCAGATCAATCTGGTTTTAGATCCATGCACAGCACCATCTCTGCCTTAGCAAAAGTCACTAATGATTGGCAGACTGATTTAGACAAAAAGAATAATATCTGTGCTGTATTTCTGGATTTAAGTAAAGCCTTTGATACTGTGGACCATGAACTACTAATCTCCTCTCTACACTCCATAGGCCTCGACTCAGTCTCTCTTCAATGGTTCAGATGCTACCTCTCTGGTAGACTACAGCATGTAAAAATGAAGGTGACCTGTCTACCTCAAAACCACCCTAAGAGGTGTACCACAAGGTTCCATCCTGGGCCCTATCCTCTTTGCCATTTATATCAATAATATTGATTCCAACCTCACCAAATCTAATATTCACCTTTTGCAGATGATACTGTCCTATATGTCAGTAGTCCTACACCATCAAAGCCTGTGAACTTTTACAATCTGAGTTCTCTCTGCTGCAGCACAAACTACTAGAAAAGAAACTCCTACTGAATGCCAAGAAACGAAGCCATGTTCTTTCCTCCAAGAGCTTCTCCTCCACTCTCACACTAAACACCCTTCCCCAATTATCTACCATCCTTGGTGAAAGTCGGCCATGTGGATAAATTTAAATATCTTGGGGTTTGATTGACAATAAACTTGACTATACTAGCCACATTGAAGAACTCCTGAAGAAGCTCAGGCAGAGACTTGGCCTATTCTACAGAATAAAACATTACCTAACCAGAGATTCTAAACAAAGATTAATCCTGGCATCATTCCTATCCCTCATTGATTATGCTGATTTCCTGTATAGTCACTGCCCTTTCCCACTTAAACAAGCTGGATACCTTGTATCATAGAGCTCTTAGATTCATTACAGACCTTCCTTTCAGCACCCACCATTGCTCTCTATACTGCAGTCGGCTGGACATCCCTACATCATAGAAGAAACAAAAATGATGCTCTATGGATCTACAAAGCTCTAACAAACAAATTACCATCCTACATTTCAGATTGTTTTACCAAGGTCATATCCAGACCATATGACCTAAGGAACAACAAACTCATCATGCTGAAGATACCTATTACCTGTACCCGGCATGGGAGGGCAGCAATCAGCTACTCTCTAGCACTTATTTGGAACTCTCTTCAAAAGATCCTGAAGTTGAATACACTCATTCCGTTAACATCCTTCAAAAACCTATACACTAGTCTCTTTCCAGAGCCATGCAACTGTTTTCACAAGGCCTAGTCCTACCACAACCCACTTTTTTTCTCCTACACCCCTTTTTTTTCCTCACACTTCCACCCTTAATTTGTTTTTGTAGCCTTCACCCACTTAACTCATACCTGACCTTATTCCCAGAATCCCACCTCCCTCGCTTTAATCTTTCATTACTGTCTTATTTTGCTCCTTTTTATTATGACCCAGTTTCTTTGGCTCATTGCCTTGTATATATGTGAATGTTCTTGCTTTTTGTTCATTTATAATGTCCTTGTTTTTGTATTCAATCTATATCTTATATTTGTGTAAAAAATTGTACCTTTATATTGTTATGACCAATCAGGTCCATCTTGTAAATGAGCTATGCTCAATGATGCTCGCCTGAATAAATAAAGATTTTGATTGATTGATTGATTGATTGAGAGGACATGGATGCGTGCCCCTTGTTTGTTGATATAATGCATCACATTGGCATTGTCCATCTGTATTAACAAAGGGCCTGGAGTGAAATGCTCCTGAAATGCCTGAATGCTGTACAGGACAGCTTTCATCTCCAGGACGTTTATGTTTAACTTGGCCTCCACCTTGGACCATGATCCTTGCATCTGGTAAGGTTCAAGATGTGCACCCCCGCAGGAGCTAGGGGCATCTGTGATGAGAATCTGTACAGGAGTTGGTACAAGGAATGGAATGCCCAGTAATAGGTTTCGGCAATCCTTCTGCCATAGCAATGCTTTGCACAAGAAAGTTGAGATGAGTACCATGTATTCCAGCTCATCCTTCAGCTGATCCCACTGGAGTCTTAGTGTCTTCTGAGGGATGCTTATAGGTAAGCAGGCCATGAGCACAGGTACAGTGACCACAACTATGAGTCCCAAAAGATGTAACATGGTCCTTGCTGGGACATAATGACTACTGTATGCAATCTGTGCTTGTGCCACCAGGTATTCTGCTCTGTCTAATGGCAGGAAAGCACACCTCTTCTCTGTGTCCAAGACTGCCCCTAAGCACTGCAGTCTCTGACAGGGAGTCATGACAGACATTGGCTCATTGTGACTCGTAAGTAGTCTAACAACTGTCATGTCCATGATAGGGTAGGAAGCAGAGCCTCCCTGGAGCTGGCCTTCAAAAGCCAGTCATCCAGATATGGGAAGACGTACAGGCCTTCCCTGCAATGGATTGCTGCCACTACTGCCAAGCATTTGGTAAATGCTTCTTCCTTCAGAAGGGACAAATGTCCCAGAGGATAACTGAAAGGAGGCAGAGGATGCTCTGGAAAAGTGCCCATCAGTGGCTGAACCTGCCCCCTTGCAGTTATCTCCAGTACCCATTCATCTGTTGTAATCTCCTGCCATTGGTTGAGGTGCAAGGAGATTCTTTCCCCTACAACCATCCCTGGACGCAACAGTTGGGGTGAGGGACTAGCCTGCAATGATTCATGTGGAGCCAGAGGGAGCAGAGCCAAGGGCATCGATTCCTTTACACGCTTTTGAATGAGCAGCTGGGACAGAGGTCCTGGCAAGGGGCCACTGCCTTTACTGCAGCCCTGCTAATGGTAAGAGTGACTACCTCTAGCAGCAAGCTGATGAAAGGATCCTCTCCCACATCCCCTATAAGGAGTGGGGTAGAGGGATTTCACAGAACATAGTCATTTTGAATGTCTGAAGGCTTCTGAGAGTATCTTTTGCATCATACCCAAACAGTTTAAACCCTCTAAAAGAGGCATTCAAAACCAGCAGCTCTTAGCAAAGAATATCATCTCATGCAAACACCAGAGGCAGTTGCCCTGGCAGAAGCATCAGAAATATCATATGCTGAGCAGAGCAAATGTTTGCCAACCTCAGCTCCAGAAGTTAGAGTTTTAATTACCTCATTCTTGGCATAACCTTCTGAAAAAGCTTGGGTTGCAGCTTTACCAGCTTTCCACAAGCTGTTCTGATATTTAATCATATGGGCCTGGTAATTTGCAATTCTATGGCCTAGTGAGGCAGAGGCATAGGTATGATTGCCTATCACATCTAGCCTCCTGGATTCTTTGTTAGGAGGTAAAGTACTCAGGAGTGTTGGAGCTCTAGACCTATCATATGCAGCCATAATAACCACTGAGTCAGTTTCTGGCTGGTTTGCATAATCAGGCTCAGCAGTTGGCTCAGGATACTGCTTATCAGCCTTTCTTGATACTGCAGGAAGAGATTAAGGTCTGTGCTGTGCAGCAAATGTAGTATTCTCCAGTGCAAACTAAATTGGTGAAATTATAATGGAGAGAGTACAAAGGACCTCCAGAAATTCCGCAAGGTTCCTGTTTGTGGAGTCTTACTCCTCCACAGCAAAGCCCATTGCATTTTGCATCTGCTGCATCATGGACTAAAAAGAGGGATCTCTGGGGGTAACCTGGGAGGTGTGCACCACTGAGTCCTCACTGCAAGGGGAGAGAGGGTAGAACTGGATCTTGGAACAAACTGTTCTCTCTCATAATCCTCCTCCTCCTCCTCCTCAAAATCCTTTTCCATCATGAGGTCAGCATTGTATTCAACATCGTTGTCAACCTCTCTGTCAGTGATAGGAACCACTGAATGTGCCGGTGATACTGGTGGCTGCTGAGAAGGAGAGGTTTGCTATCTACTGGATGTCATCATCAATGGCAACTAGGAGCCAGTGAGTACCAGCAATGGGATAACAGGCTCTACAGGCAAGCCTGGCAAAATATGTTGTATCATTTCAGAAAAGGATGCCAGCACAACTTGAATGCTCATGACACCCTGGCCAAGGGCTGTGACCACATTTGTCAATGATGGGGCTTGGCCTAATGACGATGGTAATGTACATCAAAACAGCAAGAGAACAATGGTGAACACCCTAACAGCAAAGCAAAATCAGCACCAATCACAACAGCGACCCGAACAATAGTGATAGTTACAACCGTGAACCGGCGCAAAGACGGGAATGGCACTAGGAGGGGAGAAAGTTGGAGGAGGAAGATAAATTATTCCTACTCCAGGGGCTGGGATGCAACTCAGGAAGGGGGGAGAAAGTCAAAGGAGGGCAGATGAACTATTTCCACTCTGGGGAAGGGGAGACGCAACTCAGGGTGGGAGAGAAAGTCGGGAGGAGGGACAGATAAATTAATCCCACTCTGGGGGGGATGCAACTTGAGAAGGGGGACACAGCTGGGGGGAAGATAAAATATTATTACCCCGGGGAGGGAACACGACTCAGGGAGGGGGATAAAATAGGGACAGGGGGCACTATGGCAACCAAACAAAAAACCAAAACATGGCACACTGAGACTCCAACCCAAGTCAGCTACTGTCACTCTAAGCCACCCTACCAGGATGATGAAGCAGTGCACATTCACAAACTTACAGTGTCCAGCCTCACTGAAGACTACTACTTATGTCACTCACATAACTATTTGCTTTAATTGCCACTCCGGCAATATCTCATTTGCTGTTTTTCACTCACTCTTATTGACTCAATGTTTTGATGGGACACCCAGGAACAGGGTGCCTGAGCCAAGCCCCAATATTGGTGTCTCTATGATGATCAGGGGGGCTGTCAGCACTACTGAAGCAGTCAGTGGTACATGACAATTACCTTTAGGCCATTGCAGCAACTGGGATCTCACCAGGGAAACAGATTTCTCTTTATTCCTATGCTTGTGCTTATGATCCAAAGAGGAAGAGGGTTGTGGCAATGAACTGTCCCTGTCCTGGTCCCTGTCCTTTGGCGGCCTCAATTTGGCCAGTGGGGCTGGCAATGCAGATTTTGGGCCTTGCTTCTTCTTCATGGTTGCTAAGGTCTTAAGTAGAAGGAAATCTTCTACAGCTGTCTTGCGGTGCTGCCTCGTAGCTTGGTAAAAGCTGTGGCAGATCTCATAGGCCCTTATATTGTGAGACAGGCCCAAACAGCACACATGCACCTCATGTGTGTCTTTCTTGTAGATTTTGTCTCTACACTAGCAATACTGAAATAAAGCATCTTTGGATTTTGCCGGCATGCAGAGATGACAAAAATACTTAGTTTACAAAATAAAGAATAAACTGTAGCGGCTTGCTGACAGCATTTCCACCAGCAGGTCCAAAGAGTATGATCAACAGTGGGAAAAGAACTGAGGAGTGATGGGGTTGCCCATGTTTATGTAGATGCTAACACATGACGTCTTCGTTGGTGGCCCTCAGCTAGCAAAAGTTTCCATGGGGTCCTAGAATTGACACAAGTATAATTCCAAAGGTGTGGCCTAATGAAAGAGATATCCTCAAAGAAGATCATGGAGAAACCACTTCTATCCATTAGTCAAATAACATGCTTAAATGAAATGAACTTCCCACTTTTACAAAAATGCTGCCAGGGTGGTTCTTATTTATTAGAAAAGAACAGTTACATAAGAACGTGCTGTTCCAGTAGATTGTTGAGAGAATTTCCTCTATTAGGCCGTATCTTTGGAAGTATAGCCATTGGTGCTAGGACCACACCTATATGTTTGGTAGCCAGGGGCTGCCGACAATGACATCCCACGTCTATGTCTGTATAAGTGTGGGTGGCCCCTTCACTCTACAGTTCCTGGCCAGAGAGGAACTCCAGCTGTGGGGAAGTCCTGCTTCTGGCTGATTAGCATAACAAGGCTTAGCAGATGATGCAGGATACTGCTTATCAGCCTTTCTAGGAACTGCAGGCAATGAGTTTGGTCTGTACCATACAACAAAGGTAGCATCTTCTAATGCAGAGTATATAGGTGGAATTACAGTACAATTCACATTAAACTGTTCCTCCAATGGGTTGCTTTAGCATTTCTGATTGAGTTGCACAAGTGTTACTGGGTTCAGTGCAAACCCTGCACAAAGTATACATTAACAGTTGAAATGCAGTTTTGCATTGCATTGTGACTGGATTGTAGATGCATTTCAACTGAGTTGCAAAAACATTTTACTAACATTGTGCTTGAACTGGTTAAGCATTAAAAAACAATGCAACAATAGTTGCCAGTGCATTGCCAACTGTAAAAAACAATGCTAAACCAACTCATTGGTGGGACAGTTTAATGTGACTTGTACAGTACAATGAAGGATGCGAAGGCACCTCCAAATATGTCTTTGTGTGTGTGTGTGTGTGTGTGTGTGTGTGTGTGTGTGTGTAATCTTACTCTTCCATAGCAAAGCCCATGGCAGACTGCATTTGCTGCATCGTGGCTTGAGAAGTTGGATCCTCAGGAGGAGATCTCAGGGTATAGACCACTGAGTCCTCTCTGAAAGATGAGAGGTTAGAACTAGATTGTGGTGCAACATATTTTTCTGCCTCATATTCCTCCGCTAAATTCCCCCCTAAAACCATGAGGCCAGAATGATATTCTACTTCATAGTCAATGTTTCTATTGATGACAGGAGCCACAGAATGCACCAGTGACAGCAGTGGCAGCTGACAGGAAGGAATCTGTGACATGCTAGTAGATGCCATTGATGAGGGCTGCAGAGCAGGAGGCCCCACTGGCAGAGTAACTGCCTGTATTGGTAGTCCAGGCAGAATGCGTTTAATGATGCCAGCACAGCCTGAGAGTCAGTGGGGCCCTGTAAAGGGGCTGGGGCTACTTGTGCTTATGGACCTTGTCTCGATGATGATGGCATCCTACCATCCATGGTAGGTATGGCAGCACCTAAGCGGAGCCCTGGCCTTGGTGTCTTGATGGTCAGGGGAATGTAGTCAATGCCACTGGAGTGGTTAATGCCACAGAAGACTTACCTTGTCTCAACAGAGACTGTGACATCATCAGCAAAGCAGATCTTTCTTTCTATCTGTGTTTATGCTTGTGGCCAAATGATGAAGAGGGCCACGATGATGGCCTTTCCCTGTCCTGATCCTTCAACTTCGGTGGCTGCATCTCAGCCAGTGGTGAGGGAAACACAGACTTTGGCCCGTGTTTCTTCTCCATGGCTTTCAAAGTTTTGAGAAGGAGAAAACTTTCTAGAGCTTTCTTGCGGCATCACCTTGCAACCTAGTTGAAGCTCTGGTAAGTCTCACAAGTCCTCTTGTTATGAGACAGGTCCAGACAGCATACTCAGACTGCATGTTCATGCTCTTTGTAAACTTTTTCTCCACACTTACAATACTGAAATGAAGGCTCTTACAATTTTGGTGGCATGGAGAGTCGACAAAATAAAACTGTAGTAAAAAAAAAAAAAAATAAATGGCTACCGCTAGGTTGACAGCATTTCCTTCAGCAGTTCTGATGAGGATGCTCAATGGCAGGAAAAGAACCGAGGAGTGATGGGGCCACCCACGCTTATATAGACGCAGACATGAGACATCATTTTGAGTGGCTCCTGGCTAGCAAAAGTTGTTATGTGGTATTAGCACTGATGGCCATAGTTCCAAGGCTGTGGCCTAATGGAGGCAATATCCTCAAAGAAGATCATTAGTTTTAGTGCACAGCTTAAAGGCGAACATCCATGAACAAAGCCCTACACTTATTTTGTGGGACTATCCGTGATTTGCACTTTTAGTGAAAAAGAAATCATTTGGCATTACTTTATCATATGTAATATAAGCAGAAAGGTACACCAGGATTTGTGTCATGGGGGATAACATCACCCCTTGGGTGGGTTGTGAGGCACGAGGCCACAAGCCAAGTGCCTGCAAGTACCTGAGAAGTGACATTATCCCAACATAACACACACACACACACACACACACACACACACACACACTGAAGTGTCTTATTGTTATAGTCTACTTCTCCATCAGGAAATGCTTGTTTTCTTATTACAGCAAATGTTGTAGCTTTCTGAGATGATATGACTTTTTAAGGTGTGTTCCTTATTTTGGTCATTTGTCACTGATTTTTTAAACTTAGACTCTGGTTTGTGTGGAAGAGGTTGACAGCTCCGCATGTATTTCACCAGGCCATCTTTTTGGAGTGGGACACATAAAAATGGCTAGACATAGAGATGGGCCACAATCTAACAATGCTGATGCACTAGACCACGTCCACTGGGTGGCAGATGGTGTGGGACTACAGTTAAGTTGGATCTCAGCTGAGACAGCAACATTCACTTCACTTGTGTGGCCAGAGCCACACTTAATCCTTTGCTTGCTTTTTTTTTTTTTGTTCAGTTATATTTTTTCTTGCTTTTTGGGGTGGGATAAAAGACACATACTTCTATCATTTGTAAATGACACACAGCAGCATGGTCACAAGTGATTCAGAAATGTGTATGACTAATTGCAGAGGGGGAGGGAACGTTAAATGGGTTTTGGCTCTGAGAAAACCCTCCTGCCACCTAGAGCCAGATGTAAAAAGTCAATGTTTTTTGCACTTCAGCTTGGTTGTAAAGCTTTCACAGTTATTGTTACTGGGCTGCATTTTAATCCCCTTGCCGTTGACACTTTAAAAATCTTCTTTAATAGCTATAGATCTGAACAGTGAGCTCATTATTAGTGTTGGATTACGGGTCCCTCACGCTGAGTCTGTATTGCTTGCACTGGAAAAATCAACCAGGAGAGTGAGAGTTTGTTTATAAGTTTGAGGAAACACAGGAATGTGGAGGCCCCACGCTTAGCTCTCTTTTTGTCTACAGAAACACGCCTAAACTAGCGTCATTAAAGCAGCAAAGAACTCCCATCTGGATAGCAATAGGGCTCTTTACGTCAATGCAGCAATCAGCAAAGTTTTACTCATTTACAGTTCTGCTGCCTCTTACTCCAATTTGTCTCTTCCCTGTCTCTCACTTTTTCCTCTTCAGTAACTCACGAGCATTTGAAGGAGAGAAGCCTCTTTGGTCTGCCTCCTCCCCCTCCAGGAGCCAACCCTGCAGAGTACTACCACCAGATGACATTGATGGCGAGCCATCGTAGCCCTTATGGGGACATCCTCATGCAGACAGGAGGGGCAGGCAGCGCTGTGCATCTCCCTGACTACCTCAGTCCTGTAGATGGTGAGTAAATTTGTTTGTTTCCTTCTGTGGTTTTTTTTTCAGCTCATTGCAGGAAGACAAAGGTTGGTTTAAACACTGCAGATGTAAATCTGTGTGCCGTATGTTTGTGTGGGCTAGTGTCACAATGAGCAAAGCATCCCTGTGAATGATAACTGGGTTTTTTCAAAATTAGGGCCAGTCAGAATATCGTTAAATGGAGAGGAAACTCAGTATTTATATGAGAGTATTCAGAGTAGCTTTTTGTAACCATTAGTCTGTGTTCTTGTGTGTGGTATACAAATTGCCTTCTAAAAGATTTCACTTAGTGTGTTACAGCACTAGTGAACTGGAAGAACATTGTGACGTTGTCACAAATTATGTGCAGTACGGAGTTTCAGCGATTTCCCTTATCGTTTTGGCACTGTTCTGTTTTGACATTATATTTAAAATGTATGGGAAAACTATCTGAACACCTCGTTCATGTTGCAAATTTTCTGGAAAAAAGTATTATAAGGATTACATTTTTGTTTTTGTTTTGTTTTTTTCAATATAAACTTTACCTGACCTACTGGCAAAAATGAATGAACAAAATTTACTATATTTAACTGTGAAGTATTTACAAAATATTTACAAACTCCATGTGCAGCCTATTAATGTGGGTATGTGAAATAATGATGAGCTGAGGCCACATTTGTATTCAGGGAATGTGCTAATATTTGACACTTTCACCTTTGATTCGGCCCAGCCAAACTCCTGGGCCACTTTGAGAACATGTTGACCTTTGCCCAGCTAATTAAAAAAGTTAGCTATTCACTCACCCCAGTCATTTCCCACCCTTATCCTTCCTCTCCATAATTTCTTTAATACATATAAAATAAAAAAAATCTATTTTGAGCTGCTTGTGTCGTGCCTGGTGTTGACTGTTTTTTTCTGTTTGAAAATCTGGTGGAAGGGGTTGGGATTGATAGGGTCAGGTGATAGATAGTGGAGCTATGTCACTTACGTCTATTTTGCTAAACCCTAATACCAGGAACCCAAAGTGTATTTGGCTGAAATGTTAAAGCAGAACAAAAGACAGACAGTTCTATTAGAAGCTGAACCAGAGTTGTCCATTTCCACATTCACTTATTGTTAGTGTAGAAAACACTGTTGGTTTGGACAAAAAAATAAAGTATGTTTTTATGAAGTATTTGCTCTAGTCACAAGTTCTGGAAAAGAAATGTGAAAAGCCTTCATTAAACATCCTACTAGTTCAAGACTTTTTAATAAAAACAAGAGTAATGGAGCTCCCCAAAGTCACTCATCTCTGCAAGTATCCCACAGTGAATCTGCAACTATATAAATAGCTCCACCCTGTGGGCCTTTAGGGCTGCCACCAAAGCCTGATTAAAAAAACACGAGTAAGAGGAATCCTCCCCCCAACACACACACACACACACACACACACACAGCAAACAGCAACTTTAAATTTACTGGACAGAAAAGCCTTGAAGTTCCACTAGTTGACCTCAAAAATCTCTGACGAAAACTAAAATGTGTGAAGCCAAACTTGTGCTATATGTGTGCCAGGGAATACTTTTAACTTCCATTTGTAAACAGAATCTTGAAACCTACAGGTTCTAAATCATATACATAGCCACAGATCAATGAGGGGATTGGAAGACCCTTAAATTAAATACTTTGGGCCACTTTTGCATCATTATATGGATTATATCCCATGTTATTTATTTATTTTGGTATGTAATGTGCTAATATGCTGCTTTTTTGAGAGATTAGGGAAACCATTTTACAAAAAGCCTCATGGATTCAGATACAGAATCTGGATTTATTGCTTGCAGTCTGTCAGACTCCAGAATAATTTTTCTAAAACATTTTCTGCTTCATGATTACTAACTACCCCCCCCCAGCAGATGTCTTTGTTAGACATGTTATTTTTAAAATAAAATATAGTTTGGTTTAATATAGTGCCTTTGACACACACTGCAGCCCAAAGCTCTTTACAAAGCAGTGAGTTAGCTGCTGGTAGTGCAAGGGCTGTGGTATGTATGCAGTAACCATAAAGCATGCCAGTACAACACACAGCCAAATTGCATTAGATCCTACTACGCCACCTGCCAGGATGAAGTCCTCTTATCACAGTTTCTGCCAGTGACATCTTGCAGGATCTTGCGGGAAGACAATGTGATGCTGTGGCAATTACTCCCAATCTGCTACAAAGTAAGCTGTAACATCTTTCTCACAGAGTGCTTCATTCTGGTGGGTGCAGCTATGTGCTATTGGGAGAGAGGATGTTGGCAAGAACATAAGAGATAACTCCCTTACTCTTTCACATTGTCTTGAGAGCTTTAGCTTCAACCTGGACACTCACCGCTGCCAGAGATGGGCAAAGGGGATCACGGCTGGACATTCCATCTGAAGGACAGCACCTCTAACAGAAGTACTCGTCGTGTGCAGCACTGCTGTGTCACTGTTTGGTGTTAGTCGAAGTCCATAGAGCAAGATAGAAACCCATGAACTTCTGTTTTTCCTGGCCCAGACAGAAGAGTCCTACCCATGGAAGGACTGACACTGCCTTTCATGTATATAAATGGGAATGTGCTATAAAAAGATTGCCGAATGTGGCACTTCATTGTAAAATTGAAAGTGGCACAAGCCAGAGCTTAAGAAGCAACTATTTCAGTGGTTAAGGCCCTTCTAGAATCTGTCCCCAGACATTTCTATCTGTAGTGACGTGGTATTCTGGGTGACACTGACACCTGGAATGTGGTTGTATTCTAGTCTTCAAAAGTAGTCTGTTTATTGTTGGAACTACAGAGGTGCCAGCCAGGATGCATTGCAGTAATACTGCAGTATAATGCTGCAGTATGCTACAGGGAGCAGTGTAATTCAATAGCAACTAAGCCCTTTTTTACTGCAGTAGTTTGTGAAGTGTCATTTACTGCATGTTATTATATTGCATCATGGCTGGCTCCACTGTACCATCAGATTTGTGTTATAATTAATTGTTTATGCTCCTGTTCTCTGGTGTGGTCCCCATATTCCCTGGGTTGGGCCCAGCCTCATGCCACTCTCCTTCCAACCCCATGGGCTTAACCCCCATGGCAGGGCCCAACTGTGCCTGACTCAAATCTCCTACCTCTGGCAGGGAAAACAGAGTCAGGTGAAGCTGGGATAGAGAGAGTGGCTAGTAGCATGAGGCAGGACCAAAGTGTGCCCAGAGTCATTCTATACACTCCAAGTTATTTCTCTTGTGTTCATTCCCACTCCTGCAGGATATCAGCTTGCTAGGGACTCCAAGTGTGAGCACGCAAGCATATCATGTAGAGTTCACTTAATGCCCCCCTCCTCTGGTGTCCCCTGCTGAACTACCACATGGGGACAGTATTGTTGTGGGGATCGTTTTCTTCCTCTTTCTCTGAAGGAGGAATGTGTCCTCTGGGACAATTAGACCTTCTTCCTCTGGTCAGCCCCTGACAATTCAAGCTCATTCCAGAACTTGGGTCACAGATGCTACTAGCCATAGTTCTGTTGCTGCACCAATGGGCTGGCCCTGCCATCAGTTCTTAATGGCAACCATAGCCACATTAAAACAATTTGTGCAAAAAGCAGTTTCGTGCCAAATCAGTAGGGAAAATTCACTCTTCATCAATTTTGTTTAGATTTCTTTCTGTTTTAACCTTTAAGTTGAACAAGGTTTTGATAACTCTATTGTTTTTCAGTTTATACTTTGGTGTGATGCTATATCAGTAAATACTGCCGTCCTTTTATTTCCATCCTTTATTAATGTTTCTGCCCCAGCGGGCCCCTTCTGACCCCACAGTGTGTCATCATAGCGCCCAACAACTACCTACCAAACTTACATCTCCCCACCATTGTTCCTCATGTCAGGGCCTTTGGGAGCATCCCCCTCTGGAACAGTATCCCACGAGGTCGGGGTAGTAGCATGGGACCTGCAGCTGTCCACCTCATAGCTGATGATTTTGTTTCTGGGTAAATTTCTAACCCTACCTGTGTCCTGTATGTTGGCAGCAAGAACTCCAAGTGCACCCACACATCCGCATGCTGTGCTCCTGGTGTGTTCACTCTTTAGCCCCTTTTACAAGGAGCCATACTCACGCCGCAGTGGCTATCTCCCAGATGTACACTGCAGAGGTGTACACTGGTCTCGTGACTTTTCTGGTTTTTCTTCCATTTTTCTGCAGGCTGAGAGCCTGAGACTTCTGTGGTGAGGTGGGTGGGGTTCATCGTACATATTTGGTAGCAGAGTTCAGCTAAATATACTAACAGCAAGTAGAAAAAAAGCTGAATTAAGGGAAATAGTTTTCATAATTGGGGGCTGAAAAGAACTTTAAAAGTGCTCTGAAAGTGGAGCCACCATGATACAGGGCATGTGCTTATGTATATTCATAACCCTATGTATATGCCTAAGTGCAGATCCAGTATCACGGCTTCACTTTTGAAGCACTTTTAAAGTTCTTTTCTGCCCCCATTTATGAAAACTAACTACTTCCCTGAGTTTAGCTTTCTTTCTACTAGCTGTTCACATATTTAGCTGAACTCAGGCACAATTCTAGATGAACGAGCAAAATCGTGGTATCTATGTGGGCGCTGTGATCAGATTACACAGCCCCACTGAGTGGTTCAAAATGACAAAACAAAATGGCAAACCCAGGAAAACAGGGATTGCCAGTTCAGCAAGCGCTCACCTCTGATGTGGTGCAGCTCACTTATAAACAGCAACATAGGTAACATTCCAGGTGCTCTGCACCCCTTGATGTGGTGCAGAGCCCATGGTGTAAAAAGCCCTTGTGTGTCACCAAGGGATGAATAAGCACTAGGTTAACCTGCCTCCCTTCTCCCTCAAGGTTGGTAGTATCCTGGCAGATGCCTCCTTAACCCACCACCGGCCCACAACCGAGATCCATGTTTAGAACATAAACCTAAGTCACCAGCATATCATGTGGCTCCACAGCCACTGTGTTCTTGAGCTGGCCTAATACTGCCACACTTCGATTGCTCCATGTCCATCACAGCAGTTTTATATTGCTGTAACTAAGGTATTTACACAACTGCATTTCAACAGGGAGTTCCCCTTAAGGTGGGAAGCAGTATCCAATTATGCACACCCTGGCTACATGATAAACCCCCCAAGAGATAACCTTATAGACTCCATGGAGACCATGGTGAGTGTTATTTAATTGATAATCTCTACAGTAGGTTAACATAGCAGAGTCTGTAAATATCTTCATAACTCAGAGACACCAAGGCTATAGACAAGGCCTCAAGAGATCTGCAAGTCTGCATCCTGCTATATAACACACATAATGCCACAGAATGCACATAGTGCCATAGAACATTAACTGTACCGCAAACCACACACAGCGATTCAGAATATAAATAGTGCTGCAGAACACATATAGCACCACAGAACATACACAGTGCCACAATATATATAGTATAGTGCTGCAAAATATACATTGTGTGGCAGAATATTAGTGTCTGCAAGTGTTTAGCATAATTGTTCTTGTCCTTTGTATCTGATTTCATTTTGGATTGTTCATTTTGAATCCGTTTGTTTTTGCATTTTGTACTTCTCCTCGATCCCCCTATAAAAGAGACAGTTTCTGTCCTTGGGTTCTTACTTGGTTAACAAAATATAAAATATAATAAATATACCTACTGTAGAGCCGTAGATCATACATAGCACCACAGAACATTCATAGTACAACAGAAATATATATACAGTGCAGAAGAAAATATATATGTGTGAGTGTGTGTGTGTTTGTGCGTAATACACAGTAGTAGTTGCACAACAGTTAACTGGTAACTTGGTATAGTGCACAGTGTGGGGCATGGTAGCAATTGAATAACATGTATTGTACTACCTAAAATACCATGCTATTCTGTGGTACTGGTCAACTTTTGCACAACTATCACACTATATATATATATATATATATATATATATATATATAGTGACACACATTCATACTGTTTATCATAGTGCTGAGCTCTTTTCTGTCTTTGTTTATCTGGTAGCATCTCCTCCATGCTCAGCATTTGTTGTTTTTGAGAACATTATATTGTTTCTTAGCCAATGGCTGGACTGCATTTTGATGCAGAAAGGAATCATTTTTGCTGTGGGCCATGGATATGATCAATCCCAGCCACAGGAGCCCTGCTACATATATTAGGACTATTGTATTGTAGAGAACAAGACACCCTGGCTATAGATGAAGGCAATCATAAGCAACAGATGCATCCTGGCCAAGTTCATGCTATCTCACTAAGGGTTTTATCACTATTATATGGCAGGAGAAACTTAATGATATAATTAAAAAGTATTTAAAAAAATTAACATTCCTAGTTTTTCCATATGATAAGTAGAAAAGTATTTATAATGTCCTAGCCTGGGAACGAAAGCTTTTTGGATTTAACCCCACCAGGAATTGCCTCATACCTGATGTGGGCATCCCAGAGCTCCAGTTCAATTGGGCTAATGGTACTGCCTTCTTTTTGATGAAAACCAAACATAGGTACCGTCTGACTGTGTTGATTATTTGTTTAGGTGGAAGGTAAATATCCTGATATCACCTCTCAAGGACAGCAGGGAATAACTCTAGTGTCCTGGTTAACATTCCTGCTGTGCATTAATACCATCTCAGATTAATCAGTTTTGTAACATGGGGAAGAGAAAGAGTTGCTCAGGATTGGTCCAACAGCATCAGGTGACCATTGATTAATTCTCAAGTAATCCATGTTTGCCTGAGAATTAATCAACGGTAAAGTGCACCCACATTTCTGTTCCCCATGTTAGTTTCCTGTCCCAAAACAGTCTTAGTCTGCAATTCACAGTTGACCAACAGATGGCTGTCAAACAAGAATATATATGTTTAAGTGAAATTTCTTGTAGTTCCATCATAAGTAGCTTGAAAACATCTATATGACTATGTAATGTTTTTTTTTGTTTGTTTGTGTTACTTGGTCTATTGGTTCAGAAACACATACCCTTTCAGTAACTACACAGTAATGTACTGCATGCCGCATATGATTTTCCACATTGCCCGATTTTCCAGATTGCCTCCATGTCTTTTATTAAATATTTTAAAAAACTACTTTAACAGTGGAACCTAAAAACAACAAAAGCAACAACAACCTTGGACCAATGTCTATCAAATCAAAACGTTTCAGGTTTCAGAGTCTCCTATTTTTTTAGTTATTGGGTGGCAAAAAAAGGCTTAACATTTTAAAAAACTCAGACTTTTGCATTTCTTTGCATCTCTGTAACCTTGCCTCCCCTGCACCAATCGATCTACATGGAATTTACAGGATTAAGAGTTCCTGACACAGAGGCAGTGCTTTCTAAATTTCACGTAAATCAGTTGAAAGGGGGCAAAGTTATTATTAATGCAATGCTGGGTGTAAAAATCACAGCTAAAAAGATGTAAGCCTCAGTGTACTACCATCTGTAGGTTGGCAAGGGAATTGCAGCAACAACTTGACCCACTGATGGATGTGTACACTGTCCACTAATAATGTCTGAGTTCTGTGCACTGTCCACTAATAATGTTCTGTGCCCTCTGAGGTAATTTATTTATTTCCATCTAGGATTATAATATCTTTGAGCACAGGGTGCTCTTTTTACAAAGATTCCTTGTCAGTAAGTGAGGGTAACAAACAGACTAAGGGATATTAAACAGAGGTAATCTAAAATGACAAATGAACAGTTAAAATCCAGGAGAACTAACAGTGGTAGTCTAAATGACACAATAACAACTTGAAATCAAGGAAAATAATAGGTAAACACAGTAATTATACCAGCAATTAAAGACAGGTGAGGGAAAAAGCAGTTATGGGGGGTAGTAGTAGCAGCTCTGAGCCTTGTCAAGCTAAGCAATAGGCAAAAGAGAGGGAAATAGAAAAGGTAGACCAAAGGAGGAGCTGAAATGGGTCACAGAAAAAAGTTGGGAAGGGATGGGGGCGTGAGGGTGGAAGCGGAGGAAGAGGAAACCAGAGGAAGAGGAAGAGAGGTTGAGGCAGGAGAGAAAACAGAGAGGAGGGGAGGCATTTAACAAAGTGTAAGATTTTGACAATGGAGGCAGTGACATATGTATGATAAGGGGGAGTCACTGGAGGAAGCAGTCACAGGGACTGTTAGATACCTGGTACTGTTTTAGTAGGTGCTTGAATTGGCCAAGTTTAGGCAAAGAAGATCCATCAAAATACAAGGAATTGAACCAAAGGGGAGCTCTGTAGGAGAAGGATCGCTGACCTTGGGTAGTTCAGCATCAGGGGACATGGAGTGGTTGGTTGGCAGATGAATGAGTGTGCTTGGTACTGCATGAAGGTGTCAGTACTGCTGCAGACCCAGGAGGAAGTATGCCAAGGAGTGCCTTTTTGGCAAGTTAGCAGGTTTGATATTTAATCCTACTACTAAGCTGTAGCCATCCAGTCTGGCGTAAAGTTCATTTCACAGGTATGTGTCAGGTGGTCAGAGCCTGTAAGAAGCCTGCATGCCTTATTAAGTGCAACAGTTATCCCTCGAAGTGGGGGGGGGGGCAGAGCCATAAATAACGAGGCCATAGTCTACGATAGAGAGAATGGAGCTATGGATAGCCAGTTTGAGGGCTTCAGGAGTTAAATTACACTTATGCTGATAGAGTAGCCCAATTTTTATATTTACTGCCTTAGCTACATTCTCAATGTGCTGGGCAAAGGTGAGGTGGCTATCCAAAGTAACCCCCAGATATTTGAAATGCTCCACCAGACTGAGTGGAACACCAAGATGGTTTTTAATATTGAGGGCATGTGCCTTAAACTTACTGAGCGAGGTGCTGAACATCATAACCTTCGTTTTTTTGTAGTTTAATACCAGTTTCTGGTGGCAGAACCATTTTTCAACTTCCTCAAAACTGAGTTGAAGGTGATATTCAAGAAGAGCGGGGTTAGGTTGGCTTGAGAATATGACAACATCATCTGTATACAAACTTATTCATCTATGGCAACAGTGCGGCAGGTTATTTACAAAAATACTGAAGAGGAAAGGGCCAAGGATGAATCCTTGAGGCACTCCTGAGTGTACATTCTGCTGGTCGGAGGTGACATTGGAAATTTTCACCATTTGATAGCGATCCTCCAGGCAGCTTTTAAATCAGTGCATAGAGTCAATTGAGAGCCCTGCTGAGGTTAATTGTTTAAGCAGCAATGCATGGTTCACCGTATCAAATGCCTTCTTTAAATCTATGAAGGCTGCATCAACAAGACTCCCTTGGTCAAGCAATTGATGAATGAACCCAGTGAATTCCAGGAGAGCAGTTGTTGTGCTGTGCCTTTCCTGAAGCCATGCTGTTGTGGTCACTGGAAGGAGTATTTTTCAAGGTGGTCATAGATTAAAAGTACTATATGCTCCAGGATTTTCAAATAAGGGGAGGATTAAGATCGGTCTGTAATTGGTGTGTAGGGTACGGTTCCCAGATTTGTGAACTGGAGTTATCAGAGCAGTTTTCCATCTAAGAGGGAATTAAGGTTGGCTTAGTGATGGGTTGAAAATCTTAGTGATAGGAGCTCATACTTCATCAGGGGTAAGTGCAATTAGCTTTAGGTCAAGGGAGTCGCTACTGTGCCATGACTTACTCAGGATCTTGTGTAGGTGCCTTTTAACCAAGGAAACTGATACTTTCTTAAAGTAAAATGGAGGGTTAGTATTGCAACTACTGTGAGGCACATGAAGTGAGTCTTCTTGCTGTATTGTGGATGTAGAGGAGTGTGATTTATCAAAGAAGTCTGGGGGGAAGACACTACTCAGATCAGAAAAAGCATTGTTGAAGATATCTGAATATTGAAAGGGTCCATAGTTGGTACTCCATCAATGCTGAGCACTGATGGTGCCACCTTTGGGACCTTGCCTGTGACATCCTTAAAGTCTGACCAAAAACTTCTACTATTGCCCCAGGAGTTGGCAAGCATTTCTCTGTGGTAGTTGCTTTTCTCCTGCCGGATGA